>LS997564.1:0-600000 GCA_000469685.2 Haemonchus contortus | reverse complement strand
CCGGAACGGCGACGAGAGGCTCGAAGACGGTGATGGTGGTAGTTTGGTGGTCAACGGCTGGTTCAATCCATCGCAGCTTCTTGGATCCGGACGAAACTGTCACAACTGAAAAATGCTGCCAGGATATCGAGGAAATGCATCAGAAGCTGCAGCTCATGAACCCTGGATTTTTGAACAGGGAGGGGCCTATCCTTCTCTACGACAACGCGCGCTCCCATGTCGCACAGACCACCCTAAAAAATTGAACAAGCTTAGCTATGAAACTTTGCCCTACCCACCGTACTCATCTGACCTCGCTCCAACCGACTACCACTTTTTTAAGCATCTCGCCAACTTCTTCCGAGAGAAACGCTTCAACAATCGACACGATGTCAAACGACCTTCTTCGAATTCATCGTCTCTAGATCTCCAGAGTTCTAAGCAACCGGGATAGGCAAACTTGTTTCTCGTTGGCAAAAGTGCGTGTATAAAAACGGTTCTTATTTCGATTGATAAAATTTTGTTTGAGCCGAGATATGTGCATTGAAAGTTGAGCGTTGAAAAACGACAGAACTTTCTGAAACATCTAATATTTGCAACTAGACTTAAGTGGAAATTTATCCACGGAATCCGTGTTTTTCCCCACAAAACCGACTTTTCACATGGCAGATGATTGTATGAACTGATTCCAGTAATTTCTGTGTACGGAAACAAAGATTGTTTCAAAGCCAGAGAACAACTATTCAAAATTCCTGAAACTCGTAAGGACTGATCGCAACAGTAATGCAAAGTACTTCGTTGGCCAATGACCTGAGAACAATATGGAGGAAACTAACGCTACTTTTATTCGAACGAATCAACGAATGCAACGAATCTAATGAAATAAGTGTGACATCTATAGATACATTGAAAGTTATTTGTGACGGTTTCGATAGCTCAATGGTGAACGGATGGCCTCAAACACGAACAAATCTGTGTAGACGGCCTGTAAAAAATAGATTCAGTAGGGTTATCCAATATAAAAAATTTCAAGAACCAGCTATGGAAAAGTAGGAAAAGGGTAAACGTAACGAAAAACTGGAATTAGTAGAACGAGATGGGTGATGAATGTTCAGCGTGGCAGCCATACAGCCATACCCAAAGCTCGATCCCCACAAAGGATTGTGACGGTGTGCATGGCCATCATAACGGTTTTATCCTATGACTTATACTTATAAGCTTTCCTCCAAAGTGCTCATCGCTTGTCCACTTGTTGCAATTACTGCCCGCAACTTCGATTGTAAAATCGGTTTAGCCATTCGAAAACTAGTGTGGAAACGGCATTACAGGTGTTGAAAGAACGAATGACAAGAATCCAAGCAAAGAACTATTATGTTAGACTGGTACCCTCTCAAGACAAAAAAAAAATTCCTGATACGTGCAAGAACGGAAACCAACCAGTCCCATAGATATAACGAATAATGTCGCGGAGATTGCTAAATAAGTGTTAAATTTCGATTGCAACTCTGCATACACCTTCTTATAGGGCTGGAAGGGCACAGGCATATAGTCGAGAGTCACGGGTGGTCCAGGATTCAGAACCTGCAAATAATTACACTGTTGTGCCTGTGCACCGTTCAAATCGAAGGCAAAGCTTTCCATAGACAACAACTTTTTCTCTTCATACCCTCTCTTGTATGTACAGCACACATTGACATCCACCGTTGTCTATAAAGACAGTTACGAAACTTCGTAACTGTCTTTATAGACATCAGCTAGCCTTTTGATTCGATTTTCTATCATGAATTCTTATTGCTTCGTGACTTCTGGATAATAAATGTACCTCGTGGTGACCACCAGATCCAAGACGTTTTGGCTGCTGTGTAAGAACACGTCTCAAGGCCAGAAAACGAGAAGCTAAGGCACGGTTCATCCTTGGCTGAAAACGATTAACTCGAGCAAAATCAATGTTGGACAAGTCAGGTTGAGCGACGGTAGCTTATACACGGTTCGAAAAGGTCGAGTACACTGCATCAATAATAAAAAAATATCCAGGCTAAACTAATTCTTTCCGAGACAGAAAAGAACGTTCTTCTCTCCTCTTCATATCCATAAGAGATAGCATACAAATGACTCTAGCAAAACAATTTCACAAAAAGCTGAGAAGCTGAAATAAGGGTGAGAAAAGCATCTCCGGTAGCGGGCCTGTTTCGTGATGTAATTGAATACCTTTGAGCCAAGCGCTCAATCAACCTCAAAAAATCAGTCTCTGTCGCAAGCGAGCACGGTGCCTCAATTACTGGAGCTTTACAGATGCACGAGAAGAGGTGTCGATGCTCAGTTCGTACAGCAATTAGGACACGAGTGAGTGTTTGAAATGGTAAGGAAATTATCATAAAGTATGCAGAATAAGGCATGGAAGCACCCTCAAAGCCCTATTCATAAGTTATTGACATTTGCCTTCATAAAGTCTGTGGAATCAGGGAAACTCCAGGAACAAAGACAGGATACAAAGACGTCACAAGTACGGGAGGATAGGAACCCCAAATAAAGGTGAAGAGGAATTTCGTGGTTTGTCGCATAATCACGTCTAAACAGGTTTCAACCTGTGGTCGTAAACATCTTCAGGAGCTTGATGGAAATCTAACGAGTTTGATCATGTAACGATTGTCAGTAAGCATACTGGTTATTCAACTTCGATAAACCCCTCCCTATCTGTTATACCGCCCTAACCTATATATCTATCCATATAGCCATATGCTGAGTTGCTCTAGCGGATTCCCATCCCCATCTTCAATTGAATTTATCTCTAACCAACCATATCGCTGTTAATTCCAGCTTTTAGTTGTGCTTGTTTCATACTGCTCAGAGTGTTTTGCCTATGCTGTCGTTTGGCGTACAGATCGACATGTCAAACAAAAGCTCATCAACAGTTCTATCTCTTGTAAATAATCTAAAAAACAATAGGCTTGTACAGAAATCACCCATAAGAATGCGACGCGAAACCCAAAACACGTCTTTAATTTCCTTCCAGTATGGAAAGATGGATATCAAACAACTCATAATGCGTCTTATGGATATCCCGGTTACCACTGAATGATTAGCAACGTCCGTTCATTCCAGATTATCGATGGACTAAAGCGAGATTTTTCATATAACCTTTTCATTAACTGCACTTTAGTTAACTCACCATTTCTAGTATTAGAAATGATTCTAGCTTACCAGTGCTGTTTCTCCATGGAAACGCCTTAAACAGCAAACTTTTGTGAAGATCAAATCTAAGGTTCTCTCTTAATGAAGAGAAATTTAGATGGACGAACGAAAAATATGGAAGACCCAACAACAAAATCACACTCCTTTGAACGTGCATCTATAGAAATTGCAATGCTTATTTGTAACTATATTACTTACACGAGGAGAAGAAACAACAGTCTAGGGTAAGAAGGTAGTAATCAAGCACAACGGTGGGAGCATCGAGTTTATTTGAAACGGGAGGCGCATCGGTATCGATCGACTTCAAAAACGGCCTTTGTTCACTCGTACATACGTAGTTTTTATTTCGCTTCAAATAATTATTGTAATATCGTGTAGAGCGATCACATATACTGAATTGTTATTTTCAATGACTAAACATTTCTTCGATCATTCATGAAACACCGCTCATTCGCTGACGAAAGAGATCGCTTCTGAAATTACTCCGACGTCACGCCAATGGACTGGATAACTGACGCGCTCAGCAATCTCTTGGTTGACGTATTCGCTCGATAGTTCTGCAGCTTCTGCTTACATGTTTCGATATTCACAATACATTCAGACCCCCAAATCCTAAATGCTGACTCATTGACCAGTTGTGGGTGTAGATTAGACAGTTCCTGATTTTTCTCTTGTTCAGCATACTGTATGTTGAGACATCCTTGTTATCGTATCACCTATGATACAGTATCCAAATTATTTCGCTGGAGCGGCGTACGTTACTTAAGCAGTTGTATGCTGTTAAAGAAGATGATGAAGCAATCTGGAGGGTGCATGATCACTAAGCTATCGATTTCCATTTTTTTTTCAGGTCAAGCACCATGATGCAGGATCCGAATATGCCGAATCACCATCCAGATATGATGGTTGAACATCGACACATCGACGGCGAACTTGTCGATGAAGCTAAGGTCAGCCATGATTCACATCATCTGATGAGGGAAGTTCATCATCAAGGCGAGCAGGAGGTTCGTATCTCCTCGTCAATTCTGTTGGTAGATAGAAAAAACAGAAATAATGGGCGGGTCTCAATCTTAGACTTCACGCTTTTAACTGATCGTTTTAGACTCGTTGCATAATATTTGTATGAAAGGTATAGGGATGTACAGAGTAAAATTTGTTTTTTTACATTGTTTACGTCTATACAATTTATCTGGCATGACCCACAATGTAGGTATCCTTTGATGAGAAGCCACTTATATTGAAATTCATCGACGTTTAACTTTTAGGACCATGGTTTTCTGGCAGGTCGTTTAACTAATATTTAGCAATCCCTACTGAAGTTGTTTATGTGTACATACACATGATTATTTTTACTAGTGTTTTGCTAGGTAATTTGTAGTAAAATGTATAGAGGGAAGTCTAAACGATATTGGCAACTACCGCGCCATATTGAATAGGACTGGCAAAATATTAGGAGGACAGCCATGCGAGCAAGCAGGGTTTTGAAGAGGGTTCAGTACAATCGGTCACATCCACACTCTTACAAGAATCACTGGAGTAACGCGAGAGTACAAAATGCTGTTATGTCTTACGTTTATCGACTTGAAGAAGGCCTTTGACACGGTTGAGACAGAAGCGGTAATTGCCCGAACTTTTGAATGCCGCTCTCGAGAATATCATGCGTCATTTGGTGTGGGAAACATGGAAGAGAAGGTCTACGGCCGCTACATACATCACCTCCGCTTTGCAGACGACATCGTGCTTTCAACAGCGAACATCGAACAGGCGGAACGAATCCTGGCCGAGTTTGCTAGCGCTAGTCTAAAGACCGGCTTGAGACTGAACTTAACGAAGACGATGTTCATGAAAAAAGAATTGGTACCTGATGCTCCTTTCACGCTAAACGGAAGGAATATCTCCGAATGCTCTAGCTATATATATAGGTCAAAAAGTCGATATGATGAACGACCTAGCTCCTGGAGCTGAACAGAAGAAACGTTCCGCGTGGGGAGCGTTTAAGAATATCGAGGTAGTAGTGAAGAAAACGAAGAACATCCGGCCCACCTTTTCGACGCTGCTGTCCTTCCTGCTTTGACGTACGCCTCGGAGACTCGGACTCTACGAAGGCAGGATGAGCATGCTGTCAGCAATACTCGGCGCGCTTCGAAAAGGACGATGCTCGGAATTTCTTTATCACACAACATGCAGAAGGAAGCCGGAGTTCCGAGCTCCCTCATCGAACGAAGATCAGGGATGTCGTTGATTACACCAAGAAATCGGAGATCAGATGGGTCGGACACGTTATGCGATATAGTGACGACCGCTGGACCTGATCGGTTACTTACTATTTTTCGGGACGTCAGCGAACTCCAAGATGGCCGCCAACGCGATGTCAGATTTCTTCACGAAACCTCTGAACGAAAGAAATGTTCAGCCTCGTGTCCCTGAAGCGAGAACGATTCATTAGACCACTCTGGCTCGTGACAGGGACGAAGGGAGTCGTTACTTTCGCCCGCTCGAGGAAGTCGATGATCAGCGGGACGTCAGGTAGTACAGGTGATGATTATTTTGATTGCGGTAGACATTTGATATGAGTCAGAGCGGATTTCCGATAAATTTACGCAACCTAGTAAACATGTTCTCATTGCAGTTATTGGTACCACATCCCCTTTTATCCTATTAATGGCCTCCACCCGAATAGGGATTCCATTGTAGTACCACTGAACGGGAAAAAGAAATTCCCACAGAAAAGCAGTGATTATTGCAACCCCGTTTCATCTAAAGAATGAATGCTTATTGAGTCTGAGTGTTATATTCTCAAGAAATTACCGTTTATTTTTTAAACCACCGCGTTTTGTGCGATAGGGTGCCTAAGAAAGGTGAATAGAAAGGTCTGCTACCTTTAAGGATTCCTCAGTCAAATTTTCCATTTCTATAAGGGCATTCAAGTCAAGTGAGATAAAAGAGATAAATGACAAAGAAATTCGCTAGTTCTTACACATAAACAGCCTTTCTAGTAGAAAGGCTGTTTTCGTAATTGCTTACGTGCAGTAAGCAATGCAGGCGCACGAACTGCGCGTATGGTTATCTTCCATATGAACTTTTCTGCTGCCGGTCCTTCTTTCATCCGCGGATTACCTCTAGCCCTTTGATCGCTTAGTCTGCTACTGACTTCTGATCGGAGACAGGAAACGTTGTAACATTGATCACAAGGATGATGTGGAGAAAACGCTGATCACCTACTTACGAAGGATCGAACCTGAAGTACGAACGCATGTGATCTTGAAATGATCAAAGAACCCCGGATATCCATCACCGCTCGCATAGCTTAGGCGCAGCATCGACGACTCCATTCCGCTCATCGCTCAATGTGCAGTGTGGACTATGAAAGCAGTCGAATGCATGTGAATGCCTTTATGATTATTTCCAGAAATTCGATGCATGACGTATTCCGTGGAGGTTTAATGCTGCTGCGTAACAGACTTCCGAAATCCGTAGGCTTCTGGAAAGGTTTTGCTATTGGAAGTGTTTTGGAAGCAATAGAACAGATTCTCCGCCTCGTTAACGTCACTATATTTTTTTATCGGTTACTCTCAAACGAAACCTGTTCTCCTAACGTCGAACCAGAGCTACTGAGCGGGAAGAGAGATAATTGGATTATGCGATGTATTCTGTGCGTCATATGGCTAGTTATGATATCCAGCTTTAGGTCGACAACTGGGTTCTGGATGAGCGCATGAAGAGGATGATCATGGACCTTCAAAGACACTGGTTAACAGATTATCAGCAGTCACGTGAGAAGTTATTGGTCGAAATGACTGAAAAGGTTCCTTCAAAATACCATTTTAAACTCTGAATATTCATTATACTGCTCAAACTCAGTCGTAAAGTTTTGATTTCAGCTTCATCAGGAGTTTCTTTCTGATCAGCAGAAGATCCGCACGGAATTACTGACTCAGTTTAAAGACGAATTGGATACCACGAGGTGTGCATGCCATTACTAAAAATGTACTTTGAATTAGGTTCATTATTAGAAAACTATGGATATGGTTGCATCTATTATAGAGCAGAACTCGAAGACAAGTACAGAGAGTCTCTGAAGCTCGAAATTGCGAAATTGGTCGAAAAACACAAGCGGGAGTTGACAGCAGCAAAGAAGAAACAATGGTGCTGGCAGTGCGAAAGCGAGGTAATTCAAACTTCGAGTTTTTCGAGCAGTACCAGCAAAACCTTGATGAATATACCATGATCGACTTTCTTTTAATCTTGGCATAACCTTTGACTGATATGTATGTAATTTGCTACAGCCTTTCCAAGATTATAAACTTTATTGGGCTAACGTTTCGGCGAGTTCGCCTTCGTCAGAGCCTGAAAAAGTCGAAAAAACCATTGAGACAGACTCTATAATAAGGCGAGATAAACTCAGGACAGTTCTCTAGACTAGAGACCCCTCGAACCCGGTATACAAGAAGCTCACCTTGATCTAAATCGCCGGAGCGTTAGATCGACCACCCACTGTTTACAGTATGCGTACAATGAGCAAGCCTTCCTCCTTTCTGACCTCACCGTAATCTCAAAATTCGCAGAGGTCGAGAAAGGGCGCGAGGTCACGGGTTACGGCCGTACGCTCTTCCTTCCTGTTAATTTGCGGGTCTCTAGCTGCAATCCAACACGCCTCAAGTGCTTTCCGCGCAGTAGTCTCCGTTTCTAGTGCCAAGACGGTTACTGAAATTGTGAGTTCGTTACCATCGTGGCACAGAACTCGATGCATTCCCAGTGGTGTTTGGGTGCGAGACTTTCTTAGCCCCTCCAGGTGTTCTTTGATTCGAGTACGAAGGGGGCGTCCTGTTTCACCAATATAGTCAGCACCACAGGCCTGGCAACGAATTTCGTAAATTACTCCTGCTCTCATGCAATCACTCCGTCGATTGGAAGGACACACAAGGCAATCTGGTGTGTCGTGAGTCGGTGGGCGTCGTATAGGCGATTGCGGACCAGTTGTCGACAAAGTTTTCGTGGGGGTATTTCCACAACCATGACCTCTTCCTTCAGATCACACCTAGTCATCACACATGCACGAATTGCTCTGCTCATTTCGTCGGAAATGAACGGTAGGCAAAACGTCACCTTATTGAAAGGTGCTCGTTCATAAATTCTACGAGGTGGGAAATGCCCCCCACGTTGTGACCCTTTGCAGCGATAAGGATACCCATTAGAGACTGCAATCCTTCGAGCTACTCACAAACGGAGACTACTGCGCGAACTCACAACTCACAAACGGAGACTACTGCGCGGAAAGCACTTGAGGCGTGTTGGATTGCAGCTAGAGACCCGCAAATTAACAGGAAGGAAGAGCGTACGGCCGTAACCCGTGACCTCGCGCCCTTTCTCGACCTCTGCGAATTTTGAGATTACGGTGAGGTCAGAAAGGAGGAAGGCTTGCTCATCGTACGCATACTGTAAACAGTGGGTGGTCGATCTAACGCTTCGGCGATTTAGATCAAGGTGAGCTTCTTGTATACCGGGTTCGAGGGGTCTCTAGTCTAGAGAACTGTCCTGAGTTTATCTCGCCTTATTATAGAGTCTGTCTCAATGGTTTTTTCGACTTTTTCAGGCTCTGACGAAGGCGAACTCGCCGAAACGTTAGCCCAATAAAGTTTATAATCTTGGAAAGGCTGTAGCAAATTACATACATATCAGTCAAAGAATCTTGATGATTTTTCAAATTTCAGGCTATTTATCATTGTTGCTGGAACACAGCATACTGCAGCGTCGAGTGCCAACAAGGTCATTGGGCTACTCACAAGAAATTCTGCCGACGTAAGAAGGGACAACAACAAGGACAGGGAACTACTAATTCTGGGCAAGGAGGACAACAATAAATCGAAGTTAGGAAGGTGCGCATATTAGCGAAGCCTGACTTGTTTTGCATCCATTTTTTTGTTGGCGCTGGTCATACAAGTGGTCGCGTTCATTTGCACGCCGGGTTTGCGCGATGTTTCCGGGTGAAGCTCGGAGTTTTCAGTGACGCTAAACAGCAGTAACTGTGCTTGTCGTTGATACCGTGCTTTTTTTCGTTTCGAGTTAGCAAAATGTAGTCGTTGAAATGATTTTGTTGGAGCCATTGCAATGAGCTTATAGGTCAGCAAGTATTCACACCGATAAGTTCTATTCTGAAAGCGATAAAGAAAAAAGGGTAGTTGTAGTGACTCAACGTAGCCCATTCCCGAAGATTGAAACTTTGGCAATTGAGAGCAAAAGTGGCCAACGCGTTTGGCTCGTTTCTTCGTGTTGTTAAGGAGTAAAGTAGGCCGCAGGTGTCAGCAACAGTATTCTGAACTGGACTAGTGCTGGGCGAAAACATGAACGAGTTGGATTTTCTTTTGTACCACTATTTGTTCTCACTATGTTTTAAGTTCGAGCAAGAAAAAACAGTTTTTCAGGTATGTGGTCTTTTCCGTGAACAAGTACCAATCTGCAAATCACTTTTAATGTAGCCTGAGTTTCCGTGTCTTCAGTCTCGGTGCTGTATTATCCTTTACGTGAAGGCTATTTATATCTGTGATACTTCTCGTTTATTTAGTTCGGCGAACGAGTGAGGTTATGTTTAGCCTTTTTCCTCTGAAGTATGAGCTTGGGAGGTTGCAAAATAGTCTTTACATAATGGATAAGCTGAGAATGAAGTCATTCGCCCCGTGGATATTACCTACGTTCCCAGTCGTTCAGCATTGTACACGCACACTTAATTGAATAGTAGCAAGTGCTATAGTGGTCAGGGATGGTTCAGCGTTTAGTCTACAATCGGTTCTTGTACATTGCCATGTTTATGTATCTTATATTGGGTCAATATGTTCTTTAATTTTCTTGGATATTGTGACAACGTTTATTTTCGATGCTAATGTCATCATTCAAATGATTTTCTCGTTTTCTCAGCATTGCTTGTTGCCTGGTTGATTTTGTATTTATCGCCGAAATTACAGTTTAGGACACGAGGTGTACTGACGTTGTTAGTCAAAATGGTAGTATACATAATTTTTCTGAAATTATTCTGTTTTAACTTTCCACTGGTAGAATTGCCACAGCGATACTCACTATGACTATTTTATCTTGTTTTTTTTGATTGAGTTAGTAATGAAGGTTTATTCTATGGATCGTTCGTGGTTAGCCCTATGTACACCTCATTTCATACTGAAGCGATTGGATTCAGCTCATGAAGCGTTTTGTGACCTGTTAGTGCTGCAAATTCGAAACACTCGAAAATTTGGCTATGCCCTCCTTGGTCGATGTAATCTTTCAAAAATTGCACATGCGTGGGTGAGTACGGGACAAAATTCTTATTCCATGGTTATGGCACATGTAGCGCGATGGTGGCTCGTTTTTATTTGAATTAGTAACAAAAAAACCTTGAGAAGTTGCTACCTTCTATCCTTTTTTGTATATATACCAAAAGATAAGTATGGCCGAGGTACTTAACCAAAAGGTAAACACGGGTTCGGCTGTTTCGCAACAAAGTTGTATTGCTCATGGCATAAAGAGCTCAGTATTCCATGGTTCGTTGAGCCTGAAGACTGATGTGAGGATTAGCTTCAGTTTTTTCCAGATATGGATGGCGGAGAGAAGTCTTCAATGGAAGCCTACATGACTGATGACTATTATGTAAAGGATTTGTTGCGGAATGATGACTGGTGGGTTCAATCATTAAGAGGGAAAGTTCAGCATGGCTGCTCTCTCAAGTAAAGTATTCCAGTGGTTTACGAAGATTCTCACCCATCTGCAGAGTTTCCTTTCTAGTTCGGGCTTTGGGAACCCATCTTTTCGTTATGAAATTCGAAAGAAAGGTTTAAATATCGTTTAGGAACTAGAAGATTTGGCAAAAGGGTATGAGAGAACGGAAAGTTTTTGCTTCCATGAGATCAAATCACTTCTCCACCCGCTTCTCGTGCTGTTTAACGTATTACTTGTTTTGCATTTTTCTATCTAGAGTCCTCTTTTTTTTGTCGTGAATTCCTTTTTTTGTGAATTTCTCTCGATCACCCAGTTTCGCAAACTCGCTTTGGCTTCTCCCGAGTGATGGTCGTTTTCTTGGGTCTCAACGGCTGCCACCAGCCTTCATTAACTCTGCTGGATATTGCTGAGGGGCGAGCGGCTCCCAGATATCCCTCGAGTAAGTGGCGACTATCGAACGATCTGAGCTTGACTTTTTCTCCTATTCTAACTTTGCACAACACTGTGTAGCTTGTAAAGAAGAAGATTACAAGATTGGATATTTAATAAAGTTGAACTATCGTGGGATGCAACTACTTGACCCCACACCCTTTTTTTGAATTTTCCTTGAAGTCATATTGAACGTATTCATTGCCTGCAATGTTGCAGGAAGCCTTTTCCAATCATTAAGCCGTGGAATAGTCGGTCGAACAAGTAAAGCGCGTATCCCATATAGGCTTCAATTTGTCTCCCTTCAAAAGGTGGCACTACAGAGGATCTTGCCTATGTTTCTTGAATTCTAACGATTCGTGATGAGAAAACTTTCGAAAGCGCATTGATCTTGATGGTGGTGGACTGATTCCTGGCGTTACTCACGCGCTCTTGCTATTTGTCCCGTTTTCTTTCTCTTTTAGCGGAGCCTTCCATTTCCATAATAACTAGAAACTATTTTGTGTTACGATGTCTGCTGAGAATATATCTGGCTGATGTAAGTGCCTCACAAGGCACTACCAATTGGTTCAGAGTAAAAACAGTAGACAGAAACCAGTCTTTGCTGAGACCAGCCACTCAGAGCGCTCATAATCATCAATAAAGAGAATTTGATGGCGTTGTTTGCGATATAGCTAGGTCGTTTGGTTATAATCGGTCTCCAAGGATCCAAGGGTTATAATCGTCACAGGAAGAAAGAATTGTGTGTGTGTTTTTTTGCAGGGCTCCAAGAGGACTCATGATATACACATATATGTTCCGGTATCATGGATATCAGTTTTCTGTTTAGCAGCATGTTCTAGTACACGTGCAGTAGATTGCTCGGTCCGGAAATGTACTGTAGACTTTGAATGGTGGCCATGAATACTATGGGTAAACGAATTAGCTGTGGCCATAGCTCTTTCTAGTTAAAGCCATAAGGACTGTGAGCCGAGCTCTCCTCATGCCAGGCTTCACGTGTACGTTTACTTGAAGCTCATCGACATCAATTCTCGACTAGTTGAATTATTGCGTATTTTCTGAATTAAGAGGAGGTGAGCCCATCTATTAGTTCCACCCTGGAGGCGTGTCTAGTCGGACCCGCGCCTGCCCAGCTTATGTCCCGCCTCCAGGTTGAATAGCCGAACTTTCGAGTGGCCGATGGATTCGATGCTATTCCATCATAGTCTCCTAGCGATTCTTATCGGATCATTCCTAGTCTTCATTGTTTGTGTGGTATGCATCGGAGCTGCAAGTGATCGTGGAGTTTGTTGCCGTGATTCCGATGGCATTCGGTCTGCCGGCCCACCGGATTGTTCATGTGAATGCGGTAGGGACGGAAAACCATTGGAAAATGTGATATTGGTGCCTATACGCAAGCAGCCTCCACTCCAAAAGCAACACAGTACCGGTATGGTTTTTCTTACTCACTTCTAGTGGACTATATGGTTAGACCTAGTGAACTTACTGGTAGTTTACTGCATTCATTGCAAAGTTGATGTAGAGCAGCCATTAACGTGTCACCACTCCCGAAATTGTTATGTTTGCACGCTTCTTATGTTATTTCACATACTTCGTTGTAATGTTGGAGTTCGCCGTCAGTTGTTTGATATTACACCACTACAGGTTGATTGGTCCCTTTTCTAAATTATTCTTAGATAAGAGCTCATTGAGTGAGTTCTGACCCTTGACTTAGTTCAATCTACCCGATGCGGTACAACACAAACACTCCAGTTTTTATTTCATCGAAAATGTGAGGTGCAGCGAAGTGGAAACAGCCTGCCGCTGACTCAAAGCTGATGGCGCACAAATTGATGAATGGCTCAGACGCCTGCACCTCTTCACGCATTTTTTGATTGAGAGAATTGAAAGAGTAGTTAGCACGTTATATCTGATAGAATGAAATTGGGAGGCTAGATCAACCTAAGGCTTGTCAAGGAGATTTATGGAATAATGGGACGAAAGAAGTTGCCTTGGTGAAAAATTATGTTCGTCTTATCTAAGTGACCGACCAATCGTTCTATCATCTCTTAGAAGAGCATCGCGACGAAGAGATTAATGTCAAGGTATTAGAGTAAGACCTTGGCTTCTGCTGATTGTACGCTGTTGTGGTATTTTTAGCATCCTTTTGATTGACCGTCTCCTACTACCGCATTCGTCTCCTTTTGAATTCATGATGACCCTCCTCACAAAAAGGGCTGTTCTCGCTCAAGCTCAGTCGAGAAGTATACATCTTAACTTCCGAACAGCAACAATCGACTTTAGCCAAAAAATGCAATAACGAAAAGCGACATTTTATAACAACTTTTTGTTGTGAGTATTTGTTAAGAAAGGGACAAGTTTTTTTGCGAGTAATAACAAAAGGGCACTAAAACAACTGCAACCCCTGCACTTGCGGGTTTTTCGTCGGTCATTGAAGCTACGTTGCCGTCAAGATCCCACTGCATTACATTTTGTTTGAAGTCCCTGCAGTTCAATCCCTTTTTCTCTTTGAACTAGAAGTTAGATGGATTTTTTGACAATTTTACAGCGAAACTATAGTTTTCAATCGCTGGATTGTTTTTCCCTGGCATCGGATTTTTTTGTTGCTTCTTTGTGCTTATAAAATGATGAATCACGTATATTGCGCCCTTTGTGATGTGTACTTTGGGCCCTTTGAATGGTTCATAGAGCAACTGACTCCTTTACGAATTTTTTTTTCAAGAAAATTCATTGGCTCAAAAAATCACGAAGGATGAACTGTCGGTGCCTAGTCTTTGTGAGCTATGACATTTCGACAAGTAAGCCCGACGTAGTCGACCGAA
This sequence comes from Haemonchus contortus, assembly GCA_000469685.2. Taxonomy (NCBI): domain Eukaryota; kingdom Metazoa; phylum Nematoda; class Chromadorea; order Rhabditida; family Trichostrongylidae; genus Haemonchus; species Haemonchus contortus. The sequence goes on along the minus strand of LS997564.1, from coordinate 585,871 downwards.
TAACGAGGACAACAAAGAGCATCTGGCTCTTGACTGTTTTTCCTATCTGCAGCCGTCTCGGCTTTAAATCACACCGCAGAGACGTGGACACTACCGAGTTAAGCAAGCGGTCAACTATACTCGTTGGCTATGGGATGATTAACGACTGCCACGCCGGCGATCGGACTTCTTATGAGAGCTCTGAGTAGGGGGAATAGTGTTCTCTGTTCCTCGAGGAATTGGAGTTTAATGGAACCAGACCACATCTGATATGGTCCCATCTCATCACTTGAGCTTGATTCACATACTGTTTTTTTCAGACGCATGTGCTAGCATGTGACTGTAGGCCTCAGTAGGCTTTAGTTAGTCTGGAAGGAACCTAATTTTAATTCGTTTTCGTTTACCAGTTGCTGTTAGTGTGTATTTTATATTCAATACCATATATGGCCCACTTAATTAGCATTTTTATTACAGTGTAGCGGTCGATCAGGAGGTAGTGATTGGCGAAGGCGAAGACCATGAATATTGTGATTTGGAACCATTATCTTATTCATTTATTGAATATGAGCCTTTCCCAGAGGTGCAGTATGAGGTGTGGTTTCTTTTTTTTTTTTTTTGAGGAGTTTATGGGTGACATATCCTACGAGTAAGCCGAATTTCATCGTTGGGACATTTTCCCGGAACGAAAGTGATTCCCATTTCCATCTCCGAAGTGCTAGTTCCTTTTATATGAGTACTGACAATGAATCCTCTCCGGAATCCTGCTCTTATCTTCCGAGCCTGCCGGGTTTATACGATATTGATGGATTGTTTATGGCATCATATAGTTCAGCGGAAGAAACTTCGCATATGTGATTCTCCACATGAACCTATAGCTTCACTTCTTTCTCCATCCCCAGGCCACACTTTTAGTGGGAGCTATCGTTCGAGAGGAATGCTCATGCATTAAAAATGAGCAAATTAGATAGCCAATATTCTTATTTTAGCCCTCCTTGACGGAATCCAATGACGGTTTAGATATACTTGTCGATCATGTAGAAGTTGTTAACTCTTCTTCAGCAGAAGTAAGTCAGTTTCGTGGACTTGTGCCCAAATTCAATTATTCGGAGAAAGCTTATTTTAAGTGCTATACTTCCGATAATCCCCAGGAATTGTTGGTCGTCTCGAATGAAGCAAGTGAAAAACCACTGAAGCCACCAAAGTACAATTTACTTTTTAAGTATTTTTTGATGTCTTGTGATCAAAAGTTGTATGACTTCAGTGTCTACGTGAAACGCGATCGGACATGGAAATTTCAGAAGAATACAGTTGTTGCCACATGCGGAGAAAATGGGTAAATAGTTTTGTCGTTCTCATACTATTTGTAGTAGCCCTTTGCAGGCGCCTGCACCGAACTTATTGTTAGAGAAATATACAACCTAATCATTTTTAGTAGTTGCTGCCAGCAATTCTTTGTTGACGAAAAGGAATGCAGTAATGGGAGAACGAAATATGATCCTTCCTCTCTTCTTTTTCCCCCTCTTTCTGTAGACTTCAGGTGATGCAGTTTCCCAGGATTCCACATTGTTTCAGCCATTTCGTTTCCTTCTGCTCGATCTTTTTGCTATAAATTACCTCCCTAACAACTCAACCATTTATCTAATAACCCGACTGTACACAGACCTGGGCTTTCTTTGTACCTTTCTTTACAACTACGGGACCACACTATTCACCTTTTCTGCCCTTCTTTTCCTCTTTCGTTCCCTGCACCTCTTTCCAAAACCAAATTAAACTTCATATTAGTTTGCCCTCTGCCACCTCGTCAATCTGCTTTGCGCCCTTACCTCTGGTTATGCGACATTGTGTGACAGGCTAATTTATCTCCACCTTGTATAATTCTCTTTGTCCCTATGGAGCACACCTAATATTCCTATGCGTAATGGGGGGGGGGGGGGCGGGCGGCAATCGTAGTAGACCGGGATCATCGTTCAGCAGTTCTGTCGCTTTTGTTGCTCCATTTCTTCGAAGAAGTAGTAGTATATAGTCCTTGAAATTCTAATAGCAGCCCAAAAAGCTATACTCATCTGTGGTTTCTAGGAGAATCTCAATTCCAGCCAGTTTTTCTATCATCCCGATCCGTTCTCTCCTGTACCGCCTTTCAAAGGGGCGCCGAGCGCAGTGAAAAGGATGGAGTATGCTGCGAGACGAATAGATAATCGGAAATACAGGTTCGTTGGGTATTGAGTAACCTAATTTTTAGCTACACTTTTAATTGCATGAATTGAACTGGCTTTAATGCTGGAAGTGGTTTAGTGGCAAGTGGCGCACTATATACACGCCGGTCAGGGGTTCGAATCTCGGATCGATGCCCGCCTAGGCCAACCAAGCCTTCCATCCCTCCGGGGTCGGGTGATTGGTACCAGACTCGTCTGGGAGGATATAAGCACTGTCTTGTACATTGGCTGGCTACCGTAAGTCATTGTATAGGCACATACGCACTCACTGCGCCACTACGATTCTGGATAGAGGTCAAGTGCAGGGGCGCAACCCTCAGACGGGATTGATTAACGCCAAAAACTTCATCCTTTACTTTATGCCAATGTACATTTGCGTTGATAGGGTTGAGGGTGCAGGGAAAGCGAAGCTCCTCGTTGTGGAGCAGAATTACTGGTTTAGACCAATTTTTTTTTGAAATCCAAATATTGTATTTCAGGGATCAGCACAGCAAAGTTCTAGCGTCCGACCAATTGGACAGTGCAACGTGTTCCAAGTGAGTTTGCTTTCCTTGAGTGGTCCGCACGGCAGTGATAAGGATGTTCTTGGTAGATCATTTATTCTGCTCGAGCTAGAATACTACTCTTACCATCGTTTACTACCACTTCAATGTACAGGGGGAGGAAAGAAAACATGGTTGTGACACGTAAGTGCGCTACCCCATGCCCATTATATCAATGATCGTATTCTTCCCAATTCAAGTCTTCCATCAATGTGAGCTTTCACAATTGACTTAAGTTTTTTTTGAAGTAGTGAAAGTCGGGCTTGTGTGATCCTTGTCAAAAGCATACTTATCCTACTTACTATAAAGCGCTTCGTTTGCCGTCTGTCGTTATGTCTGTCTCTCTGTCTGTCTGTCTGTCTGTCTGTCTGTCTGTCTGTCTGTCTGTCTGTTTGTCTGTCTGTCTGTCTGTCTGTCTGTCTGTCTGTCTGTCTGTCTGTTTGTCTGTCTGTCTGTCTGTCTGTCTGTCTGTCTGTCTGTCTGTCTGTCTGTCTGTCTGTCGTATGTCTGTCTGTCTGTCTGTCTGTCTGTCTGTCGTATGTCTGTCACAAAATTCCTTGGCTCCTTCAGATCTGCCTGGAGAGACCGGGTCAAACGCGGATGGGTGGGCCATGTCCCGAGAAGCATAAAGCTCACATCAGCTTGGAGGAGCCCCGCCCACAGTGGGCGCGGCTTCCATCGAAATGTGCTGTACTGAAGACCACGATTCAAATCCAGTCACAAGACGGCTTCAAAACTGGTGTGTAAAGGTGAAGGTGGCTAAAGGTGTGCATTGGTAAGTTGGATCCAACTGGGGAGACGCACACCCGATGGACGGGGCGTTCTCCGAAAATGCAATGCTTTATGAAAACATAAGTCGGTTTGGAGAAAGCCAATAGAGCAGGAAGAGTTGACGTAGGAGAAGCATTGTCGAAGGTGACGCATAGATGCCGTCAGCGGAGGCCAGCCCACAATGGGCGGAGCATGCCTCGAAGTTCACATCGTTTCTTATATTTATATACGAAAATTCATAACTCCGGTTCCCATGGACCTAGAGAGTTAAACTCGGTAGGAGTACCGGCGACAGGATGGGAACACTTATGGTGTGGCAAGACCAGACTCCGCCCACAGGAGACGGGGACTCCCAAACTCGAAAAACCCAAAAAGGTCTGTAATGAAATTAGCCCTTCTCTCAGCCCCTAACGCACCGATGGCGTGCGTGGCCACCTGGTATTTTAGTACGAGTTAAATAGAATTCGAAAGCGCAGTGATATCAAGCGAGATCGTGCCCACGCACCCTTCCTTTTTTTAGTGCAGTGCTTGCAAGAACTTAGAATTGTACTGAAGTAGAAGTAGTGGTGTAAAGCTGGCTTCATTAAATACTTGCGGGCGGTAGTGTTGCGTGTTTTGTACTAGGCTCATTTGCCCGGAAATATTATTGCGATCATATCATATGTTTAGATGCAAGATGCGGTTTTTTCTGCCTTTTCGTCACTTCAAGAATAGAATAACATATCGTGTGCCTGAGAACCCATATCTATTGCCGATGCCACGCTTTCGCTGTCCTCTTTGTGAGGAGGACTCAACAATTGAGTTATGAGCCGACCAGCTTGTTTCTTTCCAATGAGATTAGTCAATTATTGAATTTATTTTTGTATAACTATATATAAGATATATATGAATTTGAATGGAAATTGAATCGGGTTGAAGTTGTTTTTTTTCATGTGTTGTTGACTTTGTTACGTTTTTTGTAAGATTGCCTGTTTTTCTTATAGGTATATTTTCTAGTGATTTGTTCCGCGAATTTTCGTGTAAAATTTTTATTACGGCCATAAAGAGGAGAAGCTATTCGTTATGCAATAGGAACAAGAGAAACCTGCTGATGAACAGTGAGAAAAGAAAGTCATGTGGCATCATGAGCTTAATATATGAGTTACCTTACCAACACAAGAAGAAATGAAGTAAGTTTTCCAAGTGTTTCATGACACAGTTCGTGAAGCGCTTAACAAGTCTTCGGGAAATCATTAACATTGCAGGCGAACAAGGTCCGTATGTGGATGATTGTTTTAAATATTGAATAAGGGACCATGAACTAGAGTTGCATCAGTAGGCTTTTAACCACCAGAAACCTTATACCATGGGCCGAAATAAGGAGAAAGGGCGAAGTCGAACCCCAATAGGAAAACATTTTTTTACAAGGAGGTGATCGAAGAAATTACCAGTGTATCGTTACTTATCACCACTAGTTTGTAATTCGGTTGGAGCCACAACATGGCTCCAGCCGGCTATGACAAACCGTGTGACAAGCAGTCTTATCAGAAAATTGCGTTCCATCTTGTCATGATAGAAAAACGGATACTCATTCGACAAACGTTCTTTATCAGATCGATTGTAGTGCACCTAATTTGAGACACATCGGAAAAGTGGGGCCAAGCTATCATCGAAGTAAGGGATAAAGAGCACGGTGCCCAGAAAGCACTAGTGCGTGTTTGAGTCCCGTCTGAGGTCGAACTTTTGGCCCGTAACACACTAACCTAGTGGACTTTCACATTGCATAACAGCAGTGAACAAGAACATCGTACCAAAACTATCTCAAAGTTTTTTAAAATTTACTTGTTGCGTGTTTACGAGGCCCAGCTGATGATCCTAGCCTTCGTAAAGGATGGATGGCGCTATCTTCTGAAGAGGAAGTTTTTACCTCTTAACACCTTGTCCGCTTGCAAATTTATTTATTCCACGAAGTGAACGGTGTGCAGAACTCAAGGAGGAATCCAACTTTGAGCAATCTAATCAAGCTTAAGCCCACCCTCCATCGGGCCATTGGCTTCAACAGTAGAACAGCTTTTCCAATGCCCAGTATTTTATAGGGAACTCGTATTCGCTGCGCTAGTAAACCGGCAATGAACTGTTAATACACCTCTATTACCGATATTCCAGTCTCTCTCCAGTTCAAATCCCCATCCGGAAAGATTCCAACTCCAGCCCTTTTTCTTTACGAGCATACCGAGCACCTCGTGGAGCAGGTAAGTAAGGTAATAACCGGATGTCGACCATATAGACTTCCGAGGAGAAAGATCATCCTTTAGGACAGGAAGGTAAAACATTAAATAGGTGTCCGAATTCTTAACAAGAAGGATAACACTCGAAAGAAAACCAACGTGAAAGAAAAAGAAAATGAAGTCGATAATTATGAAATGAAACATTGATAACTGTATTGTGAAGCCCTAATTCCGAACAATGAATTTATAATTTTACTAGTAGTGCCAGGACACAGGGTTGTTGGAGGGGTGTGGTGCGATAGGAGCGAAATGGTCGCGTCGCGGTGTGAGAAGCGTCGCGCGCGAAGGAATGTAGCAGGATGCAGCAGTAGGTAAGAAACACAAGAACAAAAGTACTAATAGTAGAATTATTCATAAAATAATGATCGCATATCGATTGAGCTGTATGAAAAACGCTAGAGCTGTAGTAACGGCGAATGAGTGGTCCGCGACAGCCGCGTGTGGCAAATCGATTACCCAAAATCGTTCCTAACGCCCGTCTCCCTTGTTGGAGTAGTGAGGCAGGAAGTATGAGAGTCCACTATTGCGATATCTAAACTGATCTCTATATCAGATTTCAAAGCTGATAGCATCGATGAAATTGTGCCTTAGTAAATTCTTTTTGAACACCTTACTATTAATTGATCCGAATTATTCGGGTGGAAGTTTCTCGAAGGTCATGAATAAGTCACCTGATGCTGATCTTCGAGTAGTTCATCGAGTTGCCTTGATTTCTATTGGTGATACTTCGGAGTATTTGATCTGCCCATTGACCGCATGAAGGAAATCGATCCATCGGTCTGCGAATCATCTTCTTAAACCAACCTGGTTATCATCCAACCCAGAGGAGCGACTATGTGCTGCATGCTTGATAGGAGTTCACTTCAAAATACGGTATTGGCCCATCGGTGTGATGTGTGGTGGACCATCGTTAGGCGACAATGGTGAGCGTTTCTACAGATCCTTACTCCTTCTAATGAATTTAACGACTTTTTCGATGCTCTATCGGCACCTACACACGTCATTCTAGAAAATATCGCATTATGCAACATTCCACCAAGGAGAGTCACTCGTTTCGTTGTTTATGGTGGGACTACGGGGCATATTCCAAAGTGGCCGCTCCAAAATAATGTAGGCAAATCCAAGTGGCACCCTCGGAGTGCGGTTGAGGCCTCACTGCGAAGGTGCTGAGGTTGTATACTTCTATTAAATGGTGCTCCCATTTAGTTTCTTTACGAAGATGGAATCTATAAATTTCTGCACACTGATTTTTGGGTCAAGGAGGGCAATAGTTGAAGTGCTTATTTTGCCCTTCATGTGTGTGGCTGCTTTCATAGTCCGCCGGCGTGCCGGCGTGCCGAGGTAGTGTTAGGGGAGAGGAGGTATGCAGACGGTCGGTCGACGAGGTCACGCCGTGCCCCTTCGAAGGGCAGAAAATAAAGAAAAACAAGATCAAAAATTTTTTGCACAAGCCCCTGGTTGTTTGGTTTTAGATCTTGTTCTTCTTTGTTTTTAGCCCTTCGAAGGGGCTGATCGACCGTCTGCCTCCTTCCCCCCCTCTCCCCTAGCACTGCCTCGGTACGCCGGGACGCCGGCGGACTATGAAAGCAGCCTATGACGGCCCCTAACCTGATAAACGCTCTAAAACACAAAATGCGGTTCTATCCGGCTATCAGTAAGCTCTTATCACTTCGGTATAAATGTTGTATATCACGGAATTTGGTTCATTTTATCCGACCTGTAGCAGTACTGTTGTGGGCAGTATTTACCACCAACTAACCCTTCTTCAGTAAGCCACTGTTTTGTTCAAAAGCAGGATTTCGTTTAGCATTATTTGCTACTGTTATTGCAGATCTACTCACTGACATCAACACTAACAACTCACTAACTACTAACACCTACTCACATACTAACTAATGGGCAATCGATTTGGAGCAGTTCCACGAAAGCGAGAAAAACCGGAGCATGCGGCGTTGAAAGTATCGATGAAACGGGTCAAAGGGCTAGAACACGTCAACAAGATGCCAAATAGTAAGAATATTAGCTAACAGAAAGGTTTCAAAATCTGAAAAACTGTTCACTTTCAGTTATACCTCGTCGTGGTTGCCTTCTACGTCTTCTGAAGCAAAATCGAGTACATGACTATCTGCTTCTTGAGATGGAGTTCATCAAACGACAAAATCAGTTCAAATCTTTGGAAAGCCAGAAAAAAGAAGAGCGGAAAGTCGTTCAGGTGAGCGATAATTCAAGAATGACAACCACCTGGATGCAACCGGGGGGGGGGGGAGGGTTTACAGAAAATCATCCATACCGGGTCAACACTGGAGGAGGCTGTCAATGATGAATGGGTTGCTCAAATGCAAATAAATGAAGCTCTCAGTAGATGTATATCAAAATGGAGAATGTCTGGGCGATAGGGAAATCGAAATCAGTTCAAGGTTGTGAAAAGGTCACCGTCCAGGTGCATGTACCTTGTATAATTTCTTCACTTTCGTACATCTGAGGAAACATTTTCATGAGCGCCTAAGCTGGTCCAACATCCGTTCTCGGTCCCCATCAAGTTGCCGAGACCATTGATTTCCTTTCTGTACTTCTATCTCTTTTCCTTGTCGCAATGGAGGCAACGGTGGCAGGGTTGTTGGGAGAACGTCCGTTGCGCGCGTCCGTCGAAACTGTATCACCCCGCCCTCTTCGCGCTCGGCGCACGCCACTGAGGTCTTGAGATGACATTACAGTCAGTGGAGTGAATGATTTGCATTTGTCCATGTTACCTTCTTTTTGAGCTGACTGCCGTAGGCCAAGCGCAAATCGTATGCCCTACTGACAACTGCGACATCCATCAAGTATCGCGGGCTGACCTGCCGCATGCGGCGGCTAAGGCGTGACCTGGTTTCGACGGACGCGCGCAACGAAGCGCACCCGGGTCGTTGAGACCTCATAGCAATAGCAGATACTTTGAGGTTCCCACTGCTGTAATCCCACTGCTTACGTTTCTAACGGTTGTAAATGACGAACAATCAGTGGCCTGAAGAAATAGTGGATACGGTAGGATTTTGAATAAACAGTGTCATAGCTCAACCCTGCTGACCCGAACTTCACTGAAGTCTATCTTGGAGTTGGTTGGGGAGGCGAACAGTCAGACTCTCCGTGGAGGCCCTACAAATAGTGCCGTACAAGTAATCAACTCGAATTGAGTCAGCTCTAGCCGAGATCTTACAGCAGCTCCGAGGGACACCGACAACTCTGGCAAAGGTGCACGAACTGTTCAATGATGAACAGGTAATGCCCCTCAAAACTACTTTGGACGTTCTACTCGAGTAATGTGGCATGCTGTAGCATGCTGTTGTCGTCGTCGAAGGCTCAAAGCGTGAATGGTTCATACCCATACTCTCAATTGTTGATAAGGTAAACCTATGAGGTTTACATGATTTATTGTCCTTCCTAGTTACTGGCTATTTAAGGATCTGCTGCACCTGAATGCACTGGTAATGGTGAAAGCCAGTGGAATGTTCAAGAATGTACCGACAGCAATCGTTGGCGTGTTGCCTGATACCACAGACTCATGCGCCCTGGGACATAAGCTTGACAAGCCACCCAAGGAAACATTTGAGGTGTGGTGGCAGCTGCTCATACGCCTTACCTTACTCTTCAGTGCAACCTACCAGGGTTAGCTTTATCAACAATATTTAGGACATCGGCGGCCTGGAAGGGCCCATTCAAGAAATCAAAGAGTCTGTTGAACTTCCTCTGACCCATCCGGAATATTACGAAGAGATGGGGATTACCGCTCCCAAGGGAGTGATTCTCTATGGAGAACCAGGAACTGGTAAGTGATGATTAATGTTTCGATTAAGCCTCGAGAAGCACCCTTCTCATGGACAATGTAAACGAAAGTTGTCCTTCAGGGAAGACACTGCTGGCGAAAGCTGTCGCAAATTCCACCTCTGCAACCTTTATTCGAGCCACCGGGGCAGATCTTGTACAGAAGAACTCAGGGGATGGTGCGAAACTGGTGAGGTAAGGTTGTGAGAATGATGATGCGGCTTTGGGAAGGACGATGGAATGAAAAGCAATCCGTAGAGTTTATCGCTAACCGTTAGCGACGAAGGACTTGACTAGTCGCACGCAACGGGAGTAAAATAAATCACTTGTGGCGTATCCTGATCCGAAATCCCACTGCTTTTGATAACTGGCTCCTGAAGGGTTCTTTTCATTCAGGGAATTGTTCAAAATGGCAAAAGAGAGTGCTCCAACCATCGTGTTTTTGGACGAGATCGATGCTGTTGGAACTAAACGTTTCGACACTTCCAGTAGAGGCGAGCAAGAGGTGGGTCTGTTTAGTTTCATATTCCTTGAATTTCTCTCACGATGAAAAGGATAGTGAGACTGCTCCTGTGTTTATGCCTCCGAGAAACTGTATGCTGCGGGAAGTAAGAAGTAGGTTGGACGAGTTGAGGAGTAATTAGGGGCGGAGCTGCGTTAGTACGCTTCCTCAGAGAGTGTGCGATTAGGACTACGCGCGGTAATTCGCGCGGCGGATTCGCGGCGATTTGAACACTCTGGCGCCTATTATTGGGGCACAAACTTGAAGTAGAGTGGACTGGTGTGGTCGGTTCTAATCGCAGGAATGTACCGTCCCCTCCTCAGAGAGCAGGACGACGGGGAACGTCCGTTGCGCACGTCCGTCGAAAGTAGGTCACCCCGCCCACTTCGCGCGTGGCGCAGCCCACTGAGGTCTCGAGATGACGTTACAGTATCACCACTTGTCAGGGGAGCGAATGATTTGCATTTGTCCGTGTTATCTTCTCTATGAGTCGTCTTCCGTGGACCGAGAGCAATTCGTGTGCCCCACTGACAACTGCGACATTTGTCAAAGATCGCGGGCTAACACATCGCGTGCGACAGCTGCGGCCTGACCTAGTTTCGACGGACGCGCGCAACGAAGCGCACCCCAGGACGACGACAGATGGGGATTGCTATCATCGACGGCAATATTGATGGGCCACTAATAGGTAGTTAACAGTATCTCACATCGCCTAATTGCTCAGGTACAACGAACTCTTCTGGAACTGCTTAATCAGTTGGATGGTTTCGAAAGCAGAGGAGATGTAAAAGTAAGGGAATTATGCGTCTCGTTCAAATTAGCCTATTATCGATAGGTCCGTGTAGGTCATCCTGGCAACAAATCGTATTGATTCTCTGGACTCTGCTCTTCTTCGACCAGGACGTATTGATCGAAAAATCGAATTGCCAAAACCGGACGAGAAAACAAGGCAGAAGATCTTTCAGGTCTGGCCTTTCCCATTATATACCAATGTTTCCACTCACTATCGATTTTCCGCGCGGCAAAGTTCGATTCTTGCCGTTCGCTTGGCTGTATTATCGAGAATTACGAATCACCCTTCAGATACATACATCTGGTATGAACTTGGCCAAAGACGTGACATATGATGTAGTAATGACGCAAGAAGGAGGGAAAACGATGTCCGGGGCTGAAATCAAGGTTTGAAGTTAAGGATTAAAGTCAAGCATTGCCCTCCTCTAGGCAATTTATTCTAGGCGGTTTGTACAGAAGCCGGTATGTTGGCATTACGTGCTCAGCGGAAAGTTGTATGTGCTGACGACTTCGAAAAGGCCGTGAAAAATGTGATGCTGAAGAACAAAGGCGGTGCTCCTGATGAGATCTATGGTTGAAACTGCTGACTAATGTCCAAATAATATCGATTGATCGCAAAAAATATCATACCACAAGATACGTACACTTTGGCCAAACGATAACTGACAATGAATTTTTAAATATGTTGCTGTAGCGTACTTTAGTAGGGATATTAACGATTGGGCTGAGGCGGTGTTCGAGGTAATTATTAGTGAGGGGGGGGGGGGGGTCCAAGCAGAGGCTATGGTAGGGAATGACTACGATAACCAAGTTAGGTATCTATGTAAGAAGTTGGAAAATCCCTTATGGTTAGATCTTAAAGTAACACATATGATGCTTCTGTTAGAGAGACGGGCAGAAGGAACGGTTTTGCGTAATCGATCCGCCGCACGCGGCTGTCGTTGACAATGTGCCTCGTTGTAACAGTTCTAGCCTTCTTCATACAACTCAATCGCCCTGAGATTATTACTTTAGGCATGATTCTATTGATATTTCTTTTATTCTTGTATTTCCTACTTGCTGCTGCATTCTGCTACATTCCTTCGCGGGCGGCGTCCCTCTCGCCGCGTCGCCGCGACGCGACAATTTCGTTCCTACTGCACCACACCCCTTCCGTTATCAAAGTGGTCTTGGATACGGTAATAACAAGATTTTGTGGCCCTCCCCCCGGCTGGCAGCACCGCCCCTTCCCCCCCCCCCCCTCCTTGAAACTGGAAAGTGCGCGTGGGTTGTTACGTTTGTCTGGGAAAATATTTTGATGAGTACCCGATGCACAAATTTATTTTTTTTAAGTCATCTTAAAGGAAATGTATGCTTAATGCATACAATAAGCTACCAAAAAAACCTCAGTTATCTCAGTTGATTGAAACCATCTCTTTTACTGCCTACTACTGATTGCAATCATTTCATGAACGGGGAGAAGGAAGGGGGATACTTGTATCCACAAAGTATGCTGTCCTGCTACAGAAAGAATGTGTTGGCGCTGTGCCAGAAACTTCTTGCAGCTCTTTCTCGTAGCATTGGTTAGAATGAGATGTACAAAGTATAGTTCTCTCCATCTTATTCTATGAAGCGATCCCTACAGAGGTCGAACATTAAACCTTTTATTCAAACAATTTCTGCAAAAAAGTACATAGGTTAATTATTCAATGGCAAAAATCAAATCAGTAGCGAATGGTTTGTACTGATAAAAGGACGGAGTCTGGTACCTCCTATGAATTGTTTTATATACAGCCCGTCACAAGATTGCTCCTTATCATCTCCTTTGGTTAAGTTTCTTCGACGTCCCGCTAAAAATCAAAAAAAATTGGTAAACAGTGAACGTGCTGAGAGGCGGTGGTCAAGCTAAGCGAGTGTGCCGGTTCCCAAGAGGATCCATCTCTTTCCATAAGTGCAGAGAGTTGCTAGCCAATAAAAAGTGCGGTGTAACTTGGAATTAGTCCGTGCGCTTAGCGTTTCCACTGCCTCAAAACCTCTTACTTGCAGTTTATCAAAGGCACAGTTCACGATAAAAATTGTTTCTCAGTCCTCCTCCCCCCCCCCCCCCTTGTAATACCCAATGGCCCCCAAGGGAAGCAGGAAGGACGCTGTCAGGTCCCAAAACTTAGTAGCCAGGGCATAGTTGAAGCCCTGTTACCGGATCGCCCGCATTCCCCGCCTCTCGGCCGATTATGTGTCACAAGAGTCTCGAGGCGATACAGGTTGCAATAGTCGTACCGAGACCCCTACATTCTCCACGCCATCAGCTGATCGCCTCGTTATGAACGATGTTTTTTCCTTTTCTACATCCTCTAATATTCTTTTTGCTGCTGCGATCCTTATACTTATTTTCTACTTCAAGAGGCTGGGGAAGGTGGGCTATTTTTGCTGTTACTAGGGCTTTTTGTTGACTTATGCTTACGAGTGAATGAGTTTTAATGGATGTTTTTGTTCACTATGGTCAACTATTCGCACCAGCTATTCAATGCGTGTTGTACGCGTATAGCTCGTCCAAGCGCCCCACTCTTTACTTTTCTGGTCTCATTTTCGTGCAGCCCCCTTTTTAGCGATTTTTCAGAGCCTCGTTCACTTGGGAAACACCGATTCATGCCATAATGGCTTTAGTTTCCATCTCATATTCCATTTCTCGTCATAATCAGGATTACCCGAAATTATCGTAAACTGTGCCTTTAAGAAAAGAGTAAATCAAAAATGGGTGTTCCTATCCCCACCCCTACCCTCCAACAAATAAAAGCTTACCGTTATTAGTGGTAACACCTTCTTCGCTGTAACACCTTCGTTTTCGAACGACTTTTTCGGATCTTTCTCAGCTCGTTTAGCCTCTTTGTACATAATGATCAGTTTGTCGTTCCGCGTTGGTCCTTCTTGTCGTAGTATCTAAAAGAACAATCAATGAACATTAAGGTATAATAGATTTTAAAATGTTACAGGATCAGCGTTGTTTCTAATAGACAGTTGGAGTTTTTGTAGAGACTTAAGTCCAGACGTTGTCATAGTTGTAGCAGTTAGGTGACCCTCATCCCCCACCATTAAGATGAATCACACTCAGGCTATACGGTTACGCTACCGAAAACTGTCCATGTACGACTCTCAATAAATCTCGGCATGCTTCTTTACAGTTCTGAGGTTTTCTTTTGAGCTGGTAAAGCGAGATTGCAACAACATTTATTAGGCTGACGTTTCGGTGTCTCCACCTTCTCCGGAGCCTGGAAAGACGAAAGGCACTTGAAAAACCATCCGATCAAGTACAATTTCAACCTACAGAGAAAGTTCAAAGGGCATGGACTAGTAGGAAGTCGAAGTTGTTAACTGACCTGTGGGATAGCCGACCTTTGTAGTCCACCGATCACCCCAAGCTGGTAGGACTGCGGTTTAAATAGGGTGAGCCTCAGGTCAACTTGCTTCAGGGTACTCCGAGGGGCTGATCACGTAGATCAAACCCCCTGAAAAGCCACACAAGGTCGAGCGCGACCTGACCCCTTCCAAATCAACTCCTATAGATTACTGTATAAGCCCCTTGTCCCCTGGTTTTTCAAATGCCTTTTGTCTTTCCGGGCTCCGAAGAAGGTGAAGGCACCGAAACGTCAGACTAATAAATACTGTTGCAATCTAGGTTTAACAGCTCAAAAGAAAACCTCAGAGCTACCGAAAACATTCGCGAGGGTAAGGTCCTGGTTTGAGCAGCAGCTGTTCAATAGAGTAGAAAGACGAATACTGCTGCCTATAAATGTCTGCACTTGTAGTTATCGATATTCATTACATGTCAAGCACGTATTAGGTCCACAGGCCACATTAAGTGAAAAGGATAAAACACAAATGGGAAAGGATAGAGCAGGCACACATAAAACATAAATAGACCATGGATTGTATAAATGAAAGGAAAATAGCTAGTTCATTGCCGGAGAATGCGGTCGAGATAAGGTTTGAAAGTGCCTATGGTGAAAGAAAGCAAGCTTCGTTTGATGAGCTGCATGTATGCTGACCTTACACAGCTGACAAAAAAAAGGTGGCTGAGACTAGAACGAGCTGCATTGAAGTGCATCTCGCCACAAACTCCTCTAGGGACCGAAGGTAGGGAGTGGAAGATGTTGGAGCGGAGAACTTTGCCGACAATGACAACATCATCGATTCTTTTTCCTAAGCGACAGCGCTTTCAATTCCTGTACGGGAAAAGTAGTCAGGCATAACAACAGGTAGGAGAAACCATAACAAAGGGGTCACAATTCGCTCGTGGAGCTATCTTGAACTTCCTCTTGTCGCTTTACGCGAAACTGTTTTGATGGATGAATACTGTCGTTCCATACTTCGAACGCTTTCATTAAACCGAAATACACAGGAACAACTGCTTTTCTGTTATCTAGTGAGAACGTTCAGTCTTCAAGAGTTCCTAGCATAACTGTCGACTTTGGCGTGAGAATTCGGGGAGAAGTTCCGTCACCCTTTTTGCTATGGGTACAACAGAATAGTGTTTTCAACGTTGGGAGACCTCAGCGTGGATAAAGTTGAGTACGAGATGTCTTTCAGTGAGTTCTCAAACTTGTAAAAACCAGATGGTTTGCCAGCATCCAAAACTTTCTTCTCTACTGCGGCATTGTACTTGTGTCATAATTCGAGAAATTCATGGTTACATGTCTTGTAAAGTTCCCAGTCTTCTGAACTATCGGTGGAAATGACCTCGCTCCGAAGCTGCGATATTCATTCAAGGTAACGAGCTAATTTGGCAACATTAATTCGGTGAAGGAGATTTCATGGAGGAGTGAAAACTCGAGGAAGTGGTTTATAATCATTTGTCGTCCCGATGTTCGTCGATTTCTTTGAGCAGGCACCAGTAACGTCTCCATTCGTCCTTGTCGCAAGCCAGAGTGGTTCAGTGAGTTGTACTCTCTCGAGGGACATGGAGCAAGACACTGCTTTCGTTGAGAAGTCTGACCATCGCGTCGGCGGCTCTCCTGGTGATCGCTTGACGTCCCGAGGGGTCCGTATGATCCAGTCCGTAAGCGCCCTGGTCCTATGGTCATCACGGTATCGCATGACGTGTCCGGCCCATCTGATTTTTGATTTCTTGGCGTAAACAACGGCATCTTTGATCTTCGTTCTCCGACGGAGCTAAGAACACCGGATTCCCTTCTGCACTTGCGTGTATAGGAAAATTCCGTGCATCGTCCTTTCCAAAGCGCGATGAGTAATGCTGACAGCATGCTAGTCCTGCTTTCGTAGAGTGCAAGCCTCCGAGGCGTACGTCAAAGCAGTAAGGAGAGCAGTGTTGCAAGGTGAGCGAGGAGCCGGATGTTCTTTGTCTTCTTCACTACTTCCTCGATGTTCTGAAATGTTTCCCACGCCACACTCAGCTCCTAAGCTAGGTCGTTCATCATGTTGACTTTCCGACTTAGATACACATAGCTATTTACATACAGATTTTTAATACGATGGACTATTTCGTATTTCCCAATTACGGAATCTACAGAACTATGGGAACCAGCTCAATCAGTGCAGCTCAGAAACGAGACAGCTTTGAAGTTAGTTCCCCTCAGATCGGGGTCATACTTAGGAGGGCGGCAGTGAATGTGACCTCAATGATGTGACCGCACGCACTCACACAACGGTGGTCACTATTACCTAGCGGAGGGTTTATGCATACGACAGACGCGATGGCATCGTATTGCTGAAAATGTGATCAACGTTTTAGTCTTCAGGGGTAAACTCATGTAGTAATTGAGAGTAGTTGTAGGTTCCACACATTTTCGTGCTTCGTTTGCTCACATAGTGATACTTTCTACGGCACACTTTACCCCTTTTCTAGACTATGAGGTTTCTTGAAAGACGCAGTTCACAATCATTTCAAGGTATCGGTCAAGGAGAAGAGTGGAAGTTATAGTTCAGAATAGTGCAAAAACAGGGGGGGGGGGGGGAAGAACGCGAAAATAGGCGTATTAACAGGAAAATAAGGACTCAAGAAGTAGTAAAAATGGGGGTTGGAGAATGTGACATAAAGTTTGCATGGAAGGGATATGTTGGGAGAGCTGCCCAAATCTGGGACCATTGCGTACAGCTGACTACAATACTCGCCATAAGAACTTGAAAATTCACGTCGAATACCGCGAACTCGCGTATTATTCGTCTTTTCTCCATGCAGCGGTTCAGAATGGAGTGATCAAAAAGCTGTAGATATCGTTGAACTCAGCTCGTCCACTCTATAAGCTGATACCCAGAGTATTAAAAATGCTCCGTTTGGTTTGCGCCATGCATGTTCTGGCATAGGCCAGAATCCGCGGTCACCTCCGTTCATTCGGGACAGGACTTACGTGTTTATGGTCTTCTCTATTTGACTTGCTATGAGCGACTCCTGGTTCAGCACCACCCGCGTTATGGGTATTTTGTCATTTATTGGAATAAATCATTCTATCCCTGAACGTTTACTCATCGTTTAACAGAGAAACCAACAGTCACTCTGAATTTGTATAAGGGCGCCACCCTTCCGCCTGACAATAAGTCACCATACTTGAATTCTATCCGAAATGTAATTTCATGTATATGAGATGCTTTAGTGCTTGTAGGGGCTGAATGCCCCCTAAAGGCGAAAAATTCTGAATCCTTTCTGGAGTGCGCCACGTACTTAAATCTACTCAGTGCAATGAGGCAATGATTGGTCGGTTTTGTTCAGCCTTTATCGTACCCGGTCACCTGCAGATTAAAGTAGTTATTTTGAAAAAGGCTCCAACTTAGTACTCACTCACCTGCGTATCCAGGTCCCCAATCAAGTAGTCATTATTTGAAACCGTCTTCGGCTCCCTCCAATACGGAAGCCTGCCACCTGCAAATCCAAGTCCCTCAAAGCACCATTCAGACCCCGCGCCACTAAAATGCCCGGTCACGGGTCCGGGAACTTCTCCCCTAACACGGCGTCGCACACGCCGCACCCCCCGCCTATCGCAGGATTGCGATGGAAGATTGGAGCGCGCCATTTGTGAGGTAGGGAGTCCTTTAATTATTTGAATCGGCTGGCCGCTCTTTTCAATTCCAATGCGGTCTTGATCGTCGCTTATATGGAAGGAGTCATTTTAATCAATCAAGTCTAATAAACATGAAAACTAAAAAGAAACAGAAGAAAAAACGATAAAATCCAATGAAAAAGCAAGCCAGTCAAGGAAAAATTTCGCGTCCTATCAATTGGCGGGAGTACGGTAATTGCAGTGCAATTGCCGCATGCCGCAAGGGAGAATGCCGCGATAGGGGAGAAGTTCCGTTACCCCCCGGTCACATGCGTATTCAAACGCGCCCAGCAGGAAACCGCTCAACGACAGGCAAACGGCAGAAACTGGCTGTTAAGGGAGGCTTTCATCATGGGTTCACCCAAATATCATTAGATAGCCTTTTCATAGTGGAAATCTAACAAAGTACAACTTAGTTGCAGAAAGGTCTATGGAAAGTGGCGAAAACACAATTTTGTGTAGCCGTGAGACCAAGAGCGACGTTTGGGACCACACCTAGGGAGAAATCTCGATCCATGTTAAGATGTACTATAACATCCCTGTAGAGAACAAAGAGCTGTCCATGAGAATGGAGTGCCACTACGCCACCTCTTCAGATTTTGGAGAAAAATCCCTCCAAATATGAAAAAGCTCAAAAAATTTACTCAGTAATTTTGCCGTAAATCGATGTCATATTCTCAACGGAATCTGTACGGGAGAGTTCCGAGTGCAGAGACAGTAGATGCAGCCATCTATAGTTTCCACATCAGAAATGAACGATGGAGACCGAACAAAACCGACCAACGATTTCCACATAGTACTAAGAAAATTCGAGCGTATGGCGCACTCCAAACCGAGTTCCGAACACTTCATCTTTAGGGACCAATCACCTCCGACGAACACTAAAGCGTGCACCTCATATACATGCAATTACATTTCGGATTGAACTCAAGTGCGTGTCACAATCCAAAATGAAGCATTTTTAATGTTCTAGGGCTGAGTTCAACGACACCTTTAGATTTCGGATTACTCTACTCCGAATCGATTTATGGAGGACAGACGAAAAAGACGCTGATTCGCGATATTCGCGTGAATTGAGTTCTTACGGCGAGTACATTGAGCTGCCTGCGTGAAAGTGAGCATCCCGACGCGAAGGGGAACGTGCGATTCAAGCTTGACCCCATCAGTCTCTTAATTATGGCAATCAAGCCCCTCCGAGGTCAAGGATTTACTTC
The DNA here is from genome assembly GCA_000469685.2 of Haemonchus contortus. Lineage (NCBI taxonomy): Eukaryota > Metazoa > Nematoda > Chromadorea > Rhabditida > Trichostrongylidae > Haemonchus > Haemonchus contortus. The sequence continues at coordinate 566,762 of LS997564.1, read as the reverse complement.
ACAGGTCAACAATTTACTTGTCAAACGTTTAAAATAAGAATAACTTCAAAATGTTTCGGACCTAATAAACGCAACTCCTCTGTAAACGTGCATAGTTGATAATTTATACCTTTAATAAGTTCCTACTTCTCCCATTATGAAGGGAAGCATGATGTTTTAGCGCGTCTCGTGCACCGCCCGCCGGAGGCCCCGCTCTTCCTGACTATTGTATTGACGCGTGAATCGCACTACACCCCGACGCGAATGGTGCAATCTGCGATTTCCACAACGCCATTGGAATTTTTCCGTCTTTGGTTGTTTACGTCGGTTGAGCCGATTTTCGAGTCAATACTGCCCCCTATCTGAATCGTTTTTTGATCTAACGGCGTCCCTTGTGCTATTCTTGGGAGTCACAGGTGCATCCTAGGGAGAAATCTCGAGAACCATTCTCAACGTGGAGTGTGCTCCCAATTGGTCGCTGAGTAGGTGCGGTCAAGAAGGTTCAGTAAAAAAAGGTGTACTGAAAAAGTGTCGCGGGCGATCAAGAGCTTCTTTCCAACCTTCTAAAACAAAACACCTCTCATCAGTTTCATGAGAGGCCTTTAATTGGGGTTTATCGATACAGGACCGTTTTCTGCCCTTTTATTTATAACATAGAATGATTGGATTGGACCAATGCATAAATTAAAAAATAGTAATGGTAAGGGGAAGGCCTACTCGATCTCGATAGTGTAAGGTAACCTTCAGACTGCTTCTGCAGTTTTTCAGCTCCAATACATTACAGCTCCCAAGAAGCTTTTTGTGAAACCACGATAAATACTTGTTTTTGAAAAATGAAATGCGACTCTTCGAGAGATGACTGAAAAGACCCTCGGGAGCACCACCGACGGAATCGTCGCTTTGAACAAGGACATGGCCACTTGGCACCCAGCGGCCTCTTACCATCCGACTATTACTTGAACTTTACATTCAGTTGGGTACCCATACCCTTTCTTTACGTAAGGTTCCGTTAATTTGGAACGGTTATCGAGAGGATTATGATAGGTAGACTACTTTGATAGATGATACATTGGAAATACGGTCTGAACGGTCTCTACTGTACCCATCGGGTACCACAAAACCTCACCCTGATCCTCATTGAATCTAGTCTTTCAAAGTATTCATTACCTTCTCGGATAATGAACGATATATACCGATAGCAAAACGTAGTTGTTGACACAAACTATTTGCCTTTTTATACTTTAGTTCCTACCTTGTTATAGTTAGATGTAAACGATGATACACACTTATAATTGAATGAAGTAATAGAGGTTATGGTGCATAATAGTACGAAGGAAGTGAAGGAACTGCGGAAACCTGTGGCTTTTGAGAAATAAGAGGTTTCAAAAAAGTACATAGTAAGAAATAGGTTGTTCGAGATTATGCCCGTGATCGTCTGGGTGTCCACCACACGTGTGTATGGCCAAGACGATTTTGGAGCCCTTGTCGAAGTCATTTTGCAACCCGGCAATGTTCCCAGTCATTTGTTCATCCTAAGGTGAAATCGTAGAAACTCGATGCCGTTAAAGGTAAAAAGAATAAATAATCTTACATACTGGCTAGAAAACACTCTATTGCCTCAATACTTGACTGAAACTCATTTTCAAGTTCAAGTATTAAATGGGAGAGAGCAGTTTTCCATTCGGACTTTGAACTTCAAGTCAAATTTTGCGTTTTATTTCTATTTAATTTATGTATTTTACAATATTACAAAAATACTAATAAAGGCTCCCTTGCTTCACGTCGTGTACGTCCTAATGACAAATCGAAACACGAGGTTTATGTCGTGTCACAAAAACAGGGATGACGGAATACACGCGTTTCCCGTACATAGTCCATTCCATCTGGGGAATGTCAGAGTCGGCATGACGACGTCAGGGTGATTCCCATCGGTGCCAACCCGGCGATTATGTTGATGCATGGACGTCAATATCTCAACCAGTTCCAGAAAAACTGGCAATGTTGTTAGCCATGATGCCCCAAGTCTCAGTGTTTTGATGAAAGCCATCGCCACTGTTGTGAGTATCTCAAAAAGCTCCGCTCGCCTACTTATGGGCATCCAGCAAAGCCCATAATGATCTCTTCGATTACGAGAAAGAGGGTCGATGGAAAGGAGCCGAGAAGGAGTAGGAAGCGGTCAATTAGAGACTAACCCGGCTTGAAGTATCTCTAGAAATAGCGAGAAACGTTCGCTTTCACAAATTCCAAAAAAAAGCTTTTCTCGAGTGTTCTCACATGGTCTTGTCCACCCATGCACCTGTCCAGGAGGCTTTTCAACCAAATCCATTTTTCTAAGTTTATGCCCTTGCAACTGCATTGTTTCGACGATCAATTTAGAAATCCTAAAGGCCCAAAAAGCGGCAAATTGGTTCTTGGAACGGAATGATGTGTGATGAGGCAACTATAGCCATTTGAATTACTGCACCTTCATCAATTCTCAACCTGTGCATAACGTATTATAAAGCTGAAGGAAGAAAGGATAAAAAAAAGTAAAAAATGAAGAAATCATCATGTCTGGATAAGGATCGAAGACCTATGGAGACAACTGAAGACAGGGATAATTAAGTGGAGTTGCAAAATGATTTTGGTTTCAAAGGACGCGTGTGGTATAGCGAATCCGGCATGATCCTAAGCCGTTCTTGGATTGCACCATGCATTCAACGTCTCTTTGGAATATGGCGCTAGTTGTAGGAGTGGTAGGAGCATATGATGTATGTATGTATGTTTATTTGTTTGTTTGCTGTCTTTATTTATACGATGATAGGTAATAATCCGCCGTTATACCAGTCAGTGCCTCTTCTAGCAAATCTAAAACGGATTACCCAACTTGAAACCAGAAGAATTACCCGACACATGATAGAATCTGGATGGCTCAGCCAAAACTCAATTTGTTATTTGATTTCCGAGCTGAGCATAGCATCTCACCAACTCCTTTACTTTATATACAACGATAACGGGATAAAAAACGATAAAACACGCATTCGATTGTGATTCTGAATCATGGTGGAGTTTGAATACGTTCTGGGCCCATTCATTGCTCTCAGGGTGCAGCCGCTGGACAAGCCAACGGTTTTATTTGTCCAGATGAACCTGGAACTCGTTCTATGGTCCTCAAGGGGATAAAAGTTCCCAGTGGCCTAATATCGTTCTAAATCTCATCCATAGACTCTACTTATGGGTGCAGGGCCACTTCTGGGAGCAGGGCCACTTCTTACCCTTCTAATAACTGCTTATACAGATACTGACATTGTGCGGAATTTCTCGGGGATAACCAAACATTGAACTCAGTACGACGCGTGCACGAAATAAGATCTTTGAGGAAAGAAGTACATGGTGACGAATCAGTTTTAGAGAAGGTGACGTTAGGGTAGTAGTTCTAAAAGGGCAGGCGGCGGCGATTGTTGTGAAATAAATAGAAACGACCCGACATCCGACATCGTTAACAAAGTACACACCTCTCTATGCTTACAACCATAAAGCTTTCCATTTAAATAGGCCAAAAATTCACGAAACACTTGTAGGCATACAGTAATTTAACCAAAGAGCTACAGATTGGACTTTTGTTTACCTGTAATTCCATCGAAGCGCCTGAATCGAGGAATGCATAGACAGGCGATACCTAAATAGAAGATGGTGAAATGGTCAAGTGACCAAAATATTGTTCGATTGGTAAATATGTTTGGGCTTTCCTTTTTGAGATTTTCGACCAGTATAAACTCATTTCTGCTAAGAACTGCTATAAATGTATCCCACAACAGCAAGCAGGTTGTAAATACTAGCCGCTTGGGTTTTTCCAAAGTAAACAAAGAGCTAGGACTTTCATGATGAATGTAATTTGTTGGCCAACTGGACAAATTTCACTCAATTATGGGAAATGTTCGTATAGATATTCCCAACGATGTAAACTACTACCCTTAGTACTTTATATGAGGGTACTGAGCCTCAATGTTGAAGAAGGTGCCCACCGACTTAATCTCTTTACAAGTACATAAGTGCCTAATTCGATCATTGCTTTTCAGGCCTGGTTCGTAGGGATCTGAGCGTACCTACCCGGCAAGGGATATTACCAAAAAGTCATTCTTGAGGGCATGGCTTACGCCTCGACTTTCGAGCCCCTTCCCCCACCTCCAGAAAACCTAAATCTCCGTTTCTAAAGAACTAAATAAAAAACAGAACCGAAAGATCCCAGATCCGCAGAGATTGGTTTATGTGAGAGTGGAAGTTTTCAGGGGTGCTATGGGAAGGTTACTCGAAGAAATGGTTTTTTTTTTACCATCAACTTACTTTAAATAGGGAATTATTGCTGCATTTCACTTTGAAAACCATTCTTGATGAGCCGGCGTTCGTGAGCACGTGCTTAGAGGCGCCGCCGAATTCTGAACGAATTCAATTAATTGATGCCAATTCGACAAAGTCCCACGAGCCCCTTCAGACGACTCCCGGAACTCACCTATAAATTCAGCAAATGGTGGATAAACGTGTAGATCCAGTGTCGGTTGTACTACAGTAGGCTCTTCTCTGAAACATTGGAGATCTGGAATTGTGAATAAGAAGTATTGATGAGAGGAAATAACGGCTATAAAGGCTAGACGGAAAAACACCAGCAGCACGACGACCAGTCGCGCTACCAAAAGCGAACACAACTGAAAGCGTGTTGATGGGGTGTTTAGAGCACTGACACCACTGCCGCTCGCGGCATCGCCGGCGGCTGCCATCAGAAGACGAATTGCATGCACTTTCGTGCTTCGTGTGAACTCGATAAATTGCTTCTGTGCCAGGCCATGGAAATGGGAGGAGTTTTTATTTGAGAACATGATATTGTGTAGTAGTGTTCGATGATAGAGAATGATACCATGGAAGTGATGCGATACCGATACGGTGGGTCGTCACGGAGGGTTTTTGGTATGGCTTGGTCCTTTCTGATCAAATAAATCCGATTACGATCCCTACCATCACCCTGCGTAAGGCGCTGTTCATCCTGCTAGGGAGCCCAAGGCAGGCAGGTCAGAGCCGCGTGCGGTCGCGGCGCGTCTGCAACACGAGTGCAAATGGATATCTTGTAGTTTCTGAGCATCATTTTGAATATGCTTTTGGTTTCCACTGAGATTCTTAGCCTCTCAGAATTGGCCCTTTATGGTCTGTAACTGCGCCGCATCCGAGCTTGACCACGAATAGATGTATTCAATGGGCAGAGATGCTTTCCATTGGTGATTTGTCTAGATGCACTACCGTAATTTGTTTGCAGCTCGACAGTCTACCATTGACCATAGCCAAGATACTTCTTTACTTCAACCTTTACTGCACATCAAGCGCTGCTTTGTAGAAAAACCTCGCTTCCACAATCCCGTTTGAATTTTATGGCCCAATTCGTTATGCCGGTAACCGTGGGAAACGTAAAAGGCCATATCCCAAAAAATAATAAAAAATTATGACTGGTTGAATATGGGGAATATTGATCGGTCCTACTGTACGTGCCCGTAGATTCGGTCGGTTTCGGTGAGATTCAATTAGTCATTGCCCCCCGTTCCCATCGAAGGGTGAGGGGGGAGGATTACTAAGACTGGCAATTAATTGGAGAAAAAAACCTGACTGATGTTGCTTCTCACTTACTCGATACTGCATGACGATTCGAAATGAGGCTATTAGAACAAAAAGGAACGGGTGGTGTGAAGAGCGCAAGGAGTAGAAGTGAATTGTAAATCCAGAAAAACAAAGCAATAAACTTGCTCACTTGGGTGGAAACGCGAAGAACATCAGTGGATCTATTTGGCAGAAGCGGCGTATCGACTTCTCCATGTCGGTTAAATTTGATTTTTTCGGAAAAGAATCGTCTGAAATCGAGCCATTTTGTTGCGAATTCGATTCGTTTCGACATCAAACGACATTCATATTTAGGCATGAAGTAGGACCTAATGACCGCTAAAGGCAATTTGTTCGAAATGAAGTGAAAACGAAGATCAAGCATAGTAGTGAAAGTAAAGCTTTAGAAAGTGAAGAAAATTAGGAATCTGTTGCAAGACGCAAAAAATGATCCGTCGGTGGTGTTCTATGGTCCTATAGTGCCACCCACCGCGACCGCGCTTATTGCAGGCAGTAGGGGTGGTGCAGTGGGAGCGAAATTGTCGCGTCGCGGCGAAGAGACGCCGCGCGAGGGAATGTGGCGGAATGCAGCAGCAAGTAAAAAATTTAGGAACAAAAGTACCAACGTAGAATCATGCCATTAGTAATAATCGCATATTGTTTAAGTTGTATGAATAACGCTAGAATTGTTATAATGAGGCAAACGGTCCGCGACAGCCGCGTGCGGCGGATCGATTACCCAAAATCGTTCCTATTGCCCGCCACCCCAGGTAGTATGGTGAAAGTAGTAGTTGAGCAAGTAGCAGTAGCTGAGTAATAACAAAAATTTTAATCATTTTAAAGCAGTAAGGCTTCCATTCTGCATGATATTGGAGGAAGCAGGATAGGAACATTGTCACAATGTTATCGAAAACATATCAATGGACACCTACCATTCTCCGTTTGTAGTGAAGTTGATAGGTTCCTGTTACTCAACGGTTTTCGGTCGTAATGCTCTTGCAGTTTGGGAATTTGAAAATGGTATGATGGGAAATTGATTTTCGATAACATTGATCAATTGACACTGACTATTATAGTGTGGTCGGGTATCGATAGGTGTTCACTTACAGTGCGGGATTCACAAAGGGGGAGGTGCTGTCGCGGCGAATGGCGCACCATTAGCCTCGTATGGTTCGGAAGATCGAAGCCTCTTTCACGAGTGTTCGGTTGATTGGCGCCAGTATCGATTTCGAGAATAAAAGCTACGCTTTGATTCACATCAGTTGACCCTGGTAAGACACTGTATAGCCCCCCCCCCCCCCCCCCCCAATTCACTTTGCTCCTATGATCCTGAATGGAAGTGGAAGGCCGAGCACATAATCTTGTCTTTTATGTCTTTTATTCCTTACAGGAAACTCACGTCTGACACATTCTTAGTCGGTCGGCTTCCAAACTTACAAGGCAGAGCGTTAGTTCAAGGATCAATTCTCGAAGTTTTAATGAAGTATGACGGTTTTAATCGGAATCAGGACAAGTAATCCCTAATGAAGTTCCAAGTTGTGCACATTGTACGTTAGTCTGGTAAATGTCGTCTTGGCAAGACATCATCTTAAAGTTGTGAAATAATCGGGTGTCTGGAACTGGCCGTTAAGTCATTAGGACCTTATTATGACGGACAAGGTGGGTGATCCATTCAAACAGGAAACGAAATCAGTGCAGAATATCATGGCTAGAATTCTTTCTCTACAAAGTCGACTTCAGGGCCCATTACAGCTGATAATCTCCACGAATTAGCTGTGAGAGACCTTGCAGCTAGAATCCACCTTCTACTATCAATATAGCTCAGCTCAGCAAATGGGAGATAGTATGAAGTCACAAGTTTCCAGCCTAATACCTGAAGGGTATTCAGTAACGAGGGGAGGTAGTTCCAAATGACGAATTTCCAGATGGGCACGGTTCGAGTTCGAGTTCTTAACTGCTACTCTCCCAAGCCAACCGAGCTTTCCATCCTTCCGGGATCGGTAATTTGGCTCCAGACTCTTCTGGGAGGATATATCATTGGCTTGTACATTGGCTAGTAACCAAAAGTCATTGTATAGGCCCCAAATGCATTTGAAACGCCACAGTGATTCCGAATAAAAGTCAAATGTAGGGCATATTCTACGAAAATAGGATGCTCAAAAATTCAAGGATCAGAAAATGAAATTCAGGGGTCTGAAAATAGCTGGCGTCTATTGGTCATTCTGGTGCGCAATGTCACCATTCCTAGCAATTCTTCTGCTTTTCATCAATGCTGATTATCTCGAAAGCTCATCTCCTTCCATCCATTTCGGTAAGCATGCCAAATGGGTTATACTGAGGACATTTTTATTACGGGTCTTATAAAATGTTTAGCTAGAAATAAGTTCATAACCCATAAGTACCACTTAAGCTATAAACCACTCATTAGAATTCTAGACGTATATTATGATACCATCACTTGAATAACCAATTAGTTTTCAGCGAGTATAAGTTCATTGCTCAATTGACATCACCTTACTACTCTCACTGGCTTAGTCCCTTCCCAAGTCTCCTTCTTATTTTTCGCGACTATATTACCTTCATAGTCTACTTGTCTCAGCTTCTTTCCTTGTAACGTGTAATAATGGGTATTGCCACCACTACTGCCAGTATTCTCCTGTACATTTATATATCTATCCAACACTACTTAACTTATAATTAATTTATTTATTATATGAAGTTTCATAAGTTTCAGTTCTCAATTACCCCACTGAAGAGCACGGAAAGTATTGTAAAGTTCGACTTCCTCTAGGGCACGTGCGAAGAGGAAGTTGAACTACTTCTTCGATTTGTTCCCCCTTATAATTTTTAATACTTTGTCATAATATTATCGTTCGTAATAACTTATTGGTAAGAATGTAGTGAATTGCTCTCTGCAGCATTCATTTCCCTACATGTCTCGACACTACGGTTCTATAAACTGAGTCAGTGCGACTGAGAGATCTGAAGCTTTATATTCCTCGTTATACAGTAGTACCCGAGCAGCTTGCGTCTTAGGCCTTGCATGAATGACTAGATCAGGGCAATTGCCGGTAATTTTGGAAGAAAGGCGATTGTAAAATGCAATTATTCTTTTGCGCATCGTCGACGGTATTATTTATCACACATTCAGAACAGTGGAGTTTGTGAAGTTCAATAGAACAGTTGGTCCAGAGTGAGGTTTTAAGCGAGAAAAATGCGGTCGTCGTGGCTGATACCCATTAGCAGGTCCAGTTTATGGTTAGTTTGAGGTAACCTGTTAGATTGAATAACGGGTGTTGGGCAAATTAGTGCTTCGCGACATTCGAAAGCGAGCAATTCTGTGAAGCGTGATATCTCTTAAAACTAGATGAATGCGGAGGCTACACAAGATTATAGCGACGAGAAGGGTGTTCGGCTGAGATTTCAGTTGCGTTCAATTGCGCTAAAGTTGCTTGGCTACAGTATCCAGCAAGGCCAGTCTTTGAGCCCTTATTACACCCTATACAGGACGTTTTCTACCACAACGCCCCATCGGCATCCTTGTGGACCACAGAGTCGTTCCAGGCCAAAGTCCCAGGAACTATTTTTGTCCTGAACTGGGATTTTTATGCCTCTCACTGTACTGAGAAGAGGGAGAGAGGAGAGTGGCATATACCTTGAAGCTGAAGGATATCCTTGTGGGATACCAACAGAAGAAGAGGGTAGCAATAAACTGCACTAGAAATTTTGTTAGCTCTTACCCAAAGATTCGTCTTCAGCTCAATAATGTTTATTTGCAGCATAGTAGTCTATGGGCACGCTCAAATACATCACTGAAATACTATAACTGGAATGGGAAGAAGTGGATACACTACATTTCATTCAGCCTCCCAAGACATAGGATCAACGATTTCTGCGAAGGTCAATCCCATTCCGAGGTCATCCGCTCATTTGATTCTGACGACGGATCTCTTTCAAATCGTACTAGCCTTGGATGGAACTGTGACCTATGCAGTGACGTGTAGAAGGTGGTCGCAGCAAGAATTAATGTATTTATCCTTTTAGACGGGTCTGGTACCAAGACCGACCGCAGATTATCAAAGACCAGTTTCCTTGGGTGGTTATCGGTCCGGGATGAGGTCACTAAGTTTAATTGCACAGTTCACGATAAAAATAGTTTCTGAGATTTCCCCATAGAATGAATTGGGGCCCCCGCGTATACCATATCTGGCACTATTGGGTCGGAAAACGGCCCAGTTAGGGAGTTATAGAGGCTCAAAGATTGGCCCGTGTGTAATCTCGGACGAGTTCCACCGGCATCGTAATGGCTGCACCCGTCATAGTGGAATCTATGTAGGAAGTTCAAACAACTTGTCATGATCCATAGCGACAGTGAAAGACAGTCTGTACGTTCTGGCCTGATATTGCCAGCTCTTTGCGCAATTGCTGTATCTGAAATCTCGTCCAATACCCCTTCCATGTTATCTCCGTCACGGCAATCTCGTCCAACCTCTATTTTCCTTACTTTTGAAGAACCGTATTTTCTCAAAATCGGCGGATTCCCTCGCTTCCTTCACTACCGATTAACCTTTCCCAATCTATACTTCGCTTTTCGAATAGAAATGGGTACCTCGCAATTATCGTGAACTGTGCCGTTAAGATACGTACAGTGGTGACGCTACTTGGCACTGCCTATTCCCCACAGCTCAATACATTTTTACAAAAAGTCGTTTTTGGTATTTTTAAGCTATTCAATGAAAGGGAGTGTACAATGTCTATGTACACGCAGTTCCAGCCATTATCTTGGGCTGCTCAGAGAGATGATCAGGATGAATATGAGAACTTCAATAAAAAGTGAGAATGAGCCATATGGTTCCTTATGGACATTAGGCTGTACTTGAATTTCGCAACTATTTGCCACATGCTAAGTGCTGATCAGTGATACTCAATGGTAACCGATGAGAGCCAGGAGAAGAATCTCAGGAGAATGATAGCAAATAAATCGATCTTCCGGTAGCAATAGAACTGGACCAGTGCTGGATCACCCAGAGGCAGGTTTATGAGGCTAATAAATCGGCAGCGCTTTGCCGAAGACATATGTCACCAGGCTCAGAATTCTGGTTAAGAATTATGCAAAGTGGACGGCATTATTGCTGGAAAGAATGGGTTCGAGAGTGGAGTAAGCTTCCAAAAGTGGATCGGCTTCAAGTTCGACTTTATGGGCCTACGGGGAATGATTTCAAAGAACATTGTGTAGACTTTTAATCTCAACGGAATGCACCGAGGAACTATCGCGGAAGAGAAAGAAGTTGCAATTGAACAGTAAAAAATTAAGAAGCTTGCTACCGAATGGAACGCTAATGACAAAAAAATCAAAAAAAAAACTCATAAGCCTGATGCATTCATCTTTCTCACAACTCTTCATTGTGCGACTGAGTTAATAGAAGTGAGTACAGCTTAAAGGCACAATTCACGATAATTTCGGGCAATCTAGATTATGATAAAAATGAAAGACAAGATCGGAAATAGTGCGATGAATGCGAAGAAACTGCGTGAATCGGTGTTTCCAGAGTGAAAAAAGGCTTCGAAAAACCGTTAAAAAGGGGGCTGGACGAGAATGAGACCAGAAAAATGAAGAAGAGTGGGGCGTTTGGACGAGCTATACAATATGTTTCACTGCGTGTGGGTCCTGGTGCGAATAACAGACAATGGTAAGCAAAAATTCATTCACTTATAAGCATGAGTAAACAAAAAAACCCTAGTAAAAGCAAAAGTAGCTCACCTTTTTCAGCCTCTAGGAGCAGGAAATTGAATAAGGGATCGCGGTAGCAAAAAGAGCAACAGAGGAAAAAAGAATGGGAGAAAAACACCGCCTTATCACTCGGCTACTAGCTGGTTGTGTGTTGGTCCTAGAACGAATACTTGCAATCTGTATTGTCTCGACACTCGCCTGACGTGATGACGTGACATCGATCGAGAGGCGGGAAAGCCATTGACGTTCCCGCTCATTGAATTATCGTGTACTGTGCCTTCAACTATTTTCACGACACGGTCTACCCACCAGCGCCATAAATGATAAAGGATAAAGCCTTGAGGCGTCAATCAATCCCATCTAAGGGATGTGCCCACGCATTCGACTTCCATTCAGGATCGTAATGGCGTATTGAGTGCGCACGTGGTCTATACATACAAAGAGTTGCGGTGGCGAGACGATGCACAAGTCAGTGCTTTTATCCTCCCAGACGGGTCTGGTACCAATTAACCGACCCCGAAGGGAGGGAACTCTTGGCTTGGGTGGATATCGTTCGGGTTCCGGACCCGTGACCATGCGGACCCGTGACCGCGACTTGCCACTACACCACTCACGCCCTAACGCTGTATGGATAGTTTTGATTTTCTAATCGTTGATCACGGGTTTCGGTTTTCGGACTTTTCTGAGGCAGTGCTACATATAACATCCTCATGGCAAAAATTGCTTCCCATTGGGTGAACAGCAAACCCAATTTTATCCGACGTATTTTCGGAAGCTGTATTGACAAAATCCTTCTCAGCTGCTTTCAATGAGACGTCAAGTAAGCACTCGACAGTGAGACTTCCTCTTCCCCTAAAGTTATTCCCGCGTCGTGCAGGGTCTGCTTTTCTTGTGAGCCGTTCCCATTTCGTTCTAATTATGGCATCTTCTGTAGTATTCTTGACTTCAGCGAGATTCCTCTTGATCACGTCCCGCCACCTCTTCTTTGGAGCTTCTTGTGCTCGCTTACTTGGGCTCCGAACACCATCGACTTTCTTGCCTGGTGGTCCGGTGATCAGCAAACGCCCATACCATTGCAGCCGCTGCTCTCTCGTCTTCAGCTGGGCAGGAGCTATTTGCATGACCGTTTTGATATCTTCGTTTCTAACTCGGTCCAGTTACATCCAACCACAAGTCCATTTCAACATTCTCATTTCTGCTGTGAAGTTGCCTTATTATTATCTTATTCATTTTGCATCGTCCTTTCCCTCTGGCTGATTGACCGTCACTTCGTCGAGAAGTATATATTATCGTTTATAGTATATATCTGGGCGGAGGTGGTGTAGTGGCAAGTGGCGCACTGTCTCACACGTACGGTAAGGGGTTCGGATCCCGGATCGATGATCGCCTAGGCCAAGCACGCATTCCATCCCTCCGGGGTCGATGAATTGGTACGAGACTCGTCTGGGAGGACAAAAGCACTGACTTGTACATCGGCTGGAAACCGCGGCATTGTATAGGCCACATACGCACCCATTACTCCACTCCGATTCTGAATGGAAGTCGAGTGCGGGGGCGCATCCCTCAGACGAGATTGATTAACGCCAATAACTTTATCCTTCTGACTTTTATAGTATATATCTTCGCGCCCTTTGGGTAGATCGTGTGGGTGCTGATTTGTACGAAGTTTCCCGTGCTCGTATTCCTAATCTTAATTCTTACAGTCAAAAGCTTAAACACAACTGTAGCAATGAGGTCAGCAATTGCCAAGAATACGTCAATCTTTCAGCACCATCCCAAGATATTCCGTAATCGTGCTTTCCAAAATGTGGCAACACCAACAACGAAGGAGAAGCAGCAAAAGACTTGATCTTCATTTCAAGGTACGCATAATAATATAAGCTCCAGCCGAGCGATATATGAGACCAGGCTCGAATGGGGACTGAGGGAGCTTTTCTTAGGATTGCTCATGTATTCCACACGAATTGCTACTGATTATTTACTGCTTTATCATAATCTGTCTCACATCTTGAAAATTTTGCTGTTGCTCTTTGGCCCATATCGGTTCTTTTTGTGCAACATATGTACCTACGGGCCAGCACTCCCAGCTGTAGAGCATCGGTAGCTCCATCACTGCTCTGTATAACATGCCTTGGAGCTTCCTAGGGCACCGCTGATTGCGGAGAATACCACTAGACTCTCCATTCTATACATGCCACATTTCTTTGGCCCTACACAGCAGAAAACTTTTTTTCCATGTGAGAGGTCTTTGGATGTATCAGACACTCGGATATCGAGTGCGCCCAGAAAATCTCTTGGTAGAAAAAAGGTTCCTCATCATCAACACTCCCATCTCGTGGCAGCATGACATAGACAATAAGGCTGCTTTCATGTGTCTTGACCATTTTCGACTATGAAGATGTCCTTGACAGACCCTGTCGGACCCGAGGAGATAGCAAAACAGCAACAGGGCACAGTCCCAAGTAGTACCGTAATAACAAGAAAGGTGCGAATGGAATGACAACAATGCAATTAAATACCGTCATTTGGAAAGTTAAAGGCACAGTTCACGATATTTTGGGTAATCCAGATTATGATAAAAATGAAAGACAAGATCGGAAATAGTGCGATGAATGCGAAGAAACTGCGTGAATCGGTGTTTCCAGAGTGAAAAAAGGCTTCGAAAAACCGTCAAAAAGGGGGCTGGACGAGAATGAGACCAGAAAAATGATGAAGAGTGGGGCGTTTGGACGAGCTATACAATGTGTCTCACTGCGTACGTGTGGGTCCTGGTGCGAATAACAGGCTATGGTAAGCACAAATTCATTCACTTTTAAGCATAAGTAAATAAAAACCCTAGAAATAAAAACTCTAGTAACAGCAAAAGTAGCTCACCTTTTTCAGCCTCCAGGAGTAGATAAGTAAAATAAATAAGGGATCGCGGCAGCAAAAAGAGTAACAGGGGAAAAAAGGATGGGAGAAAAACACCGCCTCATCACTCGGCGATCAGCTGATTGTGTGTGGGTCTTAGAACGAATAGTTGCAAACTGCATTGTCTCGACACTCGTCTGAACGTCTGACGTGACATCGATCGAGAGGCGGGAAGGCCATTGAAGTTACCGGCCATTGAATAATCGTGAACTGTACCTATAATCTACGTCCCTACGAACTGATGTGCTGTGTTTTAAGTTCTGTAAGGCCGCTGTCATTTCGAACCGCATTCCCATAATCCTTCCTCTCCAATTCCATCTCGTTTCCCCCGAGTTCGGATTATCGTGAATAACGTGATAATAGGGCAAACGCGACATGCATAGCCAGTCCATGGCAAGGAATAGAGCCATAGTAACTCATTGTGTAGGCCACACACGCATTAATACGCCACAACGATTCTGAATAGAAGTCGGATTTGGGGCGCACTTCAAGTAGTATAGGTTAGCCTTGAAAGGCTTTATTTTTTGTCCTTTAGCTATCTACTCTTGCATCACGTTATCGTTATCAGATCGTTTACCTTACCCATGTCAGTAAAGGTGGCAGAAATGGCTGAACGAACTCCAATCTCAGCCTTCTCCTTTATGAGGATACTCCATATTGTAAAACAATTATTAGGTACGCCTTAGTGATTCAGAAAAGAAAAAAGTGCTTTCATTCTCCCATACGTGTCTGGTACCTATCAATCGACTCTGAAGGGAATAGAGGCTAGGTTGGCATGGGAGGCTTTCCCGGGGGGACGGAACATTCACCCAGAACTGGAAGGACGCGGCAAATGGCGCGGCGAGATTCGTGGCTATCAGGACGGCTTTGGCACCTATCATTGGGGTGCAAACTTGAAGTAGAAAGCATTAGTATGGTTAGATGATCGTACTAATAGACTCTACTTGGAATTTGGGCCCCAATGATAGGCGCTAAAGTCGTTCAATCCGCCACGAATTTCGCCTCGCTGTTTGCTGCGGCCGTGCAGTTCTGGGTGAATGTACCCATACCCACTTTCCCGACTTCCCTAATCGTGCGCGTGTGTTAGTGCACCTTTTGCCTCTTCAATGGCTGCGAGTAAAGCCAAGCATAATCATATGGAGCCATTATATTTTGGGAATTGTGAGGGTATTGAAAATGTACTTTTTCTGCAGTAATGATGGCGGCATAGTTCGGACACCATTTAGGCCGAGAAACCTGGCAATTACTAATAGCGTATTCACACAAACACATAAAAGCCTTTCGGCAATGGTGCTAGCAAAAGCGGTACTTAACTGGTCTAAAGAGAGCAATTATGCCACGAACTTGGTCGAAAGTCAAAATGTCGACGAAACGAGGCAAGCCGCGTTCCTCAGGCACGTTTCGAAGAAGGCCTAACCGAATAATCTCGGCTATTAATAGAGAGGCTCAGCTGTTAGAAGGGAATGCTATTATTTGTATGATCCAGTCATATAATTACCCCTCAACATCGCGTTCCGTTCAGGCTTACCCATCTATTATGAGGTCTCACGCGGGACTTCCTATAACTGGTGGGAAGTCTCTGTAAATTCAATACAGTAAAATACTGATGTAGTAGTAATGTGATAAAGACAAAGGATAGAGTTTTTTGGCGTTAATCAATCCCGTCCGAGGGATGGCCCCCGCACTCGACTTCCATTCAGAATCGTAGTGGCGTAATGAGTGCGTACGTGGCCTTTACGATGACTTGCGTTGGCCAGCCATGTACAAGTCACTGCTTTTATTCTCCCAGACGAGTCTGGTACCAATTCACCGACCCCGAAGGGGCGGAAGGCTTGGTTGGCCTAGGCATCGATCCGGGATTCGAACCCCTGACCGTGCGTGTGAGACAGTGCGTCACATGCCACCACACCACCTCCGCCCTAGTAGTGTTATGCAATAACATAATGTAGATAAATGAACCATGAGAAGCTGGGGAAGGACTTGTGGGATCTTGGTAAAGTAATGAATAAGCAGGACGCTGGAAAAACAAAATATGTAAGCAGGAGCCCGATCTGAGACGAATAAAAGTATTATATTTGTCAGCACATCAGCCCCCGTGATGCAAAAAAATTTCCTGGCCTTCTTCAAATTCGATTCCAATTTTTTCGAATCGAAAAAAAGAGCACAGAATATCAAACGACAAGACAAGAACGGCAATCAAATGAGAGGGATAAACCGAAGGTTCAGCTCTAGCTAGCCACGGAAATCACTGCTTTTGAGACGGCTCCAAATGATTTGGCATTGCCATTGACGTAATCCCAATCTGCCACGATAATTTTGACCCCGCCCCTGTGACGACTGGGCCTCTGTAATGGTTTTTCAATTTTCCTTATTTGTGAACTATATAAATAGCACAGAATGTGATGAGAATGCTTTTCAAAGAGAGCTCTCTTTCGCTTTCATCTGAGCACTCTCGTCGAAATTAGAAGTTCTATGATTACTATGACATCCCATCTCTCTACTCTACACAAACTTCACAACTTTGCACTTTTTACTAGTACTGGCTCAGTACTAACTACTCCCTATTGAATCTTTGACAATTACCACCCCCTGGTTCAGAGCTTTGGTGGGTGTTTTGTAGCAATTGGACTGAGTGAACCGCTCCTCTTGGTCTACGCTCTAGTCTTTGAAGCAGAGTGAAGGGTGCACGTGCAACTGGGAAAGTGGTAGTCCAAGAGTATGTATCTGAGTCACATCCATCGGTCCCTCTATTACCCCTTCTGGATGGCTAGAACTGATTTTCATAAAATGCTTGTAAAAAAGTTGAATATCTACTTCCTAACGTCTTCCTATTTTCTTCCCTCGTTACCACGGAATGTAAATAGAAGAACCCCTGGAACTGACCAAAATATCCCCATAGCATATAGTGACATGTCAAACTCCAACAGTGATGACGTGGAACGAGCTCGTGTGGGTGCACTCATAGGCCAAAAGACCGATAATACGATTTGGAAGGGATAGGGGCAAATAGAGAAGAATTTCCCATTCAGGGAACAAATCCGATTTTGGATATCAATCACGAGGATTACTTGTTGGCATAACTATGGTGATATGATTGCGTATAAGATCACGTTGAAGAGTAATTAACAGAATTCTTCGTGATCGAGAAGCAGTTCCTTTTGTTAGTAAGCCTGGAGATAGATCCGCCCCATTACTAGGAATACTGAGATCTCTGTCGGAAGTATACTGAAGTATCAAAGTCTTTGCCCCCCCCCCCCCTCTCATCCGACTTCCATCCAGAATCGCAGTGAAGTATTGAATGAGTACGTGGCCATACAATCAATTGCTGAAGCCAGCCGATGTATAGTCAGCGATTCTCCCCTCCCAGATGAGCCTGGAACTGATGAGCCGAACCCGGAGGGACGGAAAGTTAGGTTAGCCTAATTAAATAATGATCAGGGATTCGAACCCGTGACTACGCGTGTGTTATAGTGCGTCATTTTCCACTACACCAGTCCCCAGATTTCATTAATAATCTCTCCTGCAATAACAACTGATCACGACATCCATTTGGTGGTTCGTATGCATGACTAGAAAAAGTAATAACCTTAGCAAAATAAAGTTCATTAGAGAGTTGACTAGAATTTAAAAACATTTAAATATGAAGATTTTGATTAGGGGCAGCAAAGTCGAAGCACACGGTCCCGGTACTTCATACTGTTAGAGGCACAGTTCACGGTAATTTTGGGTAATCCAGATTATGATGAAAAATGGAAAACAAGATCGAAAATAGTGCGATGAAGTTGAAGAAACTGCGTGAATCGGTGTTCCCAAAGTGAAAAGGGCTTCGAAAAACCGTTAAAAAGGGAGTTGGACGAGAAAGAGACCAGAAAAATGTAGAAGAGTGGGGCGTTTGGACGAGCTGTACAATGTGTCTCACTGCGTACGTGTGGGTCCTGGTACGGATAACAGACTATGGTGAGCAAAAGTCCATTCACTTATAAGTACAAGTAAACGAAAAAACCTTAGTATCAGCAAAAAAAGCCACCTTTTTCAGCCTCTAGGAGTAGGAAATTAAATATGCGGCAGCAAAAAGAATAACAGAGGGAAAAAGAATAGGAGAAAAACATCGCCTCATCACTCGGCAACCAGCTGATTGTATGTGGGTCCTAGGACGAATAGTTGCAATCTGTACTGTCTCGACACTCGTCCGACGTGATGACGTGACATCGATCGAGCGGTGGGAAAGCCACTGACGTTCCCGCCCATTGAATTATCGTGAACTGTGCCTTTAAGGCTGCTTAGGAGCAAAGCGGTTCCGAATAAAGGTCAAAATGTGATCATGGATCTATGGTATTTTTACGAAATTTTGCAGATAGGATCTGGTCATTTTCTGCATAACTCAGCTTTCTGAGTAGTCAGGAGATCGAGTAAAGCATGGATTTTGATGTTCAAGTGTGAGATCACAATCGAGCACGAAAGAAGAGGTAGAGATACGTCCTCAAGAAGACAATGTGCAGTGAAAATAGGGAAACTTGATCAGGTTGAATGGGGCATAATTAGGGAACGGGATTACCTCTCTAAGGGAGAGCGCGGTGTGGGATAAATTCCAAGAAAAGGCACACCGGATGTACAATTCAATCACAACGTGAATTGGAATGCCCTTTTTCGTTGGTCTCATGAAGATTGGCTAAGCGAAACTTCAGTTCCTCCAGGGTAATACAACCTAGATATTGACTGAGTGAAACTCTTCCCTACCATGAATATGGTACATATATCAAGTCCAAGATCGAATTCCGAACGATCCTAACCCTTCACTTCCCTAGGGTCTGCCGTGTGGTCCCATAATCCCTCATGGAAGATTAGAGCACGAGAAAGTAGAGGAGTGATCGAGCCCTCAAAAGTGCTATTGTCTAGGCCTTACTTGAGGGCGAATTGGATGAGATATTGTGCATCCTCTGCCTAGGCCTACGATACTGCAATAAACCATTTTTTCCCTGCAGGGGGTCCGGAAGGCAAATTTACTCAAATGAGGATGTTAGAATGAGCCTGCGACTGGGCACGACTAGTGCGAGTCGCGAACGAAGACTCCAGGACAGCCTAGCCTACATCCTCTATCAGCTGAAGATGAGGGAGCTTGTGATGATATGGGCACGCGTTGAGAAGGAGAGGAGACGAAGCATTGGGAGACGGAATGGAGTTGGAAGCCTGAGGATCGCACTACTTGAAGCTTCAGAAGAAGATGGCGGACGGACTGTAGAAAGATGCAAACTGCGACAACTAGTAAGGACAGCGGGCCTTGCGACTGGGCCAGGGAGAAGAAGGAAAGAAGCTGGAATAAAGTTAGAGCGATGACTGCAGATGACACCCCAGCTACTAGAGCTAATCGTTGTGAGAGCCAGGCACATATTTCAACGCTTTCTCGATTCTGAAGGGAAGAAGGTTCTCGACACTCTTCAAGCATTCCATTAGGGCGAAAAGCCCATCATCCTACTTCATTTTTTCAAGTGCTTTCAGCATGCATTGTATTCCTTTCATTGTCGTAGGCTTTTTAGAATTCTAAGCCCACCCAGTATGTAAAGCCGGTCAGCAGCTTGGTAATGGTGATAAAATGCCATTTGTTCCTTAATGTAATGGACTGCGAAAGTAAGTGAATGGTAGTGTGCAAGGAAAAGGGTGAAGAGTCTCAAATGCTATGGAAAAGAAGACGAGTGGAGAGGCGGAAGTGGAAGTGGGAGAAGCACCTCCTCTTCCCAAGGAAAGGGCTGATCCGGCAGCCACTCGTCAATGTGTATGTCTTCTAACCTGATCTGACTTTGTCTTACAACCACCTTCCAAAATATCCTTCATGGGTGCAAATAGGGTCCCAAGGTTCGTTCTCGAACTCTTGCTTGTGTACGCGTTTATCTCTCCACCGTCTTTTCCAAACGGTTCTCAAGTCCCGTATTTAACGAATTCAAAGTGGGGTGGCAACGACAGGCTCCTTCCTTATCAGGGAAAACACGGCGATGCAGACTGGAGTAAGATTTCTAGAGCACGATGGCCAGTCCTCCGAGGGCTCGGTTCCGATGAACTTGGACCACTGGCGTCGGCAACGCTCCTGGGAACCATGGCTCTGTGGACTGGAGCACTGTCCTGCTGGAAGGACCACGAGCGATTTCAGGAAGCAGAGTCGAGTCAATGCTTCACCATGTTCATAAGCTTGCTCTTTAGAAAGGCAGTCTTCGCTAATTTCCTCGCCGGTACCGACGAAACCAATGGAGATCTGCCATATCCCGTATAATAAGTCCTGCAGCTTTGCCGTCTTTTTGATGGGTCACCCAGGACCAAGATCGACTGCAAACGGAACATATCAACAGCCCCATCTCTGGAGGAACTGGCCTTCCTACCTTTCCCGGTTTGTCTCCGATTGAATCTTTTTCTCTGTATCGTTCAATAGCCCTCTGCACGGACACTGTAGGAATCACAATTCCGTTACTCGCAGCCAATGATCGCAACTGGCATAGAATGAGTCCCCGCTATTTAAAAGTAAGCATACATATTACAAAAAAGCCTACTTCTGCAGCTAATTAATAGCGAATGAAGTGAACTTGATAAGTTATTTTTACCTCGAAGTTCCTGAATTTCGGCCCCCATAATTTTTGGGGCACTCTGTTCACTCCCAATCAAGAATCGTTCTGATCATCCCCCCCCCCTCTCCGCCCACACTGAGGGCCTGTTCAATCGAAGGCACGTCAACGAGTAAGGTAGTTCGTGAGGTTTCCTACTGGAACAGACCTCTAGCTTCAAAGGAAATCCCAGGGGATCGTCTGGTAGTGAGGTTTTGCCCAAACGCTTTTTCATCGTGATAAACTCGAACAACCGTCCGGTACAAGCCTTATATTTCGGTAAAATTGCGGATATTCCTTCGCTTCTCATACAATATTTTCAACACTTCCGGTATTTGACATAAAAGTTGTACCTCAAAATCATCGCCCCGGGACGGATCCTCTTGGAACCTAATTCACAGATTAGACTTGTGGTAGCGGCCCACTTCCTACTACCCATTCCCCTCCTTTCGCCTCATACCATTACCTGAATCAGGTATTTATTTTGAAAACGCCGAAAGTGATATTTCTAGTCACTACAGTGGACACGAAACGAGTAAAGATGATATGGGGTTTGCAGTGAAAATCCTCAGTCTTACCACATTGAGAGTGATTGTCAATAAGTGATTAAGCAACCCAATCGCATAAATTTTGATTTCTATAACTAGCATAGTAAAAGATTAAAGGCACAGCTCACGATATTTTTGAGTAATCCAGATTATGATGAAAAATGGAAGACAAGATCGAAAATAGTGCGATGTAGGTGGAGAAACTGCGTGAATCGGTGCTTCCAAAGTGAAAAAAGGCTTCGAAAAACCGTTAAAAGGGGGGCTGGACGAGATTGGGACCAGAAAAATGGAGAAGAGTGGGGCGTTTAGACGAGCTATACAATGTGTCTCACTGCGTACGTGTGGGTCCTGGTACGAATAACAGACTATGGTAAGCAAAAATTCATTCATTTATAAGCATAAGTAAACAGAAAACCCTAGTAACAGCAGAGGTAGCTCATCTTCTTCATCCTCTAAAAGTAGGAAATTAAATAAGGGATAGCGGCAGCAAAAAGAATAGCAGAGGAAAAAAGAATGGGAGAAAATTATCGCCTCATCACTCAGCGATTAGCTGCTTGTGCGTGGGTCCTAGAACGAATAATAGCAATCTGTTTTGTCTTGACGCTCGTCTGACGCGATGACGTGACATCGATCGAGAGGCGGGAAGACATTGACCTTCCCGCCCATTGAATTATCGTGAACTGTGCCTTTAATGTGAATACACGTAGAACTGGGAAACGGGGATGCAGGACCAGTGCCAAAGCAAAGACCATTTCTAGCAATTCCGCTCTAGGCCTGTTCATAAACAAATCCCAAAAAGAAAGTTTGAAAAACAGGGATTAGTATGTTGGTTTACATTAGAGTATAGTATAGGAACAAAGAGCTCAGACGAATATATCCCTATGAGCGGCTCGATATGTCACATACGTAGACATCTGGTCCCATGGGGACTTTGTCGTCAATCTGCCCATCGACGTCGCCCTAACGAATAGAAAACATCGAGAGTTGAATTGGAAACATGTTGCATTCTTGTACAAATATATCAAAACAAATGTGAATCACGAATAAAAGTGATACAAAATAAATGATAAACGATAAAATTCTGTGATAAATCGTTTGGTCATGAAGCACGCCGCATTGATTTCCAGTTGAAGAATTTTCATACTTCTTGAAATCAGGGGGGAGTGGGGCTACCTCCTCAACTGAGAACGTAAAAGCTCTTTATTGTTGAGTTTGTTGTTTTTTCTGAACTCTTCACGAGGTTGGTAAACGAGCTTTACTAGGCTGACGTTTCGGCGATATCGCCTTCTTCAAAACCTGAAAGGATCATAACAATCTGTGATTATCCGACCAAACGTCTCCACCAACTCACCAAAGTTCGGGACCCCCAGGGTACGCAGTGATTTTTAATGAGTATTTACCCCAGCTGACACTGGTCGGTTGGTACCATCACTCGCTGGGTGGTTTTGAAGATTTCACGAAGCTACGGTGAGTGCCTCTCCTTTCGATCACTTGCGTGCCCTGGGGGTCTCAAACTTCAGAGTGGCAGTGGAGACGTTTGGTCGGAGAGTCATGAATTGTTATGATCTTTCTAGGCTCTGAAGAAGGCGACTCCGCCGAAACGTCAGCCAAATAAAGCTTGTTTACAAACCTCGTGAAGAGTTCAGAAAAACAATAAACTCAACAGTACAGTTATGCCGAGGTCCATAGAAAGCCGTACTTGGAAGGAAAAGCTCTTGTTTTCATTCCCTTTTTGGCATACGTCCCGCCTTCGCCTTCCAATCAGAATCGTAGCTGATCGGGTGTGGCCTGTACAATGACTTGTGGTGGTTCATCGATGTACGAATCTGTGTTTTTATCCTCCAAAATGGATCTGGTATCGTCTAACCGAATTCGGAGGGATGGGAGGGTTGGTCGGCTGTTATAACTGACTTCGATTTCTTGGATTACTTTCCAGGAAACAGTTTGTGATGGGAGAAAGAGGAAAAGCACGGGGCAAGTGATTTTTTTGTAGCTCATTTGAGTACATAGACGGTATCAGGACGGTCAGGAACGAATAATAAAAAAATAGGGAGCTGTTTGACTTGAAGTTGCTAGTCTAAGCCAATATCTCAGTATAAAACTTTCAAAGACAATTGTAATAAATCATTCATGCCCATGAACATAGTAGGTAACGTCTTACTGCAAGCGGCTGGTGGAAGTAACTTTCAATCAATGAGATGAGGCATCCCGGAAAATTCAGCTGAATGAGCTGGGTTCCTGCTCGTCCCCCTTCGCCATTCATCCTGTTCCCAACAATTATAGTCAATCTTCCCAAAAAGGCTCCGGTCTATTATAGACGTTGGTCCCGTGGGTATTTATTCCTGAACATTTTCTGCATTTTTCAATGACAACGTTCAATCAGGGCATGAAGTCAACTGTTTCGAATGAATGACAAGGATTCCTCAGGAGAGATCTGCCTACTGTAGACGACGAGAATAGTCACTAGAGATTAACTTACTCGAGGAAAAAGGTGTGACAAAAAGGTGGTAGCTATGTCTGCCTACATACATCTGAATTAGTTGATAGGCGAAATTCATAATTGTTTGCCCTGCCTCCCGAACTTTTCGGAAAAAACCTGATTATTATGCAAACAAAGTATGATCCATCTTGTAGCGGCCAATAAACTTCGTAGGTAATACTTTGAAGCCTAGGACAAACTCAACTCCAGAACAAGCAATCAGGATTCCCCATTCAAATGAACTGCAAAATATACTATTAGACGAAACACTATTGTTTAGTGTCGGGTTCCAACCTTTTTGTGGTTTCCGGAAACACGAAGACTTCCGATCCATTGGCTTGCAAACTTCTTAACCGAAACAGCCAAAGCTTCTTGGTGTTATCGGAGCCACGTCAACGGTGCTTCTGAAAAAAAAAAAACCAACAATGGTAATATTTCATCTTAGGAAAATCCCAACGAGGCTTAAGTGGGATCCGTCGTGTCCTTCGGAGCATGATGAGACACTTTCCCTTATTTATAGCGCCCAATCCGAGCTAAGCAATTACTTGATCTTGGACGTGATTTCTGAATTGGCACAACACAATTCTGAACGTAGCTACGTTGGTGTCATCTGCAACATAATTGGGCTACTACATAAGTGTGCCAGTGAAGTACCGTTCACTGGGTGTGGTGCATTAGGAACGAAATGATCGCGTCGCGGTGAGAGGGGCGTCGCGCCGAAGGAATGTAGCAGGATGCAGCAGTAGGTAAGATATACAAGAACAAAAGTACTAATAGTAGAAATATGCATAAAATAATGATCGCATATCGATTGAGCTGTATGAAAAACGCTAGAGCTGTAATAACGGCGAATGAGTGGTCCGCGACAGCCGCGTGCGGCAAATCGATTACCCAAAATCGTTCCTAACGCCCGTCTCCCCCGTTCACTCAGTCATTCAGTTAGGAGCTCTTCTAACGGGTTGTATAGCAAACACTGTCGTCATTTTTCTAAAAAAAAAAGACGATTTTTCATCGATTTTTGAAGTTTGTCCGCTAAATCGTGACGATGGACACAAAGGCTCCTATTGTAGAGCATCGGGTATAGGCCATGAATAGAGCGTCCTATCAATCTGAATTCACATCTCACATTAGATTCAGCACAAAAGTGAAACCTAGGTCTTGATAGGTGGAAAAGAATTTCCTCAGACTTGAGCTCAACCTGGACTATAAGTTTTCATGGGACAAAATGTATAATTTCAAAGTGCAGATAAACACCCTTCAATGGTACACCACATAATATGGAGTGGAAACGTGTAGCAGCCATGAGATCTATAATCAGTTTGTTTCTCCTCTGGAATCTCAGCTCTAGATGGGGGTCAGTGGTTTTCACTGGGCCTAGAATGGTCGATAAATTCCTTGAGGTCCTGCACGCAACAATGGAAATGTTGGTGGTACGAGTAGTTTGCAAGCCAACTGGTTCCGGCTATTCTGGTGCCTTTAGAGATTGTCATAAGGTTCAGACATAAACTCATACATCAGCCTAGAATTTCATCAAACAAACTTCTTCCCTCGGGGTAGAAGAAAACAGTCTCACTCCTGCTGTCAATGCTTTTCCATAGCTCATTATGGAAAAGTGGGAGCAACCAGGATTCACCTTTCCTTGGAAAAAAAGAAGTTGATGAACAGGATAAGCAGGATTTCTCCGCAGTTACCCTACAGATTAGTCACCTTTGGTAGTTGAATACGCTGAAGGCTGGTGAGACTGGAAAACCCCTCTTGGACTGACTCCGATTACGATAGAATAAGCCTCACAATGAAATGGTAACGGCGAGAGCTGCTCCTTATGAGTCCACTCTTGCACCACTCTAACAACTTCCAGGCTCAAGTTGGCCTTTGGTTTGGTAACTTGGGCCGACCCACAGATTTCTTATTCGGATGCTCACGTGAGTAAGACTCCCTTTCAGACCTGCACAGATGCTTGATCAGTACCTAGTCCCCAGGCTCTCGACCTCCAAGTCCAAAGCCCCTGTTCAGTAGGCGGTGGAAAGTAGACAGCTTGGATATCTCGGGTGGATTTCGATCTAGGGTTGTGCGAGAGCACCCGCTGGCGCTTAGCCCAGCTTTTGATCCTAGAATATATTACTGTCATCCTCATCTGTGCCTAAACCTGCGCTTAGTTCCACGTTCCTTATTCAAAGGATTTTTTCATGCCAGTTTCCCTGTCTTTAGCCAAGAGCCAGCAATTCTTAAAGTTTCAGGAAAGAGCAAAACCGCGCTCCGAAGAGAAAGCGGCTTAAAGGCACAGTTCACGATAATTTTGGGTAATCCAGATCATGATGGAAAATGGAAGAAACGGTCGAAAATAGTGCAATGAAGGTGGAGAAACTGCGTGAATCGCTGTTTCCTAAGTGAAAAAAGGCTTCGAAAAACCGTTAAAAAGGGGGCTGGACGAGTATGAAACCAGGAAAATGAAGAAGAGTGAGGCGTTTGGACGAGCTACACAATGTGCGTACGTGTGGGTCCTGGTACGAATAATGGACTATGGTAAGCAAAATTTCATTCACTTATAAGCACAAATAAACAAAAAACCCTTTTTCAGCCTCTAGAAGTAGGAAATTAAATAAGGGATCGCGGTAGCAAAGAAAAACAGGGGAAAAAAGAATGGGAGAGAAACATTGCCTCACCACTCGGCGATTAGCTGATTGTGTGAGGGTCCTAGAACGAATAGTTGCAATCTGTATTGTCTCGACACTCGTCTAACGTGAATCGATCGAGAGGCGGGAAAGCCATTGACGTTCCCGCCCATTGAATTATCGTGAACTGTGCCTTTAAGTGAACTCAGAAAATGTTCACAGTGGCGAACAAGCTTGCACCAATGGTGCGATGAGGAACGGAACTTCATTTTCCCCAAAAAGGAGAAAAGGAACGAAAGAGTTCCTTCACACTCATGTTGTTCATCGGACTTCCAGTTTTGCCACTGTAAACACAAGTACAAAAGCAATATCCAGGTGACTGACGTCAATAGGATCCTATGCGGTGCCTCATGCATTTGACCTAAAACTAATGACTTCTACCTTCCCCGAACTATTGTATATGACAGCTATACGATCAGGGAACTGCCCAAAAAATTATCCACCGCTATAAATCGAGCCGATTCGCTACATAATAAAATATGCTTTTCTGAAGGTTAAGATTGTATCCGGGTGTTGCAAGGGTCTTCCTAGCTGTGAAGATATCTGTACAGGGTTATTGATTCCGTTATCTAATGATCAGGCCAAGGGAAACAAAATTCAGAACAGAGAATTATCTCTGCCCCAGACAGGCTCCTATGTATGGGTGCAGTCATATAGGACTATAACATCAAACTCCCTGTTACCGATCAAGCTCTAGCTTTTTCTGTGATAGTGAAAACATCAAGAGACCAACGTGTCTAAGACTATTGAGCGCTGAATTAAACTGAACGGATTAGTTTACCCTTGGGAAGACTACCGAGTGAATTCAAATCCGGCTCTATCTCCGTATTGAAGCCAAATGCATGGCGTGATCAGGCAGATATCAAAAAATGGCAAATATGTTGTTGCATTTCTGCGATAAAAACAAAATGAATATGTAGAAATAAGACCGATGTTAGTGTAGAAGGGCCAATGAGTGCGGAGGGTTGAATGCCTCATCGCCATTCCCATCGTTTCCCTCGAAAGGAACTTCTCCCTAACGTCAATCAAACCATGATATTCTTATAAAGTCTTGGGATGCAAATCAACCCCGGCCGAAGGATGCGCCCACCCAGTTGACTTCCATTGAGAATAGTAGTAGCGTATTGAACGCGTATGTGGCCTATACAATGACTTGCCGTGACCAATCAATGTACAATTCAGTGCTTTTATCCTCCCAGACGGGTCTGGTACCAATTCACCGACCCCGGAGGGATGGAAGCCTTGGCTTGGGTTCCGAGCCCGTGACCGTGAGTGGGTTAGGGTGGGCCACTTGCCCCTGCACCACCTTCAATCTATGAAACCCTATCCTCTTCTGAATTGGTCTACATAGAGACGAACATGAGAGGAGTTATCTAAGCACCTAGTCAGCCTCTAGATACTTGTTTATTTGTTTACATTTTTGTGAAGCCTACGAATACATTCAATGGGGTATAAGTTTCCGAATTCATAAGAACGCATGGCGATACAGATGTCAAGAAGAAGTGCCAGGAGGATCATAACATTTTCAAGGTGAAATCGAGGTTCCCTGGAGATATGCCAGAGGTTGTGGGCGTGGAATTGTAGCAGGTATTGGAAAAGATAGAATGCCATGGCCACACCCATTGTCATCCTAGGAATGGACTTGAAGCTCATTCACGCATTTCTCAGTGGCCACCTAAATGAATAGAGGCGCTAGAGCTTCATTCGCATCTGTGAGAAAGTAATAATCAAATAACAATATAAATCAATAAATAACAAATAACATAACATCAAATAACAATATAATGCAATAAATCAAATAACAGAGAAAACTTCAAGAAGCTTTCATCGGTTCCCACTTCTCCATAGAACTACCTGAACGTCTTCTGAAGGATTCCATTCCTTGAATGGATAGTACCTACTTTGAATACGTCTAAAAGCTTTAAGTAAAGTCACCTACGAATAATGAACAGCTAAGCAGCTGGGTTGTAGTAATGCCGAGACAGGTTGAATTGCTAGCAAACGCATCGCCCAGAACCCCAGAATTGGTTGAGGGGTTTAGGACAATGACAGTTCCAAAGTTCTTCGCAAAATTGGCAGGGATTTCGAAAGGGCCGTTGCCAGCAATTGGGCAGGTAGAACAGCACTTAACTCTTCGGTAGTCACTAATTACGTCCTAATTTGAGTACCAATTCCCCTTTCTTTCAATCGAGAATTCCAGTTTTCGGATTCGAAAGATCAAATTTTCTGAAAGAGGCGACTTTTGCTTTCGGCTTACTATTCGATAGATCGTACAAATCTACGCAATGAAATCTACTGAAGCTTCCGTACTCGACTAGTACAGCTTGATGAAAAGGGTTAGATGGGTTAGATACGGTTGGTCAAGTCGACATGCAGCTGAAAATCATCCCTGCATAGGTTCAACTCTGCCGTCCTGGGCGTGTGGTGCAGTAGGAACGAAATTGTCGCGTCGCGGCGAGAGAGACGTCGCGTGCGAAGGAATGTAGCAGAATGCATCAGCAAGTAAGAAATAGGCAACAAAAGAACTAACAGTAGAATCATGCCAAAAACAATAATCGCATAGCGATTGAGCTGTATGAAGAACGCTAAAACTGTTATAATGAGGCAAATGGTCCGCGACAGCCGCGTGCGGCGGATCGATTACGCGAAACCATTCCTACTGCCCGTCTCCCGCCTTCTTGGTAGGACCAGATCAGAAAGCTTTTAGAGCAGTAGCTGGATTACTTGATCTTTACCTTTATGACTCTAATCTAAAACTTTGGTGCTACAAAGATTCGTATAGATTATGCATGACGACCTCTACTGAACTTTCGGCTGCCAGCAAGAAGATTTGTACAATCCGCTGATGAAGGTTAGTGTTGGGTGAGTAATATCCATGTGGTTTGAAGACGTGGCTCACTCAACCCTGACCATGGGCTTACCTATGACTCCGACATTATGAAAATACGTATCGACCAAGGTTGGCAGTCTATACCTTGCTTTGAGACCTTAATCAAAGCATACAATAACATCGATAAATTGGAATGCCACTGGCAAAGAAGTATCGAAGGGTAGAACTGACGGTTAAAGCCAGTTTCGGCAAATGGTCGATGGTTGGTGTCCGGAGCGAATCGCCGTTATCACTTTTAGGGCTCAGCGAGTTGTCGCTGTAAGCCTCTCGAAAACAATCCCATCCCAAGTGAAAAACTGATCCTTCCTCAAAGCTGCTGTGACAGATGCTTAGATGGCTCATGTCGTAACTCCGAAAAAATATTGCCAGGCTTTGCTAGATAATCTTTCCCATACAAAAACATCGGAGCTTTCGCTCTTTCCCTTTCCTGTCACTTAGCATACATGGTTGTAACAAAACAGAGAAGGAAGATGGGAGAGCTATGGACCTTGGTGAAACCTGTGCTATTTTTCAGCTTGCGACTATAATTACATCCAATCTACGTGAAAGGAGGCTTCTATCCGATGCGGTAGCCATTTCTACCAGGGTTAAGGTGGATTCCATGGATGGTACATTTGAAAGCCGAAATGAATTGTTTGATCACTTCCCTTTTCCCAGTAGGCTCTGAACGCCTCTCGTACCAACTTAGCATTTGATCAATGGCTAGGTATGCTAAGTTGTAGATGGGAGGAAGTGGTGCAGAAGGGGCAGATGGGGCCCTGTCATGCACGGGTGATCAAGGGATCGAGGTCGCGCTGAATTGTTCATAGGCTGCCAAAGCTACAAGACGGATTTAAAGGCACAGCTCACGATAAATTTTGGGTACCCGTTTTTTGACTGGAAATGATACCTACTCTAGAGTAAAGCGATAATAACGAGAAAACCGCAAAAAACGACGGACAAAAAATTGTTGGGCAAACACTGAGCAAACAGCTGAATTCGTGCTGAAGGGTGGATCCTGACGCGAATACATGACTCTGTACCGCGTCCACATCTCGTATGACGTGACATCGATCGAGGGGCGGGAAGGCCAATCACGGCAACAACATGGCTTGCACTATGCCCTGGACGTCGAGATGGGGGAATAAGCCTTCTATCACCCATGGGGGGGGGGCGCTGAGTAGTCCTGAAGGAAGAACTTAGTAACCTCTTTTTATCGCGAACCGTGCCTTTAACCGTTCCGTTAATGTGTGACACAGTAACCCAAACACACACTGAAGCACCTTCAAAATACCCATCACATATACGACGCAAAGGAAAAGCACCACGGTGAAGCCTACGGGAGTGGGTGGTGAAGTACTAGGGGGTTACGGTGTCACACATTCACGGGACGTTAAAATCCCTTTAATCCCACCGCAAACCAGTGACTAGGGTTCGTAGACATTCAAGAAGTCACATCGATCTTGAGTGATAGTTGAATGGAGGGGTACATCCTAAAGATGAGGTCCATTGATGTCAAAAGACTTTTTCCTTTATCACAAAACCCAGGGGTAACGGAACTTCTCCCCTATCGCGGCATTCTCCCTTGCGGCATGCGCCGAATGTCACTGCAATTACCGTACTCACCCCGCCTCCCGCCAATCGATAGGACGCGGAATTTTTCCTTGACTGGCTTGCTTTTTCATTGGATTTTATCGGTTTTTCTTCTGTTTCTTTTTAGTTTTCATGTTTTTTAGACTTGATTAATTAAAATGACTCCTCCTATATAAACGACGATCAAGACCGCATTGGAATTGAAAAGAGCGGCCAGCCAATTCAAATAATTAAAGGACTCCCTACCTCATAAATTGCGCGCTCCAATCTTCCATCGCAATCCTGCGATAGGCGGCGGGTGCGGCGTGTGCGACGCCGTGTTAGGGGAGAAGTTCCCGGACCCCAAGACCCAGAGAGTGGTACAATAGTGTGCCCCAATGTTAATAGTGTGCCCCAATGTGAAAGTGTCTTATCGAGGCCTACGGACTACTTGAACTCGGTTTTTCGTTCTTTTCATCATATAAGTAGCTCAACTCGCCCAGGAGTTCTGCTTGGCTGTCTCATTTTGTTATTTTGTAACTATTACTCAATTAATTGTAATTATCATTGTTGTTAGCTGACTGTTATAATCTAGCTGTTCGGAGGCATATCGTCTATGCTGCTGATTTAGTTCGTACCATGCTCTCCTTTTGTCGTTATGTTTCCCTGGTTTCGCCAGTATTGTTTCAGTGACTCTGGCCGCTTTTCATAGAGCTCGTGTCGCATATTTGAAGATTTTAAGGTTTCTACGATGTTAAGTGGACGAACCCTTGCTCTACTTGTACGTTGTATGAAGTTATCGATGCCACAGAAATGCGTGAGATTAACATATACGTCCTCTGGTTTCAACTCACCGACGGAAACTGTTACTAAGCAGATCAAGTTTATATGTGGAGATGAGACGTTTACTGGGACCGGCAAAGTAAGCTTTTTTCTGAAGTATATTTTCAAGCTGTAGAACCGAGATATTAACAAAACTTTATTAGGCTGACGTTTCGGTGCTTTCACCTTCCTCGGAGCCTGGAAAGACAAAAGACATTTGAAAAACCATCCGATCAAGCACTATTTCAATCTACAAAGAAAGTTCAAAGGGCGTGGACTACTAGGAAGTCGAAAGTTGATAACTAACCTCTGGGATAGTCGACCTTTGGGGGTCCACCGATCACCCTAAGCTGGTGTGGCTGCGGTTTAAATAGGGGTGAGCCTCAGGTCAACTTGCTTCAGGGGCCTCCAAGAGGCTGATCACGTAGATCAAGCTCCCTCAAAAAGCCACACAAGGCTGAGCGCGCCGCTGACCCCTTCCCAATCAACTCCTATCGATTACTGTATAAGCCCCCGACCCCGCCCCGCCGAGAGGACCCCGCGGGGGATCGACAGCGTAGGTCAAAACCCACATAGTGCTGCAAAGGGCGCCAGCTCTGTGGTAACCGCCACGCACTCCTCCCTCCGGTTAATTTTAGGGGCCTTAGCCATGATCCAAAAGGCCTCTAAGGTTCGCCGCGCCGCAATATCGGGTTCACGTGACGAACCTTAGAGGCCTTTTGGATCATGGCTAAGGCCCCTAAAATTAACCGGAGGGAGGAGTGCGTGGCGGTTACCACAGAGCTGGCGCCCTTTGCAGCACTATGTGGGTTTTGACCTACGCTGTCGATCCCCCGCGGGGTCCTCTCGGCGGGGCGGGGTCGGGGGCTTATACAGTAATCGATAGGAGTTGATTGGGAAGGGGTCAGCGGCGCGCTCAGCCTTGTGTGGCTTTTGAGGGAGCTTGATCTACGTGATCAGCCTCTTGGAGGCCCCTGAAGCAAGTTGACCTGAGGCTCACCCCTATTTAAACCGCAGCCACACCAGCTTAGGGTGATCGGTGGACCCCCAAAGGTCGACTATCCCAGAGGTTAGTTATCAACTTTCGACTTCCTAGTAGTCCACGCCCTTTGAACTTTCTTTGTAGATTGAAATAGTGCTTGATCGGATGGTTTTTCAAATGTCTTTTGTCTTTCCAGGCTCCGAGGAAGGTGAAAGCACCGAAACGTCAGCCTAATAAAGTTTTGTTAATATCTCGGTTCTACAGCTTGAAAATATACTTCAAAACTAAAGGAAGAATGCCGAGATTCATCGACAGTCGCACATGGACATAAGCTTTTTTCATTAATCTCTTCAGTAACTTTTGTTTCCTTATCTTTCCCTACAATAATGGAATCCTCGATCACAAAATATTCGTAGAATCCATTTGAGGGTAAAGTTGTGCGCGTTAAGGAATATAAGGGGCGAGCATAATATTTTAGCAATTATGATTGGAGTGAACCAACCCAAAGGAGGAATACAAAGTCAGAACATGGGTTTACTGCGGTAAAGGGTGCTGAATTAACAGCTTCAGATATCCGCGACTTTGGACGGCTAGGCAGAAGCATTGGAACAGCGTAGTTCCGGAGGTGATCCCTGTCCTCTGTCCTCACTCTTTTCGCGGTCACCTTAAGGGCACAGTTCACGATAATTCAATGGCCGGGAACGTCAATGGCTTTCCCGCCTCTCGATCGATGTCACGTCATCACTTCAGACGAGTGTCGAGACAATACAGATTCCAACTATTCCTTCTAGGACCCACACATAATCAGCTGGTCGCCTAGTGATGAGGCGATGTTTTTCTCCCATTCTTTTTTTCCTCTGTTATTCTTTTTGCTTACGCACATTTAATTTCCTACTCCTAGAGGCTGGAAAAGCCTCTAGGAGTAGGAAATTAAATGTGCGTAAGCAAAAAGAATAACAGAGGAATGTGCGTGAGCAAAAAGTAGGAAATTAAATGTGCGGAAATTTCGCTGTTTCTGGGTTTTTTTGTTTGCTTATGCTTATAAAAGAATGAATTTTTGCTTACCTTAGTCTGTTATTCGTACCAGGACCCACACGTGCGCAGTGAGACACATTGTATAGCTCGTCCAAACGCCCAACTCTTCTTCATTTTTCTGGTCTCATTCTCGTCCAGCCCCCTTTTTAAAGGTTTTCCGAAGCCTTTTTCATTTCGGAAGTACCAATTCACGCGATTTCTTCACACTCATCGCACTCTTTGCGATCTTGTTTTCCATTTTTCATCATAATCTCGATTACCCAAAATTATGGTGAACTTTGCCTTTAAACACAGTGTCTCGACACCTCCGCCTGTTAAGTGGTGAATTTCATCAATAGCAGCGCATGCGAATCACTGCCAAACTCGCGATCAGCCACTGCTTCAGTCCTTTCTCATATAAACATTTTTTTCTCTTCCTCAATGCGCTGCAAGTGCACTGTAAGGCAAGGTAACTCGGACTATCTATGGAGGAAGACTTCCAGTTTATTGCAGAAGAAAAACACCCCCCCCCCTTTCAAAGAAGCTTCAGGGAATTTTGGTTAATTATTTTTATCTCTAATTATAGATAGAAGAAGACATACTAGATGTCGTACTCAACAACGATATACCTTTGGATGGTTTTGGTGCTTGCGAAGGTTGGTCTTGTAAAACTGAATAGAAATTTTCTTATATCTGTTTTTAAATTACTATTAATTCTAATTTATCTATCAATGCTGTTGATTTTCTGCTTTTCTGGATCGCTCCCGATCATATCTTCGTTTGCGCCTTTTATTCTTGCCTGTTGCCTTGCTTGTCTTCGTTGCCCTTTACTTGATTCCTACCATCCTTTGTTCTAAAGCTATCTTCAGAACTCAAAATTTAAGTTTACATGGTTATAGCACGCTGTACTATAGAGGTGTTCCTTCCAGGAATGCTTGCATGTTCTACGTGCCATGTCATCCTTGAAAAAGATCA
This sequence comes from Haemonchus contortus, assembly GCA_000469685.2. NCBI lineage: Eukaryota > Metazoa > Nematoda > Chromadorea > Rhabditida > Trichostrongylidae > Haemonchus > Haemonchus contortus. The sequence continues at coordinate 532,003 of LS997564.1, read as the reverse complement.
TTTCGATCGAGTTGATCGAATTAATCCACCAAGTCAAGATGAGTTGGATCTCCTCGATCTCGCACCTGGTTTAAGCGAGTATTCGCGACTTGGTTGTCAGGTAGTTTATATCACAACTCGTAATTATTTATATTTGTCGTGCAGGGTAGTTAACCTGTAAGAAAATTTTTGAATCTGTTCGGCTATTTTTACAGTCCGAATTGTGCTGCTTTCGTACCTCAGTTGCCGTTTTTTTTTAAAGAATGAGCGTCGATCATTTAACTGTTTTCCTTTGCAGCAGAAATGGTATCTAGTTTAAGGGGTAGGACGAACATGTTGTACAAGTCTTCTTATTGTTCATTTTCCCCACTACTTTCAGATTCAACTTGCCCGAGATGATCCTGACACAATCGTTTGTGTCGTTCCTGTACATGAAGATTTACGCTTGAAATAGTTGCAGGGGCATATATGATAACTCAACGAGAAAGTCATTCGCCAAAGCATAACCGTGTGGTAGTTTCCGTTGTTTGTTTAGATCTTCTTCAATTTTTTTGAAATTTTTAAACTGTATTCATCGGAATAGCCTGCCAACCTTCTTCCCTTTGTACTTATCAATATTGACCGACCTGCTGTCTATGAGTCTACGAGTTTTAATGTTCTGCATTGACTGCAGTCTGGCATCATTTGCTTAGGAAGTGGTTCTGTCCTATGATTGCAAGAGGTCTATGAGAATATCCGATTGAAACAATAATATAGTTCATTATTTTGTCGATAAAATGATTTCGAGAGTAATCTTAACTCTTGGATTTCTTCTATCTCAGAAGCGTGACGTTTATGTGCTGTAAGTGCTTCATGGAGCTCACAACCTAACACCGTGAGTTATGTTAACTGAAACAAGTTCACTAAAAATGAAGCTCCTCAATTTTTCTATATCTTCTTCGCCCTCTGCACGGTTTCTCAATGACCTGCTCTGAGAGCGATGTATCAGTGAAGGGAAATGATGATGTTAATAGACTACGAAATGGTACCAGAACTTTCAAATGATTACTCGAATTTGCTTTAGTTCATAAAGTTATTATTACATAAATTAAAAGTTAGAAGGATTCGATTTCTGATTTGAAATTTCCAAGTTTTTGACATAATTTGGAACCGCCTATATAGTTGAGCTTCAGCTGTTCAGTGAGCCTTACTGATGCTATTTATTTTTATTTTATTTTTATTTAGTAATATTGATATGGACGAGTCACAACGGTTACTTAATCGTGCTTTGTGTTCTGCAGAATGTGTGCAAGATCGACTCCCTTGCTTTCACGTTAATACTCATTGCTGACAGCGTAATTACTCATCTATGACTCACACAAAGGATAAATAATGATGGATTGGGACTACTACTGAAGCAAGGTTAGTATCGTCCAAAGACATTATAATCACCGAAGGGAGTGGTGGTGCATTCGCAGGCATATTGGCTAGGATTTCTCAAATCATAAACAGATGTTCGAATTTATGAAAAACCGGGAAGAACTATGATGACCACAGGGGAGAAAAGTTATTCGATGTTCGGTATTCCAATATGAAGTACAGTGGTTTTACAACAAATGCCTTCTTTTCAGTAGCTTCAAGGCTACAATCAAGACTGATCTAGTAAGAACCTGCCGTGACGCGATGATCCTTTTTCTTCGCTCGAGCTTTGTTTTATGTTCTTAGAGCTTTCTGAAATTTGCACTTTTCAATAGGCCCTATTATCCTGTATTTTTTGTTAAGGTTCAAAAGTTCAGATAAAAACGGCTTATAAAATGGGGCTATCCCCGTAGGATAAATCAAAGACTACACCGTATTCTATACGTGGCGCTGTCAGGTTGGAAAACGGCCTAGATAGGGTGTTATTAGGGCTCAGAGATTATATCGGAATGCCACACCCATACCCATAACGGACGAGTTACGACGGCATTGAAGAGGTTCCACCATTCACAAGGAAACCCATGTACCCATGATCCATAGCGACAGTAAAAGGCAATTCTGGACAGTTTTGGCCTGATATAGCCAGGTCTTTGCGCAGTTGAAATAACTGAATGCTCGTCCACATACCCCTTCCATGTCATTTCCGTCATCCAATCTCGTACAACCTCTATTTTCACTGCTCTTGAGGAGCCTTAATTTTCGCGAAACTAGGAATTTTTTTGCTTCCTTTACCACCGATGCACTATCCCCAACCAACAATTCGCTTCTCGACTTAAATGGAGTACCTTAAAGGCACAGTTTACGATAATTCAATGGGCGGGAACGTCAATGGCCTTCCCGCCTCTCAATCGATGTGACGTCAGACGTCAGACGAATGTCGAGACAATAAAGATTGCGAATATTCGTTCTAGGAACCACACACAATCAGCCGATCGCCGAGTGATGAGGCGATGTTTTTCTCCCATTCTTTTCTCCTCTACTATTCTTCTTGCTGCCGCGATCCCTTATTTGAGTTCCTACTCGTAGAGGCTGAAAAAGGTGAGCTACTTTTGTTGTTACCAAAGTTTTTTGGTTTACTTATACTTATAAGTGAATGAATTTTTGCTCACCATTGTCTGTTATTCGCACCAGGACCCACACGTACGCAGTGAGACACATTGTATAGCTCGTCCAAACGCCCCACTCTTCTTCATTTTTCTGGTCTCATTCTCGTCCAGCCCCCTTTTTAACGTTTTCAAAGCCTTTTTCACTTTGGAAACACCTATTCATGCAGTTTTCACCTTCATCGCACTATTTTCGATCTTATCTTCCATTTTTCATCATAATCTGGATTACACAAAATTATCGTGAACTGGCCTTTAAGTGCAATTCATGGTCGTGCAACTCGTCACACCAGCTGTTTGAAAGTGTTTTATGAGTACAACGATCAATGAATGATGCAATGTAGTCCTTCGACGCGGTTGACGTGGGGGCAGTGGTTGGTTATATCTTGAGTCGAACTCATTTTGATGATGCCCTTCACGCTTGAGCGGTGTTCTTATATCCCCCTTTCATTTTTGCGCTCTAATCTAGCTCAACCAACTTTTCGATTACATATTGGTATGTTTGTTCTAACTGTACGCTCTGGTCATTGCTGTTTTCCAGTCGATAATGCGGAGACCTATTGAGACCAGTTTCTCAAGCGCTACCTCCCCTATTCACTTCCTTGTCATTTTTCCCGTTTATTTCTCTGTTTCTCTTTGAGAACCTGTTTTCAGTGCTTTAATGACAGTCTAGCCATGAACTTGTTCAGGTGTCCGAAATGTCATTTACAAAGACTTTGTCTCCATCACTGAGCTGCTATAATATTTTGAAGTGTTCGAACTTCAAACGGTTATTAAATGTTGCCCCCAACCTTGCCTTTGTGCGTTCTGCTTCTACTAAACGGATTGAATTTGTTTTTGGAAACAAAAAGTTTGTTGGAACGGCAAAGGTGAGAACTGGAACATTTTTCTTTTCCCTCTCGTTGTTATTCGTTCGGGTGAAATGAATTGAAGTCGGCTAGGGCACTGTTACACAGCCTGCCCCAATTCCAAGGTGATCACGATCCAGTGAATTTACAATATTTGTTCGAATCCGTAGTATAGATTGAATAGACCCGACTATTTCAAGACCGTAGAAGTATGAATATTCAATTTCACAGAACTGTTTTCATTGATCCGAACTTTTTTTTATAGGTCGGCGACTCTGTGCTGGACGTTGTTCTAAACAACAATATACCGCTGGACGGCTACGGTGCTTGTCAAGGTTGGTTTCGTGCGTATCTACGTATCTTCTTGTCATCTTTTTTCTCTTTTTCGTCTCTTTTAACCTTTCAACTTCCTTTTAACCTCGTATGCTGAAATACAGAATTAATCTCCTTAAACTTGACGAAGATTTGCTTTTTGAAAAATATGTGAGCGGGAAAAGGGAAGCGATTGAGCTGGTGAGGCTCGGTTCGAATTCGTAGTCGAATACTTTAGACGTCTCTGAAAGCTCAGCTTACTTCATCGTAACCTATGATGGGAAGATGGCCTTATATCATTTAATTGGGCTATTCATGTTTCGGAAGAATTGATCTTTTGGGAAATGGGGTCTGTACAATTATCATTTTCAATTATCGAACGCAATTTTGAGTTCAAAAATGTCATCATCTGTACGCTATTGGTTCCAGGCAACCTTGGATGTGGAACATGTCATGTCGTACTTTCATCAGAGCACTTCGAACGTATAGATCGAATCAATCCGGTGCAAGAACTAGAGCAAGACCTTCTCGATGGCGTTCCCGAATTGACAGATCATTCTCGACTAGGATGCCAAGTTAGAGTTGTCAAAATCTTTGTTGTCCACGACTGTCATCCATTTTCATTCATTCAATTATGCAGGTTGAAGCTGCATAACTTTTCATCGTGTTGTAAAGCTTTCTTGCTTTTTCAAACCATTTTCAGGTGCAAATAGGAGCAGATGATCCAGATACGATAGTAGTCAAGGTACCTGTCAAAAAGAGAAACGCAGGAACACTAAAATAGTATAAATGTTGCTGAAGGTGTCTTGTCATCGATTTGCTCAATATGACAGTAAAGTTTGGGTGAATTTACTGCCTGTGATCACGGATTGGTAATCAGACATGCGTTTGACAGCATGATTAGCTGATTTTGAAGAGTCTTCATAACTGCTATAATTCATTGTAAATTTTTGGGATAAGATATGGTTTGAGAAAAGTTTGAATGTCGGGCGCTCGTGATTGTAGCCACGAACAGAGTGCTACTCGTTCTGCATTAGCTTTTCACGCACTTTATAAGTACAACCCGCATGTTGCTTTATATTTTCGTAACTTTTGTTACTTTTCAAAGGGTGCTTGGAATTTGGGCTCCTTCCCTGTCAGCTCCTTCTTGCCTAGAAGAAAAGCTACGAAATTAGTGTAAGGTAATCGCTAGCTTACCTCGTTCTCCTGCTTGTCAAGTGCTGTTCATCTTACAATATGAAACGCCTTGAGTTGCTAGAGAGGGAGGGTGATTTCAAATTTTTAACTTTCAACGTTCAGACCGGATTCACAGCTCCTTAGAGTTTCACAGGGAATAAACGAGGCTAGACTGAAATTACAGAGGCTAGATGTCGTTCCGCCTCATGTCCGGGCGGGAGCTTTAAGATGTAGCGATTATGTTCTTCGGGAGGTTACGTCTGCTTCGATTTTCAAAATCGATTTAGCCAACATCTGAGAAAATAATCCATCAACGTTTAGATAGTAGTTCTCAAAAATAAGCGGATTATCTCATATTTTATTTGAAAGTTTGGAATGCAAGAACATTACGGCAAACAGTAAACATAGCACTCATCACTATTTTTCTATTGTGATTTACTATGAGTATGTCGAAGATTTTAAGATGCTTTCTGATACCCATGTGCCTGTCATGGTTTTGTATTTGATGGTTGTTGCTGAGGTCACATTTCATGTGCGACTGAAATGGGACACTGAAACTTTGAGCTTTCATTAGCAGTTTTCTGTGGTCGTCTAACTGTAGAACTAGTCTATGATAAGGGCATTTTCGTTGTAAAAGTGCGAAGCGACACGTCCTATCGATCATCGGCAGTTTTTGCCTGCGTCTCCCTTGTGATACTGGTTAACTGGCCTCAGAAGTGGGCCCGAGTCGGCACCACTTCAGAGGCCCTTGTTGGGCTTTGACACCTTTCTTATGGTACGTTTTTGTGGGTTCGGAAACACGCAGGTCATTTTTTGTTCATATGATGGTATCTTTGATTTTGAGATCGTCCTTTGTTTATCTTTGTTGTTAAGCTAAAAGGGCTTATCATAGAGACCCTTCTCATGTTGAACCCTTTGTCTATTTCATTTTATTCCACTTCTTTGTTAAAACCATGCTTTTCTTTATCATGTGTGCTAGTTCTTTTGCCTCGTCGCTCTAAGAAAATTCTTTTTGTTCTCAACATGGCAGTCATCTAATGGGACTAGTTACAGATTTCCGAAATGCTAACTCAGCGGATCCTGTACTCATTACCGAGTCGCTTGCTTTATTCAAAATGTTCAAAGCCGAAGTCACTGTTGAATGCTGTCTTTTATTCGGTCTTTCTACGGAATGTTTCTACTAAACGGGTTGAATTCATTTGTGGAGAAGATAAATTTGTCGGAAAGGCAAAGGTGAGCGCTAATACTCTATTTTCAGTTCCCTACTGGTGATTTGTAATATTGTGTAGTATGGTCTGAAAATTCGCTTTTACTCAGCCCAATAACTACCGGCGTCATCACAATTAAAGAACCGCATTCACGAATTTGTGTTTTTTACTTTTCTTTTCTCTTTTACCAAATTTTTACTTGAGTTACTAGAGCTCTTGGCTCATTCTGCAGAAACCGATCCTATCATGTTCTGTGCGCAGGTATGTGTCAAGTCGTGCGTCCTAGGATGCGCGCGGCAAAGTGCGTGGCGAAGTTCGTAACGATTTGAACGACTTTAGTGCCTATCATTGGGGCCCAAATTTAAAGTAGAGTAGATTAGAAGGATAATCTGACCCTGCTAAACTAGTATACATCGAGTTTGTGCCCCGAAAACTGGCGTCAGAGTGTTCAGATCGTCACGAACTTCGCCGTGCGATTTGCCGCGCGCGTCCTCGGACGCACGACTTGACCGTCCCCCTCCGTGCGCTAAGTGTGTCCATTGGTGTGTGGTGTGTGCATGTGTGTGTGCGTGTTTGACCAGAAATTCATAACTCCTGTTAGGATGGATCTGGAAAGTTCAAACTTGGTAGGAGAACAGACGGCAGGATGAGTACACTAGTGGCTGCTTTCAGAGTTCAACGATTCAACCGACGTCCGTCTGTCCGTCTGCCTGGCGCGTTGCATGCATGCGACGGCGGCCCTAACCACTAGTTGACAATACTGGATCACTGGATCACCTGCCGACGAGTGGCTAGAGCTGCCGTCGCACGCACGCCGAACGGACGGACGGACGGACGTTGGTCGAATCGTTGAACTAGAAAGCAGCCATTGGCTGCTTTCATAGTCCGCCAGCTGGCCCGCGAGCGCACGAGCGAGGGCGCCGGCCGGAGGCGGCGCTTGCCCTTTGATTACAACTGAATCACGGGCAATATCGTCGGCCGAGTAGTCCCCCCGCCGGCGCGCTCGTGGGCCGCCCAGCGGACTATGAAAGCAGCCACTTACGAGTGAAAGGCTATACTTCACCCTTAAAGGCGAAACGTGTACTAAAATTGTAGATTCAGACCTAGATTGTTCAATTTTGATAGGAGTACGAGCGGCAGGATGGGAACACTGAGGATGGGTGGCAGGATTATACTCCACCCACAAGGAGTGGGCGTCGTCGTAAGCAGTTAATCTGGCCTTAAAGCGATCAACTTTGGTAAGGTTCAGACAACAGGATTTAGAGGGCGAATTGTGCGTGAAGTGGGCTTACAATTAGTCTGAGTGAATTCACGTAGTCAAGTTGAAGAAGAAAGAGGAGAGAACCAAGTTACATAAACACGCATGAGTTGATCGGGAGTCCGCTCAGAAGCGAGGCGCTCACGAGGTGTGTTAGGTATGAGTGTGCGTGTTTGGCCGGAATTTCATACCCGTTCTTCTGTACCATAGCAGCCGTATTCCGACTAGTTCGAAATTGGAGCCATCAGAAATTATGTGAAGGATGCTATTTACTTTCAATTTCAGGTTGGCGATTCTATGTTAGACGTTGTTCTCAATGACGATTTGCCTTTGGTCGGTTATGGTGCTTGTCAAGGTTAGTCCCCTTCAGTGCAAACCTATAATAAGTGACCTGAGAATTTGATGCTACCGGTCAAGTTTTCAATTTTTTATTTCCTCAAACCTTTTAAATAATTATTTGTTGATTATTTGTCAAATAAGAAAAGCTTCACAATAGAGATTTCTTTTACATAAAGGACTGACTTCGGTGGTTTTTAAGGGAGAACGTACCCGTTAAGGTAGATGTCGTTTAGTAATTTTTTGAATGTTCGGTTCGGACTTTTTGCCCTTCATTTTCAACTTATATTATGTAACACTCCGATCTAAAAAAGGCGTACATTCCGTCTTGTTCTAGAGAAAGTCCGGCTGAGCTCAGTGGTCTTCGTTAGTTTAGCAAGAAATAAGAATAATTTCTGCATTACTAACTTTATTGATGTCACATGACTTCAACTTCAATTGATGATAAATTTTTTCTTGTCCTGCTATCTGCTGAAAAGTAAGGCCGAAGAGCAATCGAAGGTATAATTATCGTCGAATGTCAAAGTTCTCATAAATTCGTTCCTGCGGTTTTTATCAGGAATAGCAAGCGCTTCGACATAGCTATTAGTCATGGTTAAGGTTAATGCCAGAATCTAGCTAGTAGCAGGTTACTATCCTTTTAATGAGAATGAGTAAGATATTTGCGATTTAACCATGCTAGATGGAAAATATGGCGGAAAGACTACAATGCGGTTCGGGATGAGCTTCAAAATATATATATATATATATATATATATATATATATATATATATATATTTCCATTCAGTATACGTCCTGAGCACTGAAACATGTATGGTCTGAATATCTAACATGCCTTTCCCATTTGATATAATGTTCCTCTTCTGATATTATGTTTTCCCTCTTTTTGATCCTAGTAAAATACGTTCGCAATGCAGTTTAATCGTCCCTAACCATAAAGCATTTATTGAGTTTGAAAATTTGGGAGTAGTTGACCGTGCATGGGTCATTTAAAATAGTAACCAACTTATGTGTTGCACTGAAATACAGGCCTGTGTGGATACCAACTTCTACTGTAAGCAGTACAGCGTTTAGATGATTGGCTGGCAAACGGTCCATTGCAGTTTTTCTATGTTGCATAATGATCCGATTGATCTTATTTAAGATTTTCAGCGTTTCTAAGTGATAAAGACTCTCAAGGTTTGTATTTATCTACTCAACGTAATTTTATGCTAATGACAGTTAGTTATCTAATAACTTTTTTAGGAACGCTTGGCTGTGGCACTTGTCATGTAATACTCTCACCAGAACATTTCGAACGTGCGGGTCGGACTAGCCCACCGGACGAAGAGGAGCTGGATCTTCTCGATAAGGTGCTAGAGCAGACTGATCATTCACGATTAGGTTGTCAGGTCAGCAGAAACTTTCATTCCTTTTATCATTTATGACATCTATGGCACTCGATTTGATTATGGGGTAAAAAATTATTATTTAGACTGCTAGATAAGTGGGAGATGTACTCTGATGCCATAACTAATTTTTGATTTAGTTCGTCATTTTATGTGCATTTTATCGATCCGCAGAACTTATGGCAGGCATTCGACACCAGATTGACTGTCCTATGCTTTCAATATTCAAAACCGATTTAGGTGAAGATTACTGCAGAAGATCCAGATACAATAGTTGTCAAGCTGCCAATGCAAAGGAGGGATGCGCGAACATTGGAGTAGAAGACAAGTCACTGCTAGTGTCTTTATATCTAGCTTTTTCTCTGGTCTTTTTACGTCTTTTTCTGTTTATTGGCTAGATTTGTTTCAATTATGACATACATTGAAGTGCAGGTGTCGTACTTCGCAGAAGAGAGTTGTTTTTTCTTGCGTTTATTATTTCCATCCAACTTGCAGTTGTAAATTTTTATGAAAGCTTCCTTTATTCAATCGGAATGGCAATGGTGATAATCATTTATCGAGTTGGCTTTACTTTTACTGGTGTTACTGGTTATGACCATTCATATGACTAAACTCGAGTATCGCTTGTGTTCCTCTAGCTCTCAACTACCATTTCCGTAGTCTTCACAGTACATTTAGCAAGAGTGGATCACAGGGATCAGTTTATTATCACTTACTGCATTCTGCCTACTTTTTGACGTTGCTTTTTTCTTCTTGTTTGGTGTCTTTTATTTTCCTCAGCATGTCAATAATCGATCGCTCAGGAGAGCTGTTAACACTAGTTTGTCACTTAAGGTTTTTTTCACATTGGACAACTCTTTTGCACTGATCAGCTTTTGGCTAGCTGGCTACGTTTGTTCAACTGTCCACATAATCAGGTGACGGCCTAATGCGTCATCAGGCATCTTTCACCATCAAAAAGACGCGGAGAGCAAGTCGAGGGAACTTCACATTTTAGTTGTGAACTATACGATTCTTTTGATTTTTCCCGTTGTGGCCAGCATCGCCTGAAAAGTGTCGTTCTTGCTTCATCTCGTCTAACTATCTTTCAGTTTGACGTTTTTAATAGAGTTTCAAGTCCCAACTTCTTTTTTCCATACTGTGCAGGTTGAGGAAACAAAGCCACTGTTCAGTGGCTTCTGTTGAGTTTAAAAGATCCTTCTCAGAGTAATTACCAACCGATTTGTTCCAACCTTTTAGTACCTAATTTTCTCCGTTTCATAGCCTATAGTCGATTGCCAAGTCGTTTTCCCGTCGTTGAAGTTCACTCGTTCTTTGATCCAGTTGTTTCATCGTCATATCGTGGTTATTTTTTGTTCAGCGTGATCGTCACTTAAAATTTTCATTGCAGATTTTTGAAATGCTCACTGGTCGAGCTCTGTCGTCATTGCTCCGAAATTACAAATTTTTGCCGTGTTCCAAATCTATACAATCGTTGAATGTCGCTTTCAATTCTGGCTTAGTGCGGTCCGTTTCCACTAAACGGGTTGAATTCATATGTGGAGAAGAAAAGTTTGTTGGGACGGCAAAGGTAGGCGTTCCTGCTCAAGTTTCACAAGTTATTTTTTCATTTAATTGTTCCATCTGACTGAACTTTTTTTACGAAAGTTCGACTGGTTTCCTCTTAACAGGCTGCATATTTCGTTTCGTTTTACTAGCTTGCTTGAATTTCCTGGCTTCGAAAGTGTTTTTCTCTCATTCTATTGTTAAAGTAGTATTCGTTTTAGAGTCAAATTTTTGTCTTTTTTAGCTGGGAGATACCTTACTGGATGTTGTTGTGAATAACGATCTACCTTTGGATGGTTATGGCGCTTGTGAGGGTGAGTTTTACATGATGCTTTGTTTGCTGGTATTCTCCAATTTTCCAATATTCTCTCATTTATTCTGAAATAACTATAGAGAAGAAGTTTTCGAAGGGTAGTTTGTGTTTATTTTAATGGTTCTTTTCTTTCCAATCAATGCATCCTAGTATGCATACTGAAGCTTGCTGCGGTCGTCACAGTGAAACTACAGCACTTTATGCCTAGACTCTGGCATTCAGCTATTGAGAGTGGACCATTTTTCCGTCGAACAAGATGCTTCCTCCTTTTTCTGCATGTTACCTTGGCCTTAAGTTAGGCACTGTGACAGACTGCGAGGGACCTCAATGCGCGGTGCTCTAGCTCCAAGTTGACGACCGATGAGATCTCCTGGTCTGACTCACGCCCAGGATTACTGAAATTGTAGAACTCTAGAAGGGACGAGTTCACTAACACCGTTAGCTACATATCGATCTGGTGAAGAATGGGATCATTTTTATAATTCAACGATTCCCAACTTGGAATAAGGTCCTGGCATGCTTTTACATTTATGTTACAAATCGCAGTGGAGCTACTCGTAAATGAGATGACCAAATTTTCTAATGCTTAGGGACCATGTGTTTTCATTATACTAACATTTTGATAGGTAGCAATTATTGAATCTTATACTTACTTTTATAGGCACACTTGCATGTTGTACGTGTCATGTAGTACTTTCACCAGAACATTTTGAACGAGTGGAGCGGATCAATCCAGCCGGAGAAGAGGAGCTGGATCTTCTTGATCTAGCCCCAGAACTGAGCGACTATTCCCGACTGGGTTGTCAGGTCAGTGCAACTGTTCATAATCTTTTTTTCCTTCTTCCTTTCTTATTTTTGTTCTTTTCTTTCTTCCTCTTCTTACTTATGGTTTTGTCTCTATTAACACGTTGTTTTATTTGCCTCGTTTGGTGGCTACAGTGAGTATTATGCTGATCAAATTGCAGATAACATTACTTATATTTCGATCTGAGGATTCGTAAACTTGTAATGCCGTGAATTCGTTGCTAACATGAGCAGCAAAATTAATGGTACTGCGTCCGGATTATTTGCCGCGTCCTCTCAGCGTTCATTAGAGAATGTTACGGCTCTTACATTATTCCATTCGATGCATATGTAATGCTGGTTAGGGCAAATCCCTCTGAGGCAAAGTTCACGCTAAGTTTGAGGACCTTAATTTTAGATGAATAATGAATGTAGCGCCCGAAGTAGTGGCAAAATTGTCAAAGGAAACGTGGAAATCGGCGTACTGGCTTCAAAAAGTAGGGGTTGGACGAAAATGTGATGGTTGAATTTGCATGGAAGGGGTATTTGGACGAGCTGTTCAAAAGTGCGTGCCACTGCATACAGCTGACTGCAAAGCTGCCTTCGTACAAGATGCGAATGGTGCAACTTCTACAGTTTTGACGACGCTTGAGACTCGTCCTGCTTAGGCGCGTACGTCGGCTGAGCTGGCTTATTACGCCTTATCTTAGCCGCTTCCCGTCCCGTCAGCGACCCTCAGGCTCCCCTTGGGGGTTATACGTTTACAAAAGAAGAAAATTCAAAAACCATTATAAAGTGAACTCTGCCTTTTCATCCACGCTTCCACAAGACTCGATTTCACAATTCCTAGTTTTTTTTTCCGAACTATATTCAACTGATTTTTGTTATTTAGTACCTCATCATCATGAATACAACATTTCAGTCGCATGAATAAAGCCTTCTAGGCACAGTGGTAGCCTCTTTTAGCTGCAGGATAAATTTTTGAATATATTTCCCCAATGTAGTCAGATAAAGCTTTCCACATATTTCAGGTACAGGTAGAGGCAGAGGATCCAGATACGATAGTTGTCAAAGTACCTGTGCAGAAAGTGGATGCCCGGACGTTAGAATAGGATGTATTACGAAGAAATTATTCCTTGCTCAATAGGATACTAACGATTTGTTACGTTACTTTTTAGAATGTTAGAATTTCAGTTATGATATGTTATTATCGTCTCTTGTCATAGGAATTGAGCTCTACGATTTTGTTGTGAGGCTGCTATTTCCCAGAAGGTCCCTGCAACCCCTCAACGTAAACCTACTGTATCATGTTGGCAACTGAATAATTGTGTTTTTTCTAAGTAGTTGAAACATTAATCGTAAAGGGTACTTACTTGTTCTTTCAAGGTAATTTATATCTGTAAAGGGGAAAGTGGTGTAGCGGCAAGTGCCGCTTTATCTAAACGTATGGTCACGGGCTCGAATCCCGGATTGACATCCGCCTAGGCCAACCAAGCCTTCTATCCCTCCGGGTACTAATTGGTACAAGTTTAGTCTGGATGGAGCACTCAATGCGACTCTATGATTCTGTGTGGAAGTCGAATGCGGTGGGCGCATATCTTAGAAAGGGTTGGTCAACGCCCAAAGACTTTATCCTTGATGCTTTCAATTTATATCTATAGATCGATATCTGGGTATTTTACTGTCAAAATGTAACCGAACAGTTTAACTTTTATAAAAAAGGAATTTATAGTCTTCCAGAGTATATATAGGCAGTTACTCAATTGCCTAACGTAACATGAAGCTATTTGTTGAATGGTCTTGATTTCTTGTATGATACAATTGCAGTCATCAGTAGCGCTGTGTAGTTATGCTTACGAATAAGCTCGTCCTCAATACAAGTTCTGATAGTTTCAGTGACGAAGTAGTAGGATACGATATTTAATTGAACTGTCACTTTTGAAGTATGACATCCTACGGTCGAGAAGCAAATTCTGCTCAGTTCGCTCTTCGCCGTGAAGGCTTGCTTTATTTCTGGTTACTCCAGGTATACCAAGTGGTTCATAATAATTTCTACCGGTATGAATACATTCGTAGCATGAAAAGCCCTTTCCAGAGTGAGAGTGAGGTATGCGACGTCTTCGTGGAAACGACTGCTTTAATTAGAGGCACAGTTCACGATAATTCTGAAGTACCTCTTTTTAAGTAGAAAAGTGGAAGTGTTCATGTAGAGGAGAACATCGGTGGCGAATAAAGCGAGAAAATCCGCCTACTCAAGGCTTTTTGAAAGTAGTGGAGGTGGAGGTTGTACGAGATCACCGTGACGGTAATGGCATGTAAGTGGTGTATGGACGAGATTTAACTTGCTTCCATTGCTCAAAGAGATGACTACAGCGAGCCGAAATTGACCGAAACTATCTTTCACTGTCGTCACTGGGTTGTGACAAGTTGTTTGAACTTCCGACTTCCTACATGGAAGCCTCTTGACATAGTGCAGCCTCTACAAGCCGTTGAAACTCGTCCTGGATGGGTGTGTCATTCACACGATACAAACTCTGGCACCTTATTGTGCCCTATCCATGACGTTTTTCGACTTTATACGGTTGGTATGGTATAAGGGGGAGCCTCGATTTCATACTATAAGGAAATCTCAGAACTCTTTTCATCGTAAACTGTGCCTTTAAGCCTTTTTCAAATCTAGACCTCTCTCAGGCATAGATTCAAAAGTCTTCTAACTTCTGCTTCTGAAGGGTGGGATGGGATTTCTGTATGTATGTGAAAGAGTGCGGCATCCCAAGAAACACACGTCATTTATTTAGTTTCGCTTGTCATAATGTGGGCTCTATTTGTCTGGGTACGATGTTTGTATGAGCCTGTCAAAGAAGTTTACAGAAAAAATGAGAGAAAGGAAATAGACAAGCATGGAAATGACTGTTCAAGCCAGTTGGGAGATGGACTCATATATGAGCCTCGGCCATACTAATGGAAATCGTTGAGAGTTAGTCTTTGAAGGCGCAGTTTTCGATAAATTTTGGGTATCCAGTTTTCGACGGATAATGAAAGTGATCGTCCAGAATAACCCAAAAAGAGGTGAAAGGAGTGCGAGAATCGACGTAAGAAATACGGTTTAAAAAAGTAGTATAACGGAGGGCCGGACGAGTTTCTGACAGGAAAATAGCGGGAAAGGGGTGATTGGCTGCCTTCATAATCCGCGATTTGGTCCGCGAGCGACGAGAGACTACTCGTCCGGCCGTTTCGACCAGGATCCAGTTGTAAACAAGGGGGAGGGTCAAGTCGCGCGTCCGAGGGCGCGCGCGACAAATTGCGCGGCGAATTTTATACCTATTCTGGCGACTTTAGCGCCTATTATTCGGGTCCAATTTTGAAGTACAGTAGAATAGTATGATCAGCTGACCTTAATAATCTACCCTACTTCAGATTTGGGCCCCAATGATTAACGCCGCAGTCGTCCAAACTCACCACGAACTTCGCCGCGGAATTTGCCACGTGCGCCCTCGACTCACGACTTGACACACACCCGTAAACAAGCCCCCATCGCTCGCGGACTGTGAAAGCAGCCATTGGGCGAGCTGGAGGGACGGAACGTAGGCTGCTCTCATAGTTCGCCGGAGCACTGACGTAAAATGAATTAGTTCGTATGTAAGAAATCTATTAAAAAATCTATCTGTTGCATTTTATTTCACGGTTCCGATCTGTTCTGACCGTGAAATAAAATGCAACAGACGTAAATTTCGTCGATCAGCCGACCCTAGTGAACTACACTACTTCACGTTCGTGTCCCAATAATAGGCGCTAGGGTTGTTCCAATCGCCACGAACTTCGGCGGGAATTTTGCCCCCGGACGCACGTATGTACCCATACCGATGGGGGACGGTCAAGTCGTGCGTCCGAGGGTGCGCGCGACAATTTGCGCGGCGAAACACGTACCTATTCTGACGACTTGGGTGTGTTGCGATTCGTGCGATTCTGGGTGCGCGCGGCGAGTTGCACGGCGAAATTCGGTGCGATTTGGACGGCTACAGCGTTTATCATTGGGGCCCAAATTTGAAGTAAACTAGGTTAGTAGGATTGTCCGAACCTACTGAAGTACACAGCTTCAAGTTTGTGCCCCAGTGATAGGCGCCGGAGTTGTTTGAATCATCGCGTATTTCGCCGCGCAATTTGCCGCGCGCGCCCAAAATCGCACGAATCGCACGTCCCCCCCATACCCATACCCGACGAGCTGTTTGCAATGTGTGCAATTGCGTACAACTGACTATCCATGCAAAAAATGAAGGGCGTTCTTGGCGTTTAACAGTTCGAAGGCATCGTACCCGAAAAAATTGTTGCAAAAAACAGTCTCGACCCCCGTCTAACGTGACATCGATCGAGGGGCGTTAAAGCCACTGACGTTCGCGCCCATTGAAATATCGTGTTTCAACTGTACGATCACTCATCTTACCATTTGCCTGAACCTCTTTTATACTGATACATTTTGAACTTTTTGCTAAATGGCTGGCTGAAACTGCTGTTACAATCGAACGCTTCCTCTATGGTCGGATTTATGAAGAGCATTCAGAACAGTGGTGGAGTGATGTGCTCGTATGTGCCTGTTGGTGTGGCTCACGTGGTTTAGTGGGCATGATGGAGCTCCTTTACTAATGTGCAAAGACATGGGTTCAAAACTAAGACTATACCGTTTTTCCCCAAATTTTTTTAGTTTTATCAGTCTGGCACCTCTTTATCACAGATTTGTATTCTATACCCGCACCGAATACATTTCATCAGCGGGAAGGGCTCGTTGAAAGGCTCGAAGTAGACAGGCTCCCGAGCCTGTCAAACGGGCGAACCCTCAGTCCACGTGTCATGGGAAATAAGCCATGCACACTGTAAAGATTCTCCTCAGTCAACAACCTTATGTCTCGAGGGAAATATGTTTCCGAGGCAGTGCCGGTGCGCTTATTTTGGCTAAATCACCGTCGCTAGCCGAAATCTCTGGTGACCATTTATGGACAATGTCGGAGTGCTCTCCGGCCCTTTTAAGGGTCAACGGCGTAGCGGATATTGGTGCGGCCGCATGTTTGACAGGGCAGGGTTCAGTTCCGAACTGATGCAGCAATTTTTTATACTTTTGTCAGAAGAACTTCCAACAAAACTAACGTTTCGATTGAGGCTCAAACAATCCAGCTCCCGAAAGCTTGACTATATGACTGTGCTGACAGAACATTACAGAAAGAGCCGAGAAAAAAAATGCGTCGATAGTCGCTCCGGACCACCCCAAGGGCAAGATCACCTAGCTCCCGCATTACCTCGGTGGTTTCAGCTAGGAGTTGCTGTAACTAGCTGATTTGGGCGAAAGCCGTACGACCCAGCGCCCACCGACCTTCGTAGGAATCATAGCATCGTACACCGCACTGCTCGTGTAGCCCGTAAAAATCATTGAGAGAGAGGTGAAGAGAATCCGCAGGTGTCGGTGGAGTGCTCGACACCCACCCGCTCTCCTGTTTCCCTGAGGCAATCTCTTACTGCCTGTCCTCTCTCACTCAATTCTACTCGTAAGAACCGTAACGGGTACGGTACTGGTCTTGACCCATTGCAATTGAAGGGCTCGGCTCGACGGCAGCCGGAGAGCTGAGGCCACGCCCACCCTTCGGGCATGAGGGAAAGAAGCTGAAGTGGCCGTCTTGCCTTTCTGCCACGATCGTGTTGTGGCTATGTCGCAAGCCAGGCACATTTTCTCGGCTGCAATTTTCCAGTTCACAATTTTTCTGTTCTGAGCGTTACCAGCTTCGCCTCATTTTTAGCGTCAGAAGCGGTCTCTGCTGCTGACGAAACTGAAAATCGATCGTTTCTTTGACATTGCTAATATGACCACAATCGGCTAAGAAAACAAACGATCAAGCTTTTGCTGAAGTGTTAAACTTAGTTCAAGTAGTAAGTGGCAATTTTATGTTTCAGGCATTGGACTGGCTCGTGACTGCCTTTATCGATCTTGTAGATGATCCCGTGGAACGGTTGAATGCTATGAAATCGATCGAAGAAGGCGAAGCGAATGGAAATCGTACGGAAGAAATCATCTCGTTCTGTGCTCTTCTTCTTGCTTTACTATGTCGTATATGCGCAAAAAGAGTCGAGAATAAAATTTTAACCAATTCTTCAAATGATCAGTCAATAACCATTTATTTACTGATCCATAGGTCCATATGTTTCAATGTGGCAGGTCAAGCCGCAGCTTACGCTGAACCTGACACACATGCATAAAAACACTTGTTCAGGAACACTCTTTTTCATTGGAGCTGAGTCACCGGGGAAACCAATGCATGATGGTTACGTAAGGAACTGAGCGGAAAGATACTTGGTGTAATTCCTGACGTCAGACGTGCGACAGACTAGAAATTTCCCAAAAGGAAAAATCCAGTTGATCAAGAATGCCTCGTCGGGAAATGGGCAGTAAAAATGGCATCCTGGGGAGACACTGTTACTTTAGACCCTTTTTACTCGAAAAATTACCGAAATGCACACTTCCATGGCCACAACAATTCAGCTTTACAGGGGATTTTCGCATTTTTTTAATCATTTCGCTTCCCTTACCATTAGTATCCTGCCTTGGTGTCAATTCAGCCATTTCGCCGGGTTCTGTTTTCTTGCCAATTTTCAGCTTATCCAGCAGTCTTCGGCAATACCAGTTCTTCCAACAGCTTTTAGCTTTTTTCAACTATTTTTACCTTTTACCCAGTTTCGTGCTTCTGGGTCAGATTCAGCATCCAGCTTCACCCGCATCACGGACCGACTGACTCTCTAGACCAGAGCTTTACGCGACACCAGTCACCTGACAGGGCTACTAAGAGCCCAAGCTTTTCCCTATGTCGGTTGCTGGTCCCGATGGCCGGCTCACGGGACCTGTTGTGCGGCCGTCGCGGTGTTCGCTCCACCCTCCCTTCGTACCCTTCTTGTAGCGCTACTACTGTATGTGTCGTAGTTCGTACTGCTGCCCTTCTAGGAAAACTATCTTCTTAAGAGAGAACAGAGAAAAGTGCTGTGGTATCGATGTGGAAAATATCCAGCGAGCTGGTCATGAAAGAGCAGACCTTTCGGAGTGCACTGGCCACTCAAAAATGGCCACTAGAGGTTACCGGGCAAGGAATTTGATAGGAGATGAGTATTGTGGAGGTTCGGGTGAAAACAGCCTGATGTTGCTCCTCCTTCGGCTCTTCCATTGGTTTTCAGCTCTTCCATCGACGTCCAGCTTTTCTCAGCTTTTTCCTATTTTCTACTGTTTCTGTCAGCTCAGGGCTTTTTCATCGATTTCCAGTTTTTCCTCTCTTCGAGCTTTTCCGCCGAGCTTCAGCTTTTTTACAATTTTTTGAGCCTTTCGAACAAGCCTTTACGAATTTTCAATTTATTGCTCGATTTTCAGTTTCGTCAATGGCAGAGACCACATTCTGGCGCTAAAAATGGGACGAAGCTGGTAACGTCCAAGAAATTGAACAGAAAAATTGTGAACTGGAAAATTCCAGCCGAGAAAATTGGCCTGGTCTGCGACATAGCCACAACATGATCGTGGCAGAAAGGCAAGACGGCCCCTTCGGCTTCTTTCCTTTACGCCCGAAGGGTGGGCGTGGCCTCGGCTCTCCGGCGAGTCCAGTAATATGGAGTGTGGACTGAGCCATCGAGCCGAGCCCTTCAATTGCAATGGGTCAAGACCAGTACCGTACCCGTTACGGTTCTTACGAGTAGAATTCATTGAGTGAGAGAGGACAGGTAGTAAGAGAATGCCTCAGGGAAACAGACGAGCGGGTGGGTGTCGAGTACTCCACCGACACCCACGGATTCTCTTTACCTCTCTCTCAATGATTTACGGGGTACACGAGCAGTGCGGTGTACGATGCTATGATTCCTACAAGGGTTGATGGGCGCTGGGTCGTACGGCTTTCACCCAAATCGGCTGGTTACACAACCATAGCTGAAACCACCGAGGTGATGCGGGAGCTAGGTGATCTTGCCCTTGGGGTGGTCCGGAGCGACTATCGACGCATTTTTTTTCTCGGCAGCAAAGCAGAAATGTGCAGTCAGCCCAGTCATATAGCGAAGCTTTTGAGAGCTGGACTGCTTAAGCCACAACTGAAACGTTAGTTTTGTTGGAAATTCTTCTGACAAAAGTATAAAAACTGCTGCATCAGTTCGGAACCGAACCCTGCCCTGTCAAACATGCGGCCGCACCAATATCCGCTACGCCGTTGACCCTTAAAAGGACCGGAGAGCACTCCGACATAGTCCAAAAATTGTCACTAGAGATTTCGGCTAGCGACGGTGATACAGCCAAAATAAGCGCACCGGCACTGCCTCGGAAACATATTTCCCTCGAGACATAAGGTTGTCGACCGAGGAACGTTAGAGTGTGCACAGCTCATCTCCCGTGGCACGTGGTCCGAGGGTTCCTCGTTTGACAGGCTCGGAAGCCTATCTACGTCGTGTTTCAACGAGCTCTTCCCGCTGATGAATTGTATTCGGTGCGGGTATAGAATACAAATCTGTGATAAAGAGGTGCCAGACTGATAAAACTAAAAAAAATATGGGCAAAAACTGTCCAGTCCTAGTTTCGAACCCATGTTCTTGCACATTAGTAAAGGAGATCCGTCATGCCCACTAAACCACATGAGACACACCGACAGGCACATACGAGCACATCACTCCGCTATTCTGAATGCTCTTCATAAATCCGACCATAGAGGAAGCGTTCGATTGTAACAGCAGTTTCAGCCAGCCATTTAGCAAAAAGTTCAAAATGTATCAGTATAAAAGAGGTTCAGGCAAATGGTAAGATGGATGATCGTACTGTTGAAAAACCTTGACAAATACTCTCTATACCTAATGGCTAGTAGAGTGGCAGGCACGGATCGTTTTGGAAAAGTGCATTCCATCAACTCTGAGTTTCCCAGCACGATAAGGATCCCTACCGTACCCCAGAGAAGAGGCTCATCTATTTAAAAATGTTGAACATAACTGATCGATCCCTTATCGACTCACCACTAAACCTCATTTCACTGGTGATTTGTGACTGATTTGTGCAACACTCTAGACAACAACTTCCCTAGCTACAAAATACGGACGACGATAGTCAACGGTCTACCGACTTGTGTAGTTAGACTTGAGTAGCGGATCAGTCAGTTATTTTCAGCCTTCCAGAAAGAAAAAGAGGATACTAAGGAAGTCTATCCAGTACACACAACCACAACTGAATCAACACTGGTTATTATTTGCACAAGTTGAGAAGGGATTCATGAATATCCTGTCATCGTTGTTAGAAATTGAAATTGAATCGAGGCTCGATTTGACAGTCACGATGCCGCTCACTCCTTTCTGAAAATTGTAGTGAATAATTATCAGAGAAATCCGTAATATCGACAACAGATTTAATGCGAATGATAAAGGTGTTTATCTAGGAAGAGTTAAGTTCTTCAATGGAATGATTTGTTCGGGTAGCGATGGGTTATGCTATAGGTCGTTTAGACCGCCTGGGCTTTCTATTCCTGTGGTTTCATTGAACTCTATTGAGATGGTGCCTACCCACTTGCATGCGTATAACATGAACGACTCCCTCTTATTTCCATATTCAACCATATAATGGTTCAAATCCGGCCCCCCGCTGCTAAGTCCATTATAATTTAAGTCAGATGTAGAAACACCAGAAGTACTAATACCAGAGAAATAGGCGAGTTCGATGTTGAAGTGAACTCCAAAAACCGATCAAGGTTTTAATACTGAAAGTTGTACGGAGAGGAAACAGTACAAAAAGTTGTGCCAAGGCTACCCAGCATACATTGGTGTCCATTAATGGCACAGATCACGATGATTCAATGGGCGGGACCGTGAATGGCTTTCCCGCCTCTCGATCAACGTCACGTCATCACGTCGGACGAGTGTCGAGACGATACGGATTGCAACTATTCGTTCTAGGACCCACACACAATCAGCTGGTAGTCGAGTGATGAGGCGGTGTTTTTCTCCCATTCTTTTTTCCACTGTTATTATTTTTGCTGCCGCGATTCCTTATTTAATCTCCTACTCCTAGAGGCTGAAAAAGGTGAGCTAATTTTGCTGTTACTAGGGTTTTTTGTTGACTTATACTTATAAGGGAATGAGTTTTTGCTTACCATAGTCTGTTATTCGCACCAGGACCCACACGCACGCAGTGAGACACATTGTATAGCTCGTCCGAACGCCCCACTCTTCTTCATTTTTTTGGTCTCATTCTCGTCCAGCCCCCTTTTTAACGGTTTTTCGAAGCCTTTTTCACTTGAAAACACCGATTCACGCAGTTTCTCCACCTTCATCGTACTATTTTCGACCTTGTCTTCCAATTTTCATCATAATCTGGATTACTCAAAATATCGTGAACTGTGCCTTTAAAGAAGGCAAACACGTCGCCATGAAATACGCTTTTGAGGCGTAGGGCTTTCTCCCACGATTACTCAGGCTTGAACAAATTGGATGAATAGATTCATATCTCTTCTATTAACAATGAGAACGTCAAAAATAACAAAATAATTGCTACGTATGCGGTGAATACGTAAGTATTAAGATTTAACTCAGCTTAAAGCTGATATTCCGCAGGTGTTAAAGAAATGCATCATCTAATAAAGCATTACAGCACCGAATGAGTAGATCAGAACAGAATTGTCATGGAACAACAATTTGATAAAACACAATGTCACCCACACACAAGTGTGCCGTCCATCTCGTACACAAACGAGCCGGACGTGAGCGTGGACGATTTTGAGCGACTGAATCGAAGATGAATAGAGGGTAACTTCTCAGAACTAGGTTAGATGGTAGACCCGAAATAATGATGATGAAAATGAAAGATGAAAACACATTGAACCTGTATATATGTACATATGGCAAAGTGATATTATAATTATCAAGTAGCTACGTAGAAAAATTCTTAATCCGATTTAACAAATCGCCAAATGTGAACCGATGAGAATCGAGCTTGTAAAGATTCGTCCATTTCGATCGTATAACCCGCAACGGCACCCTTTGACAGAAGTTCCCTGAAAATAACAACGACATAAAGCTATAGCCTCTCAGTAGGCGGAGGTAGTACTATGCTAGAAGGTGCTCTAACACACACACATGATCTGGGTCGGGGGCGGGGGAGAACGTCCGTTGCGCGCGTCCATCAAAAGTAGGTCACTCCCTCCACTTCGCGCGCGGCGCACCCCACTGAGGTGTCAAGGTGACATTACAGTACCACCAAGTGTCAATAGAGCGAACGATTCGCATTCGTCCGTGTTATCTTCTCTTTCGCTGACTGCCGTGGACCAAGCGCAAATCGTATACCCCACTGAAACTGCGACGTCTGTCAAGTATCGCGGGGTGTCCCCTTGCGGCGTGACCTAGTTTCGACGGACGCGCGCAACGAAGCGCACCCGGGGGCGGGTAAACGCGGTGGTCTATCCCAAAACAGAATAGTAAACGCAAAAAACTTCAGCCACGACATTCCGTCTTTGTTTCTGTCATTCATAAGAGGGGAAGATAGAGCAGTTTGCATTTGCGTACCAAGAAATATCCTCCCACTCCCGTCAACTCCTTTATGCCACGTCAAAAGAAACTCCCGCAACCCATCCTTCAGAGGATAAAATGAAAGACGACTTACTCTAGAAAGACTAATGCATTACAAAAAAATACAACTCCCAATGTCAGTAGGAATAGATTCTGTTTCCGCTTCAAAAAAAAAATTGGAATTAAACGGTTGCCCGTTTAAGACATCTATTCTCACCGTTTCTCTCTTTCCGTCCACTGCTGCTTGCTTTCTCCCCGTTCCATCCTTTTGCGTTCCGCCCTCCAAACTGCCGGTCCTTCTTTTCGTCGAAAATCTTCCATTAGCTCTTTGTTGACGGTTTTCTACAAGCAGAAGGTACTGTTTTGATACTTCTTATCGTGCACAGTAGTAACGCCACCGAAGGCTAAGCATCAAGCCTCAGATCGGGAGCATTCAGGCCAGAGGAGCTTTCAATTTCTAGATAGACAAATGGCACAAAGTTCGCCTCAATACTGGTTTTTATTCTTCCGAAACAGCATTAGTACCGACATGTGAACATCTTCATACTTCTAACCGAAAATGAGCGCCAATGAATTGTGCGAATTCCTTGTTTTGGACGACTTACTTCGAAGGAAAGAATCCAAAAATATAGGTAAATTCCTTGAAAATGGAGAAAATTTGTTAGAGAGAAAAATCAATTTGTTACTTACCGCATCAGACGCAAAATGCACGAAGATCTTCGTTTTTCCATTTCGGAATTCGGCAGTATTACGGAAGACAACGAGCGTGAAATGAGGAAACGAGGCTGACGTCAGGGAATCTGGTATGGCATCCGGACGAACAAGATGTCGTTCCCAAGACGTGCCAAATACGCGCCAACCGGTCTGAAAAACCACTATCATGAACTTTTTTCCATGAAAATTGTATTAGAATTGAATGTTTCGAAAAATTGATATTTTGTGTGTTCTAGTAAACGGTTACAGGCTCACCTCCTGAGCTGGTTCAATGACTGATTTGATGAGAGCAGATTCATTGGCGGTTAGGACAGGAAGGGATTGGACGTTGGTCTGGAACAATTCGTTAGCCCTCTAGATACAGGACTTCTGAATGTGTCTTCGATGGGTCAACCCACCTTTTGGCCGTTTTGCGTGAGCACTAGTAGTTCATGAAATCCTGAATCCTCTACCGTGAAAGAGACATCTTCTGAGGGATACATTGCAGTAAAGGTGGCATCGAGCAGGTCTGATGATGCCAGACTAGGCACTTGGGAAAAGGTGCGTAGACGTGAAGGGAATGAGGCGATAGAGCGAGCACAAACATGCTGCCTACAGTTTAGATGAAGGTCAGCAGGTGGCAGTAATGAAGGTGATAGGCCAGCTAGTCGGAACCATGTTGCTAAATCTGAAATAAGTAAACTGAGATCAACTAAAATCAAGGAAATTTTCGGTGCAAATTTAAGAAACAAATCAGAAATTCAACCTGTACCTGTCGGGATCAATGGAGCTGTCTCTAATGCTCCTAGCGCAAATGGATCCACTGATGGGGCAATGTCTTCAAACCGAACTCGCCCTATAAAGTCCGGACCAAATGACATATAGCGGCCGATCAAAGTGTCATACGGCCGTGTATTTGGCATTATTACCACAGATAACTGAGGAATCTCCACACCTGGAATACAATACTGCTAGGAAACCCGGTGATTAGCACCCTGTGAAAAAGATGAGTAAAACACTACTCACCACCTCGAAAACCTAATGGAATCCAGAATGCCGTCTTGGTGTCTGAAATCACTCGACCGAGTGGATCGCGATGGATCTCCTTTTCAATGCCGGATTCGCTAAGAACATACCTAAATAATAAGTTGGTACTAATGATTCCATTAAGTTGAAAGTGGCTTTGTTCGTATACTATGCTGTTTGAACTTGCTCCGGACAACTCCTACTCCGGATAACTCCACTCTTCTCCGAACTTCAGAAACTTCGGAATCAGAACACAATCTAATCGACTCCCACGTTCTACTTCCACCACTGACATTTTGACAGTTTTGATTAAAGGCACCGTTTACGATAAATTTAGGGTACCCTTTTTTGACGGGAATTGCTAGAACTACTCTAGAATAAAGCGATAACAACGAGAAAAGCACAAAAAACGATGAACAAAAAGAATTACAAAGGGTCAAAAAAAAAGAGCTGGAAAGGGGGGTTGGACGAGTTTCACATTGAAAGAACGGCGATTAGGGAGTGTTCGGGCGAGCGCACGAAGGCGACGCAATGTCTGCAATAGCAGACAACACACCCAATTTGCCTGACAATCTGACGGGTGTGTGTCAAGTCGTGCGTCCGAGGGTGCGCGCGGCAAATTGCGCGGCGAAGTTCGTGGCGAATTTGGACGACTCCGGCGCCTATCATTGGGGCCCAAACCTGAAGTAAGGTAGATTAGTAAGGTCGGCCGATCCTACTATTCTACTGTACTTCGAAAGTGGGCCCAAATAATAGGCGCTAAAGTCGTCAGAACAGGTATGGGTTTCGCCGCGCAATTTGCCGCGCGCACCCTCGGACGCACGACTTGACCGTCCCCCCAATCTGACTGGCAGACTCTGGCAATTTGCCAACCAGCTTATCGATTTTTCACCAACTTCGCTAAAATGTGAAAGTGGTGAACGGCAATTAGATTTCGTAGTCAGCCTAGCGAGGGGCGGAGGGCGACCGTGGCTCAGTCTCCGGCCCCTTATTTGTGCCCTATCCAGACCGTTTTCCGACTTCATTCCTGCACAAATGGTATCAGAGGGGCGTCGAATTTAAACCATGTGCAAATCTCCGAAACCATTTTTTCGTGAACAGTGCCTTTAATTCAGATTGTGAACGCAGAATATTTGGTTGAAATAGTCATTAAAACCAACGAAAAAGAAATATTATTTGGTAGTAAAAGCTTGAAGGTCAGACCTAGCGCTCGTCATTCCCACGAACCGAAGAGTTTTGTTTCCGTAACGGTTCTCAAGGTTTATAGTCTATTTGCTACCTTGCTACCAACCACTGAGACGTCTCTCAAAGACACTCACCTTAGACTGCCGTCGTCATCAACAGCGATGGCATATCTGTATCCATCGCAGTTCATTGCAAACGGTATCCCTTCTTCTGTGTAGAGGATTGACGTCGGCGACGAATCCGAAGACGATTGGAAGTGTGACACACGACGAGGTAAATGCGGCAAGGCGTAGAATAGAGAGTAGAGCGTCTGAAACACAAATTCTTGAAAAAAAGCTTCCTTTGAACTCGTACCCAAGTCATAAGCCCACTTTGGCAACATTGTAAAACAGAGAGTGACCTAGGGCTGCAAACGTACAGCTGCGCAATGCGATGCCAATGGGAGACGGGCAACAGGAACGATTTTGAGTAATCGATCCGCCGCACGCGGCTGTCGCGGGTCATTTGCCTCGTTATAACAGTTCTAGCGTTCTTCATTTCGCTCAATCGCCATGCGATTATTACTTTAGGCATGATTCTACTATTATCTCTTTTGTTCCTGTATTTCTTACTTGCTGATGTACTCTGCTACATTCCTTCGCACGCGGCATCTCTCTCGCCGCGCGCGACGATTTCGTTCCTACTGCATCACGTCCAATACCAATGGGATCTCAAGCGATCCCAGTGTATCAGTGTAGATTACTCATTGGCATCACACCGCGCAGCTGTACGTTGACATCCCTAGGTCTTTCTCCGTTCTTTACCATATTCTATTTAGTATTATAATATGAAACTTTCGCGAGTAATTAGATATTAATTCAGTCAACTACCTGAAACCAAACTAATCTTTGCTTAATTACTTGAGGGCGATCACCTATGGCAATCTTCATAAGAACCTCATCTTAGGCCCAGCTTTCTCATTGTTTTATACGGGTGCGCTTTGTTGCGCGCGTCCGTAGAAACCAGGTCACGCCGCATCCATCGGGTCAGCCTGCGATCTTTGACAAACGTCGCAGTTATCAGCGGGGCATACGCATTGCGTTTGGCCCACGGCAGTAAGCCAAAGGGAAGATAACACGGAGAAATGCAAATCATTCGCTCCACTGACACTATGTGGCACTGTAACGTCATCTCGAGACCTCAGTGGGGTGCGCCGCGCGCGAAGTGGGCGGGGTGACCTACTTTCGACGGACGCGCGCAACTGACGCTCTCCGTTTTATACAGCTGACTATATTCTTTAGAAGCGTTCTAGATAAGATACCGAAATCCAAACATGAGTAACAAGAATGAGTGTACCGACATAAGTGACCTCGGCTTACACACCCCGGTATGAGCCTTGATAATAGCGACTGATACGTGTCACTGTCAGTCATACTCAAAAAAATATAAAAAATATTTTCATGAAATCACTGACCGCTCCATTGGTGATCGATATAAGCCGATTCTGGTAATCATAATCGAACTTCATATCGATTGATGGACCACGTGCTCCAACAAGCCTTCCATAACCATCCATTTCAAACGATACATCGCCTGAAGGCGAACTTTCACTCGAAATCTAGGTCGAGGATACAAAGGTGAGTGAGCGAGGCTACGAAAGTCCACGAAAAGAGCATGAATCTAGTCTGTGCGCAACGATAAAAAAATCCGAAACCCTGATTCTAAACTAGTTAACTCAGCGTGCTCATGAACGTGACTTGTTCAGGCTTTGAGGTAAGTTAGCCATTTTGGGCAATCACCGGATGATTGCACTTACCAGCTTTGTCAAGAACTAAGAACACAGAAGAACTAAGCACTTCTATGCCCACAAGATTAAAAATGTACACGCCTCACCCCTCTTGATGGTCCATCCATTACCATCGACGACATACTCTACACGGCCAGCTTTTTTCGGAACGCCTCCAGCATGCCACTCATATGTAACGTCATTCATCAACATCAATCGACTGTCATTATTGTACTTGAATAGCCATCTGAGAAGAAATTTTTCAAAAGACCAAGTGAAAAACTAATAATGTAAATTAAAGGCACAGTTCACAATAATTTTGGGTAATCCAGAATATAATGAACAAAGGAAGACAAGGTCGAAAATAGTGCGATGAAGGTGGAGAAACTGCGTGAATCGGTCTTTCCAAAATGGAAAAAGGCTTCGAGAAACCGTTAAAAAGGGGGCTGTACGAGATTGAGACCAGAAAAATGAAGGGTGGGGCGTTTGGACGAGCTATGATACAATGTGTACGTGTGGGTCCTGGAAAGAATAACAGACTATGTTAAGCAAAAATTCATTCACTTACAAGTATAAGTCAACAAAAAAACCCTAGTAACAGCAAAAGTAGCTCAACTCTTTCAGCCTCTAGTAGTAGGAAATTAAATAAGGGATCGCTGCAGCAAAAAGAATAATAGAGGAAGAAAGAATGGAAGAAAAACACCGCCTTATTACTCGGCGACCAGCTGGTTGTGTATGGATCCTATAACGAATTGTTGCAATCTGTACTGTCTCGACACTCTGGCGTCTGGCGTAACAATGTGACATCGATCGAGAGGCGGGAAAGCCATTGACGTTCCCGCCTATTGAATTATCGTGAATTGTGCCTTTGATGGGATTTTGTCAACTGACCTCTCTTTCCCATTCATCTCATGGCCTGCTAGTCGCCCTTGGGCATCGAAACTGCGCGTTTCTTTGAAGTCACCAGCGATCGTACGCCAAGCGTTCGCAATTGATCGTCCGATAGAGTCTCGTATTATCATCAGCGATATTCGCACATCACCGATGACAATCTTTAGAGAAACAGGTTGTCTGTAGATGTCAAGCGATGTTTCGTGCATCATCTGAAATGACGGAATCACAGGTCAGAAGAACTTAATCAACTGATAGACTTGCTTGCTGATTTTAGCCCACCTTGAATCCCTGGATTCTAATCATCGTCGACTCCCTCAAGATTTGATAACCAGCATAGGCGGACATGAAGGCAGTTCGTTCATCGTATGCAAGCTGAAACTAGGTAGCCATGTAAAATCAGTCTGAAGACCCTTCATTCCAACAGGACTTTACTTCCATAACGGGAAATTCCCTTCATCGCTGGGATTACGAAGAATCAGTTTTTCTTCGTTAGCCCTATGCGCTCTTCGATACACTGTCGCGGTCGGTCATGCAACAACGCCCGAGTTTGAAAGCATTCCCGGACAGCAGGTGTTCCAAATGTTGTAAATGATGTATACCTTAGAGGTGTGACCCCATGTAATAGTTAGATGATGGGAGACGGGCAGTGAAAACGGTTTTGGGTAACCGATCCGCCGCACGCGATTGTCGCGAACCATTTGCCTCGTTATTACAGTTCTAGCGTTCTTCATACAGCTCGCTATGCGATTATTACTTATCGCGGCATTATTCTACTATTAGTTCTTTTGTTCGTTATTTCTTACTCGCTGCTACATTCTGGTACATTCCTTCGCGAGCGGCGTCTTTTCGCCGCGAAGCGGCAATTTCGTTCCTATTGCACCACACCCGTTAGATGATGGGAGATGGGAGAACATTACCATTTACATCATGTAGAATGGAAATTCATTGACTATTCATTTGATATTGTTTCATTTTCAGAAGTGAATCGAAAACGGTACTGGAATAAAAACTAACCAGCAATGGTTCCACAGCTGTGCCAGAGATAACAGCCTGAATAGAAGTCGGTCGCAAAAGTTCGTCATGTTCCACGGCAAACGATGAATCAAGCCATCTAAAACTGAAAAGCAACACCATGGAAAAGATTCTTTTGTAACCTGGAGGTAGCGTGCAAATCTTAGGCATCCCATTATTAATTCAAATTTGTAAAATACATAAATGGGATGCTTCAGTGAGTTCTTGACAATGTACATCCCGAATTTCCTACTTACCCATTCCTTGCCTGCCTTCGTTCACTCAATGTCACTAGCAACGGCCCCTGGTACGTCAGATTAACTTCCAAATGAGCTGAGTTCACTGCTGCGAGTTTATCAGCCTTGTAGGTGAATATGGTAACGCCCGAGTCACACATTTCCTGAATACATCATTATGGATGGGAAAAATGAATTATGCAAAAAAAAAAAACAGGATCAACTTTACCTTCACCACTCGATCGTATTTGTCGCGTTGTAGAAGAACATGATGGAGTTCGTCTGCGGTAGTCCACTCTAACAGTCGTCCGTCCAAGTCTTCTGCCGCAACAAAAGGCTTTTTCGTGAAGGGAATTCTGAAGAGTACCGTGATTCAATGGATTCAAGCCTACTTACTGATCTACCGCTCGATCAATACCACCGAATGGCTAGCGGCACTCTGCTATGAAGGCTTTCATTGTGCAGACTCACATAATTCGAACAGATTTATTGATTTTACTTCGGTTACAATGAATTGCGTGAGTTCAAACATACCGCCTCTTCAGGACTCGTCCACTTCCGAAGGGTGTCGCTGCAAAATGATGAGATTCGCCAGATGGCGTTGCAACTTCTCGAAGGCGTCCGTGCGTATCGTACTGAAGTAAATCACTATCGGTGTTAATGCAGTTGGACGGGGCCTCGTTCTCGCGCCTTTGACCGCCTACTGAGCCATTCCTCCTCCATTGCAATTTTCCACCTTATATAGTAACATTCCACTCACTCCCGTGCTACCCCACTCTTTGGCTTAGACCAAAACTCCATCAGAATAGTTTCTTAACGCCCCCACAGGCTCACAAAGTTGACCTCCTGTCCTTCTTTGGCTCTAGCAGTTGAGTTAAAGATTTAGAGTACAGCGGAATCTGGGAGACGGGCAGTAGGAACGGTTTTATGTAATCGTTGTGCCGCACGCGGCTGTCGCGGACCATTTGCCTCGTTATAACAGCTCTAGTGTTCTTCATTCAGCTCAATCGCTGAGCGATTATTACTTTTGGCATGATTCTACAACCAAGTCTTTTGTTCCTGTATTTATTACTTGCTGCTGCATTCTACTACATTCCTTCGCGCGCGACGTCACTCCCGCCGCCACGCGACAATTGCGTTCCCAGTGCACCACACCCCGGAATCTGCCCCAACTCTTTCGTCCCAACCACTTGTTCGCCTTGATATCTACAGAACATGCATAAACAACGAAATTAGCAGGTGTAGCATATATATGCGGGTGTGGTGCGTTAGGGACGAAATGGTCGCGTGGCGGTGAGAGGGGCGTCGCGCGCGAAGGAATGTAGCAGGATGCAGCAGTAGGCAAGAAATACAAGAACAAAAGTACTAATAGTAGAATTGTGCATAAAATTGTGATCGCATATCGATTGAGCTGTATGAAGAACGCTAGAGCTGTAATAACGGCGAATGAGTGGTCCGCGACAGCCGCGTGCGGCGAATCGACTACCCAAAATCGTTCCTAACGCCCGTCTCCCTATATATGGCGCTACCAGGCGGTTAGACCTAGTTTTTATATCAACCAGTGCAACTGTAATTCTAAGACGCGAGCGGTCGCCGTGCGATTTGTAAACAATGCAACAACGTACAGTAAAGCTCGTTTATGCAAGCCGAAGCCTGAACTTCAGTACAAACAGAGTGTAAAGTTCACCTTCATAGTATACTTAGAACCACCAGGCAGTTCGATCATGGACGGGTGGCGAAGATCTTTGTGGTAGGCAAATTTTGTCGATACAAAATCGCTAGTCGTTCGTTCAACAACACGGTTCTGTCGATCGTATGTCACCTGTACGCTTCGATTTCCCCAAATCAGTTCATTCCTATAAATACATCCTTTTACCATATCTACTAGCAAAATCCTTAGATTAACAAGGGAGATGCTGACCTTCTGCCTAGAGAATCGTAATTAATAGTGAGGTTCGCTAATCGGTACACCACATCAATATCCATCGGCGCTTCTTGAACAATCTGCCGCAATTCTCCACTATCCATATACATTAAGTGAAGGGTTTCATCTTCTGACTTTGCACTTATGACGTCACTCTTCGTAACTCGATCGAATGTTACGGTGAATACGTTCACGCCGTTGACCTGAATCGGAAGCTACATTTAGGTGATTTAGAGGTAACTGAAGAAAATTTGTGTTAGTCGAGCAGTTAGCGAAGACTCGGGTTACATGTGTTATGGGTTACGCATAAGGGAATACAAACAATCAACAATCAGACAAACTAACTGTTAAGCACAAGGTAGAGAAAGAGGTTGTCCAGCTGCGCTCATAGACAATGTAAGGTAGGATATGAATCAAGGAAACCGACTTTCTCATTATTATCTACGAGAACATTCGCCCAGTACCGAGTTTCCAACGGCGTCCATCGCGTAGGGGGTGGAGGAGTGGGGTAGGGAAAGTAGCAGGCAGTGAAAAAAGTGACAGCCATGGAAGAGCTACGGTCCGGAAGCTTTGTAGCATTTCCCAGATCGCGATCCCTTTGCTATTCTTCCAAAAAGCCATCAACCTGAAGCTCACCTTTCAAAGAAAGCTGATTGTGAGCCAACATTAACAGCCTCTAACAGATTATCAAGCTCTAGCTATTTGCCCGACTCCGAGGACAGCATCAGGTGATGGTAATAAGTAAGGTAACTCAAACACTCAGTAGTAGCGTTCAGTACCGTTACGGCAGGCTGTTATCATCACACAGTCAATCAGAACCAATCTTTCTAGCAACGATTAAGTGGGTTAGGAACTTTCAGTACATCGCTATCTGCTCGACTAACCCTTGGCCGCGCTCCAACCTCAGCAACTCGGCGTTCTGCTCCACCACGTTTCACAAACGGGCGCCAGTCAAACCGTGACGTGAGCGAACGACGCGATGGATTCTGAATGGGCCAACATTAACTTCCTTTCAAGAACTACGTTTTTTTAAGTAAGAAGAAATACGGATTTTGGATGAATACTTACCTGTAACGCATCAATGGTCGTCTTTATCTTCAGCACACTACTTTCACCGTGTACTGGATGTGTATTTGCATCCAAGAGCGACGTCATACCACCATGTAATACAGAAAATCCATCGTCCATGTAGATGATTCGGGATGAGGACGAGTCTGCAATTTCTGTTTTTTTTTTTAGAAAAAACACAAATTTTACAGCGGTAAAATTATATGGTGCCTGCCTGAGCAAAAATCACCAACCATCAAAAGAAACTTCAGACGTCCTGGATGTGAAGGTGGCGTAGGGATCGCCATTTCGGAGCACATTCGTCGTTACCCAACCTCCACACACCTGAATACAGCTGGCATATCGATAAACCTTTCTAATATAGTGAATACACTGATTCAGAAAGCGCATATGGAACATCAAGAACCAAAGGAACTGAGGTGACATTTCAATGACGGTGGGCTCACAAAAGTACCGTAATCAGGCTCCAGAGCTCCTTGAGCGTATACTGCTGCTGCCATATAAATAGGGAATAACGCGAAGGTGATTGAAACAACTAGGTTATCCGTCTTAACTTATCGATGGAGTTGCTTGCACTTTCGCAAAAATATGTCGACATTACGGGGTGTGGTGCAGTAGGAGCGAAATCATCGCGTCGCGGCAAGAGAGGCCGCGCGCGAAGGAATGTAGCACAAAGCACAATGCAGACGCAAGTAATAGATACAGGAACAAAAGAACTAACAGTAGAATCATGCCATAAGTAATAATCGCATAGCGATCGAGCTGTATGAAAACGCTAGAGCCGTAATAACGGCGAAACGAAGTTCCACGTGCGGCGAATCGACTACGCAAAACCGTTCCTACAGCCCGTCTCCCGACATTACGTCCATGTGGAGAGCTTTTGAATCAAGGCTATGAGGACCTAATTACCGTCGTTTGGGAAGGCTCGTCACGCAGACGCAGCATAATGCCTCCTTTACTGCTGAGCACCCTTTCCACTCACGTTCATCCCATATTTTGCACCTATACGGCCATATTCATATCCTTTTAACAAATTTACAAAGTCAGGAAACAAAGAGACTTCACAAATAATGCTACGCCTTAATTTTTCCACCAGAAAATGATAAAAAATTTTAAATGCCAAAAATTGATTCAACAGGAAGAGACAAACCTTTTCGTCGACAATACGAAACTCCGTTCCGTCATTTCGCATCGCTGTGACACGCCCTTTGTCATTGTACTCGTATACGGTAACTGCACCACCTTGTGATTGAGAAATCAGTAGACCTCCAGGCAAATAATTCAGACGAATCGGTTCTGTAATAGTCATTCAGCAGATAAGGACCGCCAGCCATCTGGGTGACACTCACCTCCTATTCCTGTCTGTATGCTTTCGATGACACCGTCGTAGATGCTGGTAACCAACACCGTTCGTTGACCAGATGGTGTTTCGATTGTACAGTGAGACTCGTTGGCGCGAATGAATCGTAGCTGATACCCACCGGCTCCATGAATGGATGAGAGGCGGCCAAGGCTAAAATCATGAATATTAATAGAAATTCCTGGTCAGGGAACCCGCCGATTTAGAGAAAAATATGGCTCCTCAAAAGTAGGGAAAATAGAGGTTGGACGAGATTGCCATGATGGAAATAACATGGAAGGGGTATTCGGACGAGATTTCAGTTATTGCAATTGCGCAAAGAGCTGACTACATCAAGCCAGAGCTGTACAGAACTTTCTTTCATTGTGGCTATTGGTCATGACAAGTTGTTTGAACTTCCTACATGGGTTCCCTTGTGATCGGTGCAGCCTCTACAATGCGGGTGAAACTCGTCCGAAGAGACACACGGGCCAATCTTTGAGCCTTTATAACTCCCTAACTAGGTCGTTTTCCGACCTAATAGTGCCAGATATGGTATACGCGGGGACCTCAAGTCCAGTCTGTGAGGGAAATCTCAGAAACCATTTTCATCGTGAACTGGGCCTTTAATTTCTAGGTTCGAAAGCAGAAGTCAGGTATTAGGTAACTAATAATTTCTTTCACGTGTTTGTGCGACTATACTTTGGGCTGTTATATCAAGCCACATATACACTCCTAGAAAGCGTACGGACCAAAGAGTAACGAGTAACAGTATTACATGGATGAACTCCGTCGCTTGGATCGAAAGAATTCCTTCACTTTTGGATAAGGCAACACCCACTAACTCCCCCACACTCATTTCGCACTGGTTTTTCACACTCTCCACTTTGATCTTCACAGGTAACGGACCTTAGTCCCGGTCTGAAAACAGAATAGACAGAAAATCGCAACTCCTCAATCTCAGGGTAAATTTGAGGAATCATCTACATAGAATGAATTTTTG
This sequence comes from Haemonchus contortus, assembly GCA_000469685.2. Lineage (NCBI taxonomy): Eukaryota > Metazoa > Nematoda > Chromadorea > Rhabditida > Trichostrongylidae > Haemonchus > Haemonchus contortus. The sequence continues at coordinate 496,607 of LS997564.1, read as the reverse complement.
AAGAGTTTCTCAACCTATGCTATGGCCTGGCCCCTCGAAGCCAGATACATTCTCCTAAGAAGTAGACTGAGCACCTACACGGAGGTGGGATAGTAGCCCTTCGGATCGAGCAACACCTAACACCGCGGATTTTTCCATTTCCCTCTTCAGCCACTGTTGGTGACAATAGAGACAACTAGCTAAGAATTGCATTGCGCTCTGAGAGAAACGAAACTTCTTCAGTACTCCCAGTTCCGCCATCCATCCACCCCCACAATATTTCTCACCAGCGGGTGAAACGTGGAAAGAGAGGAGTTCGAGTGCCAACTGCTTGAAATCGAAAGAGCTGTACAGGAACGAAAATTCAGGCGGGCGGTGGGCTAAGCCAGGGGGTTTCTGTAAGAGCCGAGTGCCGGACTGAGTCTTCGTTTTAGTAAGAGCTGGTGGCCCATGAATATGAATGCGGGCATCCAGGATAGGAACTACCCTGGGACTGCAACTCTGAGACTCTGTTCTTGTTTACAAGTTTGTTTATATTGTATCAAAACAATATCGTAGAACAGTGAAGTACCGTGGATTTCCTCCCGAGATATCAAGCCATTAGCAAGGTTTAACTCCAACCTTATTTACATAGTAGGCATGTAGTAAGGTGTATTTTACGGACCTGGTATCCACATTGTATGTGAAATTGTATAGCACTGCTCCAGTAATCAGCGATTCAGTTGATGTGTGAAGGCCGTATCGATTAAACGAGTATAGCTGAAAAATTGATTGGTATTACTACCACTAATCAATACCCGGGCTATCCAGAAAGAAGGAAACGGTATCAGATAAAGTGATGGTCTCGCACTCACCTCATTTCGATCCACATCAACGACGCTGTACTGCCGAGCAATGGAATCGTATCGTGCGGTACGGGGCGTGATCCTCTTTACCTTCGCGTTCACGGCGTCGGCGACGTAAACACGACCGAGGGCGTCGACACTGACTGCTGAAGGAGAGCTGAAGAGCGCCATTTTCACTGAGATGGCAGACGTCGGTGATGCTGCGTCGTCACAGCCGCAAGCTACCACATCACATGCACATGCCGTTTTCCGACCAGCAATTACTGGAAAACTCGTCCGATCGGCAGACAGACGACGTATCTTAAAAATCAGGTCTTGAGCATAATCCACCTTCTTCAGAGACACAAAATTCACCTGGTTCATCTTTTTCCCATCCGATTCGATAACATACAGGGACCCATCAGTGGCTGTGGCAATGTCGCGTGCATTTCGCACAATGTGTCGGGAAGAAGCATTTTGACAAGTTGTCAATGCACCAACGACTATTTCAGCTGTATCCTGAGCTCGATCGAGTTGATAGACGATATTCGAGTCCAGCACAAAGATCTGTCCAGTAAGTAGATGCACCGACAAGGATGTAGGCCACTCGAGCTACAAACAAACAAATAAACTTGGGTGCATTTCTTCCGCCTTGACATAAAGGATAAATGTCTAGAGGATACTCTTGGGGCTTTGATCAATCCCGTCTGAGGGAGCCGCCCACGCATTCGACTCCCATTCAGAATCGTAGTGGCGTAATGAATGCGTATGTGGCCTCTACAATGACTTGCGGTGGCTAACCGATGCACAAGTTGGTGCTTTTACCCTCCCAGACGAGTCTGGTACCAATCACCCGACCCCGGAGGGATGGAAGGCTTGGTTGGCCTAGGTGGATATCGATCCAAGATTCGAACTCGTGACCATGCGTGTGTGTAGTGCGCCACTTGCCACTACCCCACCTTCGCCCTGCTAGATCTACCAAGCTACATGCAAACTATAAACATGAATGAAATTATTCACCTGTAATCGTGCCAGAGAGAACACCGAGCGGTCACAGGATGGTGCACGATCGAATGAAGTATCCCCAAGGGAGCGTATGTTACCGTGTATGTCGATTACACGCAAGCGACGCCCGTCGGTCACTGAACATATCAATCAATACCCATCAATACGTCGATTGGAGGTACAGCATAACGGCTAGGATAGCTTAAAGGTTCGGCAACTTACCATACAAGTTCCCTTGTGCATCGAAGGAAAGGCCTTTTGGGAAGAACAACTGTGCATCAGTGGCTGGTCCACCATCACCGCATGAATCGGCTGCTGCAGGACATGCTGTTCCATCTCCAGCGAATACCTACATCAAGCAGGAGATACAAGTAGTACTGCCGAAGTGTAACAAATCTAAGCTTAAACCGTCTACCTCATGATTTGTAGTTGGATCCAGCGGAAAATGACTGACAACTTTCCAGATCTGCTTGTGAAGAGGAAGAGAGATTACCAGAAATCCATCTACTGGACTGACAGCCAAGTAGTAAGGATACGAAGTGTCAGGAAGACTGGAAGCGCGTTCGAATTGCGGTGATTCTAGTATCTTCGACAGAAAAAAACATACTGAAACCCCAAACGAACCTCAACGACAATACCGTGGTGATTTGCCCATCAGGGCCAACACGTCTTACATGGTTATGGTCACCAATGAAAACGCTCCCATCCAAGCCGTGTGCCAGTGCCGATGGACGAAAGAGTTCGGCCTGAAAACGAAAACAGAAGACTTCTGGTCTCGACTTACTCCTATGATTACTAAGTTCTTTGGAACCGGGAAGTTATGCGGTAAAAGAACAACAATCGAAGAGAAGCTAAACAGCCCCACAACTCTGGGGAGACAGGCGTTAGGAACGATTTTGGGTAATATGCGATCATTAATTTATGCATAATTCTACTGTTAGTACTTTTGTTCTTGTATTCCTTACCTACTGCTGCATCCCGCTACATTCCTTCGCGCGCGACGCCCCTCTCACCGCGACGCGACCATTTCGTTCCTAACGCACCACACCCCACAACCCTGTGATGACAGCTACTACTGTAAGCTTACCTCCCCTATAGGACCGTTACAATTCTGACATTCCAGCTGGCGACGCTTTCCGGATCCAGCGAATAACTCTACCATTGGCATTGAGTTTGCTATGAATCGTCGACCACCGTTACCCATTTCCAGTACACCTTAACAGCAGAAGAAATATTCCATTAACGAAGCAAACAATTTTCCAGAGTGGGCGAAGTTTTTCTTACCATTTACGACATCCAAATGATGGTGAATGTCCACACTCCAAGCTCCGCCTTCAAGGCGACGTGCACGTGCGCCTTCCATGAACACTCGACGACTGATCCATGTTACTTCGGACGGTCGACCACAGCCTCGATATTCATACCCGATTTTCACTGAAAACATCCTCATGCATGGAAAATTTGTAAAATAGCATATCTCATTGAAAACTCTGGCCATCCGATAGTATGGGCTATGTCTAGCAGTTAAAAACGATGAAATTACCGTCAGCTGGGATCATTCCATGATCACTTTGACGATACACGTTCAACTTGTCCCAGGACCATACGTAAGTCAAGTTTTCACGAGGTGCTAGGCTAAAAATGAAGAAATCAGTGATTTGGAAAAAAACAATTGTACACCTCAATGAGGATGAGTATGAGAGTTATTATTCTATTTACTACAACTTTGTTTTGCTTACTGCTCTACAAAACACTCGGTCCAGAATGGACCTCCACCCCGCTCCAGCTTGTCCCAAACTTAGGTGCGTGTCCTATCCAACAAAACCTTTTGCAATGCAGCGCCCTTTGAAGGAATATATGTCATGGCTCACCGTTTTAATTAAGAATCACTGGGAGGTTTAAGGGTGTGGCGCAGGAGGAACGAAAATGCCGCGTTGCGGCGAGAGAGACGCCGCGCGCGAAGGAATGTAGCAGAATGCAGCAGCAAGCAAGAAATACAGGAACAAAAGAACTAACAGAATCGTGCCAAAAATGGTAATCGCATAGCGATAGAGGTGTATGAAGAACGCTAGCTGTTGGAATGAGGCAAATCGTTCGCGACAGCCGCGTGCGGCGGAAAACCGTTCCAACTGCCGGTCTCCCGAGGTTTAACAATTGCTCTAAACTCTGTATTTTACAGCTTTGAGCGCTGACACTAATCGCCCATCTCTTGAGGTAAAAAGGAAATGGTATTCGACTTTGTTATTCTGCATTATCAGTTTTGGAAAAAAATTGTGCAATTGCGGAAATCCCGAAAATGGGAACGTAGAAACTGGGTGTGTGTTAAGTCGTGCGTCCGAGGGTGCGCGCGGCAAATTGCGCGGCGAAGTTCGTGGCGAATTTGGACGACTCCGGCGCCTCTCATTAGGGCCCAAATCTGAAGTAAGGTAGATTAGTGAGGACAGCTGATCCTACTATTCTACTGTACTTCGGAATTGGGCCCAAATAATAGGCGCTAAAGTCGTCAGAATAGGTATGGGTTTCGCCACACAATTTTCCGCGCGCACCCTCGGACGCACGACTTGACCGTCCCCCTAGAAACTATATAGAAGAACGTTCGCCTGTGTACTGTAAGGTTCAAAGTCATAAACTAATACCCAACTTACAACAACTCCTCCCTCAAAATCTTACTAAAACATAGATCTAACTATAAATAAGAAACGAGGCGTTTATACCTCTTCTCAAATGTCCTTCCTGATATTTTCACTATGACATGGACGAGACGAAGATCAGGATCGACCTTGTTCGGCAGAAGCCCCAAGACCAGCGTAGATTGTGATGCTGTTACTCTTGATGAATCGTAAACCAAGTGCAGAGATGAACCGGGGAGTGGAAGGCTGGAATGGTCATCTATAGTACTAACTTAGTAATTACGTGTTTCAGATGTCTTTTCAGTAATCTGCACTGACTGTAAGCCCGTGGAGCAAGAGTGAAGACAACAACCCACCTTTGAACGATACTTCGTGTATCGACCAACAATGTTGGTGCAATCGACGAAGACGGTATTCCATCTGTAGAAACGGACCATTCTGGACGAAGTACAGGTACCGGCAACACTCGATTAGCTACGGAACACTCTGGACGAGCACTAAGTTCGCGTTGCTGAAGAACACGGGATTGTCAATCGAATTCTACCGAAAGAAGCATTCACGATCGAGCTAGTCTTGAAGCCCGTTAAAATTAGAATAGCCGCAACTTCTTAGTGACCTTATTATAACAGACATCTCTGCCATCTCGATATGACAATGACTAGAATGGCTGATCACCGGAAGACGGGCGTTAAGAACGATTTTGGGTAATCGATTCGCCGCACGCGGCTGTCGCGGACCACTTATTCGCCGTTATTACAGCTCTAGCGTTTTTCATACAGCTCAATCGATATGCCATTATTTTATGCATAATTCTACTATTAGTACTTTTGTTCTTGTATTTCTTACCTACTGCTGCATCCTGCTACATTCCTTCGCGCGAGACGCCCCTCTCACCGCGACGCGACCATTTCGTTCCTAACGCACCACACCCCTGATCACCATAGGATTTGAACCCCGATCATTCCTGTGGTAGTGGGTCACCACGCACTAACTCACGTCCGCCTGTGGTAGTAAAGGAACACAGAACATCTTCAACATCCTTCTCATTTTTCGATGCATCACTATGTAACTGAACCCATGCTGAAATCGCAGAATGCCTCGAAATCGTACACTCCATACTTCAGAAATGATGGGGTCCCTTCTAGGAAACTCTAGTTCTACTCGAATCAATGAAGGCGCTTTGTAATTAATGATGATATCATTTACCTATATTAAAAAATCCCAGCTGCTCCCTGCTGACCTCAAATTTGTCTCAATCACCGTCCCTAATCGCATTCGTGGTTACTAATCTGTCTTATCGGACATGGATCACGGACAATTCCTGTTTCCGGTGCCCGACTACAGTGCCAATACCAGCAATTTTCGACGATTCCTACGCGCTAATTAGTCTTCGTGCCGGTTGGCGGCCAACCCTTTGATAACTTGCAATAAAGATGGGTTCTACTGGGAGGCAAGCAGAGCTCAAGGTCGCAAGGTTGGCCTTATTCGTAGGTCCACGAACCCTTACGCAGTGGTATGACTTTAACCAGGACCTTTCACTTCAAAACTATTTTTGATGGCTTGAACATGGCAATCCACACATTCGATACAGATTCGTGAAGAATGAAAGAAACACTCACTCGTTCTCGTGCCATTTTGATCGGTTCGACGACGACAATTTCATTCGGGGGTACATAGACGCTTCGTTTGAGCCGCTGGAAGAAAAACAGCATCAGTCTTGAGATTGATGAAGTTCCTGTCATGCTACTCAATACTGTCAATTTGCACCGTAATCCCACAGTAATCCCATTCCCACTCGCGATTACTTGCTGCTTGACAGTCAAGTAAATTGCACGCGGCAAGGCATAATAACGAACTGCTTAGTACTGTAATACAGTATCAAAGGCCCAGTTCACGATAAAAATGGTTCCTGGAATTTCCTCATAGGATGAATTTGGGGCCTCATCTTATACCATATCTGGTACTATCATGTCGGGAAATCGCTTAGTTAGGGCTTTATAAAGGTTCGAAGATTGTCTCGTGTGTATCCCCAGACGAGTTTCACCGGCAGTGTAGAGGCTGCACTGATTACGAGACACCCGTGTAGGAAGTAAAGTAAGGAAGCACAGAAAGTTTTTTTTGGGAAGGGCAAACTTCTGACTCACTTGAAAAGGACTTCTCAAAAACTGCAGGTTCACTGTACGACCACCGTTGACGAGTAAATCAAATTCACCATCAAGTCTGGTAAGGGTGAAGCCATATAGGGGATTCGCTGCATCCGACACCTAAATGAAGTATAAACCGAAACTGGAAAAATTTTGGGACAGCCAATTCATTTTTTTTTCAGTTTTTGTGGTGGGTCCAAATGTATTAGTACCGTACCCTCACTCCTGGCAGTGCTACCGTACTTTTACTGTCACCATTCGCTCCTCCATTCCAAACGACACGACCACGAATAACCGATATCATGCTGAAAAAAATTTAATTTGAACTCGAAATTCATACGACAACTGGCTTGATCTCCTGGAACGACCAAATCTATTCGGGTCTGCTATCCCACTCCCCAGCTCAATAATGGCTCCCTGAATTCTCTTTCACCTATTCAATACATTAAGTAAGGCTGGTAAGGGTAAGTTATCGCAACTAGCTCATAAATGGAGATCTAAAGCGATTTCTATTCAACTTCGACTTAATTTTATTCATTACTTGCTTTTGGGACAGCTGGGCTCTAGTTAGCATTATTTGTCCCTATGGCTGTTATTGTTGCTTTGCTTCTCTTCACTTCCAGCAACTCTGCGATGCAAATTCGACATTCCCTAATCGGATCAACGCCACCACACAACATCCAGTAAAGACCTCATCAATGAGGCTGAAGAATCGTGGCAATCCTTTCATTAGAATACGACCACATACTTTACCTATTTGTTTGTCAGCAGGTTTTCAAATAAGGAATAGAAACTAATAGAACTATTAGGTTGATGCATAATTATTGCGGATTTTTTCGCGGCTTCTTTTCTCCCGGTAGAATTTGAATATTTAGTTCGTGTTTTTTCAAGAAATGATCTGCTTGATTTCCTCTACGGAAACGTACTCAGAAAACCATCCGCATATTCGCGAAATTAGGCTCTACTACTTCGAGAAAGGTTGGAAGGTGGCAGAGTCATTCCGCGATCTCAGTAACTTTTCGGCGATGGAACAACCAGCCAAAGCCAACCAAGAAATGAGATCTGCTTCTAAATCTGTCATGTTCACCAGCAGAAACTTCTATGGATTATCTGGCCAACCTTTCGCTGAAAAAAATGGCTAGGGAATAGAACTTTCGTCGATTTGGATGACTTGATGGCCGATGTCAAGGCGTGGATCGACCCCAAGGATCGAAAATTGTTCGCTTTTGGAATCCGACTATCTAGCCAATGGAAAGCAGTGCTTGACGTAGATGGTAGATGAGTTCCGGAGCAGTTATTTGAACATGTCTTTTTTAGATATTTCTATCGTTTCTTCAAGTAAAATTCGTTAAAAAAACTGCATTAATTATGCATCAACCTAATAGAAGTCCCCCGCTTCTGAAGAGCTTCCCGAGAAAAAAAAAATAGATAGTGAGGGTATCATTAGGGGAAAATTCCACTCAGGATTGGAAAAATGTGCCTGAGACTATTTCAAGCAATGGAAAAATGTGCCTGAGACTATTTCAAGCAAGCCTTTCAGCTTTGTTCATGATTTACTCAGCAAGTGGGGTTCAAGTGACGCAGGTCAAAGCTTCATGGATTAGCTCTCCTTACCTCTCATTAAACTGCGATTTATCCGAGTAACTTTGCACGGAGTCGTTTCGAATGATGAACGAGACACGCTGAAAAAGCATCATTACAAAAGTCAGAAAGACTGAGCATGAATCTCCAAAATTAGTGGAAAATTTGGCGAGACACCCTTCGATCAATTAGAGAAGTTTATCGATTTTTTCGAAGAACAAATTCATCCGGATATATGAATATCTACTCTTGGTTACATAGCCTCTTGAGTAACAATGGACCAAGAACGGAAGACGGGCAGTAGGAACGGTTCCGTGTAATCGATCTGCCGCACGCGGCTGTCGCGGACCTTTTGCCTCGTTGTAGCAGTTCTAGCATTCTTTATACAACTCAATCACTATGCGATTATTGCTCATGGCATGATTCTGCAGTCAGTTCTTTTGCTCATGTATTTCTAACTTGCTGCTGCATTCTGTGCTACATTCCTTCGCGCGGCGTCCCTCTCGCCGTGACGCGACAATTTCGTTCCTACTGCACTACATCCACCAAGAAGAGTTGCATGAACAAATTTGACTTACCATATTCATGCCGTTACCAACGAACCGATCTACAAGCATTTAAGGATCAAGAAAATCCTTCAAGCTCACCTGGAAGAAGTTGGCGTTCTGAACGGCCGGTAGCCGCAGCAACACATCCACAGGGGTTGGTACAGCTGCACAGACAGCTTCTCGTGAGCAATCCGTTGACGAGCAGCACTCCGGATCATCGCAGTCAATCAAGCCATCTGTAATGGCGGGATCAAAGTTGTATTTCAGATTTTTTAGATTGACTATTTAGCACAAATTCTCCCATTCATTTCAATCTGGACAAATAGGACCGGGGAAACTTCATAAATCACCAGAGCTTTTGCTATGGTTCACTCTATATCATCGTGACCGAAAGTAAACAATCGTAAAAATGTGAACCACTTCTGAAAGTTTTTGGACCATACTCTACAATGTGCAATGGAGTCCCATCAAGAACACTAACCATTGTCATTATCGAGCCCATCCTGGCAATCTGTTTCCACCGGTACAGCGCAATCGTCACCGATGAAAGACGGCTGACAATCGCATCGCCATCCATCACCGTCTCCGTCTGGTAACAACCCCCAACGACATTCGCCATGCCCAGAACACGATAATGGACATCCTTCTGTAAAATCAGACATTGAATCGTAATTATCCATATATGAAATTATCGAGGAGAGCTGGTATTGTAATCATTTATATCTTCTCGAATCACTTGATACAAAAGTACAGCTCAACGATTTTTTTTTCTAATTTCAGAACCACTTCTTTGATGCATGGATGGATGAACCCTCCTGATAACATAGTTACGCCTCTCCTGAAACATAGGCCAGTGTTGGTTCACGGTAATGTTATCAGTAAGGGGGCAGTTAGTGAGGTTGGTACTTTGAGATGTCATGTCCAGCTCCTCAGTATGGGCTGGGTGACAAAAGGGTAACTCAAAGCACAGTGCCCAAATTAAGAAAAGAATCTGTATGAAGCCACCATTGTAGAAAGCCCCTATCGCCAACCCTGGCTCTCTCAGTTATCGACACTGACAAAAAATTGACGAAGACCTCAAATCGAGTAGAAAATCTTCTAGTTCAGTGGGTGCATACGCAATGGGCCGAACTGTAGCCGATGGATTGATTATCTCAGTCGAATTTCAGATGGGAGAAGGCATTGGCAATATGAAGGAGGTAGGGAAATGAAAACGTACTCAACTGTTTTGACTTAATGTTCTGTTAACTGCTGTTTCATGCCGCAGTATGCGAAGCGAAAGTCCCACAAGGTTGGCGATTTGTGGGCAAAACTCCAGTCTCGGACGGGACTCGAACCCGTACTTGTTCTTTCCGGCGACCGTACTCTTATCCCGGAAAGGACAAGTACGAGTTCGATTCCCATTCGAGACTGGAGTTTTGCTCGTAAATCACCAATCTTGTGGTACTCAGCTGTCCTTTCAATTATTTACGTTGCACTAGACGGTATCTGCTGACTAGGGAGGTATTAGGTACACCTGAATATTCAAAATACCATGACAACAAAGAGGTAGACCCACCTATATGACAATTTCCTCCGTTCCATCCCTTGTCACACAAGCATGTACCGTTCTTCATACACTTACCATGATCCAGACAGCCTGGAATAAGTAAACTTGTATTCGGAATAATTACAATCTGTCAAGGTAACAAATAACATGAACTTGGCCCTGCAGAAGAACTCCAGGGTAGTGGAAAAAGCTTGGTTGGCTAGAAACTCTTCACATAATAGAGCTGCATACGGTTTCTATCGTTGGGTTGCTATCATTCGCATACTGTCTACTCATTTTACTTCTGTATGCCGCCTGTGAATTGCATATACCATCGACATACGGTAAACACGATACAAAACTTTTCAAAACTGGATCGGGGGCTCTCGGTGGTCACTTTGAAGTTGAGGACAGGAAGTGTATGAGACGAAATAATACAAGCGGTAAGCAACCACATGAGGCCTACTCGTCGTAGAACCGTGTCGAGAATATAGGAAAAAGGCAACATGACCTAATAAAACCAATGTCAACACAGCCAACTGAAACCTCCATCACTCAGGGCTCAGTAAATTATGGTGAGATTCGTGGGGAAGACTGAAAAACTCCGGTTGAGCCTATGCTACGACATACGGCAATACAGGGGGGAAACGTACTGAAAGGCTAGTTCGATCCTGAATTCATATAGGATATGTCCCGATTTTGGAGAAACCAACAGCGCTTTATTTGAAGTCAGTGGTTGGGCGAGCGGCCAGTCCAAAGCCCATGTTAAGATCCACTAGAGTAAAAACTAGGTAAGGCCATGGATTGGTGGAGACTCAAAAGCCCATATATCTTTCAGGTCGAGCTATTCACACCCTGTTGATATTCCTTGTTCGGGAAGAAAGAGGCAAGTTTCCATGCAAAACCCCAGTCAGAATCAGTACTTTATATTTTTTTTCTAAAAAAAATTCCTAAAGATAGCGGATCTCATACCGATGGCGCAATCCGCCTGATCACATAGATTTCCTGACCAACCAGCTTCACATATACACAGGCCACTCCTGCAGAGACCATGTTCACATGGTGGACACACCTCTGAAATTCCATCCCAATCAATAATCTCACTAATAACTGAGTGCAAATAAAATCGTTTTCTGTAAGAGTACCTCTTTCACAGTCCTTCCCTTCCCATCCACGATCGCATCGGCATGTATCAACCACATATTTACCATGGTCATTACATTTCGGTGGTTGCAGTATCATCTGAAGAGAAATCACTAAAATTTTTCCGACCAATTAAAATCAAACGATAATTTTTACATTTCCAAGATTTTTTTTCAAGTAGCATGACCAGGTTTTGTTCTGATTGCGATAATATTGATATAATAATTTTGTAGAAACTTACTTTACTAGGTTTCGGCAACTTTTGCCTCTCTAACTCTCGACTGATTTGTCTAGGTTTTTCGCTCGGAGATGGTAATACTTCAACCATTGGTACCAAGGCAGCGACTACAGTAGCAGGTACGGTAGCTACAGTCGGTTCCGTAATTTGCTGAACAAAGTTTCAATCGAGGATTCATGAACGGAAGTTTAGTGGGAATGTTACCTCAGCACATTCCTTTCCCCGCCATCCATCAGCACAGTAGCACTGGCCATTCACACATACTCCATGGTCCGAACAAGTTGGATGGGAACATGCTCGCTGAAACTACTTTTGCATTATAGAACTGTAAGCCGTCGGAAATCAATTCCATTGAGACTTAAACCTACAGGAAAACTCTAGAACTAAGGAAAACCTGAAAGTTCCCGCCACAAGGGAAAATGGGATTATTTCGATAAAGTTTCAGTTGGCGCCACGACAAGTTTGGAAAAATAATAATGGTGAAGTAACAATTATTATTATTATTATTTATTACTTACTGTTTATCATTATTTATTACCATTTAGAACTATTTATTATTATTCATTATCATTCATTATTATTTATTATAATTTATTATCATTTGTTATCATTTATTAATACTTATTATTATTTATTATGATTAATATTATTTATTATTATTATCATTATTATTATTGTTATTTTATTATTACTATTATTATTATTATTATCGGACATAGTCACTGATTCATACCAATTCACATCCCTCTCCGGTCCATCCCTTCTCACATTGACATACACCCTCGTCTCCGCATCGTCCATGACCGCTGCAGTCAGGGACTTCACACCAATGAGCATGAACATCGCATTCCTACAGTATGCAAATTTAGATATAGATGCACATGAACTCCTACAAACTCACCTTCCCTTTGAATCCAGTCCGGCATACACATGCGCCACCAGAGAACACTCCGTTACCACTACATACTACAGGGCAAACAGCTGAAAGAAAGGCTATTTACGAACTTCAAAAATTCTCATTAAAAAGGATCAATAGATATAAATCAGTTTATTTGTCTAACTGAACCAAAAATTTTCTTGAAAGGTATTAAATTTTAGAATCAGAATATTAGCTGTGTCTACAAGTAATAAGAAAACTCGTCCAAACCAATACTCACATTCTTCACAAGCCTCTCCCATAAATCCTGGAGCACATTTACATCGCCCACTAGAAAGACATTCACCGTGACCGTTACAATCAGCATCACATCGAACCGCTAATGGGTTTGTACCGTCTGCGGATGAGGACGCCGGGGTGGCGATTGAGTATGCCAAGAAGTTGATTGGTTCCACCTAAAAAGGGTAGATGAAAATAAAATCAGATTAGCTCTGATAAGTTGGAATTGTAAGAAAAAACGATGAAAAATTTTATTCGAAACATGAAATCATCTCTAATTTGTTACCGAAAATCGTATTTGACACTTAAAATAACTTTAAATTCGTTACCAAAAATTGCTTTAACTGCCTATGAAATTGTACTCATTGTCATATTCCATTCGAAAAGGTCAGATTTCAGTTCTCAGTTTACCTGTGATTAAGGCCAAATTACTGACTTTCCTAAAAATAGTTGGAAAGAATTTGCATTTCAGAGTTATTGGTTGGATCGTAGGCAAAAATGTTCGTGGAAATACCCGCTATGATTTGTAGAATAGGCCATGTCCATGCGACTTGTAGGGATTCTTAATTGATGAATTCATGCAGGGAGGAGATGCTTCCACTATTATCTCATATTTAAGGAAAGAAATTTTTGTCAAAAAAATTCAATCGAAAGACACTCAGTTACAGAATGAGGACCTCAACACTTCATCATCGGTTCGATTGCAGATTCATTCTATAGGAATGCAACATTAATCACATACTACAACGGTGATGACTTACTCGATTCCGTTCATTAACTACCGTCAAGTACCATCGCCCATCAACCAAAAAATGCTCAAATACAGCATAACGTGTAGCCTGTAATACATAAATTAATTACAGCAACAAAATTCTCGATAAATTCATACACGACAGTAGGTAAGTATGCTCAAAACTTTCTCTAGTCCTAAAAAAAGGAAAGCACTCCGATCTTCGCACTCATTCACATCTCTTCCTCAGCACATTCACTCGCAAAAAATCGAAATCGGTACAGGACAATGTCGGTTTCAAATAAATACTTTGTTAATTAAAAAAACTTCAAACTTTTTGGCCTTAATCCCGTTTGAGGGATGCGCCCCCACACTCGACTTCCATTCAGAATCGTAGTGGCGTAATGAGGGCGTATGTGGCCTATACAATGACTTGCGGTGGCCAGCCGATGTACAAGTCAGTGGTATTATCCTCCCAGACGAATCTGGTACCAATTCACCGACCCCGGAGGGATGGAAGGCTTGATTGGCCCAGGCGGGCGTCGATCCGGGATTCGAACCCCTCACCGTGCGTGTGATATAGTGCGCCACTCAACACTACACCACCTATGCCTGTCCCTTTTGTTAATTACGTTTCTTTATGTTAGAAATGAAACGCGCAGTTCAAGTGCAAGTGTATGGCTCCAGAATGCGGCCACTCCAAAAATCTGAGAAACGGCTTTAAAATGTTTTGAAAAAGGAACCCAGTTATAGCCTAGTCACAAAAAACAAATTAATCAAATGTCAAAAAGGAAACCCGCCCTCAACTTGCATTCATATCTGCTTCTGGGTGTGCTGACATTGTACGAGTACAAAAAATTGGTTCAAAAAAGGAGCGAGAATGGTACTAGCCAAGTAACCCCTGCATCCCTATTAGTAAGCCGTAACCCAGAAGCTATCCGCAATTTCCCAATAAACTAACTATTAGGTGTGTGCATTAATTTCCGCCGTTTTTCGCGTGAAAAACATACCTATTACAAAATTAAAACTAAATGTTCATTAACCAGTGTACTGCTTATCGTTAGTTACAACTTCTAGCTATCATTCTGGTATCTTGTTGACTCCGTGTCTAAAAAAGTCTTCATCTTTTTAGGCAATCCTGTTATCCACCCATTTTCGCACTTCTTCGGCATTCCGGAAGGGTATATCTGCCAAACTGACTTGCATGGACCGGAATAAGTGGTAATCAGAAAGAGCAAGATCCGGAGAGTATGCGGACCAAACAAGCTGATCCCGTCCAACAACTGCAATTTTTTTAAAGGATATTCTTCGCAACATGGGGTCTGGCATGTTCGTGGTGGAACGGCACCTCATGATATTTTCCTGCGAATAACTTCCGCTTTTAGATGAGAGCATCCTACAAACTGTCAAGTTGGTCAGTTCAGCAGTCGTAGCGGTCAGCAGTAACAGTTTCGTTCGGGCTCAGCAGCTCATAGTTCAAAACACCCTTTTGATCCCACCACCAAATGCACGCACAGCATTACTTTTTGGCAATAAACATTCCGCTTTCGTTGCAAGCTCTCGAGTGAAGAGAAACTATCTCAGCAGGTTCGTTCAGATGAAGCTTGTCCTCCATAAAAGCATCCGGTGGGCTTCAATGCCAGTTTTCTTGAAATCAAACAGCAGGAGAAGGGCCCCCGGAAAGACGGTTTATTACGTTCCATGACCAATCAGTCTGAGAGCAACAGGATTTTGGGGCAAAACTGATCTGTCTGCCCTTAAGTAGGTAGCCAACACCCTACCTTACAGAACATGACAGGTTTCACCGGTAAACCTCTAACATGGTTCGCGCAACGGCCCTTGGAATTCGGCGGCGGAAATTAATGCACACACCTAATATTTCCGAAAGTAATTCATTCCACAGAAAACCTATAACGAACCTTGTCTTGAGCAACAATGACCCCTTACTGTTTCATTTGACTCACCAACGTTTCCGACGTTTGCCGCTTGTGTCTGGCTGTCTCAATGCTATGGCTTGGTGATGGCGGAGTTAGGCGATCCGCCCGAAGTGGATGATAAAAATCGTGCAACGACAGCGACGGCGGTACCGCATGCCGTCCCATCAGCACCATCTGGGCCCCAGGACCGACGGTGACGTTAAACGCAATACGTCCAGCTCGAGTGATGAACAGCTCGCTGTAAAATTGGAAAACTTCATTCTCAATCTTTTCAACAAGCATAAAGATTCCTGTTTCACTACGTCCGTTGATCGGGGAAATCGCGCCTAATCTGGTGATTAGGCTTGGGAAAAATGGGCGATTGAAACTGCAAGAAACGCATCCAATCAGTGCATCCGCCCAATTCTTTCTGGTCACTTGTCCCACTTCCGACGCAAATGAACGTGACCAAATGTCGGCTACAAACCCGTTGATTCAAAGAAACGTTCAGATTGCTGTGCGTATAGCTCTTCAGAGGGCCTGTCAAAAACACAACTGAGCCTCAGGAGCGGCATAGAAATTGAAAACATGGATCCTCTCTGGGTGTCTCATTCAGACAGATGCCTAAAGGACCTGTTCTTACCTTAGAATGCCTCCTAAAATACCGTGCCCCTTAAGCGGTCCTTCCTAACGGGTGATTACGCATTCCATTCAAACAACGAAATAGCTCCAATTTGAAAGCACGGCCCACATCAGGAGGTGTGAGACCACGGTAGACAGCAGAAGAGCTCTTCCTCTTTCACAACTGGGTACGTACTAACTGAACTCTTTTCTTCCCGAATATATTCCTTGGTCTTCCGCCGAAGAACTTACTACACGGCTTCGTGAACAAAACTTTGAACGAATCTCATTTGGAATTCTATGCCGTCTAAAAGCAAACAAACATCCTTTCTCACCGTGGTACACAATTAACAATGCCGCCAAGACGTATCCAAGCGGGAAGGCCTAGTAATTAGCAATTAATGGAGCGAAAAAAACCTAAGCCGAGCTGCTGCTTGCCTATACAACAACTACCTTCCCATCAGAATTAAGCCTTGACTGCAAGGTCATTTTCGAGATCCTGAGGGCCAGAAAACTGCTCAGTGCTCCCCTAGTGGATTTTGACTACGATCAAAGGAATGCCACCTGGCTCACCGGGTTCAAACCAACTGCAATTGCTCGACGGGTCAATAAAATCGATCAATATCCATACAACTTACGTATTTGTCATGTGCTGCGGTAGTATATCAGCTTCTACTCGTTGTCCTAGACTAATCACTGACGGCAACGGTCGTAAGGACTTTTCATCGACTGATATTCGACTATCCGTGGTCGAAAATGGAGTCAACTGTGCATAGACATAAGAAGGATTCCGCACTAAATCGATTGGGTTGGATTTTTCGAGATTTACACTTAAAGCTTCAATCACTCACATAATAATAAAATTATAATTACAAGTGCTACGAGAAGTGCGCCACCGAGAAATAAAGAACACGGTGACGGCCGTCGTGTAGGATACGCTGGCTTCATGCTTTCTAAAGGTTTCTTCAACGATGTCCTCCTAAATAATCATAATCAGCCAATAATTGCAATCGATAATTTGGTTCAAAATGTTTGAGTGGTCGCCTACAAAATCAGTATTCCCCAAAAAGTCTATTGTTCATTACAGGGCCATATAATATCGGGTGTGGAGCAGTAGGAACGAAATGGTCGCGCGCGGCGAAAGCCACGTCGCGCGCGAAGGAATGTAGCAGAATGCAGCAGCAAGTAAGAAATACAGGAACAAAAGAACTAACAGTAGAATCATGCTATAAGTAATAATCGCATAGCGATTGAGCTGTATGAAGAACGCTAAAACTGTTATAACGAGACAAATGGTCCGCGACAGCCGCGTGCGGCGGATCGATTACGCAAAACCGTTCCTACTGCCCGTCTCCCTATAATATCTACTCAACAAACCAATCATTACTTGGAAAGCAACAAACGATAACTATAAAAAGCGGACGTTTATGATCAGATAAAAATTCTTCCAATTTTTTACGGAAAAGAAGCTCTCCTTGAATGTCCGCTATTTTTCCTGCGATAATCTCGTTGATGTTTTGTTACTTTTCGATTTACTCGTCACAGTACTGAACTTCATTGACAGGGTCTGTCGATAGGAAACGATAAGTGTAATGATTGAACAATAATCTTACCTTTTAGGATGCTGTAATATCGATGCCGTCGTAGGGTATTTGATTAAAGCGGCAGTTGTATCTGAGGACCTAGCGGTACGGCATCTGGAAAGTAGATTTATTGCAAAACGCCACTGCACTCTTAGCCATACATTGATCGAAGTCACAAAGTGAAGCATTAGTCATGGTTTATTGAACATTTCATTTAAAAACATTCATTTGTTTATTCATTTCATTGGATTTCATGATTCATCAAAGAATTTTTAAGAATTGGAAGGACTTGAGAGCAATTTCAATAGAAAACAGAAAAAAAGTGGAAAATTGCTGAAAATTCAAGATTAGCCCAACAGACTATTATTCAAAAAGAAAAAGCCAAAAAATCATGGCTGATTTTTCCAAAGACCCAGAATTTCATCGAAAAGAGTCTCTACCGTCACCTCGAACCTGCAGTAAGCAGCAGGAGGGGAAATCACACGAAAAAAAATTACTAGCCATACGTTTGATGATGGATATAAATGCAGTGAGAAAGGAAAATGGTCATAAAACGAAAGAAATCCATGTCCTATCAGCGGAAATATTTTGAAAAAATTGAAATATCACATTTTTTTCCAATTATGAAATCGATGGGTAGCATGAAACGAGCATGAAATGAACAAACATATATATATATATATATTTATTACATGAGGCATCTCGTGTGTAATATCGGAAGGCGAAAGAAAACATCCAGAGATAATAAAAAACACTTGAGTAATAATAACATGGAAGCTGTAAAAAGAACACATAAAATACAAACGAAAAAAAAATGCGAAGGGGCAAATAGTTAATAAGAGAAATAAATGCACTAGGAAGTCGTCACGGTTCTAGGTATTTATCGAGATACTTACTGAAAGCACCAATAGAAGGCGGAATGCTCTTCCTTCGGCTTAACTTTGTGAAAATTGTGTAAACACGATTTATGAAGAAGTGAGACCTGCAGTTAAGTCGACTCTTAGGGAGAATGAGTTTACACCCATAACCTCTGGTGGTAGAAGTCCTTAAACTACAGAGCGAGGTGAAATTGAGACTGGAACCACCGAAAAAGATTTTATGGAACATTAATAAGTCGAATTTTTTCCTACGCCAACTAAGCGAGCGAAGGCCGAAATTGTAATTCCTCACCTCAGCAGAGGGAATTTGGTCATATTGAAATCCGACAACCCTTATCATGAGTTTTCTGGTGAAGCTGTTCTGAACTCGTTCAATTAGATCGACAATTTTGCGCTTGTGAGGATTGAAGATGACAGTACCATACTCAACTAAGGGCCTTACATAAGACTTATAGGCTAAGAGGAGTACAGAGGGATTATTTGTGGTCAGAGCTCTGAAAATTCTGTAGATAGCATGACCCGCTTTACGCACTACTTCTTCACAGTGACTGTCGAAACAGAGTTCAGGAGTTAACACGAACCCTAGATCAACAATTTTATCAACTGCTTGTACGGCGGATCCATCAATGTAGTACGAAGTTGGATTTGGGGTAGAAGCGAACCTACGCCCAAATCGCATTACTTTGGTTTTTTCCTTGGAGAGAGGGAGGCCCCAAGTCTTGGACCAGGAGGATGCAACGTCAAGAGCCTGTTGAAGTATAGCGCAATCTTCTACGGTAGTTATTTGCCTGTATATCTTCATGTCGTCAGCGAACGCAATGCATTGAGCTCCACAGGATAAAATCAAACCCGGCAATTCATGCGTATAGATATTGAAAAGAGTAGGTGATAGGACCCCACCCTGAGGGACTCCGCTAAGAACATTTCTAGGTTCAGAAAAAGCTGCGTTGACTCTCACAATAAATAAACGGTCAGTGAGGAAGGCCCTAATCCAAGCTATGATGCGAGGGTGAATGCCTACAAGTTGTAGTTTATATAACAATTTATTATGAGGTACTTTATCAAAAGCCTTAGAATAATCCAGGTAAATAACATCAGCGGACCTACCCCTATCAAGGTAGGATGTTAAATCATTAAGGCTGCAGAGCATGGCCGTGACCGTAGATTTACCTTTCTGGAATCCATGTTGATTCAACGGGATGATAGAATGGGACAGGAGGTGAGCCTCGATTCTTTTTTTCAAAATCTTTTCGAAAAGCCGCGCGAATATGGATGTAATACTAATGGGACGGTAATTAAGAGGCGAACTGGACAAGCCTTTTTTTGGAATTGGAGTAATAAGAGAAAGCCTCCATTTATGAGGGACTTCAGCTCTCATGAGGCTAAGGTTAAAGAGATACGAAAGGGGACCAGCTATAACATGAGCCACTCCCTTAATAAACTGGAGAGGTATGCGGTCACAGGTAGTCGAATAAGAGGAAGGCCATTTGGAGAGTAAGCTAAGGATCTCTTCCGCGTTGAACCAAACGGAGTCCTCCATCACAGGAAAGCAAGTTGAGGTAGTAAGACCGGCAGTATCATCAGTAGAGGTAGAGACCTGGGCAAACGACTGTTCGAATACGCTAGCCAACAGTTCAGCTTTAGCCTTATCTGATACTGCAGCACTTCCATCGTCGGCAACTAATTTCGGAATAGCATTTTTGGATTTAAGTCTGGAATTGAGCAGCTTGAAGAAAGAGTTTTTGTCCTTGCTCTCGATAACTCTCTTTTCGACGTTATTGTTATACTTCCAAAGTTTTCTTTCAAAACGTTTACTCAAGATTCGATACAATTCCCAATCTCCAGGTTCATCAGACAAAATAGCTCTCTCCCATGCAGCTGATCTCTTCGTTAAGAGAGCATAAAGATATGGAGGAAGGCGACTCTTGTGAAGGGGAATAGTAATCGTGGGTACAAATAGATAAATAGGTACATGAAACGAATCTTTTTGAATCCGGAAATTCGAGAACTGGGTCAACAGGGAGGGTAAGGAATCAGGAATCGCTTGACTAAGCACTTTCACAAATGAGGTTATTTCAGCACTAATTCGATGAATGACTAGCACTTCGGTTGCAAATTAGACAAACGAGAATGAGGAGTAGAGCCAGTGCAATTGGTCGGCGACGGCTCAGCAGCCATTCACCACTCTGATTCAATGTCCAGCAGTGCTTGCTCGGCTAGTCTAAAGACACCCATAATTAGCGCGTTTGACGGCTGGCCATGCCAGCGTTAAGTGCATCAGTGCTAGTTGAACGCTTATTTAGTCGGCTATGGAATGCGATTATAGCCAGGTGAGCACCAGCCAGCCAGCCAGCCAGCCAGCCAGCCGGCTGGATGGCTAGTGGGACGTTGTCCACAAGCGGAAATAATTCGCTTTAGCCAGTGCCCGTCAAACGAACCTTGCTCAGGTCAACCACGCGATTTTGGAACCTGCCGCTACGGTGCACAGTTCACAGAATAACAGTACAGTAGTTTTTGAACATTATCATAGATAGTTTCATTTCAAGTTGACCACTGGAAGGCCTTCATACTCGGGAATGTCATACAACATCTTTGAAAACTGGAAATTCAATAAAGAAAAGAATGTTCCCGAACTACAAGGGGCAGCTTTTAATAACACTCGAAATGGAAGTTTTGGTTAAAATGAACTGATCAAATGCAGCTCTACCTAAAGGCACAGTTCACGATAATTTGGAGGTACCCTTTTCAGGTAGAAAAGTGGAAGTGTTGATGTAAAGGGGTACATCTATGGCGAAGAAAGTGAGAGAATCAGCCTACTCCAAGGCTCTCTAAAAGCAGTGAAGGTGGAGGTTGTACGAGATCACCGTGACGGTAATGGCATGTAAGGGGTGTTTGGACGAGATTCAATACGCTTCCATTATTCAAAGAGATGGCTACATCAAACCGAAATTGTCCGAAACTGCCTTTCAATTTCACCATGGGTTATGACAAGTTGTTAGAACTTCCTGCATGGGAGTCCCTTGAGATACTACAGCCACTACAAAACCGTTGAAACTCGTCCGCGATGGGTGTGGGCTTCACACAATACAATTTCTGGTCCCTATGGTATAATAGGGAGCCTCGAATTCACACTATAGGAGAATCTCAGGAATCATTTTCATCGTGAGCTGGGACTTTGATAATCTCTTCTGATCTTTCTCTCGGAAGGGCTGATAGACAACTGTGGCAAAACTTCACAGCATAGACAAAATTTGATAAGATCAGCCATTCAAACATGATCAAGACATCATGAAAAACTGGAGATTGATTTTTCAGTTCATAGTTTTGTGAAAATACCAAGTCACACGTCAGACGACACTTAAGAAGAGAACGATTCTCCTTTCCTTTCTTGCTGCCACAGAAGATCGTAGAGACTACTGCGCTGCCTATAGTGCGATAAGTCGGACTGTTCAAACGTCCGCCACTCGCACTTTTACATTTCCTTTTTTATTTACAGAAAAAAAAGGATCAAGGTGTCTAGCTATGATACCCAGAAGTCTTCCATTACTCACAAGTCCTCACCATAAAAACTTGAAGGATTGCCTTGGCCCACGTAAACTCTAGCACATCGGGGTATGAAGCGACATAAAAGAGGAAGAAGGCGATATAACACCAAATGAACGATGCGGAGAGCCTCAAGGAAGAAAGTGCTGAATGCTTTTAATTTGCTTTTAACTTTTTTCTGAAGGGTAAGGAAGTCTCCCTCACTTAATAGCGAGACATCTGCTCCCGATCAAAACCATTAAAGAAAGATTAAACAACTCAACACATCTGCTGGGAAATGTGTAAACTCTAACAGACCCGTAAGTCTTGTGAGGGCTCATTGGCCACATTGACATCATCGTTCTTGGCTCATGAGGAAGCCGCTAAGAGCTATTCTAGCAACAAACGAAGCCAATCTGCATTTAATGCGCCAAATGACGTTGTCGCCCTGGTGAGGGCTATTGCTTCGTAAGGGGCCCAAGGGTTGTGGCCAGAGGCAGATAGCAATTCATTAGAACTTTATGGCATGGCTTTAATCAAATGCGTAAAGTACCGAGCTGTTTCATCAATTGAAGCCGAGCCAAACCAAGCGATTTCCAAGTTCGTACACTTTCGAATGCCCTTTGGCCTTCTGCCGTCAGCCAAGGACTACTTCGAATTAGGCTTATTGAGTAGCTGACTACACACGACACGATAAGAGGAAAAACGCATCTCTGGCATATTACCCAAGGGACCCACCTAAAAACATGCATTTCAGCTTCATCCACCCACCTCAAATAACGAAAATCCTAGAACTGCCAAACAATTCGATTTAGTAGTACCTTAAAACGCAATAATATGAATAACAAGTAGAAACCAAATTCTAAATGGGATTTCCCTCAATTTCAGAGATAAAGCGAATGGCAGAAAGTTCTACACCGAACAATTACTGGCAAGTACTTGGTGCTCTTCTTTTTACTATACTTGGTTCGAGTATAGTTAAGAGAAGAGCACCCGATGAAGAAGACACCGCACGCTCAACAGCATCGTATATGAGGCTGAGGACGAAGAATGTTGGGCGCGTGTGAACTTGGACCAATACGACTGAGCACAAATTAGATTTAACTAGAAATCATAAACAGCGACGAGAAAGTTTGGATTCCCGTAGAATTCCGGTCCACTGCGGGATACTCCGAAAGAAATCTTCAGAATAACAATTCGAAGTGGTTATTGAAGGTCATAAGAATCACTGAAATCACTCACCGAGAATAGCTTTCCATGCCCATAGGAGTCCTGTCCCAATGAAACCGTTTTGAGGAAATGTTAAGGATCACAACTTGAGATAGGCTACTGAAGAATCCGCGCTAGGCGAAATCCCCCTCCCCCCTCCACCCCTCCCCGATAGAATCGGTAATAAAAACAAAAGCAATAAAAAACAACTTCAAGTGCTAGATTTCACTGGTGCAATCTAACCACATAGATCTAAATAGGATGAAATGGAAAGCCTCCTGGTCCTTGAATTAGGAAATGAAACTCAAGATATAGAATCAACAGATGAACAGAATTGAGATCAATGCTGAAAATGCTTTTCCAGGGTGTGGTGCAGTAGGAACGAAATTGTCGCATCGCGGCGAGAGATGCCGCGCGCGCGAAGGAATGTAGCAGAATGCAGCGGCGAGTAAGAAATTCAGAAACAAAAGACTAACAGTAGAATCATGCCAAAAGTAATAATCGCATATCGATTGAGCTGTAGGAAGGATGCTAGAACTGTAATAACGGCGAATCGAAGTCCGCGACAGCCGCGTGCGACGAATAGATTACAGAAAACCGTTCCTACTGCCCGTCTCTCGCTTTTCCAAGCAGTTCCGTCTCGAAAACTAATTACAGCACTGACAGACAGTTTTTTTTTCATGTCAATGAAGCAAAAGAGTGCGTGGTGGAACCCAATGATAATGATAAGAGATGAAAAATCTCATTCACGACACCGATTTCAATTGGCGACTAGCCTAGGCTTTTTCAAAAACTACAAGTTAGTGATTCCTCAAAAAAGAATCGTATAACGTGCAAATAAGAAGAATAAGAGCGAGCAGGTTTTCCATTAAAGCGCGTCACACAAATCCCACGGTCTTCATTAAAACTCTCAGAAGCTCAAAGTCAACAAAAACACATATAGATGAACTGGGTGAAAATGTAGTTGGGGGGGGGCACCCATCCGAAGGTCAGTATATAAGAAAAATGGAAGCGTAGAGGATGATGGAAACCGACAACCTTAGCTCTTTTATGCGGTTTCAGCTAAGGAACTTTAGTTTCCTAAATAAGCCTAGGTAGGGTAGGAGCACCTGGGTGGCTGGGATGATAACCTCTTGCTAAAAAAGAAAGAAAAAAAGAAAGAAATTTGGCCCACCGCGGTGCTCCTCCCTACATCTTCACCGATGAACTGCTTTGGATGCGTAACAGCAAAAGAATTCTCGATAAAATCACACTTTAAAGTTTTTAAGATATATTTGCCTGCTTTACTAGTTGTAGCATATATACTTGTACGGTTACTCTCCTTCACACTGCTTCTTGTGTACAGGCGAATGCACTATTTCATACTTCATCTACATTGAAATTTACACTGGTGTGCAAAACTTAGGGACGAAAGCAACTTTCGATCACTGAACCTCTGCCAGACGACAGAGCTCGATGAAATTTATACCATACAAAGGAGGGACCATTACGGTATTGCACAGGAAGTAACTGGCGGAAAATCGAAATAGGACTAGCAAGTAAGGCGTTTTTATCGAAAGGTACCGATTACACATAGTTCCTCACAACTTATTCTAGTATTTCAAAAAAAGCGACGCGGTTCCGAATAGGGAATGTGATCACCACGAACAGCAGTAAATGCTCTGCAACGCGATCCCATACTTTCCATGAAGTCGGAAATGATTTATTGTGGTAGAGCATTCCACTCCTCTTTCAGCGCAATTGACAACTGCTGGATGGTCAGTGATGCATTTGGACGTGCTGCAACTCGTCTACTCAGTGCATCCCACACGTGCACCATGGAATTTAGGTCGTGGGAACGGACAGGTCACTCCATTCACTGGATAACCTCCTGTGTAAAAAGCTCTTTCACCTGAGATGTTCGATGCGGTCGCGCATTGTTATCCATAAAAATGAATTCAGGGCTCACTGCAGTCCTGAAAAGATACACTTTAGAGAGGGGTTCCTTTTCACAGTGACGCCGACTGTTAAGGGTGCCAGGCTCAAAAATCTGAAGGTTAGTACGGTTGCGAAGCATGATGCCTCCCCATACCATAACACCTCGATCACCAGAACGATCAAGTTCCACAACGTTTCTGAGAGAAGTGCGTGTCCCAGCTCTGGCCATGAGGGTGCGTCCAGAATCACTGCTCAGACTGAATCTGCTCCCATCCGAAAAAGCAAACGGCCTCATTTCTCATCGGTCCGTTAGCTATGCTCCTGGCACCACACTAAACCGTCTCGCCATTTCGCGAGGGTGAAAGGAATCCTACGTAGTGGTCGTCGAGCGAAGAGACCGCCACTGTGCAGTCGTCGTGTCACTGTAGTGTGTGGGATGGCTTGCTTTGAAATCCTGTTAAATGACATTGCGATTAAAGAAGCTGACTGACGTGGATCTCTTCTTGCCTGCTGCACAATGTAGCGGTCATACCTTGGCGTAGCTAATCTTGGTCGACAACCTCCTCTCCTTCGTGCAGCAGTATCAGAGGTTTGGAATGCTCTCCGTACACGTGTAACAACGCTGGGAGCGATACCAGGTCCCTGAGCTGCACTCGTCATGGTTCGACCTTTTTCGAGCTTCTCGATGATCCTTCCTCGTGCCAGGTCATCCAGACGATGTCTGCGGGATATGATGTATAGAAGGATAACACCACAGTACTTGGTAGCTACTGGCTGATTGACAAGAAAATTTTTTTCGTACCTATCAGCTGCCTCGATTTGTGAAGGTAGCCATATTTGTCGCTTTATTTGAACTATTCCTCCACCAAGGGATGTCCAACTTCCTGTGCATAACCGTCATTGGTCTAGCAATATAATCCCACACTTTCATTTATTTCCACCCAGTCCTCAATGTTTTATGTTACATTATCCATCTCGTCCCTAAGTTTTGCACACCAGTGTATTTTAAAAAATTCAAAAGCGTCCACTTATCGGGTTTATTTACATTTCTTTCCAATTCGTTTTCACTACACCTTGTTCAAAATGGAATCCCTACACTTTATGGGCTTTTTTAGTATGTGGAGGAAACGGTATTTCATAGTTCTAGGAGATCAGATCAACCTATAATACCGTACTAGTTGGCAACACTTATAATTTTTCAACACACACGGCATGGGCACAGGTGAATGCCCTCGATAAGATCCCATTATCAACATAATATCGCAAAAAAACTCAAGACAAAGATGCAAAAAAACCCTTTGATCTAGATGGGGTGTGGTGCAGCAGGAACGAAATTGACGCGTAGCGGCGAGAGTGACGCCGCGCGCGAAGGAGTGTAGCAGAATGCAGCGGCAAGGAAGAAATACAGATACAAAAGAAGTAATACACTGGTGTGCAAAACTTAGGGACGAAAGCAACTTTTGATCACTGAACCTCTGCCAGACGACAGAGCTCGATGAAATTTATACCATACAAAGGGAGGACCATTACGGTATTGCACAGGAAGTAACCGGCAGAAAATCGAAATAGGACTAGCAAATAAGGCATTTTTATCGAAAGGTACCGATTACACATAGTTCCTTACAACTTATCCTAGTACTTCAAAAAAAGCGACGCGGTTCCGAATAGGGTATGTGATCACCACGGATAGCAGTAAATGCTCTGCAACGCGGTCCCATACTTTCTATGAGGTTGGAAATGAGTTATTGTGGTAGGGCATCCCATTTCTCTATCAGCGCAATTGACAGTTGCTGGATGGTCAGTGGTGCATTTGGACGCGCTGTAATGCCTCTACCCAACGCACCCTACACGTGCTTCATGGAATTCAGGTCGAGGGAACGGACACGTCACTACATTCGCTGGGGAACCTCCTGTGTATTGAACTCTTCAACCTGAGATGTTCGATGCGGTTGCGCATTGTTATCCATAAAAATGAAGTCAGGGCTCACTGCAGTCCTGAAAAGATACACATTAGGGAGGGGTTCCTTTTCACAGTGACGCCGACTGTTAAGGGTGCCACGCTCAAAAATCCAAAGGTTAGTACGGTTGCGAAGCATGATGCCTTTCCATACCATAACACCTCGATACCAGAACGATCAAGTTCCACAACGTTTCTGAGAGAGGTGCGTGTCCTCAGCTCTGGCCATGAGGGTGTGTCCAGAATCACTGCTCAGACTGAATCTGCTCCCATCCGGAAAAGCAAACGGCCTCATTTCTCATCAGTCCCCTGATTATGCTCCTGGCACCACCCTAAACCGTCTCGCCACTTCGCGAGGGTCAAAGGAATCCTACGTAGTCGTCGTCGGGCGAAGAGACCGCCACCGTGCAGTCGTCGTGCCACTGTAGTGCGTGGGATGGCTTGCTTTGAAATCCTGTTAAATGACAATGCGATCAAAGAACCTGACTGACGTGGATCTCTTCTTGCCTGCTGCACAATGCAGCGGTCATCCCTTGGCGTAGCTAATCTTGGTCGACAACCTCCTCTCCTTCGTGCATCAGTATCAGAGGTTTGGAATGCTCTCCGTGCACGTGTAGCAACGCTGTGAGCGATACCATGTTCCTAAGTTAAACTTGTCATGGTTCGACCTCTTTCGAGCTTCTCGATGATTTTTCCTCGTGCCAGGTCATCCAGATGATGTCTGCGGGATATGATGTATAGAAGGATAACACCACAGTACTTGGTAGCTACTGGCTGATTGACAAGAAAATTTTTTTCGTACCTATCAGCTGCCTCGATTTGTGCGGGTAGCCATATTTGTCGCTTTATTTGAACTATTCCTCCACCGAGGGATGTCCAACTTCCTGTGCATAACCGTCATAGGTCTAGCAATATAATCCCACACTTTCATTTATTTCCACCCAGTCCTCAATGTTTTATGTTACATTATCCATCTCGTCCCTAAGTTTTGCACACCAGTGTAGTAGAATCATGCCAAAAGCAATAATTGCATAGCGATTGTGCTGTATGAAGAACACTAGAACTGTTATAACGAAGCAAATGGTCCGCGACAGCCGCGTGCGGCGGATCGATTACACAAAACCGTTCCTACTGCCCTTCCCCCAGAATAAAGGGATATTTCAGACTAGAAATGAAAATTTCCCAAATTACTTTCCCAATTCAGCCTGTTCCAAGTGTTTGATATATCTACCCTATTCCTCCACTTTATTTTATTTACGACTTTATTTGTTAGCCCCATATTTTCCCATTCTTAATTTTATTTCGTCAACCACAACTATATACTGCCCTATTTATTTCGACACTATTTTATTTTTGCTATATACAACTCAGAGATAAATTCTAAAAGCACATAATCGAATTTTCACCTCCAAGGCCCTGGGATATGGGCGCAAATGAGGCTTAAATGAAATGGGAAGAGTCTTAGGATCTGCAAAATGAGGTAAACACAAACAAGGGAAATAACAAGCCTACCAAATAGCATCATTTTGATTCCAGCAATCATGGATCAAAATAAAAGACTCATAAAAATAAAAAAAATCAAAAATCAAAATCATAAAAGTTAAAAAATCATTAAATTAAAATCTATAGTTTAAAAAATTAAATGAGCAAACAATTTTCTTCACAAAATGCCCATCGTGATTTCAGATTTTTAAATAAAAGAAAATCAAATTAAATAAAGATGAGCCGTATAAGAATAATTAAGTATAAGTAAAAGTAAATAAAGATCTAAATAAACAAACAAGAACCAAAACGGACAACAACCCACCAAAGTATCTTAGCAAAAAAGAGAGCATTGAATGCTCACTCTATAACCTCAATTGGTCAACGTTTACTTACCATAAGTAACTCCCATGTCTCCCATCCTTAATCGAGTCGATGGGACATTCGGTCTCTAATCCAAAAATTACAATCAATTATGCAAATTTTATAATCTCGAGCACATCGGGAGCGATAATCGGGAGCGATTGTTTAGAGCACGTACGTGTCCGGATCGAGAGGCGGGATCCAGCACGAAGCATCTCCGACCATATGGAACAATTTCCTCGTGGGAAATAAGCGCTCATTCACTTGTCAGCACCAGAAACACCACTGGATACACCATTGAACCTTGAGAGAGCATCAAAGGGGAAGATATAGTGAGTCAAATAAACGTGGTAGATTTGATTGATTAATTACAGTAAAACTCAAGAACTGGTTGAACAGTCGAAGTAAAAACCAAGTGAAGATGAGACTGCACTTGTAGCGAATACCCCTGTTCGAAGTCTAAACCTAAGCTTCGATTTCTCGTACCCAGCCTAAACACTAGTGATCCTCTGTTCCCATTTCAGGCCGACTCACATACATGCCCTTCATCGCTCAACGGTGTACGAAACATCAATATGACCATAGGATATTCTGTTATTCTAGCTATTAATTAAGCCCCTAACACCATGCGGAGGCGATTCGCGCCACGTCCTTCAGAGGCCACTCAGGGGTTCTTGATTCGGGCTCAAGGGTCGCACACCACAGCGCTCGCTCACTATCTATCCGAATTATTCAACACCTCGACTACTCAAGCGAGAATCAGCGTCACTGAGCAAGACCTTGTGCGGCCAGTTCGCCAACGCTTCGATGGTTTGTATTTCACGAAAGAAAAACCAAAGGTCATGTGTTGAATTCGTGATTGCACGTACTCAGTAGGAGATGACCCACAGAATCATCAGGATCAGGAAAGTATTGAGCAAGTATTGAGCCTCTGCGACTCACTGAATCAGTTTAAAATTCCATTCTGAACAAAAAAAAGTAGCGGATCCATTAGGGGTAATTCCCAGTGAACCTTCCCGTGTACTGATTTATTATTCAGGAGTACGAACACCTTATAATGTAGAATGTAAGCTAGAGGTACCAATCTCTTTGCACTTTTTGTTCGACGTAATCCTGAATGGACCACTTGTTTATTTCTTTATTCCAACCTTATTGACCTGAACGAAAGCAAAGCAAAAAGTAGGCAACCGCCCAAACAAGCCAGATAATACTACCCCCCCCCCCCCTCCACCCTATTTCAAGTAACCCAGAAGGTGTTCAATGAAGGATACGAGATCGTACTTGCCTGGAAAAAACTTGAGATATGAGAGGGTAAGCTGAGAAACCCTTAAGTAAATTTACAGACTTTGTCCTCTTCTCGAGTTCGAGAGCACATACGAAAAAAAACGGAGAGCTTGGATCAAAAAATATCTATGACTATATTCAGGGTGAAGTTTGCTAGAGTGAAATCCAAGCCCTGTGAGCCTTATCCGGATCTGGAGCTATATTTTAGCCAAAGTCAGCTCTCATCATAGAAGGGCTGATTCCAGTAAGTAAAGTAAACGATTTGCTGTTCCCATCTGATTCCCCTCCTTATTCCACATGTTTCGATAAATCGTGAAACAACCCAGCTTTCCAGCCAACTTTACGCCCATTGCACGAATGGGTGATTCCCAATCACATATGGCTTCATCTGCCGTGGAAATCACAGAGAGAAGTAAAAACTGCCCATCGAGCTGTCCCAACCCATCAATTAGGCAGTTTGGGGTTCTCCGCATAACATGTGTCTCTGTCTCACTATGAATATGCCCTTTAGAATGCCTCGATTTTTAGATACCATGGATTCACACAAATCTATAGACCAGTACTAATCTACTTCCCGAAAAATGGATAGCCTAGCAAAAAGTAAGCCGTCGTTGAAAACTCGTTTACATCCGATGTCATTGCACATCCATAGACATTCGCGAAGACAGCAATTACTTAGGGAGGCTTACCTTTCAGCCGTCTGATGCGTAATTAAAAATTGGATGCTCTTGTTTCCCATTTTAGGAATACTTTCAACTCATAACGCTGTGGGAAGGGTCCCATGACTAGGGCCCATGTCTAATTAGCGCTCCAAGTGCCATGAACCGATACAAATCCACAGACAGGATCGGTACCTACCCACCTCCCAAATGTACGAAACACAAAGTAGGATGATGAATTCCTTCCGACTTGCTCCCGATCACTTTCCAAAAATACGGGTTCTCATCTGGGAAAGTGAACAAATTTTCCTGCATCCAGATTATCGATTACTTACTTTACTAGTTATTCCTTTTTTCAAATATTTTTTTCTATTCATTGGATAAGATATTTCCTATAGATGTATTGCCGGATGCTTGATTTCAGAAAAAGCGGCCTACATTGGATGCAAGTCGGGAAAGATCGGGCGGTATGGAAAAGCTGTGGTCCCCGCTAAGATGACCCTCTTGCCAATGGACCAACGAAGTATGAAAGTAAAGCAAGTAAGTATTGCCTGAAGAGAAAGGAAAGGAATCACCGAGAAAATCAGAAGGACTCAATTCCAAATCGAGTAGTTAAT
This sequence comes from Haemonchus contortus, assembly GCA_000469685.2. Lineage (NCBI taxonomy): Eukaryota > Metazoa > Nematoda > Chromadorea > Rhabditida > Trichostrongylidae > Haemonchus > Haemonchus contortus. Next base: position 465,093 of record LS997564.1, on the reverse strand, counting down.
CAATAACAAATAATTATAGCAGCAGCACACGCCAGTGCCAGTATGGACCTTGATACGGTTCTAGATAAGCTCGAGAACAGCTGCTGGTCTCTTACTAGATTAACACGAGCCAATGGTCTGCAAGGGTACCACCGGTGGTACCAGCGATGCCAGTTGCGTAATAAATGCCCATGCATGTCTGTTGACCTCATATCCTTACCCACCTATATGAACAATAATGAGAACGGCTTATTGCGTCAAAATTACCTGGTAACGATGGGTAACGGCTGAAGAGATGACTTTAGGTGGTACTATTAAGTATTAATACCTTCTGATGAGGGTTTTTGGAAAGTGGGTTGGTTCATGGATATATTTTCAAGAGACAAGAAATAATTACATTGAAAACCCTTAGATCTAAATTGATAAAATTCTGACAAAGAATAACTCAAAGTACTGCCAAGAGGGAAGAAAAATAGTTGAAAAGGTATAAGAAAGTTTTTAACGAAGCCCCACAGCTTCGATTCTCCACTATGATTCGATTCGTGCACATTTTCCATGCTTTCTAGGCCTACGAGTTCTGGTAATCATCACCAAACGTATCGGGGAGCACGAAAGCGCTCCATGAAACTGAACCAGCACTTTTCTCTGTTACTTTTACAGGATACGTGCAAAGTATATGTATTCCGCGATCTAATTAGGAAAAGTGTCCCTCTCCCCTTATCTCTTACCCCTCTGGACCACATCCCTCCTTTCTTCTAGTCCCAAACCGATCCAGCATTGCTCTGATTGATACCACCACAAAACCTACTATAAGCGCGACGCTTCCCGAAAATAATTTCTTTCAAATCTTACCCCTCGTCTTTTAGTTGTAGAGTAGCCAAGAGTCCAGGAAGCAATCACGAAACTCAGCAAGATCTCGGATAAGCCGAAGATCCTTAGCCGAGAAAGGGTCCGCAAAGACATCTGCTAATTAGCCCGAGTCTCCGCTACCACAAAGAGCGCGATATAACTGCTACAGGAAAAGTGAAAGAAACGAAAATTGTTGTCGATGAATAATTGTCAATTAAAAGAGTCCGAAGAAGGAACGAAATATCATTTAATAGTCAAATCCCAGAAGTTTTTTGAACCCTAATGAAAAGGGTGAAGGATCAAGTCTCTTCCGTTACCCAACCCCCTGGTAGAATGCGTGGCAGCGTTTTGAATGCATATGTGGCCAGTATGATGACAAGCAGAGGCCAGCCGATACACAAAATTAGTGCTTTTATCCTTCCAGACGAATCTGAGACTGATTAACCGACGGATGGATGAAAGGGTTGGTTGGCCTGGAGAGTACCGATCAAGGATTCAGTTCCTAAACGTTGCGCGCCACAGCCACTACACCACCTCCACCTCATACACCCTATTAAAAGGAATAGGGTCTGTGGAACGATGCTTAGAAAACCCACGTTCAAGTGAAGCCAACCCGAACAGGATGCTATAAAGGAGCAAATTTCTTGATATGACTAATCAATCCAGTTATCCTTCTCGGAGATTTATTGAGATCAAGAAGAAAAGCGGATCGAATAAACGACCAAGCTCTTTAGCTCAGGAAGCTTCCCTCAGAAAATCCGTAACAGTCCTTGTCCTTTTTCATCCCATTTCCTATTTAGAGATTCGTGCACGATATTTGTGGTTGCGATTTTATGTTCAAAGAATATAAGCATAAATAAACATCATGAATATGAAGTTCAGGCTTCTTCATGTGAACATTTATCGAGCCAGGGAAGCATTTCAGGAATTCTCCCCATTGTGGAGACCGCAATGTTCACCAGAAAATCGCTGAACTGGTTCAATCCCATTTGGACCTGAAGGACTACATGTTCCATGGATTCTCCTGAACCCTAAGCTCTAAATGAGGGCTCAGCACGAACGCAAACATGGCACAGGGTCGATGACTCAGTGCTGAGCAACTTTAGTGACTTCGGGAGATATCACCGATCTTGGTTCACCATTTACAATTCCGCCGTTTAAGTCGGAGGTGGGAGGTGGAGGAGGACAATTTTAGGGACAAGGAGAAATACTGCTCGTAACAAAGCGCCGAACGTAACTCGGTTGCCAAATTCGGTCCCATTTTCAGTTGATAATACCCCAGACTCGTTAGGACATCCCGTAGACCAAAGACCATTGACTAGCCAGAGCTTTCAAAATTCGGTTCACTTCCTTACCCTTCATACTTTCCTTTCGATTTTCTTTCCTAAAATCTCAAATTGTCAATTTGATACAAAGTAGGGCTTCGAGTGTTTCTAGAAAGACTTACAAAATATCGCTAACAAAAACTTTGGTAAATGGATAAATTTTGAGCCTTAGCTTTCCTTTTGAAGAAGCGGCGTCTCAGCCCCGCCTTCTTTTGAAATAATAATAAATTGACTTCATTTTATAAAATTGGTTCCGAAAAGCTACAATGTTCGATTTTTAACACCTTTCACCTACAGTATCCTGAATTTAATGACCAAACCGTGCATTCCAAAATAATGGCCGTTACTGTACGAGAGTGAAAAAAACACTACACGGAAATGAAAGAAGTTGGTTGACCAAACTCGTGGTGCTGATAGCGACATCAGCATCCGAACTATAAGACCCTGACCATAAAATTTCCGTTCGAAGTACCACCTTACCAAAAGAATTCGATTTTTTTCCCTCATGATAAATGACTATAACAAAAGATTCTATGCTGGACTGCACTACGATAGCTCAACCGTTAAGGCTCAGTTTTCTCCAGCGACAACGCAAATCTTAATCGAACACTCAATAAAATCTGATACTACACCAAAGGGGAAAAACTGGTAAGCGGTACTCTAATACACGCCCTGGGAAGTCTTCACCTGCTCTGAGCACAGATCTTAGAAGACCAGCCACAAACGTTCATCTCAACGGCCAGTAAACAGCATAGCAAATAAATGGAATGACAATCATGACTAGAACTATACAAATAAAAGTGATTAGAGAGACAGAACTAAGTAGAGGCTGTCTAGGTAGGCCAGTCTGAAAGAGTCATTAGCCTCAAAACGGGCAGCTCCTTCAGCCTAATCTAGAAGATTGTCTACCACGGGCCATAATTTATTACCCATTCAAGAAGAGTAGTTCACCTGCCCCTTTATCGATACAATTCCTCATTACTATTCAGCAGTTCAAGTCGGTATTGTTGTTCGATGACAAGAGCTATTGCGGCTGAGTTGATTGAATGGGGGACCACAAAACTTTAGTGACCGGCGAAAAACTCTCCGGAACATTTAGGTGCTGCAACTCCCTACTGAAACGTCGGATTGAACTCCGAATTGCGCCCTTCTGCCAAACGAGATTGCTGAATAAAATGAACTCTGGGTCTACACTTTTTTAGGAAAGTAATTAATTCTATTTAAAATATTTCAGAGAAAGAATGTAGTGGCGACCTTGTTTGATCAAAAAAGCCTATAAATCTTTCTCAGGAATGATTTTTCCTCAAAGAGCCCATCGGTTAGAGCGCTCTTACTATAGTGCAAGATCATCCACACCAACCTCAGACACATCGGCTAAGGAACATGTCTATAATTCATGATATGGCTGTCACGCTCATAAACATCGATTTTATGTGACAAACGTAAGGGAAGTGGAAAAAAGAGAAATGCTTTCCCAAATGGGACTAGAAGAAGTAATGTCATGGGCAAGACGTGACAAAGAGCGAGTACAAGGAACGCAAACGAGTTGCACAAAAATAAAACAAAAATTCTAAAGAAAAAGTAGAAAGATATTATTATTTACAACTTTTACCATCAATTATTTCGCTCAAGGAGGTGTTCAAAAAATATTAATTGCCACAGATAATAAAATGGAAGAAGAAGAAACTCACTGATCCGTGTATCTCGTCTGAGACGCTGGCGATAGAGTCGACGTTGTAGTCCGTACTGAAATCGGCGTCACGTTATATGGTGAATTCGGGTCAGGTGTCGAGACACCGTATATCAATAAAGCATTCTCATCGCGTCGGGACCGTCTTGGCAAGCTACAGTAGGACCGTGGATGTCCCACGGCTACACCATACATGCTGGGGATTGTCGACGGCTGGTGGCTTGTGAATTTCACACGGGCGTGTTACCACTGTTCGGGTGGGATCGGAGGCGGTCGTAAAACAGACCACGCCCATCAAAGAAGACACCGTCGACGACGCTGTCGTCTTCCCGTTGTGGTGGTCAGTCCGAGGGCTAATCACATTGAGGAGCCGCCCTTCAACAGCCTTATGAGTCAATTGTGACGGGGTCCTTTATTAAGCATAACTAACCGACCCACTCACCGTCGGCCGTCGGCCGTCATAAGTGCAATACAGCAAGCTCTTCTCGATTAGTCATGGCTAAAGACAAGTGATGGATTGGACTTGCACGCATTCCCGCATAGAGTAGTCGTACTTAAACTTATAGAACACTATTGGGAAAAGTGTAAGGGCTTCTGCCGCAAGGATTTCCCTTCTCTTGTCAGAGTCCAATTAAAGGAATAAGATGGCTTGCCCTTCGATCACGGAGAAGCAACGCTATTGTCATAGGAGGAGAAAGTGGAAAAGTTTCCATTTGTGAAACCCTGCTCGAAGGCTATCAAGAAAGGAGAACAGTTGAGTAATCGAGAAGAGTGGGATATTCGTAGAAAATTATCTTGGGTGGGCGGAATGGGAGCTTGCTACTCTTCCCAGATATTGAACGGATCAGATAAAAAACACCAAACTATGGTAAAAGCGAATTCCGTCGTGGTTTCAATCGATACTCCTCTAGTTCATCAGTGAAAGTGCCTAACACCTAATAAGTTAAGTTTTTAGAAGAATTTTTGAAGAGATGCGTGCAGCCGCTCGTTTTCATAACGGAGCAAAAGCATAAGTAGCTGATATGCATCATAACCAGGAAACCAGGAAATACCACAAAGTATCTCTGCAGCAATATCACGGAGAAATGTAATGGCCAGATAAGAAACTGTTCGGCAGTCTGCAAGCTTCAAACGCTGCTCATCCAGGAAAGCAATGAACTGAAATTCAGACCAGTGCAACCTTGGCCACCAATTACTTCTTACCCAGTGTTGGGCAGAGATGAAACAGCTGAGCTGTTCTTTCTAAACCCTTTTCAGCCCAACTAAGTAATCTAGCTCTCCATCCCATAGTGGCCGTTACACTGCTATCGGATCACGGTTTTCACGACTCATCAAAGGAATTCTCTAGGATACCTGATGGAAGCTATCGTGGGCCACTTTTCAAAGAATTCGATCACTGCCAACCTATTCGGGTGTGGTGCAGTAGGAACGAAATCGTCGCGTCGCGGCAAGAGAGACGCCGCGCGCGGAGGAATGTAGTAGAATGCAGCAGCAAGTAAGAAGCACAGGAACAAAAGAACTAACAGTAGAATCACGCAAAAGTAATAATCGCATAGTGATCGAGCTGTATTAAGAAGGCTAGAGCAGTAATAAAGGCGAAAGGAAGTTCGCGACAGCCGCGTGCGGCGAATCGATTACACAAAATCGTTCCTACTGCCCGTCTCCCAACCTATTCGGGTTCCTTTTCTTTGAGTACGAATCAGTATTATCCTTCCCATAAACAACTAAGCTTCTGTAAGCCGTTTTGAAGATTTGCTTTTACTGAAGTTATTCAGCTAGGGAACCGAAGTATTCGAGAACCATCTTTAGGCCACCACAAAGGAAGAAGACACCCGAAGATTGAAGCACATCCATATTGATAACATCCCACCCAGCGTTGCCGTTGCCCGATGACCTCTTATGGATTTCCGTATTCCATTCACCCGCTCTTCCTTACAGCCGCCACTTTGACAGGCCGGAAGGAGGTTCGGGGGAGGATGTTTCCAGCTGGAGAACTCTTCATCACGGTTAGTCCGAAGGGAGTAAGGAAATCCATCCTACAATACAGATCACTCCAGTGAAAATGCTCCCGCTCCGATTTTTAACAAGCGTCCTGATGTTATGATACCCCTCAACCCCACCTCAACCGCCTAATTGTGAAGATGTAGCGCACTCACTTGTTCTGACCCTCTCAGTTTCCCCCACCACCAAGGGAGTGGAATCATCGAAAAGACAACTTAGCCCCGAACCATACCCAATAAGGAAACCGGATTCTTTTGACAAAACCACCGGCACTCCGACATTCGAAAACGGAGGCATTCCGCAGCCACTTGTCGTAACCTCATATCCCCGACCTTTGAACCTTGCCGACCAAAGGAAACATTTAGAACAAATGTTGCGCAATCACTTCCAATACACTCAACCTGACCCTGTGTTACTACAACAACACCGTACTCTTCGAGTAGTGTTGGATAGCTTTCTAGCCTACCACAGGACCCTTTCTAACAAGTCTTCGGGTGAATTACCACAAAAGCCCTATGCTTTTGAAGTAAGATGCAGAATCTTACAGAAAAAAAAACCCTCACACGACCCGATCTCAAAAATGAAAGAGGCCCTGGGTTCTGATTTTCGTTTTCCACCTCCCGCAGCAAACGAATCGGCAATACATGATGCTTCAATTTGAATCTGAATTCTTAAAGGCACAGTTCACGATAATTCAATGGGCGGTAACGTCAATGGCTTTCCCGCCCCTCGATCGATGTCACGTCATCATCACACGAGTGTCGAGACAATACAGATCGCAACTATTCGTTATAGGACCCACACACAATCAGCTGGTCGCCGAGTGATGAGGCGACGTTTTTTTTCAATCTTTTTTCCTCTGTTATTCTTTTTGCTGCCGCGATCCCTTACTTAATTTCCTACTCCTAGAGGTTGAAAAAGGTGAGCTACTTTTGCTGGATTACCCATAATTAAAGTGAACTGTGCCTTTAACTACTTCTTGATATCTATTCAGGAAAACCTCTGCTTTTTCCTTATCCAGCTGTTGTCTGGTGGGTTATCTGGTATAACCGGTGACCCACAACATACATTATCCGTTATGCTAACATAGACGCCTGCCACTATTACGTAGCGAACGGAGCTGTTCTCAGGAAGTTATTGTTACACTGCTGACATATACGGTAACCCGCGCAAAAAATTCTGACAGGAATTCTCGGCGATCCGCCAAGCTAGACGTTTTTCACTTCACTTACTCACCTGAGCCACTGGGAATATAGTAGGCGCCGTCGGCGTTTTTATGAAGTATCGTCTGGCCTTCTGCCAATGACGACCAGTCATCCAATGTGGGCGCTAGTGGTTCTCGCATAGCAGATCGGCGCTGAAAGACTTATAGAAACTGTAATATGGTACTGAAACTAAACTATTTTTTCCATTGAGTAGGCTCAAAAAAAATTTTTTATTGTCTGATCAATTTTCCCGATTTCTAAGAATCCCCTACTGCCTTTCTATTATTCTTCCTCAGTAAAAAATGATTCACGGAGGTAGTGAGAAAAGATAAATCAACGTGGACGATTGGTTATTCCTGTCCGCGTTCTATGAGTTATTTTTAATAAAGTTTTGCCCAAAGTTGTCGCGCTGACGGAAGTAGGATCAGTTTGTTCTAGGCACGACGAATAAACGATGAGCCAATAAAAATCGCCATAAAAAAGGAGGCCCAAGGTCGATCTGGCGTCACCCATCACATCAATCGCTACCGGATGTGACTTATATCAGGACCATGGGATTGGTTTCACTATAAAGGGACAGAGCTCAATGTCGACGAAACTAGAAAGTAGGAATGAACCAATCTGCACAACATAGGCGTACGGGATACGAGGATTAAGAACAAAAATTAGTATAAAAAATTCGTTATTGATTGTGTAAAAGGAAAAAAGGACGAAAAAGTTATTTTAAAAACGAAAAATGCCCTTACACATCAAAATCACACCGAAACAGCCTTCAAAAAAGAAACGTCAATAAATTGATCCCCATTAATTTTCAAAAAAAAGTCTGAGCCCAAGAATCGAAGCTTCAAATAAGCCCCTAATAAGTTTCCGGCCATGAGTCAAAAGGGATCTTCCTTCTTTGAGCCAATTTTGGGCAGCTGAAGATCCTGGACAAAAGTAAAGAACTCAACTCAACAAACTAAAAAAAAACTAAATAGTCTCTTACTAGTTAAAACCAAGCAGCTATCCAAATTGAGGTGAAGCATTTGACTGCGTCGTACTTGGTTAGCATGGCAAGAAAAGGAAGGAGTTTAATGGACAAGAAACATGATCCACGGAAAGGCCTCAAAGCACTCGATATATGCATTCTTTTAGAGGCAGGAAAGGACAGAATGGATTTTTTTTTTCAATGAATAGGAGCCGATTGGTCCGAGAAGCTGGCTATTAGCTGACCAGGATAGAGCCATTTTCTAGATGTTGGATAAAGCCATGAAGCTGATTGCATATAAATCAAAACAAAGATCTACTCAAGCCTTAAATGCCCTAGAGAACTATATATGTAGTATGCCACTAGAGATTCATAACATCTACGAAGAATCTAAGAGGAAAAAGCGGTTGTTTTAATTTTTTTCATTTTGTGGATGCGAATGAGTGCGTCGAAGGCGAGCATAAACGTAAATAAATAAATAAATGAAGAAATGAATGTATTTCAAATATTATATGTAAAAAAGAACTATATGTATGTATATGCAACAAGAAAGTGTCAGAAAAAAGGAATTATCATAAGAGAAATGTGGTAAAAGCCTAAGAAGCTAATACAACAAAGTCCTAAGAAATAACAAACAATCAGAAAGTTTACAAATACATTTCGAAACATAGAACCAATACACTTTCACCGATAACATTCGAGTAAACAAAAACAAAAATAAAAATAAACAAAGGCAAGCTCTGCTAAGCAACAAACCAACCTGCTGTGATAATGACATCTCATATGAGTTGTACTTAGGCGGTGCTGTGGTGGAGGTGAGTAGTAGGTCCCGTGATGACAATTCTGAAAGACAACGTGATTGTCGTCGTCGACGCCGCCGTCGCTGTCGGACGTAGTCTGACTCAGAATCAACACAAAAACCACCTTTGAGCTTTACATCAAAGCGCAGACCGGCTGCTATATAGAGGCAATAACATCGTACAAGTCCTTTTCAGCGGTTTTACGATTACTTCCATTTTCTGACAGAATCTTTTTTTTCCTAAGCCCGTTTTGGATGAACATTCTAGGACCCAGCCATCCTGCTTCTATCACTACGCGAACCCAGCAGACAACAATCATCACAGTGGTTAGGCCTTTCTGGCTCGTGTCCCCTTTCCCCTCAATCAATCACCTAGGTGCTGGTACCATGGGACCACATTGCGTGCAGTCAGAGTCCTGAAGACTATTACTGCAAGGTAGACCCCTCACTACCTACCTCCCCCAAGTATCAGAACCATGTCTGACCGTTAGCCAACCTCACCTCGTTCTCGACAATCTTCCGGGTCTTCATAGTTATTCTCATAGTCGTGATCCCGATCAGGTGGATGTGGTGGCATCCATGCCGGTGGTGGTCCACGCATTTCAAATGGCGTGCACTCGGATGGATGAGGTAATGATGAAGCACCTGAACAACTAAAATCATTTTGCGAATCTTTACTGTTTATTTATAAGAATCTGTTCCAGCAAAATAGACTGGAGAAGAATAGATTGATTCCAGAAGGATCGTAACAAGCTGCGTTCAATAAACAAATATGAAAAGTAGCAGTAACTAATCGAAGCGAACGGCGGAACAGATCGACAACGAAACAAGCTCAAACTCTCCCTGATCCCATTAGATGTGGGACTGTTGATTTTCAAGAAAATCGCTGATGCCATCGAAAGCCACTAGGCGACCGGTTGTTGTTACTTGTGACCGTTTGCTCACATAACAAAGAGGCGATGAACAGTGCCGTTATGTCCCGCCCCCAATCGTCGGTCGGTCGATGTTGTGAGGTCGTTAAGGGGATATCACTGACCTGTTATTACTACAGTGCAGCTGTATAATAAGTCTTCCGACACTCTGGAAACCCGATCCGTGGCACGTACAACAAGCCATATACTATATACAGTGTAAACTACGTTTTTCTTTCCCGACCAAACTTAAAGGCACGGTTCACGATAATTTGGGTAATCCATATTATGATGAAAAATGGAAGACAAGGTCGAAAATAGTGCGATGAAGGTGGAGAAACTGCGCGAATCGGTGTTTTCAAAGTAAAAAGAGGCTTCGAAAAACAGCTAAAAAGGGGGCTGGACGAGAATGAGACCAGCAAAATGAAGAAGAGTGGGGCGTTTGGACGAGCTATACAATGTGTCTCACTGCGTACGTGTGGGTCCTGGTACGAATAACAGACTATGGTAAGCAAAAATTCATTCACTTATAAGCATAAGTAAACAAAAACCCTAGTAAAAGCAAAAGTAAGTCATATTTTTCAGCCTCTAGGAGTAGGAAATTAAATAAGGGATCATGGCAGCAAAAAGAACAACAGAGGAAAAAAGAATGGGAGAAAAACACCGCCTCATCACTCGGCGACCAGCTGATTGAGTGTGGGTCCTAGAACGAATAGTTGCAATCTGTATAGTCTCGACACTCGTCTGACGTGATGACGTGACATCGATCGAGAGACGGGAAAGCCATTGACGTTCCCGCCCATTGAATTATCGTGAACTGTGCCTTGAAGAGGTGCTGTGCTATCTTAGAAAGAGCCCATATCGTTTGTCCCTACGAGAACACGATAATGTGCACCTTTGCACGACTCTACAGCAACTCTACTCAGTCTCAGACCAGAAAAAGGCAATTTCAGTTCGAAAAAAATTAAGTCCCACAGAGTGCGCCTGGAATAGCCAAAACCCCACGAAAATAAAAAAAGTAGAAAGTTAAAAAAAAGACAAGACGGAAAAGAGAGTACGATTGGATAGACTTGTCAAATTGTTTAGTGGGATCGAACATCACAGAAACGCAGTCGCTCTACATTATAATATCCCGAAGAGTGTAAGCAACATAAAAGTATAAGCGAGTTAACTAGTGAATTACATTTAATTAACATCAGTTATCCTAAGGGGCCACTTGGAAGGCGAGAAAGCAATTTGCTTTGACATACAGTAATCCGTACTGAGGGTCCCGGCCCGAATGCACCGAAAGTTCTCGTGGATTGTGAAATATTTCTGCTTAATAGGATTCTCAGGAAAGCGCAAGGGCAAGAACTTTGAATGACAAAGAAAATATTATCTGAAACAATTAAGTCTACACACAAGGGTGCAGCCTGGAAAAATCCTTACAGTAATACCTTCACAGTTCCAAGCCAAAATCAAGGTATGCAGAAGTAATTACATGCAAAAATTCCAGACCGTTTCCAATTCAAAATCAATTCCATCGCTTATTCCCCACCCACTTCAGGCATAGAGAAGGAAGTTCATGAAGTTTATAAGAGGGCTTTCGAATCGATTTTTTCAAGTCACACTCCTGACGATAAGGTGTTTGAAGGTCATGGGAAACATAGACCCATAAATACAGCCCTCACCTGTACCCGATTCCATGACCAATTCACATTTCCCCACATTGATTGAAACCTCTTTCTCATGGTTCCGCTCAATCTGGACATCATTCCAACAGTCTCTATACAATCATTTTCCCATCTCACTGCCATAATACCTTACGAACCACCTAATGAGGTGCTTTCTAACGCTTCATTGGCGAATACGGTCACTACGATGGTTATCGTATTGTGGCTATGACGCAATGCTATGATAGCGTAAGGGTCGCGCGAGCAATTCGTCGCCGATCTTGTGCCTGTCAATCATCTCGCCAGTACAAATCCAATTTTCAACAAATTCCAACGGATCTATTGATTGATCGGCTACGTACGCACATTTCCACTACCAAAGGTCTGTTTCCATGCAAATCTTTCACACTAAATATGCACACAGAGAAAATGATTAAAAAAATAAACACCGAAATTGATTCTTATCCAACAAGGAAATCGACACGCAAAGGAGGTCTCTGAACTTAAGAATTCAGCGGAATGCCTGCAGAGTTACTAAACCATCTAAAGTCTATTAAAAAAGGAAGGATAAAGTTTTTGGCGTTAATCACTCCCATCTGAGGGATGCGTCCCCGCACTCGACTTCCATTCAGAATCGTAGTGGCGTAATGAGTGCGTATGTGGCCTATACAATGACTTGCGGTGGCCAGCCGATGTACAAGTCAAGGCTTTAATTCTCCCAGACGAGTCTGATACCAATTTACCGACCCCGGAGGGATGGAAGGCTTCGTCGACCTAGGCGGGCACCGACCCGGGATTCGAATCCCTGGTCGTGCGTGTGAGATAGTGCGCCTTTTGCCACTACACCACCTCCGCCATAAACGTCTATTATTTCTACTTATTATCCATACTATACTATACCTATGTATATATACTATCTAGTTAAAAGAATCATGGACGGGTATCGCTTAGTTTGTCGCCATTTACGACCAGCCAAACAAGCCATTGGTTATATTTACAAACATATTGACTCTTATCTTTATAGTAAGGAACATCTGCTATAAATGGCCAGAACTGACGCAATCTATCGACCTCTAGCATGCATATGATAACTACAATAAAGAGTTGGAATAACAGCCAATAGCACTCATGGGTTGCCAAGAAGAAGAACAAATATTCATTTCATTTAATTATTTGATGCGCTCAGAGATAGGCGACAACCAACAGAAAATAAGGAAACACGAAATATATGGGTACATGAAGCCAAGGTCGCTCAGTTCAGAGCAAAAAGAAATCAGAGAAAACTTGACATTTTTGAATCAGAATAGAAATTGAGAGTGAAAATTGACTTCGTTCTTGTTATTATCTAGTAACACAGTCAGTACAGACTAGTCAAAGATCAAATATGGCAATAACTTCATAGTTTGTTAATTACCCTATCAAGAAGACGAAAACCTCCAAGGTACAACACGAACACCTATGTATAACTTGAGGAGATCCTGGGTCAGCGCTGGGCGAGCGCTCGACCTGCCTACAACCGTCACTACATACCTGGCTCATGACCAATGGAGCCGTTGATCTCAGTGGATCTACGTTACTTCCTACTGATTAACGAAGAAAATTTCCGAAAACTTATCAAATGAATTACTAGGGATTGCTAGAGGGAGAGTTCGCCTAAGAACCTCATACGAAAACCACCTAGGTGCCGCTTTTTCGGCAATCCTACCCATCAAACACCCTGATCCAAGGTCATAAAACAAGTTAGCGAGGAACTGTTACCTACCAATTGGCTTCACTCACAACTCACTTAAGAGTTTATTCTAAATACCCACAAAGATATCCCAGTAAATTGAGGGTACACCAGATATTATCTCCTCGGGTATTTTGCTATTCGGTAAACAAACGATTTGTATTGAACCAAATTACTCCCCTGGTTACCCACACCCTTTTTGATGATTTCAGTCAAACTTTCACATGATTAGTTATCCTGTGAAGCAATTCCAACTTCAATTCGTTCAATTAGTTGTTTTCGCGAAGGATTGCAGTTGCTTTAACTTCCAACAAAACCACGAATACCCGCTTAAGCTCATACTTACGGAGTTCGTCATATTTCCCAACGCCGCCCCAAAGATGAAGACAATGAGAGGAGTTTAGCATGAGCATGACTATACGACGAGGAGGGTTGAAAGAAGAAGAAGAGGGAGAGTAGGAAGGAGGGAAGTAAAAAGGATCAATTAGCACGGACAACAACTAAAACGTTAAGTATTAGGTTGATGCATAATTATTGCGGATTTTTTCGCGGCTTTTTTACTGTGGATACAATTTGGATATTGGATTCGATTTTCTTTTTAAATGATCAGCTTAATTTCCTCTACAAAAATGTACTAATGGTAAGAAGACCATCCGCATATCCGCGAAATTAGGCCCTACTACTCCGAGAAAGGTAGGAAGGTGGCAGAGTCATTCCGTGATCTCAGCAACTTTTCGGCGATGGAACAATCAGCCAAGGTCAACCAAGAAATGGAATCTGCTCCTCAATCTGCCATATTCACCAGCAGGAACTTCTATGGATTATCTCGTCAACCGTTCGCTGAAAAAATGGCTAGAGAATAGAAGTCACGTCGATTTGGATGACTTGATGGCCGATGTTACGCCGTGGATCGCTCGTAAGGATCAAAAATTCTTCGCTTTTGGGATCCCACTAACTAATCAATGGGAAGCAGTGCTTGACGAAGATGGTGGATAAGTTCCGGAGTAATTATTTGGACATGTTTTTGTTCAGAATTTTTATCGTTTCGTTAAATAAAATTTGTCGAAAAAATCCGCAATAATTATGCATCAACCTAATACAATAAATCAGTTCTCAAGACCGCTAAACTCAGAACAAGAACATAAACCAAAAAGTACCATGGCGGCTTCTCTACTGGGTGGACTTTTGCGTTGTCAACATTTGCCTGAGATAATTTCTTTTTCAACTGTCTTCCGGTGCCCATACCAGACCAAAAAACTGACTTTTCACATAACAATACCGACTGGAGAGAGATATCATTCAAAAAAATATTTCTGGTAAACACAAAGTAGAAACAAACTTGAGAAACTCTCCATAAAAAAGCTCCTAGTCCAGGTCGTTCGAAGGGCAATCAAGGCAGTACAAAACATACGAAAACTTTGGAAGTTTTGTTTTCCTTCTCTAAGGATAACATTACGAACTGGATAACTCAGAGCAGACCAACTATAATCAAAACTACTTTTCTTGAACTCAACTGGTACTAATATCCACCCACTGTCAACAATTTGTTCCGCAAGAATAGAATTCGTATAACCTGATTCTAGAGAAATTCTATAACGCCTCCATGAATCCTCGTCTCAAGCACAAACAACTCGTCCGAATAACAAGTTAGATGGAACACAGTTATAGGGCAAAACCCAAATATGGGACTTGCTGAGTCTCAAGCATAACGGAGGCCTTCTCTACTAGCTTTCATCCGATAAGTTCATACTACGCTGACGGAATGTGGGCAGATGAATAATCCCATGGCCCACTTATGGGGTAATCTTGCAACTTAACGCCGTTTCTCAGAGCTGTTGATTATGAGGGTTACATCGTACATTGACATGACGAAGGACGAAGGACAATTGACGGAAACGAACTACGAACTGTTCTACAAAATTACCTAAAGACGTAACAGTCAATCAAAAATCTTGCAGCCTTTGCGAAAACGATCCACGTTTACCACCGCTTTCATAGTAGAATTTTCTGATAAACAATCTCACTACGATACATAAATCCAACACAAGATATAAAATAGTGATTTATAGATTTGAGTATACCCGAGATTGGGGAACAAAGCAGAACAAGAGGGTAAAAGAAAAAGGAAAAAGTGGGTAAAGGAAATCAATTTCGGAAAAGATATTAATCAGAGGTAAGGTATAATACGGAAATGATATACTGACAAAGAGATTGAGGAAAGCTAATCCACCCGAGTTTTTGGTGAGGTCTCAACTGGGAATGTTCTTGAACAATGTACGAAGAGGTGATACAATAACCCGAGAAAACTTTAGCGCAATGGCAGGAGTGGAGCCAACCATATGCATACCATTGCCCATAATGTTACTATATCATCCATCTATGACGATCACTAATTAAACATTAAGCTAGTTTCTTGGAAGGGAATTAATCAGTTACACAAGGAATGATTTTCTAAAAACTGGCTGTAACTGTGAGTGAAAATCAAGGATACCAGTGAAGGAGGCTGCAGACCAAAGTTTTCGAAAGTTTTGTAGAATTCTTGAGAAGGCAAGAAATTAAGTCAGAATCTGGTACTATTAAAATGGAAGCTGATAAATATAGTTACAATAAGGTCACATAAAAAAGGAGGTGAAGAAAATACTTCACAAGCATGAAGCCATGTTCATTGAAATTCATCCATAATCGTGAAATGGGGCGTCATAAAGGGAAAATTCAAAAAAGAAAGGAGGAAAAATGGAGAAAGGGAAGGCTGGTCAAAAAAGATTCAAGAAAGCCCATGTAACCCACCATTCACATGAAGATGGGGCCGGGCACGATCCGCCGCACGCGGCTGTCGCGGACCATTTGCCTCGTTATAGCAGTTTTAACGTTTTTCATACAGCTCAATCGCTATGCGATTACTAATTTCAGCATGATTCTACTAATGAATCTTTTGTTCCCGTATTTCTTACCTACAGCTGCATTCTGCTACATTCCTTCGCGCGCGGCGTCTCTCTCGCCGCGACGCGGCAATTTTGTTCCTACTGCACCACACCTCATGGAGAGTGACTGGATGCAGTAAAGCCTGGAACGGCTCAGCAGAAAAATGACCTTTTATTGAACTTGCCCATGGGACTGCCTTTCTTCCACTTTGTTAAGGTCAAGTGGGGAAGTTGCTTTGCAGAGAGCATTAAAAGTGGTCAATCGCCAAAACGGACAACAATAAAAGAATAGAAGCTGTGTGGAGCGCAAGTGCTTCCTGGACGCTAGACGAAGGTGTTCGGCAACAACATGGTCTTTTTGAATGCATTTCATTTGAGTAGAACTTCGCAAAATCGAATCCAAATAATGAAACCCATTACTCATCATAGAAGAAAGCTCACGACAACATTTCGGAAAGGACCAGAAAGAAAATGAGATGAAACTAGGGTTAAAAAATTTCCATTTTATTTAAATATTTTCGAAACGATTCCAAGAGTCAGAAAGATCCAAACATTAGTGTTCAACTGTCTACGTAGTCTGTCAGTACTCACGAAAAAAGGGAGACAATCAGAATCAGAAGGAAGGAGCTGAGGCAACACAGGGATAATATCCAAGAGGGAAGCCTTGATAGTCTCTCAACCGAATCCGCAAGTACAAAAAAACCCATCCCATCTCGATTGAGGCATTCGAAATCGCCGTCATCTCGCCCATTGAACTGGTCAGTGATGGGAACGTGCGTTGAATTGAACAGTTCAATGGGCGTCTGAGAATGTACCAAAATGAAGAAAAAAACTCAGGACTTCTGTGAAAAGGGGATGTGAAAGTTTCAGAAGAAAGGAGGGGGAAAACTGAAAACACTTCCGCGAAGTCTATTCAACTGAAACTAGCAACCCGTTCTATAAATGTCATTCACATCAGCCATAGGACAACTACTTGGAAATTATGTCGCTCAGAAGAGACAATAGGCAGAAAGCCATTCAGCATGAAGGCTGAAGCCTGACCGAGGAAATGCCCTTCGAAAACGGCATAAAATGTTCTAAGAACTACATAAGTACATGAGACAGCGAAAAAGGTTAAGAAGACGACAGGGGACCAGAATAAAAATGGCGTATTTCTTATATATAAGAGCCGAGGGAAAAACCATCCCATCCTTCATAAATGTAAGCAATACCCATCACAGAGGAGGAAACTGCCCTAGTTATCAGGTCCAGGAATAGAGAGAACAGTTGTTGTTGGGACTTGGCGTGTTGTTGCTTATTTGTTGTTTAAGTAAATATAAGAATCGAGGCCAACCTGTGCGGCACAACTTGTGCCCACACTGTCACGAGCTCCCACTCGCAACTAGCTTCGAACTCTAGAAGCCCTACTCAAATCTCGTCCTCCTTAAGACTTGTCGGAGATTACTTACTAGGACAACTCCTACCTGAAGGATCACAGCCAACCCTAGCTCGGTCTATATTTCCCCCTAATGGACCAGGCAAAAAAATCCTAGTGAAAACCAGTTACCACTGAAGCCAAAGGGATGAAGGGGTTGAGAGTAGAGAATGATTCAAGAAGAAAGAAATGACGTAAATGTTGGGGAATTCTAAGCCTAGGCCTAAAGCACGTGAGTAAATGAAGGTTTTCTAGAGAATCTTTCATGTCGCGGCGCAAAGTTGGGGAAAATAAGGCTGAAACTTCAATCAATTATAGATATGCTCACAAATCGGTTCTACTGTTTGGGGTCTCTTCAAACCAATTCTTGAAGACAAAATTCAAATAAAATAAAAATTGAAAGGAACAATAAGGATTGCGGTTTTCGCATTTCTGATAGTAGCGGCATGTCCGAGCCGTATCTGAAAACCGTTGTGAAGAATTTGTCGGTCATCGAAAGCGCAATGAGGCACAAACGATGGAGGAGGCCGAAAGAGTCTGGATGGACGAACGACTTTTCAGGCCTGATCAAAACGATCTTTGCATCATATTTGTTACTAGAGAATGGATACACTTTGAATCCACAAATCGCGAAAAAACGGTTCTGGAGAATGCTTATTGATAGCAGTCTATGGCGGGTGTGGTGCTATAGGAACGAAAGTGTCGCGTCGCGGCGAGGAGACGTCGCACGCGAAGGAATGTAGCAGAATGAGCAAGTAAGAAATTCACGAACAAAAGAACTAACAGTAGAACCATGCCATAAGGAATAGTCGCACAGCGATTGAGCTGTATGAAGAATGCTGGAACTGTTATAACGAGGCAAATAGTCCGCGACAGCCGCGTGCGGCGGATCGATTGCACAAAACCGTTCCTACTGCCCGTTTCCCGTCTATGGCCACTGAGAGGAAGGGTTGCGGTTGGATTCTCCAAGGTATATCCTTGCAGTAGACTCTTGATTCTAGGACTAATTATACTCTGAAAGATGGTCCTGCTACTTGTCCTTTATTTGAGGGTACTAATACCGAGAGTTACACCTCGTCCGAAACTTAAAATACATATTTGCGACCATTTTGGATGGAAATAGCCGGTGAACCAATAAAAAGACCGGAGTAGAGTGAGGTTGCTGACAACTCAACTTCCGATCTCTCCCCAAAGGCATTGTCGGCTTGAAAAGCAGCCTGGATAGGGAACAATCAGGGCTGAAAATGAATCCCCTTATCCACTAAGGCTTCTCAAACGGGAAAGGGCGTATTTACGGGACTTGTAGGGGACGACACTATTTTAGAGGGAGCATATATATATGTATATTGTAACACAGTCAGCTTCTACAATCTACATTGCTATGCAGCGACTGGGAACTCGTCCAAATGTTCATTTCGTCATGTCCTAATCTCGTCCATACTTAGAAAAGATGAGTTCGAAGAAGGCGTCGAATTTTAGGATTTTGGCAACCTTTCTTGTTTCCTTCACAACCGTTGAACTATTATGCATCAACATTTGGCCCTCTAATCGGGCCCTATAAGATGTTTGTGAGCACATGTTCTCCGAATCTCCTCTAGGGAAACTCGGCTAAGTAAAAAGCACGGTAGTTGGGCTCAGCGGATAGCCAGAGCGGGTTACACAGGCCGTTAAAGCTACTTAACCGCGCATTAGCTTTCAATCGTTAAGAAGTACAAGATTCGCTTCTTGAGACTGGACAACCAAGTCCCACTATCTCTACTAGGCGGATAAGTAGCCCACCTGGTCAAGGTGGTAGAACTTAAATAGCAGACCCTCATCTAAGGAAAGAGATTTCTGACGTGGGCTCTTCTTAAACAGTCAGTTTTCCTATAGCCTCTGTATGATCCTTTTTTATGCTTTTACGAGTTACTTCTTCCAAAAATAGATTGAGCCGTGATAGGAACAAATCTTTCCTTTATGCTTCTATAAAAGAGCGAGTAAAGCTAAAGGACAAAAAAAAATTAATTCATCGATGATGGATGTTGGCAAAATCCCTGAACAAGCTATTATAACTCAGTCTAGCGACGGAATAAGGTCATATGAACTCACTCAAAACCTTCAGGGAGCGAAACAAAGCCCTCTTTCATGGGAACTTGTACTGCCCCTCTGCGAGAGGGACGACAAGTATAGGCTGCTTGTAAACTAAATCGAAATTTGAACTTCGAAAGCGTTGTGATAACACTGGCCATACTTTCAATTCCCAGCTTTTTTTGAAACTATCTGTAATTCCGAAAATTTTGCTTAGCCTTTGGGATAGGTCCTGAAAGGAGGTTGAGAAGTGTGCAATATTAGCTATCCTCAGCCATAAATGCCAGGATTCTGGTAGGAACACTGAGACTTTCTGGTCGAAGCATTTGAGAGAAAGAGAAGATCATGGGAAGCCGAAGTTCCGCGATCGCTCTTGAAGTCCAATATGAGAAGCAACTTGCAACTACAGAGCTCTCAAGAAGTAGTAAGGTGAGGTAAGAGAAGTAAGTGCATCCCAGGGACTATAATCCACCCATGTTCGCTTTTTTTTGCCAGTACGTCCTTATCGTTATTGCCCTACACTTTTAAGGATTCGTTCTGAAGCTGAATAAAAAATAGATTTTCTGATAAAAACTGAGGAGGTCAGATTTTTTCACCATACGACTTATGTTCACTGCTTCAGAAAATAACAAACACTATAGAACAAAAAAGAAAGGCAAAAATTTTCGGAGGGAACGTACTTCAGAAGCTCTATTACTCCAGTGAGCTTAAGTTATCCAGAAGGCGTCATGAAAAAATGGATACTGTTTTAAGAAGAATTCAACGGGCTCGAGCGGAGACCACCTTGAGGAACGCACATCAGAAACTCCTTCATTCAGGAATAGCCCAAAGTACCACAAAAGAAAATAGTGAGCCGGCTGCTTCCAGTAGAATCAAAGGAAGCAGGCAGGTAAGAAACTAGAACTGGACCAACTATGCCCTTTACTGCAGTACATGAGACCGAACCAAAATCGGCTATATCCTCGGTCAAGTCGAAACCTTCTGAAGTCATGCAGCCAAGGGTAAAATCATAAACATGGCGGTAGAGCTGTGTCCGGGCCTCTTCCCCCACCGCGGTGTCGGTCGGTTCCGCCACACGTTCCGCAATCATGCGCATTATACAGCCAACGTTCCATAAAAATCGGACGGCCTCTGGAATACTTTAGAAACCTTCACCGTTACGCGCTTCACAACTGTACGAATTGGAAGTCAGTACGCATAAAATCAAATGATGACTACCATCTTATTCAGGCGAAAGAAATCAGTTGGTACAAGCGAGGGTCGCTGTAAAAGTCAACTAGATGGTTTTCATGTGATGAATGTTTAGAATTTTTTCAAGAAGAACTAGAAAGGATGTAAGACGGTCATCCTGAGAACACATAAGGTACTCATTGTCAGGGCGTACCATTTCCCATTTGGAGGAAAATGGGGTGAACTCCCTACACAAGTTCTCGCATTTTCAATAGATCGCGCTTTTAAATCATGGAGCCATAAAGAATATGTCAGGATAAAAAAAACTCAACTCAACTCAAAAAAAAACTCAAAAACTTATGAATTTCGAAGGATAGAAAAAAACTGTCCCGGCATTGCATAAGGTCAACAATCTATACGAGTGATTTAACCGAAAATATAAATGGAGAAGCCAAAAAAAAATCTGGAAGTTTTCCTTCACGCTACTGAACGACGCTAAGCATCGACCGTAAACAGATTGAGGTTGAAGAGAAAAAGAAGGAAAGGATATTCAAGAAAATCAGCTCGTGACATGCTTAGGAGGCACAAATCGCGACAGCTGGCTGAGAGTCAACCGAGCGGGCCGAGAGTAGATGAAATGAGCAATAGGTAACTTCAACAACGGATCAATCGTGATAAGGGCAAGGATAAATTCAGAATCGTAGTGGCGTTTTGAATATGTGGCCTAAATAATGTCTTCTAGGGGTCCTCAGCAGATGAACATCGGAAATCAGCCCTTCTATCCACTCAGACGAGTCTGCTGGGCGAGCTTTGATCCAGGATTCGTCAGCTCACCGCTATACCACCCCAGCCTATGGAATCGTAATAAAATCCAAGAGCTACGGAGAAGCATTGAATACTCACTAAAACCAACTATCTAAGTGCCTCCGAAAATCGAGCAAGTGAAGCCTACGCAAACCTGAGGCGCGTATGGTAATAAAATGGGAATTTGCTTTAAACGCTACTCGAAATCAGCGGACACAATGAGAACTGTTCTCGAAATTGCCGGAACCGAATCGTTAAGTAAACAGCTAAATTCTTCCAAAAAAGTTCCGTAACTGTGGAACATCGACGACACAGAGCAACGGGATTTTAATACTTTGCGTATCATAGGTGCCTACAATCCAGCGAAGGAGATCGCTTGATTTATTGCGCTTGACTTTCTCTACGTTCCAAAGTACTGGGTTCCACAATTACATTTATCGTACTCCGCACGAACTTTGAATGAACAAAATTTTGGTTCATCTTACAATAAAAAAGACATAAAAGATTCTACAAAAATGCATAAAGGTGACCATAAAATAGTAAGGAAAAATAGAAAATAATGATATAAACAAAAGTAAAAAATAAATGGCATGAAATCAAGTCTTATCGAAGCCAACCAAAATTCAAGATGTTAAGTAAAGACGCCTTACTCCGTGTAGCCTTCGAAAGCTTGCTCAATCTGGAGGTTGTCTCGTTTAAATTAGGTTCCTCAGATCACCCATTACGATTAGGACTTCCCATGGGACAAAAAGGGGCGGAGGTGGTGAAGTGGCAAGTGGCGCACTATATCACACGCACGGTCAGGTGTTCGAATCCCGGCTCGATGCCCGCCTGAGCCAACCAAGCCTTCCATCCCGTCGGGGTCGGCGAATTGATACCAGACCCGTCTGGGAGGATAAAAGCACTGAGCAAGCATACGCACTCATTAGGCCACTACGATTCTGAATGGAAGTCCAGTGCAGAGCGCATCCCTCAGACAGGATTGATTAACGCCTAAAACTTTATTCTTTATCCTTTATGGGACAAAAAGTCCATTTTAAGACCTCGTTCCTTCTCCAGGATTATAAAATCATGCCGTGGTACGATTAATCAAAACAAAAACTGCAGCAACATATTATAACGAAAAGTGCTGCCAGACCCAAAACAACAAATAAAAATATCGAGCATTCTTGAATGAGAAGACTGGAGGGTATTCACTTTTAAGACGGAAATTCAAATCAGTAAAAATTATTCGAAGACTTAGAAGCGGCTTAGTGTTTTCGAAGGGAATGGCAGAAAAGTGCAAACTTTCCTAGACGGCAACATTCATATGTTGGCTACGTGCCATAACACCAAATATGGGAACAGTAATATGAGACGCCGATTTTCATTTACATGAGAATTAAGTGTGAACATATCGTTTAATACTCTGAGGCCTCATTTTGGTGATAGTAGCATTTCGCTAAGGGAATCTTACTGCTGGACTAATTAAATAACATTAACCTACCCATTCAAGGCTCGAACAAGATGTCAATGTTATTTGTTGAGTAGAGAGCTACTCTCTGGATTATATGGGCAAACATGACCGATGACCGTTCGTCGACACTCATCTCGGACCCGCCTCGGATGAGGTTGAGCTTCGACGGTCACACAGCCACAGCCCGAACTCTAACTACCACCTGGAGCCAGTCACAATTTGGATCTCCCTCGATGAACGAGCTTTGATAACCATCAAGTTCCAGATAGAATAGGTACAAAAAGAGAAAGTCGATATGAAAAAATGCAAAAAGTCACTAGTTATGATAGTAGTATCTTTTGGCCTTCTGAGGTTCCTGGACGACGATATAGTCTTCTTCAGAGGCCAGGTGCACCAAATGGAACAGATAGCAACAACAGCACCTTGGAAAGCATATCGATGCAGACCAAGAGTTCGCACCACGCCTGGTTCAGACACCGCCTCCGAGCCCGTCTGCGACAGGCTAAACGGAAGAGGCCGAAAATCTATTTCCGGTCAGTGAGCTGACTTGGCCCTAACGTGGAATTTTCGCACCTTACCAGCTTACGGTATCTGAAATCTCAAAAGCCGTTTTAGCCACCGGTCGACCCAAGCAACCCCTTCAACCTCATAAATTGGCAGGTCATACTAATTATAGAGATGCCGATTGGTGACGGAAGCAACAATAGGCAGCTCATGGTCTGCGAGAGGGAAAAGAATACTATTATGCACGTCTGACCACGGGATAACCCTGCTTATAAGCTTTCTGAAAATTTTCCTCAGAAAGTTCTTGACAGCTCCTTTTCAGGCGTGAAAAAGAAAAGCAAGAAGAAAATACAAAAAAACTAGACGTAGTTGTACATACGGGTAATCAGGAGTGAAAAATTTAGGTAAGGTTCTACCTTCCATCATGAATTTTCAAACTCGGAGGGGTATCGACGAGGCATGATCCGAGAATCGGGTCCAGATCGACTAATCGATCTGGACCCGATTCACAGCTTACTTAACAGTCAAAACGCACTTTTGATAGAAATTATTCTGATAGCGCAATATCAGGATAATACTACGATTCTAAACTTGATTAGACCGCCCTCACTGTTCAGAACCTCATTCACAGGAAAGAGAGTCACAGTTCTCGGAAAATCACTGCGTAGACCTCAAGAAAAGGCACTAAAAGGTTACTAGAAAAGAAGTTCCATGCATGGCTCATCCAGCAGTCGAAAGAAGCAAGTTCTCACTAAGAACTAATTAAGCCTCGATATGGGAAATTAAAAACGTGACTCTCGGACGACTACTGAAGAATAATTCCACCACCCAAGCTCTTCCCATCTATAAAGTGGGTTTGTAAGACAAATGGGATCTTACTTTAAGTTCCAAACACGGTTTCATACAGACAAAACCCTGCAACAAACACTTCCACTCATTTCATTCTATCCATTTTTTTGCAGTTCATCAGTGACTCTTGAAAGTCTCATAACAAATTGCCCATAGACAGAACATTTTGGAAGCGGGCGAAAGTTTGTTGTTCTGTTCATAGATGGCCGGCCAACGTACGAAAGTACAAGTACAGCTACGCTTCGTCTCCCTATGCAAACAATCAGGCATTACACGATCGTAATCAATGTGAACGACGACGTTATTTCTCACCATGAAACCCTTTGCTGGCTAGAAGGAAACTGTCATAGCCAAAGGACCGAGAACTCTCCTAAGACATCATGCAGAACGAAATCTATCCAGTTAATGCCAACGCCTTCCTCTGCATCTCAAATGGACCGTAAATGTCACGCTAGCAGGCCTACGAATGACGCTGAATCATAGGTCAAATTCACCGATGTGTTCTTGCCAATGAAATCATCCAGTCTTGATGTGCCAATAAATTAAACAATCCGTCAATAATGATGTAAACAATTTCACAGGAAATTTGCCAGGTAGGAAATTTGCCAGGTATATATCGAAATGAACCCCTGAGAGGAGTGAGAAAACATGCCTTTCGACTTGTTTACCCTTCACACGATCGTTTACCCTTCGGCACCCCTAAGTTTCTTTACTTCGTAATAATACAACTACAGTTCCAAAACGATAGTAAAGAAAAGACACATTGCGAAAAATCTGCATCAAAATTCAAAAAGGAAGTAGCACGACGGAAACAGTCAGGAGCACGGACGACGGGTACGGGAGAGGTGCTACATATAAGTGCGAATGAATGCAGATGATGGTTCGGAAAATCCTCTCTCTCTGGAACTGAAGTATGAGAAATGAGCTTTGTCCTAAAATGCTTGTTGAGTTTGACAAATATGTTCCATGAATGGCAACGGAAGAAAATTGAAGTGTAATTACAAGAAGTAAGAAAAGATAAGAAATATGGGGAACTTGAACCCGGCTCTTCAACCCTCCTCTGATCCCTCCAATCCACTCTGAAGACACTTCAGATCATTTTCATCAGTGTGCAGCAGTACAATGAATACACAAAGCTTTCCAAACAAGAATACGGAGGTTAAAAAGGTAAAAAACAGGTGTCGATGAGAATCATGACCCTTTCCCTCATCTCGTTTTTAAGAAACTGCCTACAACTATCAGCAGCGAATTTTTTGCGATAAGAAAATGGAAGATCCTAAGAGGTCGGGGATTTTTAGAAAGCAAAGGTAAAAACAGTATAATCCAAATTTACATTTACCTAGGATAACTCACATAAATCTGAGAAAAAAAGGAACAGAATAGCTACTTCGGCATAACCATATACCACTCTAAGCCCTATCGAATAGGCTAAGAAAAGGGCCATATGAATCGTCGGCGCAGCCGCCACCATCGCCGTCAATCTTTACCGCTCCTACGCGAAAATCATCGACATTTCACTTCAAACGAAATGCGACGAGGAAAACCCTCTGAAAGGAGCGGGTACCGCGTGCGTTCACGATGTCGCTTCCTCTCACATCTCATAATGTCACACACGGAGGAATTAATCCCACCAAATATAGACGCATAACGAATACTTTGTGCCGGTCGCACGACTATTAGACTCATCATTCAAACGGCACGAGCATGGGAAGGTAAAGCCATCTGGTAAACATCATTCCAGAGCACTGAGGAACGCCGTTCATTTATGTTTCGATGATTAATAGCTATGATCCAGTGAGCTACTATGTCCGAGAAATTCAACGAGGTTCAGCGTGGCAATTAATTCAAATGAGAAAGAGAAAGGGAGAGAAAACGTAGGGGCAATGTCTCCCTCAAAGCAAATGAGGACCTTTTTGACTGCACCGAAATAGTGTCCAATAAAGTAGAAATCGGGTGGAAACAGTATGATGGCAAGCTGCGAGTATTAAACACGCACTGTCCGGGGATCGAATCCCGGACTCGCCCAGGTCACCCGGTCCTTCCATTTCTCCTGAGTCGATAAAATGCTTTCAAAGTCGTTCAAGAGAATTCATTCATTGGTGTATTCATCGGCTGACCATCGCAAGTCAGCCTCTTGAAGCCTATTTCATACTACCTGAACGGTTACTTAAGTGAGTTTGAAATTCCTTCAAATACTAGAATACAAGAAGAAGAAAACCAAGATAATATCGAGAAAATTATGTTTAAGATTGAGATAAAGGTAGGGATCCATTCACTGACAGCATTATTATTCGGATGGAACCCTTGTCATCATCAAAAGTTCCCAGAGGAAAGCATTTGGATAGCACCAACATCATACCTGCGTACTTTAGCAAAAAGTACAAGGCCTCGGGTAATAGGCCGGTGTAACTTCAAGATGCTGGTACCTCCGGCCGTTACCCATGTTTTGGAGGAAGCCAGTTGCCCTGTGTATAGAATTACGAATGGTTGCTACCACTTGTTATGATAGGTTTCTGTTACCTTTAAAAATCACCAATGGAGCAGAGTAACAGTGCAGTTGCTTCGGGTAACGGAACTTCTCCCCGATTGCGGCATTCTCCCTTGCGGCATGCGGCGAATGTCAGTGCAACTACGGTACTCATCCCGCCTCCCCGGCAATCGATAGGACGCGATATTTTTCGTTGATTGCCTTCCTTTTTTTACAAGATTTTATTGTTTTTTGAATGTTTCTTTTTCGTTTTTACTTTTATTAGACTTGATTAATTAGAATGACTCCTTCTATATCAGCGTCGATCAAGATCACCGGAATTGAAGAGAGCAGCCAGCCAATCCAAATAATCAAAGGACTCCCTATCTCACATATTGCGCGCTCCAATCTTCCATCGCAATCGTGCGATACGCGGCGGGTGCAGCGTGCGCGACGCCGCTTTCGGGGAGAAGATTCCGGACCCCAGTTGATGCCATGGCAAAGAGCTGAACTTCATTATCAGGTCAAAAGTCGCACATTTGAGGTTGCAATCGTAACCGTTTGAATAATTTCAGCTCGATTAAACGTTTCTCGAAGAACGAGTTGTCGCAAATGCCAGAAAGGTTAGGTCCCTTGGTAGACAACCCACCGGACCATCGGCTGCCCGAATGTAAAGGTCGGCAGTTTACTATTAGAAAAAACCATCCGATGGCTCTAGAGATGTCTCTGGAGGAGGAGTATCTCCTGTTCGTGAATCAATCTATAAAATAGATTGTCAAGGCGAAAAGGAGCTAGCTGGCGAGTCGGAGGCGAAAAAGGGTATAAATAGCACCTTCAAAAAGCCTCCGGTCAGCCTAGTTCGATTTTCAAGGCTTCAACTCCGCTTCAATGCCTCATCTCATCGGAGCACGCCTTTTCAGTCTTGACTCCATTTCAATTTCATTTGCTATCATTGCACACATCACGACGAACAGAACCCACAATAATATATTATTGAAGACGTTCCCAAGCTCCCATAGGAGACTCTAGCTGGCCACACGGATGACACTTTAATGAGATCTCATCACGGATAAGAATGAATGCCGATACCGCGTCAACTTCGCACACTCACCGAATATTAAAGGCGTTTACGACGACGACGGCATTCATTTTGTCAATGAGGGGGATTCCCTCCAGACAACAGCAAAAAGTATCAAGGATGAAGAATCCAGTTCGAATCAAAAGCGCTCTGACGTGCAACGGGCTCGGGTCCCATTCGTAGTTGTAGAGATGGTCAGAGCTTTCAACACTTCTGCTTTTGAAGATAACTTTGAATTTGAAAGCGCTGAATTTCCAATGTGATCCCGTGACAACCTTCGCTTTCCTCTCCATCTACTACGAGAATAAAAGGCGAATCTCTGTAGGTCTCTCCCGCAATTTCAACCAGTTCCCAAAGTTCCCCAAATCAGTTTCGCTTTCTCAGCAACACTCTCACATTAACAGTTCGAGACTACAGTACTCTTCCTATGTGAGGCCAGCTTTCGAGTGAACGCACAATTTCATGGGAGCGGGAAACTAGCGATTCGGGAGAACACAAAGCCCTACGTATGGCCTATAAACATATACACCGCTAACAAAGATATGCGTATTTTGCCGCGTGAAATTCGCTCGTCGCATACGTTATTGCATTACCAACAATGGTCGGCAGATGACTAAAGTGGACGACGACGACAAGAGTTGACTGAAATGCGTTGGTGGTTTGCTCCCATCGATGCCCAAACCACGAAAAAAGGGGGGGGGGGGGGGAAGGACGTTGGGTCAACAGCAGTCGGGTGCTCAACTCAGAATTCGCGATATTGCGGCAATATAAAAGTAAAGAGAATCTCAGAGTCGGGCTTTAGTCAGTCAGGGAATACGGGTATACACATCGGTTGGGAAATAAATGTGCGAGGAAGTTAAGAATTCAAAAAGAACCTAGAATGAAGTGATTATTCCTGTTCGTAAGGAATTCAGTCCAAATTCGCAATGAAGATGTCAGATACTGAAAATCGTAAGAATTATAATAGTGTTAGGTCGATGCTTTAGCATAATCGTATCTCACATTGCACCTACTCACACCTGCAAATTCAAAACATTGGGTGAAAATGTGGTTGAGGGGGGGGGGGGGGGCGGGCACCCATTCAAAGGCTAGTATACCAAGAACTGAACTCAGTGAAACGCGTTATGTCGTGTTATATCATGGACATGCCAGTGTTTAAATAAGGGCTTTCGTAGAGAAGGAGCGCCGCGGTGGGCAAGTTATCTTTCCTTTTTTTCCGCAGGGGTAATCATCCCCTCCACCCAGGTGCTCCTACCCTACCTAGGCTTATTTGGGAAACTAAATCTCCTCAGCTGAAACCGCATAAAAGAGCTAAGGTGGTCGGTTCCCATCATCCCTTACGCATCCGATACAGCGCCATTATAACAAGGACTAACACGTTAGACTGAGTTCATTTCTTGATATACTGACCTTCGGATGGGTGGCCCCCCCCAACTACATTTCCACCGTGTTAGGTTAATGCTTTAGCATAATCGTATCTTACATTGCACCTACCCACACCTGCAAATTTAAAACATTGAACTTTACTTTTTTTCGAGAGCCAAGGTTGGATCCCCTTTGCCAAACTTGCGATGAGAAAATGAAATCCGCGATAGACACAGTCCCTCTAGACAGATTACATGAGCATATCTGAGGAAAGGATTCATGGACGGCGTTTTTATTCCTGGTAAAATTTTAAATAATTAAAGTCTGAAATCCTTGCATGCAGAATGGCCCGAGCATGGGCAAAACTACTAAGGCAACTATCAAAAAATTAGGCGAAAAAAGAATGGAAATAAAAAAAAAAGATTCACTTGAAGAAAAATACAAGAAAACGGTGTTCTGTAGAAGACTCAGCCACATATGCGAAATTCGCAGTCCAAGCAAACCATATAGATTGGTTACCTTTTTACTGAAGTGACGCTTAGCTTCTAGAAAGGATCTAGCTTCAACGGAATCAACTATGAAGATCAGGGAAAAAAGTGAAAAACGACTTGATATTCTTGGTAAGCACAGAGCCCATAAAGCACGAGCACAGCAGGGCTCGGGTCCTTTCGGAGGCCAAATCGCAAACTTCGGGAGAATGTGAAATAAATCCATTGAATGGGCAGAAAATTCATGGTTTACTGGTGCTTTCAACATGACAAATGGGTCAATGAAAATGCCCTGCCTGGCATGCAGCAAGTCACTGCAGTGCCGTTCTGCCGCCCCTTTTTTTTTCTTGCATTGCTTTCTCAAGACGACAAAATTATGGATGAAAAAGTCACGCACACCAGGACCTTCGAAATAATCAAAGGACGTTAGTCAATAAAAAACCCATCTTTACATACCCACGACGCTACTATGCTAAAAGGATTTTCTCTGAAAAAGTAGATGGCTCAATCAGACAAAGGATCATTATGTTCGTTTTGGGTCTACGGAGAGAGACCCGATGAAATGAGGTCTAAAAATTTTCTGGTCTCCATGCTTGGATGAGAGAAATCTAAAGGTGAGTTGTCTGGAAGAAAAGGTTAACTAGGGCAATACCACGTCCAGTAGGCCGTGAACGCCCAAACAGATCCAAAAGCATTCAAGCAACCCAAAGAAGGACAAGTGCGCGGTTTATGTGGTTGCAGTTGCTGCGGCTTCCCCCTTCTTTCGATTCTGCCTCCAGCTTTCTAGGCTTGCAGGAGCCCTAGGGATGCACAAGGAGCCAATACCTGTACCTGCCAATATTACCTGTACCCAAAAACGATGTCTCTGGCAAGAGCTAGAGCCTAACTCCAAGAAGTACCCCCCGCCGTCGGATCCTCTATCACGGTTTGCAACAGCAAAGACGTTAAAAGTGAAAGGCGAAAGGTTGGAGGAGGCGATAAACCTGGTACCTGCTACGGTAGCTGCTGTCCCGTCTCATATGGGGCTATTTCCACGGCGGGTATGTGATTCCCGTGAGAACTCATCTAACTGACCGTTATAATTCAATGCCAATTACGCATCCTATAGTATCAACAGCAGCAGGGAAATGGAACCTGGACGAGCTCTAATGAACCACACTAATGGGGCACAGCAGGTAAACATGATTAACCTATACATTTCCATAAAAGTAATATGAAAAAGTTTTCCTGGCTGATTCACAGCCATCTCTCAATCAAAGTAAGACTTCTCTTGATCGTTGAAGTTATAAAGGATATTTACAGCGTTTTTGGAATCAGGATGTATCCAAATTCCTAGTTAGGAAGGGCAATGGAAGAATAGAATAGGAAGGAGAGGGAGGAAAAGGAGCCCAGGTCCATCGAATCGGTTTTTATTGAAAATAACAAAAGTGATTGTACTGAATAGTCACCTTACGCAAGACTTTTTGGAGACGAAGGTTGCGTTGATGAAGGTCGGGTTAAAGGCACAGTTCACGATAAATTTGGGTAATCCAGATTAAAAGATGGACGACAAGATCGAAAATAGTGCGATGAAGGTGGAGAAACTGCGTGAATCGGTGTTTCAAAAGTGAAAAAGGCTTCGAAAAACCGTTAAACAGGCGCTGGACGAGAATGAGACCAGAAAAATAAAGAAGAGTGGGGCGTTTGGACGAGCTATACAATGTGTCTCACTGCGTGCATGTGGGTCCTGATGCGAATAGCAGACTATGGTTAGCACAAATTCATTAACTTATAAGCATAAGTATAAAAACCCTAGTGACAGCAAAAGCTCTTTCAGCCTCAAAAAGTAGGACATTAAATAAGGGATCGCGGCAGCAAAAAGAATAACAGAGGAAAACAGAATGGGAGAAAAACACCGCCTCATCACTCGGCAACCATCTGATTGTGTGTGGGTCCTAGAACGAATAGTTGCAATCGGTATTGTCTCGGCACTGGTTTGACCGTCAGACGTGACATCGATCGAGAGGCGGGAAGGCCATTGACGTTCCGCCCATTGAATTATCGTGAACTATGCCTTTAACTGCTGCTATTATCGTGAACTGGCCCTCTAGGTTAGTAGGTTCCAAGTAAGTGTTGTTGACCAGGGTGGAATATGGGCCCGTCTTTTCTAATACTGCACGGAAACTACAATTTACTGAGTTCTTGAAAAATCAAGAGATCAGGATTACTCCCTCTAGGGGGGACAACCTTTCAATCACTCCAGGAAGGATGAACCAGTGATCGTAGTGAGCAACTGCGTTGAAACTGTTGAATCCAGCCGCTTTCATGCATTATAAAGAAACACTTGAGAACGCCCTTAGTCCATCACCTGCCCATCCATTCATATTCGGTAAACGGCCCATGAATCGCTGCCAGCCTTGACTTGTTGCCGCCTGCAGCGGTCTATTGTTTCACGGTAATCACCGATTCGACTAATTGTTTAATTGGACTCGTGCCGCATCAAATTGTCGCGGTCGGCACAAATGAAACGAGCCCTTCCACAGATAATTGGCCACTATCAAAGTTGTCCAACAACACATGGAAGATGACCTACACAGCTCCCATTTGGGGGGACCTGATCGTCACAGCAAAGGGGTGCGAACACATTGAAAACAATCATTCGCCAGCAAAAGCTGCTTGGAGACTAGGACTTTACTTGTAAGCGGGAAATGTTAACCTTGGCTCTCAAAAGATAAGGCATTATTATGAAAGGGATAAGGATTGGGTGTGGTGCAGTAGGAACGAAACTGTCGCGTTGCGCGAGAGAGACGCCGCGCGCGAAGGAATGTATCAGAGTGCAGCAGCAAGTAAGAAATTCAGGAACAAAACAGTTAACAGTAGAATCATGTCATAAGTAATAATCTCATAGCGATTGAGCTGTATGAAGAGCCCTAGAACTGTTATAACGAGGCAAATGGTCGGCGACAGCCGAGGCGGATCGATTGCACAAAACCGTTCCTACTGCCCGTCTCCCTGGTCATCTTGACTATTTTTCAGAGAGCATATGCAAATCCAAGAAGAATTTGAAGCGCGACAGCTAGACTACTACTGTACGGTCAGAGAACTTAAAGAAAAGGCTGCATGCAAAGTATTCAAAGCATGTGGATTCTTCGGGTAGAAATGGGAATGGGAATAGGAGACTCAAAATCGTAGCTCTAAACTGTCAGGATATCAGGAACAGACCATGTACTCAAATGGTATGTACTTGCAGCTTAAGCTTACAAACGCATTAGAGAAACATAAGAAAATCTCGGAGATCAACAGATGTTCAAAGCAAAGTTCAATTTAAGGCGAGTTCGACTGCATTTACGTATCTATACGTATGGGAAAGAAAATTTGATGAAGGAAGGAACGACCTCAACACGCCTTGTTGTTGAAAGAAAAATTATCCCATTTAGTGTTTTGGTGGGTGGATTCCAGATGAAGGTATTATAAGAGAAATCGGTGGGATCTCCAAAGGGAGCTTACCAAGATACTTGGAATCTGTAAAATGACTCCTGCTCGTTTCTGCAGGATATGTTGTGAGTCAGAACCACAGATATAAATACTAATAGATGGGAACTATCAATAGAAAAATGGGATGTCACAAAATCATTAGTCACAGAAAGAAATGCGCTCCAGAATACGAATAAAACGAGCGAGGGAAAATATACAATAAACACAAAAATAAACATGACAACAGCACTGTCAAAAAGTTCAATGGCTCAACCTTCTTAACCACAATCTATTCACAATGTCCTCAGAGAGTAGAATACAAAGGATTATATGGACTGGGATGTGAATAGGCATAGAAAAAGGACACCCGTCAAGAGTCTCATTTACCCTTTTATTAATCCATCGGATGCTTAGGTAGAGCACTCAGGAATAACCCTTAATTAGACGACTTCAGAAAGTGTAACCCTCGTACAGCCGGATGAATACCTCGATCTTCAGTGAATCCAAGAAAATTAGCTCACGGAAGCTGCTAGAATGCCCTGCTCTTACTTAGATTAGCACGTATGTCAATCCCTCGTTCAAAAATTAGAAAAAGCTTCAATTAAAGGTTAATTTGAAATAAAGTGGCAAAATGGACGTTGCAGCCCTACTGTGGGTAGATTCATTATTCTCTTCTCCTAGTGTGAATCCCGCACCAATGACTGGTATAGAGAGCCGTCGCAAAGTCAGCTTTCAGGTTAGCCCCTTGAACGTCCTACTTTTGAGGGCATCCTTTACCCTGGCATTAACCTCCGTGAAGTTCTTTGGGTGTCTCTCGCATTTCTTCCTCTATTATTTTCATCTCAATGGAATCTACTTGTATTCCTCGGGAAGAAGGGTCGGTCATGGAAACTCTTGTCGAGACTCCACTAGTGATTCGTATAGAAAAAAGCGGCCTATCAATACCCCGTAGAAGAATGTACACAACTGAAAGGAATAGTTACTTGTAACACCCACTTTCGAGTTCGTCGCACTTACCAGGGAGGGGTAGTCTACTTATCTTGGAACTTTGAATTCAGACCCAGATAAATCGATAGAGTTTTGAATGCTGTTTACGAAAATGGAAATTAAAACTGCAAAATGATTCTCCTTAAAAAGTTATGGGGGCCCGAATTGTGCTCGACAGTAGTATCATTTGTCTAAAGAAATGTCAGAAAACGTTTAGAGAGCCTTTGATAAAATGAAAAAACACTTTGCAAAAGCGCGGACAATGGCGGGGAGGGACCCCTCATTTTACGCCCACGAAGCGAGACCACTACCACTATGTCATGTGGGCACTTGATATGGAAGCGACGAGTTCGCATTTCCAATTGATACTACTGTCGAGCAGAACTCGGGCATCCATAACTTTTTGAGGAGAACCCTTTTTGCAGTTTTAATTCCCATTTTCGTAAACAGCATTCAGAACTCCATTGATTTATCTGGGTCTGAATTCAAAGTTCCAAGATAAGTAAACTACCCTTCCCTGGTTAGAACTTTCTGAAAATGAGTTACGGAGAACGGAAGATCCAAGTAGGTAGTGCAGCACCAGAGGAGGAGTTTTTCAAAAGTTTGGCAAACCAAAGACCAAAGAGATTCGAAAATTTGTGAGCCAAAAACGAACTTCGTAATTAGTCTATATTAATAACAAAATCTGACCATAAATCAAACGATAAAAGGCAGAGATTCCATTTTCAAGTAAGTAATCAGCGGAGCAATAATGAAACCGCCAAACATGCATGAGAGTAATAAAGATTTCGCAGTATAGTAAGCCTATATCAATATTAAAGAGAACTTTTGATAATAAAACACTCAGACTGAGAATTATAGCACCTCCAAAGGGCCTCAAATAAAACAGGTTGCATGGCATGGCTACGCTCATAAATGATCATTGTGGTGGACTGACAGCTGTCACTCCATTCGCTTCCTCACCACCCCACAACTGCAATGCGATTTTACGCGCCTGCATTTTCGTACATAACATAATAATTATAGGGTTACAGCAGGATCCATTACATGATGTCATGCCTATCCATAACGAACTTGAGGGCTGCACAATAACGCTACGCGTTAGTTACACTAGATAGTGAGGAGGAACGCCTCTCGTTGGCCGAGCTTTCTACAAAAAATTTCCCTCAATCGTTCATCTTATAAGTGGACGGCTGGGCCAATAATACCGCAGTTACAGACCACAGGCTACAGTACAACTCCTTTCTAGTAGTAGTATCATAGCATAGAACCTCGATATTAGTTTCTTTCCATTGCTTTTCCATCACCAACATTACTCTAACCTTGACCAGAAACAATACCGGACTCAAAAGCAAAAAGGCATAGTAGCACAAAATGATAAAAAAAACAATAGAGAGCAGAAAAAGAATATAAGAAAAGGGCTTTACTAGGTACTTACTTGTTTGCTGATGCTTTACAACCATATCAATGACGGAGACTTTGCTTAAACTTTCCAGTGAAATCGGTCGATTACTAATGTGATTAGCCCAGATTCTCGCGAACACAATCAGCGAGCATAATCGCTGCAGAAAAGAAAACTCCAGATGGGTATCGGTTGCAATAAAGCATAGTAAGAAACGCAGGAAGTTGTGCGAGTTATGGACAAAATCCTAGCTGAGCATCAGAATGCTCTTTTGTGAGCGTCAGAATAACGCGAACGTCAATTTTAAAAGAAATCGCTTGGCTCTTCATATCAGGGCTTCTATTTGGAAAAGACTAATCGTAGATCTACTAAAACTGCTAAGAGTGAACATCCTCAGCTGTTCGAGATGAATTTCTTACAAACTGCAAAGGAACGAGTAGCCTAAAGAAAAACTTTGTCAACCGACATAATCAACATTGCAAAAAGTAAAGCGAAGCCTCGAATTAAAGAACCTGAATCGTCTGAAGTAAAATGAAAAGATTTTGCATAAAAACTCTGACCTGAACCGAAGGGTCGAGTGAAATTCGTAAGTATGGGTGCCGGCGTTTTATGATAAAGGCCAGGAGCTAAACGTGGTAGCGGTTCGCCATTTTCCATTCGGCTGAAATACATGGCTGAAAGATGCGTAGCCAAAGGTGACCCGTAATTTGAGACATGTGAAAATATATCTGAAGTCGATACGGTAACATTATTTTAATCATTACCAGAAGTCGTTTCGGGGAATTTTCACGAGCTTTATTTAGAAATGCTGATGACGACCGTCTAATGTACTCCTTCGGAAAAAACACCATTACAATCGCAAAATTAGAAGATTTTCTAGGACCACGCTGTATGCAGTTTCACTTAGGCCTGATGTAATGTTCTGAGAAGAAGAATTGAATGAAAGTAGAAATTTAGATGAATAAAACAAAAAAATACAACTGCGGTCTACATGTAGACTGCACGGTCGTCAATGGGTTAAACATCCAGGTAAAAGAGTAGCGTGGCAGTGATGGGACCACCTCATCACATATAGTGCTCATTTGACTTGATAAAAAATCCATCTAAGGGAAAGGTTATGGAAAAGTAGTTTTCGAAACTTGCATGAAGGTTGGACAATAAAATTTACTCGAAAAAAGTTCAAGAATGTGGACAGATAAGATTTATCAGGGGTGCAGTTGAGGATCCGAGAAAGGTAAATTATGAATGTTGAGGGTGGTGCGAAAAACTGATAATAAGTGGTGCATAGGGTGTTGAATTTCTCTTGAGACTTCAAAAATCAAATATTGACATGGAACAAACCGGCATGCACTCCGAGGTGGCACAGAACAATAGGGAAAATAATTGGTCGAAGCAATGCGTTGAAAAGGAAATGAAAAGGAAGGATGAATGAAAAGGAAATGAACGAACGGGAAATGAAAAGAAAAGAAGAAAGGAAAATGAAAGAAAAGGAAAGAAAAAAAGAAACAGGAATTATTCACTCGCCATTTCAATGATGAACAGTAATCATGCACTACAAATTATGAGATCGACCGGAAGATTCTCTGAAAGACGTTGTTATCAAAGACTTACTCAAGTATTCAGCTCATTTCGTATTAGTCATTAACTTAATGACAGCTGGGCACAACGTCGCACCATGCTGAAGCACCTGCGAGCTGGACGTTCAGGGGGATGAAAAGATTGACCAAGATTATAGGAAACAAAATTTGAAACAAAAAAGAGAAAAGCTTCAAAACGTCGGGAGACATACTTGGGAACATGTACAAACATAATGATAGGAGAAAATATAAAAAATTAACTGATGTATATTTAGAAAATCAACTATTACTTTTTTCGTCAGCTACATACTATATTTCCAATTCCAGTAATGGGCACATCACTTTCAACTATCATTACATTTTTATGGAGTTTGATAATTGAAAGTCAGCTCACGAAAAAGGAGGAAAAGGTCAAAATCTATTTAATTCATCCTTTTCTCCTCAGTAATCTAGTCTTTCTAGTAGAGAACCTTTTTCTATTTCTACTTCTATCTCTATTTCTACATCATATATACACTTGGATATCGTTCGAGCTATAATAATAAATAGTAGGCTGCCCTAACTACACTTTCTCCATTAAACGCACAGTTCACGATAAATCAATGGACGATAACGTCAATGGCTTCCCCGCCTCTCGATCGATGTCACGTCACACGGTCACACGAGTGTCGAGACAATACAGATTGCAACTATTCGTTCTAAGA
This sequence comes from Haemonchus contortus, assembly GCA_000469685.2. Taxonomy (NCBI): domain Eukaryota; kingdom Metazoa; phylum Nematoda; class Chromadorea; order Rhabditida; family Trichostrongylidae; genus Haemonchus; species Haemonchus contortus. The sequence continues at coordinate 427,280 of LS997564.1, read as the reverse complement.
CCCACCCACAATCAGCTGCTCACAATCAGTGATGAGGCGATGTTTTTCTCCCATTCTTTAGTCCTCTGTCATTCTTTTTGCTGCCGCGATCCCTCATTTAATTTCCTACTCTTAGAGTCTGAAAAAAGTGAGCTACTTTTGCTGTTTCTAGGTTTTTTTGTTTACTTGTTTTTATAAGTGAATGAATTTTTGCTAACCGCAGTCTGTTATTCGTACCAGGACCCACACGTACGCAGTGCGACATATTGTATGGCTCGTCCAAACGCCCAACTCTTCTTCATTTTTCTGGTTTCATTCTCGTCCAGCCCCGTTTCTGACGGTTTTTCGCAGCCTTTTTCTTCAGTTTGGAAGTACCGATTCAGGCAGTTTCCTCACCTTCATCGTACTATTTTAAATCTTGTTCTCCCAATTTTTTATCATAATCTGGATTACCCAAAATTATCGTGAACAGTGCCTTTAAACAACTTTATCATTTGATCTGATGAAGTTCAAGTCCTGTAGGGTCTACCTTTGGCCTTTTCGTTCCTTACACCTCGGAACCAGCCAGATGGTACTTTACTTACGACTAACCAGTAATCCCTGATGAAAGACTTACACCTGATTTTGGCATGAACTTCGACTTTTGTATGCACGGGCTCGATATTCAGCCTATTCTACAAGGAGCACCGACCGAGTCCTTCCGACTAATCAGAAGGTGAAGGGGCCGAAATGTGGAAACGAGAAAGTCGTACGATCTCGAAATGGTTCAAGCCAATACCGAAACAAGTCAAAGATTATGCTAAGAATAAGATTCAAAAGATCATGGCCTTTTTTGAATATAATATTAAAGTAACAAATTTAAAACGTCAGGGATCATCTTTGATTTTTGAACCAGCTGAATGATTACTAATTCAATCTGTGTACACCTATGACAACACATATTGAGAATAAAAAGCCAACCACATGATCTAACAATAACACCAAAACAAAATAGCTGACAAAAAAAAATAAATAAAAGAGATGAAAAAAACCTGAAACATGTGGTCGTGACGCTTAATGTATGCAAAATTGCCTTTATTAAAGAGCAAATGATTGGGATATATGTCCTATTAGCTCAACTTATTCTACAATTCCAACTAACTGGTTCCAAAAGGTAAATAATCAAAAATTTTGGACGAACCTCGATGTGTTGGTGCTGTTCGTCTCGCCAGTTGGTTGAGAACCGCTCGAAGCCGGACTTGTAGACGTCGAGGTCATGTCTGTGGAACTTTCTGAGGAAATATTTTCGTGTGAAACGAGCAGACCTTGCGTGGGAGGTACGCTTTCAGGACTATTTTTTTGAGAAGAATCCGTTCTTGACGTCAACGATGGAGAGCCATTTCCATTCTCTTCGATTTCTGAAATGATCAGAAAGATACGAATAGCAAGATTCATAAATGGATAACACAAGGAAAGCAGGGTAAGTAAGGAAACTACGAAACGATACTTAACAAAAAGGAAGGTATATAAATGGGTGAGAACGCAGTTAAAGGGGACTATCTTTTGGCACTTTTTCTGCGTTCTCGCAGTGACATGGAGCCCCAAAGGCCGCTTTCAGACTTCGACGACCGTCCGTCCGTCCGTCCGACGCGTGCGTGCTGCGACGGCGGTCGCTAGAGTAGTGTTGACAGCGCTGGCACGTGATCTAGTGTTGTCAACAACGGTCACGCGCCGCCGTCGCAGCACGCACGCTTCCTACGGACGGACGGACGGTCGAATGAGTCGTTGAAGTCTGGAAGCAGCCTATAGGCTATTCGCTTTTCCATTCCGATTTTTCGCATTGGGTCAGCTTTTCATCGCCTCGGGTGTTCCTGCTTCCCTCACAATCAGATTTAGACCAGAAACTTCATCGCCCCGACTCAGGATCATTCCTCAGCACGGCTACAGACCTGCGAAGCGTTCATACCCTTTCCTTATCGATGAAATGAGGTCTACAAGTGAGCGAGCAACCATTACTGACCACTCCTCCCAAAAAGTCCTCGACTCTGTAGCGAAAAGAAACAGTTCCCACAAGGTTGCGAGTTATGGACAAAACTTCGGCCTCGCAAAACCCTCGGACTCAAACCCGTACTTGTACTATTCGGGCACCCTGCTCTTATCCCTTACACTACCGAGATCCCACTTGCCCTCGCCATTTTAAGGCTTATAAGCCATAGCTTATCAGAACTCATGCGTAAAACGTGAGGAGACGTCCAGTCTATTTCAGCATCGGACCGTCAAGCAGGAAGCTTTACTTGATTCAACGTATTTTGACTTGATGTTTAATATAAACTATGTTATATAAGCCATTAAAAAGGCTAATGTAAGAGGGGTTTCCTAGTATAAGAGATAAGAGCACGGTGCCCGAAGTACTACGGGTTCGAGTCGCGTCCGAAGCCAAAGTTTCGCCCATAACTCGCAGGCCTTGTGAGACTTTCCTATCGCGTGCTGCGGCGGAATAACAGCAGCTAACTAAGCATCAAGCCGAAATGAGAAAGATCTTCGTTCATGTGCCTTCGAAACCCCTACTAGTTAGTGGAATCTTGCCATGAGTTGGGGTAACATAGAGAATACGGGCCCTACAGATCCATCCCTTTCACTGCAGCCCCCAAGTCCTATGCATGGCGTATCCCTGGTGGACAGACCAATACTGAGCAATTTTTTCTGTCATCAAGTATAACTAAAAGATATTGAGCTCTTTTGGGAGAACGCGAAAATCGGAGTTGGAGGGAAATCGTGAACGGCTTCTCAAACTTCTACTATGGAAGTCCTGAGGGCTTGTAATTAGCTGAACTCTTACTGTCACAACTTCTCTATGGTTGAGTCTAATAATTATTTAACAGTATTGATCTATAGCTCTACATTCACCTACTTATTTGTTCTTTGGGGATGCAAATAGAAGTCACTTGGGAAAGTCAGGAAGAATCGAAACACAAAAGAATTTAGAATGGGAAAGATTTCAGACTTCACAACATGCAGGAGGCGACGGTAGTTTTCAGCAATTTAAAAGTTAAAGATTCAAAATATTTGAAGAAAAGAAACTGGGGATTACTGATTACTGATTACTACCTGATAATCTTTGGTTTGGAGAGTGAGATTCCCGATTACTATTTAGGTCTGACAAAAGCGGATCATGAAATAAGGTAAGAAGAACTATATGAAAGGATGATTGAGCAGGAAATGATGAAAAAGAAAGATGTTCTCAGTCACGGAGCACTCAGGACGTGTGAACGTTGCAGTGAGCTTGAAGGGAGTTGGGCGAGACATCTTTCGTATTTCACGATCGATCGATAGCATTTTACGACATCTCTGACCATATGATCCAATTACAACGTGAATACTCAATACTTAGAACGTCCCTTCTGGGTGGTTGTATAACCGATTAGGTGACAGGGACAAATGCTCCTACAAATACAATACCGCTCTGTGACGGTGGTGAATGTGGTATTCCATCCCACCTCTTCCACTGAATTCGACGGCTTCGCCTTATTCGCAGGATATCCTTCGATAGGGGTCCAGTTCCATCCTTTAAAACTCGCCCATCCACACATTCTGACTGGGTCACCAGGTAGATGTTGTTGTAAAGAAGTCGAATATTTTGAATGTTTTCCTCCACAAATTTCCAGTCTATGCCACCTACCCATATACACACACACATATCAATAGTTCGTTTTCCCCTGAAACATTGGCCCTTTGATGGGGGCGTTCTATGCTTTCAACTGAAGGCGTTCTCTCTTTTCATCGAGCTGAAACCGTCAAAAGATTCACCACGGGCGTTTGAAAAAGAACCACCACAGCCCCATCACAACGAACAGCTGCACGCGCGGAGGTTACCGATGTGAGTGAGGAGCCATCTAGAACCCGCTTAGCATCGCGACAAATTGCTAGTCATAAAAACTACATCTTTGCGATGGGCTGCGGTAGCGGTGCCTGAGTTAGTTGAGTGGTTCTAGGATTCAAATTGGAATGGATACATAAAGGATAAACGATAAAGTTTTTGACGTTAATCAATCCCGTCTGAGGGATGCGCCCCGCACTCGACTTCCATTCAGAATCGTAGTGGCGTAATGAGTGCGTATGTTGCCTATACAGTGACTTGCGGTGGCCAGCCGATGTACAAGTCAGTGCCTTTATACTCCCAGGCGAATCTGGTACCATTTCACCGACCCCGGAGGAATGGAAGGCTTGGTTGGCTTAGGCGGGCATCGATCCGGGGTTCGAACCCCTGACCGTGCGTGTGATATAGTGCGCGACTTGCCACTGCATCACATCCGCCCGGAAATAATACATAAAATGGTCTTTGAAACGTAAAAGCCAAGAATAAGCTCAACAACCTGAAGCTTCTGTGTCACCATGCCCCTTAAATGGCCCCATTTCTGAGGTAGAAAACCACGTGTGATCTGTACTGAAACTTACATGCATGCCCCACTCTCTACACAACGCGCCCTGTGTGCTCCTTGCTCCTCTTGTGCCCAACTCCTTCCATACTCCTCCACCTACCATTCTCTTCTAGCTCTAGCATCCATTCTCTAGCTTTTACTGGCAACTTATGCCGATCTCCTCAGATCACCTCACCTTAGAATTCATTCGTGGTTCGAATTTGAGCAGTACTGCCAGTCCTGTTTCCTAGTCTTTCCGCCCAGAGCCTTTTCAGCTCTTTTAAAAGTTCTGGCCAGTCTACATAGAAGCCGCAAAATATCAACGTATAAGTGAATTGGTGGCGAAACGGTATCACGACTAAACGAATTTAATTTATCTAATTTTTATGTCTTAACAATTCAATGCTATCCCATCTTTAGGGTTTGGAAAAAAGTTACCCCCATGTATTTTTTTCTCAAAGGCTGATATAATGAACCATGCAAGTGTAGATTATAGACAGGGTATTGTGAAGTAAATATACGAGCTGTTTCGTTTTGAGTAGAAAAAAGGATGCTGGAAAAGGGACCGGGCCTTATTTCAACTTTTCTCCTCACAGCACTAAAATATACGCGACATCACTTAGAAAAATCTCTCTTAGAAAAAATGTTCACTACTGGGACGATTGGGAGATCCGAATCGCAAGTCCATGTAGCGACAACTATTCAAAACAAGCAAAACGTCATGGCGCGCGACAAGTAGCTAAAAATCAAACTGCCTAGCGATTGGAACTACTTCAATACTCTTAAACAATCAAAAGCATTCCTTGACGACTTCTGCGTCTAGGGGTGAGGGAAGTAGGGAGAGGGAGAACGACATGAAATGCAAATAAATGCAACCCTATCCGATCAAGATGGGTTGAACCGACTAAGATCTTTTGCTTTTCGCGACCCTTGTCAACTGAGAAAACCTCATGACATAGAACACGAAAACAATAATGCAGGAAGTCCAAAAACTTCCAGAAATTCCTAAAATCTTATAAAAAACATCATGAAGCAAGAATTCAGTAGTTATGAGAAACTTCAACTCAGAAGCATTCGAAGGCATAAATAAGTGGTGTACCATTATTTATTACTTAAAAAAATAAAAAAGTCGTGAACCGATTGCCACCATGAAACTTCGGATTTACGATTCCCAACCTTCTAGCCTTTTGCTCAACGATGATCATGCTTTGTTAGTAAATACTATTCCAATGATTCAAAACGAAATAAACAGCATTGTCGAGTAGGAAGAAAATCGTCATGCAACTTCTGATGGGTCACTTGATTAGACGAGGCGTGCACAAATATTTACCCAAGTACCGGGGTGTCAAAAACAACCATGTCAAGGGTCGACAGTAAGGGACCCCAAGAAGTGGAGGTATCACCAGGTCGATATTCCCACGAATCGATGGCATCCTCTTGCTAATTAATCACACCCCTAACTCAAAAAAGTGAGTTTTCCCACTATCAAAATTTGGTAATTTCTGAAACTCGAACAGAAGGGTGGTATCGGCCATTGTGGGAAGCGCCGTACATTTAACTCCCAATTCACAATCGCGGTGAACCGTAATAAATGGCTCAAGCAAGCAGGTGCGGTGCAGTAGGAGCGAAATTGTCGCGTCGCGGCGAGAGAGACGCCGCAGGCGAAGGAATGTAGAAGAATGCAGCAGCAAGTAGGATTCCCGGAACAGAAAAACTAACAGTAGAATTGAGCTGTACGAAGAACGCTAGAGCTTAAATAAAGGGAAGCGATTAGTCCGCGACAGCCGTGTGCGGCGGATCGATTACACAAAACCGTTCCTACTGCCCGTCTCCCCAAGCAAGCCAGACAACGTAGATAGTGATGACTAATTGTAAGAGCTGTGAGCTGACCTGAACTGACATACAACGGCTATTTCACCTATGGAGAAGTCCTAAAGACTCAGAATGATGGGGAATTCTCTTGTAAAGGAGTGGAAGAGGAATCACATATAAAACAGAAGGCGAAAAGCCTGGAACACTCTAGCCCAGCAGCCCTGGTTCGTCTCAATGGGGCGTACTATTGTTTGGTATATTTACTTAGAAATTGAAAGTCGAAATGCAAAAAAAGGGAGGTAATCATTGAAAACCTGAGTTCTTGGACCATTGTTATAGGGTAGGCCATGAAACGAGTTTGATCAGGCTCGCTTCGTTCAACTTTGGTTCCGGGCCATTGTGCCCTCCAAACGCTTATCGCTTCTTCAAAACAAAGGTCAATTCACCTCCTGTTTACCCCGTATTCCCTAAAGTGATTATGATGGAGGTCTAGATTCAATATTACTTTTAATAAAGCATGACTTTTATAAAATATTGAGACGACCATAGACGACAGTGAGAGACTATCCAGAGGTAGGACTTGTATACGTGGAGTATAAACAGAAGAAAAGTCGTGAATCCGAAAACGAAAAAAAAAAACTCAAAAAATGTCTTTGACAAAGCCAAATGATTGGTGAATTCTAAGTATGGACAATATAATGCACATGGAAATGATGATACCCAAGCGATCGAGTGGGCGATAGAAATGAAACTTCGACCCCGTGTCAGGACCCAGCAGAAACTTCATCTATTTTTAAGCCTTAATTTGACTCAAAACATAGGGCAGGGAGAATAATTTCATTGGAAAGTTCGAACAAGTTTTAAAAAACGGAAATCTCCAAGCTATCTACAAATTGATGTATTCAATATTCGAGTATGGAATTTTTCATAAATTTGCTGCAAACGTGCTCCTTATTTCACGTATAGCCACCGTTTAAGGCTTTCCATGATTACTACATAGTTCGAACCAGTACACTGCTGTACAATATGTTTCTTAACATTCAACCGAGGTTAATAAAGGCTAATTAGTGAATTCTAAGCTCTCTCATTTTGAAACGTCGGCACTTCTGCTGTTCTTGAAATCGAAATTGAAATTTTCTTTAAACTCGATGCAGAAGCAAAATTTTAATTTCGATTTTAAGAACAGCTAATTAGTGACACAGTAGTTTCATGGCGTAAACTGGGTATGTCGGGCAGAGGTGGTGTAGGGGCAAGGAGCCCACTTCACACACGCATGGCCAAGGGTTCAAATCCCGGATCGATATCTGCCAAGGCGGGTGAAGGAAATACTACCCGATTCAACACGTTCGCTTTGCGGCATGCGGAGAATTTTTTCAGTTGTCCTACGATTTCAAACTGCAATTGCCGTACTCATCCCTCCTCCCCGCCAATCAATAGGACGCAATATTTTTGTTGACCACCTTTCTATTTTAATTAGTTTTGATTGCTTCTTCTGTTTCTTCTTCGTTTTTATCTTTATTAAACTTGATTGTTTGGAATGACTCTTCCTATATTATCGACGACCAAGACCGCATTGGAATTGAAGGGAGCGGCCAGCAAATTCAAATAATAAAAGGTACAGTTCACGATAATTCTGGGTAACCCAGATTATGATGAATAACGGGAGATAAGATCGAAAAAAGTGCGATGAAGGTGAAGAAACTGCGTGAATCGGTGTTTCCAAAGTAGAAAAACGAAAAATCGTCAAAAAGGGGACTGGATGAGAGTGAAGTGGAGCGTTTGGACGAGCTATACAATGTGGATCATTGCGTACGTGTGGGTCCTGGTGCAAATAACTGACTATGGTAAGCAAAAACTCATCACAACACAAACATCACTCAGACGGGATTGATTAACGCCCCAAGACTTTACTTTTATCCTTTAAACTGGATATGTCAAAGAAGTGGGACAGTTCAAAAAGAACTCGGAAAAACGGCAGCCGGACAGCTGAGAATTCCAGTTCATCCTTCCCTAGCACCACAAATTTCGCTTGAAATTAATTGGAGGAGTTGACAAAAAGAACTTCACTGTTTTTTCGAGTATTAGTACTGCTATGCTCACTAGGATGGAAACTTGGGCACTTGATAATGGGCGAGATAAAAGCCAGCCTGGTGTTAAAATCCTGTCTGATGCTCGTGCAAACCCTAACTTCTCTACCACCAACCCAGCTGAGAGTGAAATAGGCAGTAACCGGTAGACTACGACGGAACAACATAGGAATAACGCTCGCCACCGACAATTGAACAGCCGTGACAGGTGGGTGTAAAACATGCTTCTCTGTCATATTCTCAACATACTTCAACGTTGAACTCGGTACTGCTGAGGCAGTCAAAGGAGCTAGAAGAAGTTCCAGCGGATTCCAACCGAATTCCATTCGTTCTAGTAGGACAACTAGTGGCCCAATAGGGGACTTTTTGCTTTCCGTACTAGGGTGACGATAACAGCCCTGGTCTGCGGTTACCGTATGCACCTTATCCAGATGACGGGTGAAAATTTAAAAGAGGTAAGACATGAACGCTTTCTCGGTAGTCAATTTGTTTAAAGTTGATCAAGTAGCAGCAGCGAAGCAATCCATCAGTGCAGCCAATACCTGGCTTTTCTGACAATTGAAGCGCCTGTTCAGGGTGACTCATCCCGACCAAGAAACGTTTACCGATTTCCTTCACCCACTGGTTCTTAAAAAAATCTTCGAGAGCACCGTAAAAGCTTAGCACTGAAGAACGCTTCAAGAGGACCGCCTAACGAGTGGTGCTGAGGCCGTTTTGCAAGATTTCACAAAGTACTTGTGATTCGAGGAAGCTTACATAATTTAGGGTTATAATAATCAATGCATTCGTGAAAGACATAAGTAGTCTTGGGATGCCACCATGCAGCCGATTTCCAGTGAAAATAGCAGAAGAAACTGGAAGCGCAATCAGTCCTGCATGAATGAATTCCAAAAGTTAACCGATACCTGACTCGCTGTTAATCAGTGAGTCATCGGCTGATCCAGACCCACAGGAACAATAGGACTGCTTCGCTCGGGGAAACTTCATTTTTTTTATTCCATTCAATATTTTTTCCCATAGAGGACGTTTGCTGCCGACTTTTCTCACCTTCCAAACGGACTATAGGGGAAGACTCGGCTCAAGGAGAGAGCGGAAAAATAATGGTGAAGGCCGTTGTCAATTCAGTTTCAAGTTATATAATCTCCGCCTAAACACAATTCGAAATGAATGAAGCACAATATTAGAGACCCCAAAATAAGGACCGACCGAGTAAGATTCCCATTTATTGTAGATTCACTTTCTCCAAAAACAGCGTTAATTAGAGGATTCCAAAGTGGATCTCACTCATAGCGTTTACTTTCTGGCATACCCTGCCACTGGAAAAGAAGGATTTTGGGGGTGTGGAGCATTAGGAACGAAACGGTCGCGCGCGGCGGAAGCCACGTCGCGCACGAAGGGATGTAGCAGAGTGCAGCAGCAAGTAAGAAATACAGGAACAAGAGAACTAAAAATAGAGTCATGCCAGAAGTAATAACTGCATAGCGATTGAGCTGTATGAAGAACGCTAAACTGTTATAACGAGGCAAAAGACCCGCGACAGCCGCGTGCGGCGGATCGATTACAGAAAACCGTTCCTACTGCCCGCCCCCCAGAATTTTGCAGTGGAAAAGGAGCTTCTTATTAAACCGCAGCCCAAGACTTCGTAGAAAAGAATAGTACCAGCTGGTCAACAATTATTCAGAGATCATCATTCGGATTAGTCATAATTGACTCCGATTCAGCTGCGGTCAGTAGCAGCAGCAGCATTGATACGGTAATTATCTGATGCACGAGAGCGGACAAAATTTGCGGTCGTTGTCTGGTGCACATACGGTCCGCTTAACTGGACGGTATCATCGACTAGCAGGCGGATATGGTAATGGGATTGAAAGAGTATGTGTAAAGCAACCAAGAAAGGTGAGTCGAGAAGTCATCAACTACCTAAGATTTCGGGAATGTCATTCAGTAAAGGGTAATCGGATCTCTGGAGTTGCTCTAAGGTTGGTGATGGTATTGCCTGGGAGTATAAAGTACTGGCTTGCCCAGCAAGGGATCGAGTAGGTCACTCGCATTCAGACGTCCAAAATGAAATGTGGATAGGCCCAAGTTCACGATTAACAGAGGCCAAAAGACTTTCAAGCGCGAGAAGGAATGCCATTTTTTTGGTTCGGTCACTGCCCAAAAAAAATTCCGTGAGTGAACGGAGTGTGGACGAATAGCTAAAAAAGGACGCTATGGGAAATGAAAAAAGGTAGAAAAGAAGAAGTGACAAAAACAACTGACAACCTGAGGTATCGTATTCGCATGACATTATGGAAGCAAACAAAGTTTGGAAAGAGATATTGCATTCAAATTCGACTAATATAGCGATAGTTTTTTACTTGAACACTCTATCTAGAGAGAATCAATAAAAGTATAGTAAGAATGTAGTATAAAAGTAATAAAAGGAGAAAATTACATCAGATGGGTGATGAAAATTTATGGTAGCAATTAGCAAAAGAGTAAAATCAGGATAGAATTGGATATCGACTATCAGTATCGAATTTTCGACAGCAAAGAGCTCGAACAACAAACATCTTGAACCAGACATTTGAGACACCATAAATAAATAAATCTCGTTGAAAAAATGGGTTTATAGGCCGAGTTCACGACAAAAATGGCTTCCGAGGTAACCATCAGGGATGATTCTGTGACCCCCCCCCCCCTTCACCCCTCCTCCACGTATACCATATGTGGCACTGTCAGATCGGAAAACCGCAAAGATAGGGCACTAAAAGGGCTCAGAGGCTCGTTCACTTTTAGGTTTGATTCTGATTCTGTGCCAAACCCAAGGGCAAAAGAGCTTGACGGAGAGACTGCGGCATTCACAGGAAACACTCCTCTTGGGAATTAAAACAACCTGTCGTGAACCATGGCGACGGTTAGATGAGGTCTTGGACAATTTGGGTGCGATGTAGCTAGCTTTTAACGGAATAGCAACAACTGAGATCTTGTCCAAGTACCACTTTCATGTCATTTTCTACATGGTAATATCGCACAACCTCTATTTTCATTACTTCTAGAAAGCCTTATTTTTTGCGTAGTCGGCAGATTTTCTTGCTTTGTTTGCCACCGATGCACTATTCCCCACCGACACTCCCGCTTTTCAACTCAAGAAAGGTGCCTTGGAATTTTTCTGAACTGTGCCTTCCAACTTCAGGTTAAGGCAAACTCCAAGCAAAGGAAGAAAAAAAAAGGTTCTAAAAACAGGAGAACATGTAATTTCTGAAAATTCGCATGCACTTTGACAAAAACGATGTGTATGTGATTACTCTTGCTTGACTTACTGCACTAGGGTTTTTTTGCCTACTTATGCTTATAAGTGAATGAATTTTTGCTTACCGTAGTCAGTTACTTGCACTAGGACCTACACGTACGCTATGACCCCCTTTTAACGATTTTTCGAAGGTTTTTTTCACTTTGGAAACACCGATTCACGTAGTTCCTTCGCCTTCATCGCACTATTTTCCATCTTATCTTCCATAACATGGATTACCCAAAATTATTGTGAACTGGCCTTTGAGAAGATAACACTTGGAGTGTTTTATTTGATTGTTGAAGATAAAATGCGAGTTAGATCGTGATCACAGCTATTACTGGAGAATCCCATTCAAAAATGAGAGAAAATAAACAAAAAACATAAAATATATCAGAAATATAGCATTTAGCATCTTGAAAGGTTTAATTCAAAGAAAGAAGAAAACATGGGAAAGCAAAAAACAAAAACAAATAGGAAATGTGACCGACCTGGAATGGTGGCGGTTGTTGGATGGGCTTTTACACGAAAGATATATTTAGCCGGAGAAAAAGTACCAACTGCTTCAGGAATGCTCGGTTTTTTAAATAGTTCCGGTACTTCCATGATTTTATCGACTTATTGGCTGGCAGATTAATCAATATTACGGGGCACAGGTGAAATGCTGAGAACCAACAGCCTTCTAATGCTGTACCAATGGGGAATGGCTAACAGTTGGCATTTTTGCCTAAGCAATTCGGCTATGGGGGCTCCAGAACTGCGGCGAAATAGCACAGCTGAGATAGAGATATAGCTATCGGTCATCTCGGCGCTTTCTCGTGATTTCGCCTACAGCTGACAGGTAGAGGAAGGATTATAATCGAATTAAAAAATAAATTTCGTAATCATTCTCGCTCAGATTTCCAAGAAAAACCTATAATTTTCCAGAAATTGATAAAGTGGGTGTGAAAAAATTGATCTACATAAAAATACTTTTTGTAATTTACACGAAAATTGTAAATAGTCAAAAATGAGGGTAAACTTTCATATTGCATTAATCTGAATTCCTATCACGACTCTTGGCCATGGCTTATTCTCTATGAAACTACGATTCCAATTATCCGCTAAAGTAAATGAGTAAACTGTACTTGTGTGTGAAGAATCTTGCGGGTGTAGCATGCCCTCTGCTCAAGGAATTATAATTGGCGTTTAGACACCCTATAAGGATAGAGGATAAAGTTTTTGGCGTTAATCAATCCCGTGTGAAGGATGTGCCCCCGCACTCGAATTCTATTCAGAATCGCAATGCGTATTGAGTGCGTATGTGGCCCATACAATGACTTGCGGTGGTCACCCGATGTACAAGTCAGTGCTTTTATCCTCCCAGACGAGTCTGGTACCAATTTACCTACCTGGAGGGATGGAACGCTTGGTTGGCTTAGGCAGATATCGATCCGGAATTTGAACCCGTCACCGTGCGCCTGACTTCAGATGTGACATAGTGCGTCACGGGTCACTACACCACCTCCGCCCTGTAGTAGATTTGAATCGCGTAACACAGACAAAGTGATAAGGCTGCTCCGGCTAATGCCAAAGTACCCAGGAAGTAATATGCTCCAGTATTCTAGTGCCTACAGACACCCTGAAGAGACCCGTTCAATCACGCCTAGGACTGCGGCATGCGAAGCCACGAAGGAGGATTGCGAGCGGTACTTTATTGTAATGGTCAACGACCTCTGGCCCACTGAAGTAGGGACATACAGAAGATTCTGTGATTTTCTACCTCGACAATTACTTGGTGGATGGGGAATAGTGATCAGCTCGCTCGATTACGCCATGCACTCACTCTGAAAAAGTAAAATGCGTCTGTCGCAATATGAAGTCAGTGTAGGAGCCCTTTAACTACTTTCTTTGCTGAAGTCTTCAAAGTGATCTGAGTAGGAAAAAAGCCTCAAGGCTGCACTTGCAGATTTATAAGACTACCACCGATGGGGCCATCCTATGTAAATCAACAGCTCGGTTAGAGTCATAAAAATTATCAATGGCAAGACCGGAATCATTTAATATTTCATGCACCGAGTATATATGGTTCAATGATACAGTGGCGCTCAAAGTATTCGGCCAAATGCTTGTTCACTCGTACTTTTCAGTCATAACCCCTTTCCTATTGGATCTAATCAAGCGAAATTTCAATATGTGTAGCATTGGTGTAGTGTGAATATTTACCACTATTAACCTGCACTTTGATCATGTTCCAAATATCCCAAAGAGCTTGAGACCAAAGCCAACTGGGAATAGGGACATTGGTGCTCATATTTCTCTCCTTTTTGCCATGTCCAAAGTGTACGAGCTCCAATGCGAAACACAGAAGAGGAGAAATACGCACATAAGGTGCAGACGTCACAAACTTGCTTTCAGCATAGTCTACAAAAGCCTTCCCCTCAGTTATGTGGACATTGCTGCTTTGCAGTCAAATAGTGTTGTATAGTGTGAAATATTCTTCAGTTTAACATATCAAAATTTTATGAGGTTTGCTCCACTGGGAAAAAAGTTACGGCAAGTTAAAGTTGGCCGAATACTTTTGAGCGCTTCTGTATATAATTAGCAAAGCCCTCATTGAGGTATAGATCTCAAATGCTGGACATCGGTCAGCGATGATGGGGAAGCAACGAGAGTTCGAGGCAAAACATAGTGATGCGTTTAGACAGCTAGGTAATCGCTTCGATATGATGTTGAATGTGACATATGGTGAAACAACACGCAACAACACTCCAATCGTGAGCTACATACTAATTAGCTATGAGCGAAATCGTACCCTGATTTCGGAGGTCGATATGAGTCTCCACTATCCTTAAAGGCACAGTTCACGATAATTTTGAGGTTATTCAAAAAGAGGAAGTATAAATTGGGAATAGTTCATCGGTAGGGAAGAAAGCGAGAAAATCCGTCGCTCTCGAGAAAAATATGGCTCCTCAAAAGAAGGGGAAGAAATAGAGGTTGGGCGAGATTGCCATGACGGAAATAACATGGAAGGGTTGTTCGGACGAGATTTCAGTTATTGCAATTGCACAAGGAGCTAACTACATCAAGTCAGAATTGTACAGACTGTCTTTCACTGTCGCTATGGATGGTTTAAACTTCCTAGATGGGTTTCCTCGCGATCGGTGCAGCCTCTACAATGCCGGTGAAACTCGTCCGAGGATACACACGGGCCAATCCTTGGGCCTTTATAACTCCCTAACTAGGCCGTTTTCCGACCTAACAGTGCCAGATATGGTAACGCGAGGACCTCAAACTATCCTTTGTGGCAATCTTAGACACCATTGTTTTCGTGAACTGCGCCTTTAACTACGTTCAGGGAAACAAATATTCCAGAACCGTCATAATAGTCATAGGCTCACTAGGTAGAATAAAAGTGTTTGCATTGACGAATTGAGTGAGCAGCCCATTCTGAGTAGCGCTTATCCCATTCAAATTGAACCTTCGGACGACGGTATAGCTGAGTTGAAAACTGCTCCCAGAGCTATGCATTCTATGATGGACAGACTTACAAGGAAATTTGAGGTGCAGGGAAGATAAATGGACTGGTAAGCTTCAACTAAGATCAATCGAAGTTTTAGTGAAAGCACGTACACGCAAGAACAACCCTCTTGCCCCTGTTCCCTACGAAACAGTATGGCTAGTATGAAAACCACTGCAATAACCAGTGGTCTATGTAGGCCTTTTAGATTCATAAAAACCATGAAAAGACGAAAAGTAACGAAGAATAGTGTAGTGAAATGAGTAATTGAACAAACAAGAGTGTTCTTGATTGAAGTTTCTAAAAAGGTGATTATGGAACAATATCGAAGAGACCTTGTTAAAAGCAGTGGCAGATGTGGGCTCCAGAAATAGAAATATGTCGGTCCACCCAAAGCGAACATTATTAGAGGGGGGGGGGGGGGTAGAATAATTGCCAATGTAAATGCGTACTATGATGAAGAGTACTTGAAGTAATAGAGGGACAAGCAACATGTGATTGTTGTCCACCATGGAGTTCGAGCCAATGACTGGAGAAAATTAGCGAGGATACTCCAAATCCATGAGCGAGATGTGCTTTGCATTTCCTTTCAAAGTTATTGACCTATCTCTAAACTTGTTTTCCCCATGAAGAACCTAAAGGGTAAGTAGTGAACATTACAACTTTTGGGAGCCAGCCGACCTACAATTCATTCACTTTATCATGAATGAGCCTGCCAAAAACTATAATACATACAAAAATTCAAAAGTTCGGGGATGCGGACAATTCTGCTAGCCTGACAAAGATCCTATTCAAAATTCGATATTCACAAGCCTTAGAAAAAGGGAATCGGCCTCATTGAGATTTCTGGAAGTGCTCAAACGATACTTTAAAAGGGGAAAAGGTAAAGGCTGATATTGAGCAATCCTGCTCGGAATGCGCCAACGCATACCCTCCCATCTGAAAATGTAGATGCAACCGAACGCATTCGACAATAAATGACTTGTAGACCCATTCAATGTAGTACAGTCAGTGTTCCTAATCTTTCAGGCGAGTCCGGTACCGATTAGCCGAACCCAGTGGGAGGCTCAGTTGGCTCAAGCATTGCAGGTTTCGATCCCTTGACCACAAACCTTGACACTATCTCCTCATATGCCTTATTTCGCTTCATATGCATTCATAAGAATCCCGAACCAGTATATTGGGTTGTAACATAAGTTCGTAGAGTTTTTCACAAAGGTTTATTTGAAAAAATAAAATTCATTACAGTAATAAATTATTTAATAAATTATTATAATAATCAGCTAATTCACGAGTTGTTTGGCTACCATCTTCCTTCAATAGTGCCTAGATGCTCTTCGTCGAATTCTGCAGCTGGTCCGCTTCTAGGCGTTCCTTCAAGGTCAAAGTCGCCATTTTTAAACTTTGCGAACCATTTTTGTGCAGTAGACTTCTTCCCCGTACACACTGCATTGTCCGGAGCGGCTTCGGCTGCTTTTTGACCTCGATGAAAAGCAAAAAAAAGCAGATGTCGAAAATGCTGACTTTTTCCCTCTGGATATTCCATTTCTGAGCAAGAAGAAGGACGAACAATTTAATTATCCAAAAAAAATAAAACAGTTTTTCAGGGGAGAAAGAGCTCTTTCGAATGAATGTATACACTTTGCTAAAAAACAAAACAAATCGTTGTAAAATAACTCTAACGCAAAACTCTACGAACTGATGTTACAACCCAATAGTTGTCTCTAACTTATCACGCAGTTCCCAAGTCATTTATGTCGTTGCTAATGAAATAGCCTCGAATAAATAAGTTATGAAGGCTGAATGATTGCGAAGGACTCAATGAAGCAGTCAAGAAATTTCGCTCAGAGGAGAGACAATTTGGATATGAAGTCAAGAAATTTCTTGACTGCTTCATTGAGTTCAATTTTTTTTCGTAATTATGGGCCATATTCTTATCCTAGTTGTGAGTTTGGGTCATATTAATGTACGGAAGGAACGCGATTATTATCATTAAAACTTCGTACCGTGGAAAGCCACTGGAAGGAATGTAGGGAAATTCCCGTCTCTGCAGTGGGATGCTTGCCCATGAAGTTATGAAGTCTTTTCAAAGAACTGACCGGTCTACTTCTTTATAACTTGCGACAAACACGACATGTATGTAGTAGCTGAGCACCAGCAAATAGGCAGTTTTACGCTACACTTGAAAAGAAGTAAACGAGTGGGAGCTTGGAGATTTACAAAAGGTTGCATAAGTGGGAAAGTAGATAGGGAATGCGTAAAACGATGCAGCTGCAATTACATTTAGTTTTTATTCAAAGTGCTTCGCAATCGTGGCAGCTGAGACTCACCTCTAGCGTTCCGGCGTTGTTCATAAAATCCACGGGAAGCGGAAAAAGATGCCCGGAATGCGAGAAAAACCACTTCGAAACGTTTTCGTTCTTGAAAAGTCGACTAGTCATGAGTACTTCCCAAATTTTCTGAAACAAAAGCAGCATAATATATCGATATGACTTTGTGGTGGGAAGAAAAGGAGACCTCTCTCTCTAAGATAGTCATTAAAAGTCGACCTGAAAAGTCATTCCCAAAGTACTGCGGTGCTGGGTAGTGGTACGTTGTCGCTTTTTCACCAAAGGCAATGTTTCCAACCTCTTGTTTATGCTAAAACCCCTATGCGCGATTCCAAGGGTGTGGTGCAGTAGGAACGAAACTGTCGCGTCGCGGCAAAAGAGGCGCCGTGCGCGAAGGAATGTAGCAGAATACAGCAGCAAGTAAGAAATGCAGGAACAAAAGAACTAACAGTAGGCGAGGGCAAGCGGGGTCTCGGTAGTGTAAGGGATGAGAGCACGGTCCCCGGAAAGGACAAGTACGGGTTCGAGTCCCGTCCGAGACTGAAGTTTTGTCCATAAATCGCCAACCTTGTGAGACCTTCGCGACGCGTACTGCGGCGATATAACAGCAGCTAACAAAACATCAAGTCAAAACAAGAACTAACAGTAGAATCATGTCAAAAGCAACAATTGCATAGCGATTGAGCTGTATGAGAAAAGCTGGAACCGTTACAATGAGGCCAAATGCTGCGACAGCCGCGTGCGGCGGATCGATTGAACAAAACCGTTGCCCACCTCCCCGATTCCAAGACTAATGAACCTTCCAAAGTTCCAGCGTGTGTGATATTGGTGGTGTATCACGGATTATAACATTCTTTCGAAAAATTGTGGCTCTGGCGAAACCTGTAAGCAGCTGATATTCTCGCAGTTTCGAATACCGAGAGAGTAGTGAAGAAGACAAAGAACATCGGGCTCCTTTTCGAGTGCTGGGCTTCCTGTTTTGACGTACACCTGGAGTCTTGAACTCTACGAAAGCAGGATAAACATGCAGTTAGCGTCATTCAACGCGCTGTGACGAGACGATGCTCGGAATTTCCCTATATACGCAAGTGCAAAAGCGAATAGCTGTTCCGAGCTCCATCAACGAACAAAGTTCAGGGATGCCGCTGCCACCAATAAGTCGAAGATTAGATAGACCGGACACGTTATGCGATATCAAGATGACTTCTTCACGAAAGCTCTGAATGAGAAGAATGCTATGCCACGCGAGCCAGGACTATCCACTTTACTACTTGGTCCGCGACAGGGCGAATGGCCCCCACTTGAGGAAATCGATGATCAAGTAGACCATAGGTGACATAGGTTATACAGGGGGTGTGGTGCAGTAGGAACGAAACTGGCGCGTCGCGGCGAGAGGGACGCCGCGCGCAAAGGAGTGTAGCAGAATGCAAAAGCAAGAACGAAATTCAGGAACAAAAGAACTAACATTAGAATCATGCCATAAGTAATAATCGCATAGAGATTGAGCTGTATGAGGAACGCCAGAAGTGTTATGACGAGGCAAATGGTCCGCGACAGCCGCGTGCGGCGGACCGTTCCTGCTGCCTGTCTCCCGATACAGGTGGTCTAGGGTCACCATATCCTGCTCATTTAGAAAGTCTGAAAATTGGCAGCTCGTTCAAAGCTTTTTCTGTATTAAATCCGTCTTGGCTACGATGCGTCCAAAGCAGGATGAAATATTAACACAGTTCTTTAACAAATTTCCATAGGCCACGTCGCTACCAAATGATGGTCCCTGGAAATCAGGGGAAGGGAAAGAATTTGCGTATTCCCATTGAGTATGTTGATTGACGAGATAAATTCGAGCAATCTTTCCCCTGTCCATTCCGCTCCAATCTCTTCAGCCTTTCGACTAGAGCAAGTTACGGTCCTAATAAATCTTTAGATGGTTCCTCACAACGGCTGCTACACAGTGAGACTGTCTCAACCCACCATCTCAGTGAAGAAACTTCGACAACGAGTGGGCACTGAAAAGCGGCATTGAAGCCTTCTTTGCTTCTAAGCCGTCTTCGTTATAGGTCGTCATTGGCAATCGACGAAGTGCTTATCCGGCCACTGTGGACAACTATGACCCATATCCATCTTGTAACCGTCAATTTTCGGAAAAATAGAAAAATTTGAGGGGGAGCAGAAAACCGATCAAAACCAAATCCACACAAAATGAGGATATTACCCCGTCTCGGCATGAAAATTGTTTTTTGCCTCTTTATTCGTATTCAGCACTTGAATCACACGAGCTACAGCTCCTTCTCAAGTGAAACGAAGCGGAAAAATGCTAGCAGCCGAGAAAAGTATGGATGGGCTGACTCCATGTTTGATGGCTGCCGATGAGTTCTGTGTGGGAACGTTAGGAATAAATTCTTGTAAAGCAACAGATTCCATAGCCGTTTTAAAGTATGTGACCAGAATCTCCTGAGAATGAGTGGGAGAAAGCAATCAGTTGCTGATGACATCTTTCGACAGCACCCTAGTTGACACTATTGCAGCAGACTGCTCCCGAATCGTTAATGAGAGAGAGTCATATGTTCCTTCTTTTCTGGATTTTTTTCTACCAAACCTCGCTGTTTTACTTCCTTAATCTGCCGCTTTTTGAATGAGTAACGATTTGGAAGTTATGGGAAAGAATTAGTAACTGTGTTAGCTAAACGGTACTCTAAAGTACGCAATACAAAACAGTCCAAAGTTTTAGAAAATTGTTTGCAGGGTTTAGGTTCCTGAGGTTGTTATCCAAAACAGGCCTCAGCCTTATCTTCCAGCGGTTGTTCAAACTCTCTCGTATTTAGTCGAGCCGGCGTCTGCCAGTGACATCTTCGACGACTATGACAGCTGGCATTAGTCCAATGACATAAAGAATGGTTTCAATCCTTGGTATATACATTTAAGGGAAGGCAGGGCTGATGACTTATTCTTCTACTCCTCCCTCACGTTATATATGCACAGTTGTGGCGCCCTTATCACCAATCCCTGGTGTGACTTGATGTTCTGTTAAAGGCACGGTTCACGAAAAATTGGGTAATCCAGATTATGATGAAAAATGGAAGACAGGATCGAGAATAGTGCGATGAAGGTGAAGAAACTGCGTGAATCGATGTTTCCAAAAGGAGAAAGGCTTCGAAAAACCGTTAAAAAGGGGGCTGGACGAAAATGAGACCAGAAAAATGAAGAAGAGTGGGGCGTTTGGACGAGCTATACAATGCGTCTCACTGCGTACGTGTGGGTCTTGGTACGAATAACAGGCTATGGTAAGCAAAAATTCACTCATTAATGACATAAGTAAATAAAAACCTAGTAACAGCATATTAGCTCGCCTTCTTCAGTCTCTAAGAGTAGCAAATTAAATAAGGTATCGCGGCAGCAAGAAGAATAATAGAGGAAAAAAGAATGGGAGAAAAACGCCGCCTCATCCCTCGGTGACCAGCTGATTGTGTGTCGGTCCTAGAACGAATATTTGCAATCTGTATTGTCTCGACACTCATCCGACGTGATGACGTGACATCGATCGAGAGGCGGGAAAGCCATTGACGTTCCGCCCATTGAATTATCGTGAACTATGCCTTTAACTGCTGCTATATCGCCGCAGTACGCTTTGCGAAAGTCTCACAAAGTTGGCAATTTCTGGACAAAACTTCATTCGCGGACGGGACTCGAACCCGTCCTGTGCTTTCCGGGCATCGTGCTCAATCCCTTACACTACCAAGGCCGCGTTTGCCCACGCCTTTTGATGGCTTATAAGCCACCAGTCGGGCCGCCCGGCTAACGCCAGGCTTCCCTCCTTCTTATGGGTTCGCCCGGCTACGCCGGGCGCTCCTTTTCCCTGTGCGAAATTTATGCGTAAATAACACTTCGGGTTCACCTTTTGCTTTGAAAGCTCTACACCATCAGTATTAGCTCCGAATTGGGATGCGTAAATAACACTTCGGGTTCACCTTTTGCTTTGAAAGCTCTACACCATCAGTATTAGCTCCGAATTAGGAGCGATTCTTTCTGTAAGACAATCTCGCTGTGTCCGAAAGAACATCGTTTAATATCGCAAAGGCGATTATTGCCCAAAAAATATCGAATTGTGAAATTCCCCCTTTTTAATATGTTATTTCGCTTTTTCGCTGAGCGAGAGTATAGACTATCTACTGCATTCAAAGATGTACCTCCTTTTCTCTACAGATACATCATTAAATGTGAATCCAACATTATTACCGGTCGGATAAATTTTGCTAAGAATGATATCAAAGCAAAAGAAACCGTGATCTTTTACTTAATCGCAAACTCTGCTGGGTAGCGGTCGTAATCTAATAGCAAGAAGTGAACCAAATTCATCTCCTTATGATCACACCACTTAACCTTCTTGTCGAATGAAACATATCAAAAAGTCAAAGCTAGAATGTAAATAACAAAGGCGCTAGGAGGCGATTGGTGGGTGGATCTTCTTCTTTAAGGCCTCTTCGATTGTCGCTGTTCCCATCGTGTCCCCTTCTATTGACTGCTCTCCAAGTTCACGGGATCAGGATTTCTACTCATTTATTCCGTGAAATCCTGTTCTTTGGGGGCGTAGTCCGGCCCTACTACTCACCATAAGTGTTCCCATACTGCCTCCTACCAAGTTCGAACGCCCTAGAGGCAAACTGGAAGTTTTGGCGCAAACTTCGCCTTCTATAAGCGGGGTCCGGTCCTCCCATCTACGATAAGTGTTCCCGTCCCGTCGCCTGTGCTCCTACCAAATTTAAACGCTCTAGGTCCACGAGGACATGAGTTATGAGTTTGCGGCCCAAAGTTTCTAACGCGCACGCCGCGCTCCTTGTGAACGGGGTCCGGTCCTGCCACTTACCGTAGGAATTCCCATCCTGTCCCCCTTACTCCTACCCAATTTAAACGCTCTAGGTCCACGTGGACATGAATTATGAATTTGCGGCCCAAAGTTTCTAACGCGCACGGTGCGCTCCCTGTGGACGGAGTCCGGTCCTGCCACTTATCGTAGGTGTTCCCATCCTGTTCCCCTTACTCCTAGCAAATTTGAACGCTCTAGGCCCACGGGGACATGAGTTATGAATTTGCGGCCCAAAGTTTCTAACGCGCACGGTGCGCTCCCTGTGAACGAAGTCCGGTCCTGCCACTTACCGTAGGTGTTCCCACCCTGTCTCCCTTACTCCTACCAAATTTGAACGCTCTGGGTCCACGGAGACAGGAGTTATGAATTTCCGGTCAAACACACACACCGACACACACACACACAAACACACACACAAACACACCGACACACCAACAGACACACTTAGCGAATTATATAAAGTAGGATAGCTTATCAGCACTCACACGTGCAACATGTTCATGTATACAATCCTCCTTGAAGTATACATTGTATACATGTATCTGAGGTACCACCCTCTTTAGTACCACTTCAGCGGAGTCCTTCTTGTTGACGCCCCTAACCCTTTTCTTCGAAGAAGTTGTGCTATCGAGTGATCTTGAGCCGTAATCATCGCAGACGCTTTTCCAGAGTACTGACTGAATCAGGACCTCTGCACGGTCGTCTCGACGTACTCAGTCCTAACACTGTTAAGCAGCTGTTTCAACTTGGCGTCCTCTTTAAAGCAGAGCGAAGTCGCATGACGAGCAGCAGTAAACGCTCTAGAGCATCCACGACCTTCCTGTCCGATATACCTTGCTCGTAAAGGCACATGGTTTCTGGGCTTTCCCCAGATGAACCTGTGACCCTCTAGATCAGTGCAAGATATGCAACCTATACAGCATGAACATCGCCGTGAGAATTCGTCCGCTTTCGGAGCGCCTCACCAAAAGCGGACGAATTCTCGCGGCGATGTACATGCTGTAGAAGTTGCACCAATTGTCCCGGGACACACATGTTACCCACAGGCAGCCTGCTGTAGTCAGCAGTACGCAATGGTACATGTGGACATATCGTCCAAACAACCCTTCCATACAACTTTCGTCGTCAACTTTTAAGGGTTACAAGTTTTTTCCCTTGTCGTCGCTGTATTGATTTTCTCAGAGCCAGATCTATATTCAGCGTTACCCAGATATGGAAACACTTCTACCTAGGTTTATGAGTGGCTGAACACCCGTCAATCGATGAGCGCCCCTCACTGTCGTCAAGTTAACTTCATCGGTAAGGAGCAGATACACGGTTCAGCCTACAATCCAAACAGAAAGCTTTGAAATGAGACAAAAAATCTAGTTGCGGTTGGGAAATGTAAACAGTAGAGATTATTGGAGCTGAACTTTTGTAAGAGTTGTATCTCACAATCAGAATTATTAGGACTCCCCACCTTCGCTGTATGCATATCTGACCAGTGCAGTGCTCCCACCGAAGAAGTCGGCCTCGACCGATTGATCCAACTGTAGCGCTCAACCCACACAGAAGGCAACCAGGAATCAACCTGATCTCCTGTCGGTCTGCGGATGTTATGCCGAAATCCTAACCCTATAAAGATACTTGGTAGTCCAAACTCGGGTGAACGAAGTTTTACGTTAATCCAAAGACAGTAGATGGAGTAGAAGTGAGAATTTCTGATATAGAACTTCAATACGCTCTCACCCCCAACTGTAGAAAGTGACCGTAAGGGTTGTGAAATAAAACGACGTGACATAGCATTTCAGTTACATAAACCCTGTGGTTACACACCCCTTACGATCAGCCTCTTGGATGGCATAGGGAGGCTAGAGCTCCTATCCAACAGCTAAGAGAAACTGTTTCAGTCGAGCGGATCGATGTCTCCTGCTGCATAACATGGCATGATTATGTGTAGGATTTTTATTAAAAGCTCGATAAATACAACGTCAATGTAAAGTGGTAACGTATGATGTAAAAGATGTAAAAGGATAGAGAAAAAATCTTGCTACCGTATGAACCTGTTGAAAAGTCAGACCTGCTAAAGACAAATTGGGAAAATGCAAAATTCCAAAGCTCAATATGTAACATTCCCTATTGACTCAAGAAAAAGTTTAAGAAAAGCCACGTCATTCAGCAACACTCGTCATCACTACCAAATTGTAAAAATCACAGATATCCCAGCAATGCTTTGAACTACTAAAAGAAATAATTAAGCAACAAAAAATGGACATGCAACGACCGAGCCTAAAGACTGAATACAATAAATTATTACGTCAATAAGCTTTTGATAACAAACAACTTTGTAGTAAATTATCACAAAAGGACCTCAGTGATGGGAATCGTCGAGAAGAAAATCTTATGAAACAAATGGGCACTTTGCGCTGATAATTACATGTGCATAACTATGTATAATGGCATGGAAATCAATTTGCGACCGTATCGTGCAAAAATAAATAACGAGCCATGAAACTCAAGCTTCACATATCAGAATTTCGGCTTGAAATTGCGACCACAAACCTTTCATGTAAAAGCTTACAAATTTGGCTTGTACGGGCCCATGAATTGAGGTACATAGAACAACTAATGGTAGGGCTTCTCACACGAGAAGAAATCCTCAAAAGATAACCGTGAAACTACACCAAGCAGAAGAGTGGGGGGAAACGTGAACAAGATCTTGATCAACTTCCACTAGAGTTATCAGCCAAAAACGAGACTGTTCATCCGTGTTAGGGTGCTCATTTCGGAAGTAGTCTAGACAAAACATCAAGGGTTGAAACATCACCAGAAAGAGGCATAAAAAGCCTTACATCTCAACTGTTCCATGATTTCTCAAAACTAGAGACATGAAAAGCTCCCAATAAATATACTCAAATCACGAGTTTGAGAGAAAAAACAACGGATAGCTGAACTCGGAAACAACCGCCATTCGGTTGCTAATACTTATCGATCGATAGCTTCACCAAAAAGAAAATCTGCAAGAAAGCCCTCTATGAAAAATATTCTTCACACAGAAGAGAAGAAAGTAACAAGAAAACGAACAAACCCTAACATTAGAAATTTGGGTCCGTAAATGACTCGTAAATGGCCAAGCCATTTGCGTATAAACCAGCTCCAATAGCAAAGAAACCAACACAAATCACAAAACAATTCAGTGCTATTTTGCTCATGCGTTCTCGATAAGTAAGCAGACCCTGGAAAGAAATAGCCCTTGATTAGAGAACATAAATAGGGTAGTTATATGGATGTTCAGTTCTTTTTGAAGCACTGGCAGCCGCATACGTTCTAGGAAATCAACAAGTCACATTCAAATGAAAAAGAAAGACGTAATGTTCACCTTCCAATCTGTCCAAAACGTAATCATTTCGAAGATCGGTGGATAGACAAGGGCACAGAGTGTGCCACTAGTAACTCCTACCAATGGGATCATGATCTCCAGTTTAGGAATCAATACGGCCATCAGAAAAGTCAACAGAACCCAGAACATTCGGAATCCCTGAGAAAAAAACAACTATTGCTAGGCTTTGGTACAATAAAAGAAAAACTCGGATCTCCTCGACATGTTCAGGTTTGACACACGGTAGTGCAATTAGCGTAACGTTCAGTTTAAGTGTATATTAGCAACCTCTTCAAATAGGAAATAATCATGGACTTAAGCAAATGCTGCCGAAATATTTCTACTCGATGGCATCAAATATTAATTTTGTGGCAATTGGAAGTATCACAATGCATTATTCAACAAAGACAAAAAAGTCAGAATAGAAGAATGAATTGAAATGACGCCGTGAATCGAAATGAATCCAATAAGCTTAAACTACTCACTTTATCCACAACAGATTTGGGACAATGTGGAAATCGAGCGCTGAATTTTCGCCGGAATCCATTGAAAAACATGTCGAAGACCACATACATAGCAATTGAATGCCCTAGCATTGACTGCAGCATAAGGAACACATTGACAGTTGAATATAATCTGAAGCACAACAGTAAATTTTCACCCATTGGTACAACATTGTTTTATTAGCTTAAAATCGAAGAATTTCGTAAAAACTCGGAGCTTGTTGTCACTTCCCAACAAAGGGTGGGAATAGGGTGCTCCGAGGCCTCATCTTCCTTTCCTAATCCAACTGTAAGACATAATAATAACATGGAGGATTCATATCATCATACTCATGCACTAGTCTCATTTTAAGGTCAGTATCAGTAGCACTGTCACATTGATAGCCCCGTCCTACGACCACTAGGTACCGGACTTATCCAACACCCTGAAAACTTTGAGACGAGTTTGATCCATGTCCACCCAACATCTACATAGTTCTGCATGACATAACGCCAAAACACCAATTCACAGGTTAAATTCGCATCACAAACTACAGCGATTTAAAAAAAAAAACCACCAAAAGCATAAAAGCAGGTAATTAGATTTAATTGTACCCATACCACATACCCTTCTTTTGGAACATTCGTAGTGATGGCCGGTGCAATTTTGTCACCAAAACCTGTATAGCCATAGAATCCCAGAGCCGTCATGAAGCATGTACATATGATCATGGTTGTAGGTAACACACCATTTGGAGCAAGAAATGCTTCTGGAGTTTCCAGCTTATTTTCTACTGGAAGAATCTGAAAAGGAGAAAAAGTATTGAGTTGATATCACATCCACAAAACCTATGGTTGAATCAAAAAATATGTGGCCAAATAAAAGTTTAAAATGAAACTAAATGGAAAAAAACGGGACCCTAGCAATAAAATCTTCATTTTGAAATAAATAAAAGGGTAAAGTGAGAGAAACACATTAATTATATCCGAAATCAGATAAAAATCCTTATCGAGGGCGAAAACCTTACCATAGTTTGTCCTTCGAACGAGTACATACTCATACCAATCATCATAATCGTACCCGTGAAATTCGTATATCCTGGAAGTTCTCGCCACTGATTTGGCTGCCTAAACCACATGGGCAAATAGAAATTCATATTATTACAGACGGTGACAAATGGTAGTTATTAATTGTCACACCCTGGACTGAACAGTTATTAGAAACAGCGGAACAGTCTTGAGCAAACATGCCGAGATCACAGAAAAAATTGAAAAGTCGAAGAGTTTGAGAATGAGAAACCCCTCGTTCTCAAGAAGTCCCGAAACTATCTCTGTTTTACAATCGAACGCTCACCTGACGGTATATTGCATGATCACCGTCGCTCCGATTATGAAAAATACAGATGAGACCAGAGCAAATGCCGATACAACCCGCATTTCCGTGAACATATTGGTAACCATAATGAATACAAGTGTTATCGATGCCATCACGATCATCTGCGTATGACGATCGCCCCCCACGCGATCACCTAACAAGTGAACCTGAAGTAACAACCTTGACTGCGTTCTTCCTCCACAGAACTTAGAATAAAACGAAGATTATTCGAGATAATAAGCGAAACTATGACCATCATGGGAATCCACTTTATCCCAAACCCTTCTCCCTCCCACTTTTATTCATGATTTAGTAGAACTCGATCTTCCACAGCACAATCCGAAATTCCACCTCCTTGACAATTCAGCTTAACGAAACTGATGTCGTAATAGCTCTCTTGACAACAAAATCATACCATATTGTCCGATATGAAGAGAATAGCTACGCTGCACATTCCGAGTTGATAGAATAGAATAGTTACATTAACAACATACCTAAACGAACAGTGATGAAGGAACTTTTACTGTGCAGCAACTCAAGTTCAGGTAAACATCACGAATAATCTCATACTGGGCCGATGAAGAACTTCGCTCAAATTTCCCCTGACAAGGTGATGAAATAAGAAGGAAGGCAACTGAGAGCGCCTGCCCAATATCATAGTACAGACTATCAAAGAACTATTAGCACTCAGTATGGCAGCAAGGGTTAATAGTAATTATTATAGATGGTCAAGTTGATAAAATGACATGACTCAAATTTGGTATTTCAAAAAAAAAAAAGAAATTGAAGAGGAATCATTTAACTTACATAACTGCCTTGCTGTTATTTCTGAGAAAACGAATGTCACTATAATCACAAACTTTTTTCGCGAAGTGACCATAATCCAGTGCCGAACGCTCTGATCTGCAATATAACACCATTGAACTCCTACACTTCAGTTCGTTTTCATTATCCTCGACTATATGATCTATTCACATGATTCACTAACTTCTTTGCTAAGTGTTGACTTGCACGCACGAGAATATGATTTCCATACCAATTGAAGCCCGCTATGACGAACGAGAGTACAAGGGACACCTGAACGTTAATGCTTCCGTACTGGTAAAGTGAACGATTGAGCTAGGAATACATTAGGATCCTGCGAAGAAGGCAGACGGCACATAAAACACAAGACACTGAACTGGCGAATATTCTGACAAAGAATTAAAGATTACAAACATCAAAAAATGTAAACGACATAGACTGACCCAGAGACCACCAAGCTTCCATGCGTATGGTAGAGAGAAGCATCCCGCATTGAACATCGACTTCGATAACGTCAGGACCGCTCTTGTTGGCCTGTATGAGAAAATTAAGTGAAAATCTCCGTATAGAAAGGTACTGTCAACTGCAATTATTCAAAAAAAGCCACATTAGCTGAGCTGATCACACAGATAGAAGGAATTGGCCCATTTACAAAATACAGTAGCGCTCAAAAGTCTTCGGCCAAACGCTTTCACGCTTTTTCGTTCATAACTTTCTCATTAGTGGAGCAGAATTTTGATATGTTCAACTATGGCATATTTCACACTATCCTACACCACTTGACTGCAAAACAGTAGTACCCACATGACTCGAGCAAGGCGTCTGTTGCGGCAGCAGACCGCTAAAAACAAAGTTCGTGCCGTCTGCAGTTATTCGCACCTCATGGGCGTCTCTCTCCCCTACTGTGTTCGGCATTAGCGCTCGCACACTTTGGACATGGTAAAAAGGAAAGAAGTCCTACAGGGAAGAATGTCTCTATTTCCAGTTGATTTTGAGTTCGAGCGCTTAAGCAAACCTGGAACATGATCACATTGCAGATAGTAGTGAATACACAATACACTCATGCCACACATATCGAAATTTCGCATGATTAGACCCAGTAGGAAAGGAGTTACGACTGAAAAGTGTGACTGAAAAAGCATTTGGCCGAAGACTTTCGAGCGCTACTGTACCCACAAGCCTTTCAATAAGTCTAATCTCACTCAAACGATTCCTTACTTCCTTATCACTATATAAATTGGAGATAACTTGAGAAAAAGATTCTAAACAGAAGCATATTTTACTTGGGCTCACCTTTCTTCGCAACTACAACTCCATGACATTACTCCTTATCCCACTTATTATCCCTCCTGCATCAAGTTGAACTACGGATCCCATCTATTGCATGGGTGATTGCATGGAGAACACACTCGCGTATTTTTCGATGATTTAATCAAATATAATCAATTACAGACTCACGAGATGACATCGCCACTTCGAGTCGCTGATGGCACCAAGGCTCTGCCATCATTTATGCTTTCTGCATCTGCATTAGCTATGATGGCATTGTTTTCACGACGATCCGTTCCCGAATCCTGCTCTGCATCATCCGGCATGACCCAAAACAGAAGCAAAAACTGTTTTAGAGGATCAACTGTTGAAATGTTGAAAAGAAACATTGGCTCTTAGACCAACGAGTTCATAATCCTCACAGAACACAATCAAATCGTTAATTATTTATACGTAAATTAATTAATAATAATAGTCACATATTATTGCGGTAACATTACAAAATTTCTGTGGTATTTGCATATACAAGCTTTCCAGCCACATATGTGGCCTGTACATCAGCATTATCCGATATTAACACCATGTCAGCATCTGCACCGACAGCGATGACACCCTTTCTGTCCCGAATGCCAAGAAGAGTGGCTGAAATTTCGCAAGTACAATATGTAGAAAAATTTTGTTCAATAAACAATAATGAGAATTCAAAATAGAACCAGAAGCAAAAAAAAAGAATTTGAAATTCAACCTGGCTTCTCGGTCGCACATACGAGGGCTTCTTGTAATGGGCATCCAGCTGCTTTGATAAGGTGTTTGATACACTGGGGCATTGAAGCAACACTTAAAACGCAAAGTAGACTCATAGTGATCATAAACGACCAGTAGTGACTCACCTGCCAGCAGTGGTATTCGTTCCATCCGCCACCGCTCTGAGACCAACCACGTTTACAGTAACATCTCCCAATTTATGACGTCCTTCACCCATTCCCAATGCTGCTATGGCATCCGTAACAAGAATCATTCCTTCAGGATTCGTTCTAAAAGTATAAAAGTAGACACAACCCCTAGATTCAAGATTACAACTAGGGATCCGCTGGATTCTAGAAAAAAGATCGGGAAAAAGAGGCAAGGCTTTAATATGGTAGCTACACTGTCAATCAAAATGATTTAACCAAGGAACCACTCACCTATAAGCAATCCTGAGGGCAGAGTCATGAGTATGGATACCATCAGAAATAATACCATAATATATCTCCCGATCACTCAATTTCTTTGATGCAAGCAAGCCAATAAGACAGGGATCGCGGTGATGATACTGAATGATGATTAGCGATAGGACTCTAGCGGATTCCGTTCAGACCCAACAAAGTATAATGGTCCAGACAAACACCTTTAACGATGGCACAACTACATTAACGAGTTAGATTAGCCATAACTGACCGCATGCATTGCATTAAAGAGATGGGTTATGCAACGTGCACCACTTTTCACACCATTTTCTGCATCTTTTAATTTGGCGGATGAGTGTCCGAGCGAGACAACTATTCCCTTATCAGTGAGGTATCTGAAAGATACACAATAATCGATAGCTATGGATAAAAGAGTGCAGAGGTTGAGCTAAGCTGGTACCACCTCTTCTGACAGCTCTTTTCAACAGCAAAAACAGAGAAGAGAAATCAACCGTGAATTATACCTGGGGAACGATTTGTGCAATTTCCAATTAAAGGTTCTGTGACCATAATTCAGGGTTCTGATCCAACTACTCGAAATGAATCTTCAAGAAAACATCAAGGCTAACTTGATTTGCAGAGGTAACTTTGGAAGTTAGTACGGATTGCAAAGAGGTGATAGGGCTGATGTAAAGTCAGCATATTGCTACTAGTAAATCATTTCATACAGAGTAGATCGAAAGAATGAATGGATCGTTATAAACTGGAGTAATCACTTTGGAAAAAAAACCAAAACCAATCGATCTCAAAAGATCGATTGAAAAAACAAGGACCTTAACTCTAACCTTATAGCTTCGTCACTGCCTTTCAGCTCCGGCGCTAACGTAACTATAGCAGCATTATCAACGTTGCCGAAAACCTGAAAATAGTTTCCTAAAAACTTTGTGATTCACGGCCCTTCGAGCCCTTCACTTAGTTAGTGATCCACAATGTTATTTAAAGCATGAGTAGCAATGAAAATAACAACAAACTGTTTTGAAGAAACAGGAAAGCAGTGAAAAACAGCAAAATTCACCTTCCGTATTGAAGCAATTGGGTCGTCATCAAATGTTCTCACGAATTCCTTTGGATGACACCCTTTCTTTTCAGGAGAAATAAAAGGACCCTCGATATGTACACCTAAAATTAATACACAATTTTACAATATTAAAGAAAGATATGCGCCGCAATCGAAACTTGGTACTTGATTTCGCAAGAAGTATAGTTCAATAATGTAGAATTTTAAGGTGACTATTCACAGGGGATAAATTATACAGAAGAGAATGAAAAGGAAACAATAAAGTGCATTCACCGAGTACACCAGCCCCTTCTGAACTACCATCTCGACGAGCAAGTAGGGGCAGAACCTAAAATGAAGTTGTGCAAAAATGGCTATCATAGTTGATAAAATCACAAGATAGTTCGATAAAAATCGATTGCGTTAGTCTTTTAGAAAAATCGTCTGCATCGACTGCCAAAAAAAAGACACATATCAGGCTACCAGAAAAGTATAGATAGTGTGGACAGTGGAGGGTGGAGAGCAGCACGGCTCGGGGATTTATGCAATTTTTCAATAATCCGCCGTAAAGTAGCTGTTAAATTGGAACAGTGAAACTAGATATATCGAAAAACAACAGCCCCTCGTCCATTAATGAATGCTTTCATACTTCAACGACCGGCACGTGATCTAGTATTGCCAAGACCGGTACTATTCTATTATTACACCCCGAAAACTCAAAATTTTAATTTTCGATGAAACTTCGCCTATAGGGGTAATCCGATGCCCTGATAACGGACATGACCTTCATTTTTGGCGTTTGCGCCATTTGGCGCCAAGGGTGTTTTCATCAAATTCGCTGGAAACTTGTCTTTAGGAGTTATTTGAGGTCCTGATAACGAATATAACATTCATTTTTGGCGCTGGCGCCATTTGGCTCTAATTGGCGCCAATTTGGCGTCAACTGGAGCCAGATGGCGCCAACGCCAAAAATGAAGGTCATATTCGTTATCAGGGCATCGGATTGCCCCTATAGGCGAAGTTTCATCGAAAATTAAAATTTTGAGTTTTGGGGGTGTAACAGTAGAATAGTTCTGGGGGTGTAATAGTAGAATAGTACCCCAAGACCTGTCCAGCGCAGGACGGTTGTTGAAGTCAGCAGCCAATACTTTCGCATCGATTTGCCGGACGATTGATTCCCGTAAATCTAGTTTCTAGCTGAATCATCAGTCCTCGGTAGGCGAAGTTATTGGAGATTGACATGAGAATTCATTCGGTTGAATTTCCATTCTCTTACCATGAGAAACATGAGAAGAATACTGCTTTACTTTACTGAATGCTGCCGTTTTTCATTCGTGGTTTTAAAGGATTCTGATTTTTATTTTTATTGGGTGAGCTTTTCACAAGCTGTATAAGTTGCATACAATTAGGCAACTAATAATCATAACATAGAACACATCCAAACGAACCAGGAAATATTAGTGAAAATAAGAGGCGGACTTGGCAGAGGGGTACTCGAAAGGAACATGGGGGACTTCTCGTTTTTAGAATGTATAAGATCAAGAGCTTTGAATACCACACATGGAAAATGAAGGCAACAAGACTGGATGAAGCTGGAACGTAACAAGATTTTGGAATGTTCGTTAATAATTAGCCTTTCCTCAGCTTATAGCAAATAAACGTGTAATATTAGCAATAAATATATCACGCCCGTGAGAAACGCTATAGCAAAAAACGCACTAAACTATTTGCCTTATAGTAGAGTACGACAAATTCAGCATCATTCAGCAAAAAGCAGTATGTGAGCCTGTGAACAAAAGTTAGGCGAAGAATGGCAGATAAATCGGCACTGAATGTGAATGTTGAATACCGGAAACGATTTCACAGATGAAGCTGGCTGATCAAGCATAGTCCCAAATAAAACATAAGACAATTGCGAAATAACGAGCAAGCCATAAGCATGATCAATCAAGAATCTGGTCATCGATTATCCAGTTGAACCAGTCACTTGTGTGGCCACATTCATGAGAGCTCTCGTTCTCGGCTTTGGAGAAACAGTATGAGGAAAACAGTCAAAAGTACACTGCACCGAATCACGAATTTCGACAAGAAAGCTTACCCAGGTTGGGTGCTGGAAAGACTAGGCTTTCTATCCTCTTGTATGGATAGGAAGGAATGTGGTCCGTAGAGGGTTTATTATCTGTAGGAGGAAGAAACAAGATGGGCTTTGCTTACCCAGACAAAACGTAAAGGATGTGAGTGCTTCCCTGGCGACTTCATCCAAACTCGCCTACACAAAGGGTAGAATGACCACAACTTACAGGAAGCCGTCGTCACTGAAGAAGCTAGCACTGAATACTTCTATGTTAATTCAATGAATCTACGCGCTTATGAAATCTTACAATATTGGCTGCTTTCATACTTCTACTTGCGCGCCGGCTCGCAGTTAGATAGACCGGCTCGCAGTTAGATAGACACGTCCGTACTTTTAAATGGGGTTGGAGCAGCTTTGCTTGATAAGAAGCGGGTACCGATCGATACCGCAGAAGGCTGTTTTTTTTGCGTTTTGAGCGTCGGTCGCCCGTTTTTTTGGTTTTTCTGGCTTTTCGTGTTTATATTCGTTTATTATAATTCTATTCTCTTCGTGACATTGGTGTTTTCGACTCACAGTAGCGCTCTAATGCCTTCGGTGAAATGGTTCGTCAGTTGTAACTCTTTTCCTTGTGGATCGTTGTAGCCCTGTCATTGGCGTCTGTGATATGCAATCCGTCTCCATGCTTTCATTGGTCGCAATGTTCATGCCTATGGTTTCTGTCTCATTTTATAAGCTTCCAGTATTTTTCTGTGGCATTATGGGTCATCATCTGTCTGCTTATGCGAATTTTCGAGGGACACCATTCCTTGGTTAGCAAAATGAGTGAACATCTGCAACACATAGAATTCTGCTGTGTCTTCCCATGCCTGCCGAAAATACAATTGGACAGTAGGAAGGTGAGAATATGCGAATTGATGGTTCTACAAGCACCATGCGTACGTTTATTTGCTACCCTAGCCAGTCTGGTTATATATTCTGAAAATCAAGACGAAGGCTTAATACCGTGATTTCGGAAGGAAGACTAGAGAATCCACTGCAATCATATGATACTGCTAACGGAAAGCTGGCTCACAATGAGTAGAGCGACAGTTGATAGGATGTCTCAGAGTGAACTTCGTCCGCTGCAACTAGAAGCTCAAAAGAGCGTTGTTTACCACTACTTGCTACTTGTTTGTTTATCTATTTCCTGTGTCCCTTTCCGCTTGTTAATCATTGCTTAGCTCGTAGAGACCGGCTATGAATGTTATTGTCGCGGAACGCCTATAAGGGGTTAATCAGCCCGCACCTTTTAAATTTGGAAGCGAGGAGTCCACTGCAGTCACACAGTGAAAAGCATTGGTTGTTAAGAACACACCATGTGTACAAAAACGATTCTGTAATGCGCGCTGTGAAGGCTTCAAAGCTACAAGTACTGAAATTCATGATAACTGGCTAGCGCAGAACTACTTTACGATAAAGACAGCAATATAGCTGTGACTAAAGGCCTGAAGAAATAAGTACAAACATCATCAAGATAGAAAGATAGACTTGCTTGCAAAGATTCACTTGTTCACATCGATTACGTCTGAATTTCTACTGTATATTGCTTTTGAAAGGAGTTAAGTAGGTGTTTCATTCGTGTGATGACTATTTCGAAACGGCGTCATAGATCTGCAACTGGGATGTTTGTCGAAGAACGAAGATTTCGACGGTTGCAGCAGTATCGTT
The DNA here is from genome assembly GCA_000469685.2 of Haemonchus contortus. NCBI lineage: Eukaryota > Metazoa > Nematoda > Chromadorea > Rhabditida > Trichostrongylidae > Haemonchus > Haemonchus contortus. The sequence goes on along the minus strand of LS997564.1, from coordinate 391,749 downwards.
GAAATCATAGTGACGAGAAATGAAAAAAAATCACGGTGAAGAAGTTTCTCCAGAAGAATGATGTCTCAATAGCTGGTAAAACGGTTCCACAGCCAAAAACGCATATCGAACGAGAAATCAAAAACGGGTTGTTGTAAACCGAAGAACCTAAAGAACAGATCAAGAATTCGAAATATCACAAGTAACGGTATGAAATCAGCTCGCCCAGACAGGACACCGTTGTTACCAGTGTGTTAGTAGCATAGATACCAGCCAATAGTGATGGAAGAGTGGTATTAAGCCTTCGTCTTGATATTCAGAATATAAAACCAGACTGGCTAGGGTAGCAAATAAACGTACGCATGGTGCTTGTAGAACCATCAATTCGCATATTCTCACCTTCCTACTGTCCAATTGTATTTTCGGCAGGCATGGGAAGACACAGCAGAATTCGATGTGTTGCAGATGTTCACTCATTTTGCTAACCAAGGAATGGTGTCCCTCGAAAATTTGCATAAGCAGACAGATGATGACCCATAATGCCACAGAAAAATACTGGAAGCTTATAAGATGAGACAGAAACCATAGGCATGAACATTGCGACCAATGAAAGCATGGGGACGAATTGCATATCACAGACGCCAATGACAGGGCTACAACGATCCACAAGGAAAAGAGTTACAACTGACGAACCATTTCACCGAAGGCATTAGAGCGCTACTGTAAGTCGAAAACACCAATGTCACGAAGAGAATAGAATTAAAATAAACGAATATAAACACGAAAAGCCAGAAAAACCAAAAAAAACGGGCAACCGACGCTCAAAACGCAAAAAAACAGCCCTCTGCGGTATCGATCGGTACCCGCTTCTTATCAAGCAAAGCTGCTCCAACCCCATTTAAAAGTACGGACGTGTCTATCTAACTGCGAGCCGGTCTATCTAACTGCGAGCCGGCGCGCAAGTAGAAGTATGAAAGCAGCCATTCAGGGATGAACTATGCATTGCTGTTTGGCTTTGTAGTGTAAACAATAGGAGGATAGCGAAAGAAACCGGAAAACATTACTCAGAATGCTTCGAATTAGGCGGAAAAGAACGTCTGGTGAGTCGTCATCGTAAGTGAGTCATCGTCCGCAAAGAGGCCATTTGAGTGGCGAGTCGGATCAGACCACCAGAAGAGCAAACGAAACATGTCCGATAGATGAAAGCGCACTCAATGAAAACATCTGATCGCCACAAGTTTCCTGGTAGCGACACTCATTGTACGAAGACCAGACACAACCCGAACAGCGTTTTGCAATCGGTTGGATGTCACTTTATTATGCGAGGATTCTCGAGAAAAAAGTTGCTCTCCGGACCATGAACGTCTCTCTTTCATGAAATGTTTTCAACGCAATCAAGAGAAAAACTACTGACAACTAGGTAAAAACAAGCACCGAAGCGTATAGTTTGATAGGCTAAACAAAAACAACAGCATCCGTAAACAAGAGTGACCCTGAATAACAGTACGCGATTATGCATTTGGCGTCGAATCCAATGCCACTACGTAATCTCAGAGAAAAAGGCATACCGTATCCCATACATGTAAAACTCGGCGTTGGGAAACATTCTGGTTTGTTCCCGGGTCCTAATTCATTTATACATGGGAGAATTAAAAACAGCCTGTTCCTTCCGATTATAGAAAGGTGTGCTGCGTGGTTTTCAAAGAAAACGCTTCAGTTTCTAGTCAAATAAACGCTCTGCAAAACTTAAGAATTTGATCAGACCAATTAGTTTGTCGGGTATTAATTTTCTAGAGTAGGTTATAGTATAAGATTCAAAATGGAACTGATCAAACTCACCCGAGCATAAACCTCTGGTGGACTGGTAATAACCGTTGGTAGGTAGGAAGTCACGCCATGACTCAAGAGGCACCGTGAAACTGTAGCCACTCCACATTCATATTCCTCGTCTGTAGATGGCATGGAGGAAAAATCCATACCGAATCCACCTTAAACACAGTATTGTTTTTGAAATGTCTTCAACTCGCGGGAGGAGGTAGTGTAGTGGCAAGGGGCGCACTATTACACAAGAATAGTCTACGGATCGAAGGCCGAACCGACATCCGTTTAAGCCGACTAAGGTAAGTATATCACCCATCGAGGCTGTTTGATTGGTACCAGACTGCCACACGCGAATTCGATACCCCTTTTTCTGGATGGAAGCCAATGGCAGGGAAACGTCCCAAAATGGTATCGACTTACGCCAAAGACTTTGAACAGGAAGCCAGTTCCCACAAATGACATAGGTGGTACAGTAGTAGGAAGCGCTAAAAACATCTGCGCGATCTGTTGACCGGACATCTACTGTATAAATCAATTGTAAGACCCTCCTAAAAAAGGTGGCGGACTGGCCTGCCCATGCATTCGGAGCGTGCGAGTCGTCTCTTAGGAAATTATTAGCCCTAAGGTTTGCATGGTTTCGTATAAACTCCAAATGCACGGCGCATCTCAGCAGGCAATGCCATTCTCTCCAGCCTCTGCCCTATCTTTTCACAGGTTAACTAGCAGGCCATGAGCAAAAGGGAAAAATGGAAACGTGGTATCTCAAAGGGATGTGGCCGTATCTGATTGAACTTTTGGCGAGCTCGTGTTTTGAGGCCAGAATGGGAGTAAACTATCGATTCGGTAGATAAAATTGTATGAAGCGTAACTGACCGTTGATTTGAATGTCAATGAATCCTGGAGAAAGAATAAGTCCTTCGCAGTCTACTTGAATGTCAGCTCTTCTACGTTCCGTGTAGAAAACGGTGGCTGCATCGATAATCTTTCCATCGCGCACCTTGAACATACTGTCATGTCATTTTGCTAAATTTGTTAAGGTGAAGTAGTTACAGTTGGGTGGTGCGGTAGGTTTCCGAAAAACGGGGGAGTCACACGGTCGGGGAAATCCTGACAAAAATAAAAACTTCCAATGTAGGCTCAACTATAGATATCGTAACCACTCTTTTTTATTGTTGTATCTCAACCTGATGGGCGGAGGTGGTGTAGTGGCAAGTGGCGCACTATCTCACACGCACGGACAGGGGTTCGAATCCCGGATCGATGCCCGCCTAGGCCAACGAAGCCTTCTATCCCTCCGCGGTCGGTGAATTGGTACCAGACTCGTCTGGGAGGATAAAAGCACTGACTTGTACATCGGCTGGCCACCACAAGTCATTGTATAAGCCACATACGCACTCATTACGCCACTACGATTCTGAATGGAAGTCGGGTGCGGGGGCGCATCCCTCGGGTGGGATTGGTTAACGTCAAAATTTTTATGCTATATCCTTTATGCTCAACCTGAAATGAACAAGCAGATCGTGAATAGTTCATTTACCCATACGTGATCCCATATGAGCTGTCCACTGCGTAGTACTTTGGCATTTATGAACTGCACAAGTTTTCCAGATAAATCGTCTCTCAGGGCCTCCGAGTCATAACGAACTCGCTCCATGAAAATCTAAAAAGCACATACTTCACAGTAGACAACCTGCTCAGAAATCCCTAGGCTTGTTTTTTTTTCTGGGATTGGTTTCATAGATACCATTCAGGAAGGAGTACTTAATCATTATCGAATAAAAAATGGGCCTAATATGGAACAATAATGAGAGCAAGTAAGCCAAATTGGCAAAAGTAATTGAAAGCCACGAGAATTGTAATTCTTTTCGAAAACTCCCCACGAAGGAGACTCTCACCAGTGTAATGATAGCGTGTCTATGTAAACAGTTTGAAAGTTCATATTTAGGATAGTTAAGTTATCTACAAGCACGAAAACCAATGTGGTGCGATTACTATGTTTTGCAGTTTGCATACTACAGCCGCGAGCTGTCGCGTAGCGGCTGTAGTATGCAACTACCGGCAGCTCATTCGGATTCTACCACAGACGATTCTTGCTAATAATGTTGGCTTTGTAACTACTGCCGATGCATAATTGTATTAATTGTATGTACAAACGAAGTCAAAGTCCCAGTCCCATATCGATTGCAGTCTGAGGAAAGGACGCAGTTGAGAGCTTTATGAGAGACGGCACTTTTCCACGTATACAGACGAAATTGACTGCTTTCAGACTTCAATGATTCATCCGACCGTTCGTCCATCCGTCCGGCGCGTGCGTGCTGCGGCAGCGGCGCCTGACCGTTGTTGACAACAGTAGATCACGTGCCAACGTTGTCAACACTACTCTAGCGACCGCCGTCGCAGCACGCACGCGTCGGACGGACGGACGGACGGTCGATGTCTGAAAGGGGCCATTCTAAGTTAAACAAAGTTCGACACATTTTGTGCTGCTAAATGAACAATTCGATTTGCTTTTAATCAATTTTGGCTAGTTACTATAAAAACCAGTCCAGAGAGCATTGAAATCTATGAAGGCAATTCATCAATTGGGAACTTACAAATCAGTGATCCCCCTGTGAATAAGAGCCGGCTGACCCAAGTATAGAAACCTAAATGATTCAAGATATTTTCTCTTTACAGGATATGAGTGATAAGAATCGCTGATAAGCTCATTAGTCTTTAAAACCCCAGTCAACAAGCGCATTCATTGTATAGTAACAAGTATCTTACCAGTTAGCAATTAGTATATTGATTTTGCTGATACGGTGGTGGTGAGCCAAATGGCGATTGATAGTTACCTGAAGCAACTAGACAACACAAAAAACCGCTATCTTATCACCTCGTCATAAGGCTGGCAGCACGGTTGCCCTAAAATCGGGGGTTGGAAGGATGGTTTTTGGCTTTTAAAGCTTCCACTCGAAAAAAAGTGAAAATGGGGATTCCAAAAACGTAGACAAGTGCTTTTTCCACTACTCTGAAGAAATCCACGTGCCATAAAAAGTACGCCGTCATTCATCATGAACGCTCGAAACTTCCGCTTTCCAGACCCAACCGTGTCGCGAAAAGCGGAACTCGATCTACTGCCTGGGATTAGGGTGAACGAGGTGCGAATGGGTTCTTCTGCCTGTCATGTTAGAGGTTCAAAACAGGATAGGATCGTGCCATGGGTGAACTCATCCTTTCAAACAATTTTCACTTCACCCGGCCCGAATGATAACGTAGAACTGGGTTCACCGGCTTGTGCTTACGAATCGCTTTGTTTTCTTAATCAACAGCTGTTTTTGCAAGAAAATTCCTCCAGAAATTCAGCCAATCCATATCAGGGTAACCAGCAAGCCGAGCTGAGATGACGCTGATCGCGAGAGTGAAAGTAGCTGCTGATATGAGATGCTACGGAAGCTTAATCTCGTTATAATAGCGCAGTTTAATCTCGTTGATAATGCTGAAATGGACGAGTTTTGCCGGTTTGGTAGCGAGTGTGCAAGCAGCTGTGTCTCGACACTGTTCTCTCCTCTTTGCATTACCTTCATAGCTTTGCATAAAACCTTACCGTATTTCTTTAATATTGTAATGTATAACAATGACGATTGGCTCTGAAGATTTTGAAGATCCTTGCCACTGGCGTTCGGTAATTTTCTGTTCTACTCTGAAGAGCTGTTTAGTGGCAGATGAGGTAGGGTAGGTTGTGGAAGAGTGGAGAGGGAAGGAGAGCAGAATACGTATGGGAAAGCCCCAGAATAAGTTTCTTGCTTCGATCATCCTGTGAGTTTATGACAAGGTTCAATCATCAGCAGGTCCACATTCAGCCGCTCCTCGGAAACTGAGGTATATAAGCCCCTGAAAGACTGGAGACCGTATTTCAGTGCATAAAACCTACCTAGGGATCCTAAACAGTTAATAGACATCAAACATAAGCTTGATAGGACTGAACATCTCTTAGGAGGGAAAAAGGTCGGATATATTCGCTGTACCGAGAGAAAGAATCGGAAATGGGTGCCCTGTATTTGATCCCTTAAGAGGGAAAAATTAAAGATTTCTAAAAAATGATCCCAGGCATCGGATTATCTACCCTTTCTTAAGGTCTCGCCATGATCTCATTTCTTAATGACTATCGTTGCTGGCTCAATTCCCGTATTGGATCAAATTTCGTTCACATATTAGTTACATATCTATTTTCATTGTTGGTGGTTAGTGAGACATTATCCTCTTCAAGAGTTGTAGTTAGTTCGAGAGACTGAAAAGGAGCGAGAAAACAGCCCTCCAACTTTTCATACTGATTTACAAAATCTGAATTGCTTCATAAATCGAGCCAATCCTTCAGCCCAAACCTAACCTCCCACACTTGTGCACTTGGCGTCAGCTCGAGTTTTTTTTCCTGTAGAGCTCATCTACAGCATCTGGTCGATCACCTTCTGCTAATGACAATACCGACGTGTTATGTTGGACCCAGTTTTCCAGGCAGATATCATTTAGCTAGGAGTTTTGACAGATCAGAAAAATAGGGTGCTGATAAATGGCCTCCTTCAATTGAAATATCCCCGTGATCTGCCCATTCTCAAAATTCCCCCTTTTTTACTCACTCGAAAAGGTCCAGAACCGGACCGTCTTATGAATTTAAGTCGACAAAGTAAATAATTGAATGATTCGCAGCCGTCTCAGATTCTCGATGAGCAGTACGGTCGCGCTCGCTATCAGCTTCGCCCTAGTAATACTAATTGGTTCGAGTCAGTGCAATAGTAACGTGGAGGTACTACCAGGTAAGGTTTACTCGTAGTTACTTTACTTTCTTCCCCTGATCACTGAAATTCTAACTTTGATTACTTCAGCTGATTGTGATTGCCGTGATTGGTACGGTGTTTGTTGGCGAGATGGTGATACTTGGATTGACGACGAAACTTGGGTCTATGAATGCGATGGAACCAATGCGTAAGGTTTTCATATCGAATTCTAATCGTGAGGGAGGGGCTTCACTGGAAAGGGGCGTGACCTAGCAATGAAGGAGTCCTAGAAGAATGCTTATAATCCTTTTTGTTTGTTCAGAACCGATGGAAAATTTGTCGGATGTGAAGTGGGACCTCCACCCAGAGAAACCGTATACGTAGGAGAAAATCGTACGGTGGGATTGCTGTGGCACAGTTGTGAGGCAAACGAACAGCGCTTGAAATATGATTCAGGTGGGAAACGATTCGCCTTTCTTTAAAAAACAATACAAATCAAAAGACCTGTCAAAGGCAGATAAAAAAAGGTAAAATCTTTTTTTTTTGTGAAAATTTCTCACCTGTTTATGAAAATTGCGCCAGGCAATGTAATGGCGCAATTGTCACAAACAGTTGGAAAAATTATGCCAATTTGATTAGCTTCCGTTTTGCCGACAGATATTGGACCACAATTTATTATCTGTTTCACATTGTTGAATTAGTGAAATATTGATATGGTGCCGTGGCAAGTGGCGCGCTGTCACAAGCATGTCTTGGGTTCAAATCCCAGATCGATATCCGCCCGTTTGACCAAGCCTTTTATCTCTCCAAAGTAGTTTGATTGGTACCAGACTTGTGTGGAAAAATGAGAGGTAGTGACTTGTACATCGGGTAACCACCCCAAGTCATTGTATAGGCCAGTTCAATATACTACGACAATTCTGAATGGAATCGAATATGGGGGTACATCTCAGAAACAAGGGAGACGGGCAGTAGGAACGGTTTTGTGTAACCGATCCGCCGCACGCGGCTGTCGCGAACCATTTGCCCCACTATATCAGTTCTAGCACTTTTCATACAGCTCAATTGCTATGCGATTATAACTTATGACAGATTCTACTGTTGGTTCTTTTGCTCCTGTATTTCTTACTTGCTGCTGCACCCTGCTACACTCCTTCGCGCGCGACGTCTCTCTCGCCGCGACGCGACAGATTCGTTCCTACTGCACCACACCCCAGAAACAAGACCAGTTGACGCGAAACTTTTATTCTTTATCTTATATTGACATATTGATTTGCATTTTAACCGTTGAACCGTTTAGAACCACACTGCCTTGTCAACGGTTCCATCAAAAAGGTTCGTTCGGAGTTTCGCGATGGCCGCTTTCAATGGTTATGCTTAGAAACTGGACGATGGGTTGTCGGTAAGTAGGAAGCTGCCTGAAAGCTTTCATTTGCCACAACCAGTTCACTCGATTTAATCTGAATGCCAAGGCTGTTATTATGCAAACGAAACACATCCCGATGTGTACTTGAAGATTGGTGAGCATGGCTATAACGGTTTGATCAAGCACGTTTGCGATCGATACAAGGACTATCCTGGACGAGTACAGTACTACGCTGAGGTGCGATTTTGGTAGATGTACCATATTACATAGCATAGATAAGGGATCACATTTATTTTTATGGGTGAGGCAGCGGGCGTACTTGTCCCCGTGAAAGGAGGTGCGCTTCGTTGCGCGCGTCCGTCGAAATTAGGTCACGCCGCAGCCGTCGCATGCGGCAGGTCAGCCCGCGATACTTGACGGATGTCGCCACTGTCAGTGGGGCATACCATTTGCGCTTGGTCCACGACAGTCATCTCAAAGAGAAGATGACATGGACAAATGCAAATCGTTTGCTCCACTGACTCTTGGTGGTACTGTAATGTCATCTCAAGCCCCCATTGGGGTGCGCCGCGCGCGGGCGAGGTGACCTACTTTCGACGAACGCGCGCAACGGACGTTCTCCCAGTGAAACGTGTTGCTATGTCACTTGCCGGTCTACAGCCGTCGTCATAAACTGAGAAAAAAAGGAAAAAGGTGGTCACAGGGCAGGTAGAAGGAACGGGGGGGGGGGTATGTTGAGAACCAGGAAGGGAGGTTGTGAGCATGCCTGATTAGAACGATTTTGAGTAGAACGGGAGAATGCTAGTGGGTGCTTTACCCTCATTTCTCTCAGGGCCATGCTTGGCCCTTTACACTGTACATAGTTTAGGTTCGAAACGATGTGCACGTGAAGCATCCAACAAATAAAGGAATAAATAAGAACTTTCCGGAACCGGCTGATCTACGGATTAAAGACAAAGTAAGACCACGTTTACATTGGGACTTATTTATTTACTGAAAATGCTTATATTTTATCTGTATGCAATTGAAGGGCTATCTGGGTCCCTTTTCAGGTTGAGCGATGGGTCCATGAAAGTGCATCGATGTTTATCGCAAATGAAGAAGTGCTCCGTGGAAAAGTTCGGTATCTACCGGCTTCCCGACGGCAATGGCCAACTGATCAGCACTAGTATAGATCTATCATTATTATTATTATCTAAACGTGAATATAAACATGTAATAAAGAAGAAAATGAAAAACGCTATATGCTTTCCAAAGATATTTTCTTGTAAATGTCCGAAAAGGATGGTGTCTGAAGAGGGCAAAGCGCACTGTATTACATCAACAACTTTCTTGCTATATAGTAAGGCGGTGGTGGTGTAGTAAGTGGCTCACTATCGCATACGCATGATTCGTGGTTCGAATTCTCAATAGATACCTGCTCAGGCCAAAAAAAAAGTCTACCATCCCTCTGTGCTTGTTGGTTCGTACCGAACTTATTCAGGAGGATGAAGACGCTGGTTTGAACATCGGCCATCGCAATTCATTGTATAGGCTGCATTCGCATTTAAAACGCCATCACGGTTCTGAATGAAAGTTAAATACAGGAGCGCATCTCAAAATGACATTGAGTGATACCGAAGACGTCATCCCTCTAGGTTTTATATTGGAGTAATCCAAAAATTTTGAAGGGTTTTGGAAACTTCATCTGGTTTTAGTGATTCTCCTCACATCAGATAGTCTTGTAGATGGCCTTATGAAAATTGTGTTCACCAAGTGCTTTAAGGCTGGAAAATTCTTTGCTGGAATCCAGTCATACTCGTCGGCGTCAACGACTAATGTGTATTAATAGGTGTAGACTGAATGTTCTGGGAACGAATTCGAGCCGCAAAAATTATTTGAGCCTGTTTGTCATGTTGTTTAACTACCCTTTAGTCGGATTATAAAGTAACAAACCGGTGTTCCGTCGCTATTGCAAATGATAGCAGTGGGAAAGAAGTTGATGGCACCACGGAACCTACATCAACTACAGTGATACAGCCATCGAGTAGAGACGCTTGGTCTTGTGTCAGTCTCTGCTTTCACCTGTATCACCTGTCGTCCTGTTGATCGTCGATTTCCTCGAGCGGGCGCCACTAACGTCTCTATTCGTCGCTGTCACGAGCCAGAGTGGTCTAGTGAATCATCCTCGCTCCAGGTTTTATCAGAGCTTTCGTGAAGAAGTCTGACCATCTCGATGGCGACCGTCCTGGTGTTCGCTTGACGTCGCGAGGGATCCAGTCCATAACCGTCTTGGTTCAACGGTTATCGCAGTATCGCATAACGTGTCCGGCTCACCTGATCTTCGATTTCTTAGCGTAATCAACGACATCCTTGATCTTCGTTCTTTGACGGAGCTCGGAACTCCGGATTCCCTTCTGCACTTGCGTGTATAGGGAAATATCGAGCATCGTTCTTTCTAAAGCGCGTTGAGTAACGCTGACAGCATGCTCATCCTGCTTTCGTAGAGTCCAAGTCTCCGAGGCGTACGTGAAAGCAGGAAGGACAGCAGTGTCGAAGAGGTGAGCACAGAGCCGGATCTTCTTTGTCTTTTCACTAATCCTTCGATATTTTAAATGCTCCCCACGCTGCGCGTTTCCTTCTGCACAGCTCCAGAGCGAGGTTGTTCATCATGTTGACTTCCCGACCTAGATGCACATAGCTAAAGCGTTGGGGGATATTTGTTATGTTTAGCATGAAGGGAGCATAGGATACCAATCCTTTTTCTATGGACATCGTCTTCGTTGAGTTCAGTCTTAAACCAATCTTCCCACAAGCACTGTCAAACTCGGCCAGCATTCGTTCCGCCTGCTCGATGTTGGTGTTATAAGCACGATGTCGTCTGCCAAGCGGAAGCGATGTAGATAGCGGCCGAACTACGCATGATATTCTCGAGAGCGGAACTGAAAGTTTGGGTGAAATGGTGTCGCCCTCTCGGACACCTCTCTTCTCGTTGATAATGGCTTCCTTGTAGAATGGTGAAATCCTGGTCGTGATGTTGTCGCGGAGCTCACGAAGTCTCCTTATATATTGATTAGGAACACCCTGGTAGCCCAGTGCTTCAATTACCGCTTTTGTCTCAACGATGTCAAAGGCTTTCATCAAATCGAAGAACTTAAGCCATAACGGCATTTTGTACTCTTGCGATATTTCAATGAGTCTTGTAAGAGTGTGGATATGATCGATAGTGCTGAACACTTCCCGGAGCCCTGCTTGCTCGCTCGCATGGCTGTCCTTCATCTAAAATTCTGCCATTCCTGATTGGGACGACGCGAGTGAAAAGCATATAGATCCCAGACGGCAGGCAGATTGGGCGATAATTGCCAATGTCGTTTGGATCTCTCTTTTTATACAGCAACACAGTCTTGCTAGTTTTCCACGACATGGGCACTTTGCATTCCGAGAGGTACCGCGTAAAGACCCTAGCCAGAGTTCTGACGATAACTGGTGGAAGGCTCTTCGGATGTTCTGGTTTGATCCTGTCGGGACTGGGCGCCGTACAGTCCTTCATCGACGTGATGGCATTTCGTATTTCAGAAGGGAGAACAGAGGAATGATAAATTCGTTTTGTCTAAGATTGTGAGTAGGCAGGTAGACGTGGCTGTTGAAGAGATCCGAGTAGAAGTCGTAGATGACCTTCTCCATTGCCCTTCGAGATGCAGTAACTGTTCCTTCAGGACGACGAAGAGAAGCCACCTTGGTTTTGCAATCAACGAAGCTCCGTCAGGGTTTGCGAATGCTCTTTAAGGCCTCTGCGGCTTCGTCCATAACTGCTGCCTTCTCTCTTTCGAATATTCCATTATCGATTCTCTGCATAGCTTCGCAAGTTGGACATTTGTTGATGATTGCCTCTGGCTCGCGCGATTCCGCGTTGGCGTATCAGCTCGAAAGTCTTCGAAGAGAGCTGTCTCTTGGTTTCTTGTAGACTCTCTGCTTTTCCCAGCGCTATCGTGAAGATGTTCGACGAGCCGATTGCACTCTTTCGATATTGTCGAAAACAAAACCTTCTCATTCACTTGCAAGGAAGCGAAGTGGTCTCAGTTGATGGATGTCTCGGAGCTTCGTTTCCTGAACTTCATAGCTTTCTCTCCACGCACTGAGAAGCGAAATCTAGCGCGGAGTAGACGGTGGTCCGATCTCGGGTAGAACTTCGGAACAGCAGCGACGTCAGTCAGGCAAAACCTCCGATTGATGATGATGTGGTCTGTCTCATTATGGAACTGTCCACCAGGTGATTCCCATGTCCATCGCAAATGAGAGGGCTTCTGGAACTGCGAGTTACCATGGATGCTGTGGGTCGACATGATAAACTCGGACAGCCTTTCACCCTGCTCATTCCATTCCATTATGTGAGTCCTGATGTGGAGCTCTTCAGCCGTTCTTCTGGGGCCAATCTGGCGTTAGAATCACCGAGTTTTGGTCTCAATTCAAATTCATGGTCTCCTATGTAGAGCCTATCCAGATCCATATAAAACGTTTCCAACGCCTCTTCTTCGTAGCAACGAAGATGGTTAGGACTGGGGTTGAGCCACGTCTTCTTAATCGCGAACGTCCGATTCGGGTTATCAGGCTTTTGTACGAATCGATGTTAATGGCTAAGTGTGCATTGACGAGGACACCTGCGCTGCCGGCGCCTCTGCTGACACACGTTCCAAGAAACAGCTCTTCTCTAGTCTCAATTACAGCGAAAGTAAAGATCGCCATCTTAGTCGTTCGCCTTTCGGGCAGCCTTGAGGCCTTGAGATTTTAGCAGCCTCTCCCAAGCAGTCCTATCCAACGCTGCCGTATTGAGGTCTCCCTCAGGTTCAGGAGAATGAGGTTCATTTCTGTTACTGTTTTTGGCGAAGGAATACCCCCGTGTAGCTTGCCGGGCTCTGACGTGGGGGCTGGGTTGAGTCCGGGAGCTTGGAAGGCTATCCCGAAGTTTGTACGAAGGGCTTGGTTTGTGGAGGCGGCCCCGAATTACCTCCCAGATACTTCCCAGTCACTCCAATGCATGCTTTTAACTGAGTCGACAGAATACCAACTGTACCTACAGACACTCCATATATGTATGTATGCGTGGATAAGTCTGCGAGAAACAGGAGGTACTATGTCGACCAGCACAGCAGAATCAAGGAGTCCATCCCCTGAATCCACCTGCGTCTCTGGGCAAGTACCGGTGACTTTTGGTCGGCGATTAATTCCCCTATACGCTACCAGGGGACGCCCTACGTAGCCTCATCACTAACCGGCTGGGGATCCTTCAGTGCGAGAGGACCTCCAGCGAAGGACATCCGTAGAGTCTCAGGTCAATTACCCGAGTTTGAGATGTGCGACGTCAGCGCGGAAAAGTCCGGCATCGCTTTGGAAGCTCAACAAAAGATTCACGAAAAGTCTCGCCTTTACTTAATGAAATTATGTTTATGAGCGTTAGTCTTGTGGAACTCTTGAACACTTTTTCACTGGCTTTGATTTTTCTGCTGGCTTATTTATTGCAGTGACTAGAGCAACTACTTTAATTCGATCAGTTCCTATTTTGCCCCACTGATCTATCGAGTTTACTGAGGCCAACTACAATACATTTGAAACAAGAATAAGTTAATAATCTTTGAGCTGCTCTGTACCGTCTTAGACTGCGCCTTTCACTCGGTACCCATTCAGAAACTTGAGGGAGTTTGAGTTATTCGCCCCAGATCATGACTCGTGAGGGTCAGCTGATGCACAGTCCGACCTAAAAGAGGTTTTTGAAAAAACTAGAGTAGTATCGGTTTGGGGTTTGATACCCTGACCATACTCGTGTGGTAGGCCGTCACCTGGCACTATATCACTTCCGTCCGACATTTTCATCTACCACTTTAAGGGTAGTTTGAAAAAAGCGTTGGTCTGAACACTACTTGGTCAGCAAGAACTTAATATGTGTAGCTCAATATAGTCCAGATAAACCTCGAAATACCCCCAAGGACTTTGAATGGGCGATGAATGTGCTGTGTATGTCAAAGGTTACGTATTACTGTGGAGTAGAGAACTACTTCATAAGTTGGTGTGAGAGATATTTGTTCTGATGTTCGATCCTCGAATTATAAGTGACTTAATGATGCTTACGCCTTCGGTCCATCTCCCACTGTCCCTAATTTAAGCGGCATAACTAGTATAACTGGTAACTTTTAATTAAGGCTTTATTGTTAAGAACGGAATACCTCATGATATCTGAACCGGGAGATTTGTCTCGTCGATTTCATCGGTACTCTCTTGCAGGCAATCACGGCCTCCGCCCGCTATTTGTTCAGTGTTAGGCCTCATTCCATATTTACATCATTGAAACTGATCCTATATATACTTATTGATCTCCACCACCACTCACCGTTTCTAGCTTTACATTTGCCCTTCTCAGTCATGAGCCTTCGACCACTCTTCATAGCAATCAAATACGGTAATCAATCCCATTTCTGGGACGCATCCTCACATTAAACTTCCCTTCAGAATCGCAGGGACGATTGAATGGCATATTCAATAGTATGCACTGCTACAGATGTACAACACAGTGTTTTTGTCTTCCAGACTAATCTGGTACCGATTAATTGGTCCAGGAGAGACGGAAGGCCGGTTGGCTTGAGGGTATGGATCTAGGACTCGATTCTCAGACCGTGTATATGGGATAGCGCGCCACTTGTCACTATATCACCTACGTCCCTTTTACATATGAAGCAGTAAAGATAAAAGACCCTGTGTTGGCAAGCAGTCGGTCGTTTCCTTCGAAATATTTTTGTTCCATTTTTGTCAGAGGATTAGAATGGTTTTTCACCTCTCTCAGTTCTGACATGAGCACATTGAGTCCCTTGCGAGCATCCTATGCTTATTCAATGCCCAAATTGAGATAGCTGAAAATATTGACTTCTTGAATGTTTTTTACATATACAAGTTTATGCAGTAAAATGAGTTTTGATAGCTTGGTTTCAGCCTTTAAACGCCTGTTCTCTGCCTAGAGGCTCAGTTCACGATAATTCAATGGGCGGGGACGTCAATGGCTTTCCCGCCTCTCGATCGATGTCATGTCATCACGTCAGACGTGTGTCGAGGCAATACAGATTGCAACTATTCGTTCTAGGACCCACACACAATCAGCTGGTCGCCGAGTGATGAGGCGGTGCTTTTCCCCCATTCTTTTTTCCTCTGTTATTCTTTTTGCTGCCGCGATCCCTTATTTGATTTTCTACTCCTAGAGGCTGAAAAGGTGAGCTACTTCTGCTGTCACTAGGGTTTTTTGTTTACTTATGCTTATAAGTGAATGAATTTTTGCTCACCATAGTCTGTTATTCGTACCAGAACCCACACGTACGCAGTGAGACGCATTGTATAGCTCGTCCAAACGCCGACTTTTCTTCATTTATCTAGTCTAATTCTCGTCCAGCCCCTTTTACGGCTTTGACAAGCCTTTTTCACTTTGAAAACACCGATTCGCGCAGTTTCTTCACCTTCATCGCACTATTCTCGATCTTGTCTTCCATTTTTCATCATAATCTGGATTACCCAAAATTATCGTGAACTGTGCCTTCAATTCCCTCTATTGTATCGTACCTAGTCAGGGCTGAAAAAGAGTTTGTCTTTCAGTGTAGTTTACATCACAATGTATTCGAAAAGGTAAGTAAACTTCCGTGGGAAAATACTCATTCCATAAATATTCAAAAGCGTCTCACCTTTCGAAGTAGACTATGACGTCAATTGTTGGGAAGTAGCGAGAACGCGAAACTTTTGACGTCACTTTCAAACGAACTGATAAGACCCGAGCGTTATGCAAACTAGCTCTTAGACAAAAATTTACAATTTAAAAGTTTCCCACAAGCAAATATCTAGGAGTAACAAAATTTCGCAGTAAACTGTTTTCAGAAAACTAAATTGAAGCGTTTCATAGAAAAGCTTGGGCTCGGTCGATTCAAGTGCCTACTGCCACATGACCTTCATTGCGTGAATTTTGAAACCCTTATCATGACTAGGGAAGGGGAGGGGGACCGGCGAATGATAATCAGCTCGTTCTTCTGTTTCTCGACGACTTTCATCTTTTCAAAGTCTACATCGAATATGTTATGTTAATTTTTTTCCCATTGGCAGTAAATTTCTGTAATTGGTGTCACCAATTGAAATTCCTTTGCTTTTAGTTGTTCTGAAGGAGTTAAAGAGTTTTTTGTATTGCTTTTATATGATGAAAGTGGGGTAATAGGAAGTGGCACACTATTACACAAGCACGGCCTGGGAATAACATTCTAGATCGGTTCGTCTAGGCCAACCTGGCCATCTATCTTTCCGGGGTCGGAAAAATGGTAGCATGCCCATGTGGGAGGACAAAAAGCACTGACTTATGCATTGGCTGGTCATTGCAAAGCATTGTATTGGCCACATACACATTGAAACCGCCACTGCAATTCTGAATGGAAGTGGGATATGGGGCATCCTTAGACGGATGGTCAACAATCAAGTGTAGGAGTAGCGATTGTAGTAATCATAGATGTTCTCACGGTTCTTACAAAGAGGAGTTAGCTAGAGGAGCTAGTGATTAGCAATCATAAACTACTTCCAGGCACCAGCAGCTTCTAGTGACATCACATCTGGGAGTATTTTCTTTTTCAGACCATTTCAAACTAAGAAAGCACTGCTTTGCATAACTGCAAATCTATCCAAAAAGTTTTTGAAAATCCGCATTGTAGTGCGTTTTTAATAAAAAAATTCCGAGAAGAAATCTGTTTTCGTTTATTATAAGTAGTTAAAGATATTCCTAAAGTCCTATTCATACAATCAACTGTCGCCGAGTGATGAGACGATGTTTTTCTCCCATTCTTTTTTCCTCTGCTATTCTTCTTGCTGCCGCAATCCCTTATTTAATTTCCTACCCCATGAGGCTGAAAAAGGTGATCGAATTCTGCTGTTACTAGGGTTTTTTGTTTACTTATGCTTATAAGTGAATGAATTTTGGCTTACCATAGTCTGTTATTCACACCAGGACCCACACGTACGCAGTGAGACACATTGTATAGCTCGTCAAAACGCCTAACTATTCTTCATTTTTCTGGTCTCATTCTCGTCCACCCCTTTTTAACGGCTTTTCGAAGCCTTTTTTCACTTTGGAAACAACGATTCACCCAGTTTCTCCCCCTTCATCGCACTATTTTCGATCTTGTCGTCCAATTTTCATCATTATCTGGACTACCCAAAATTATCGTGAACTGTGCCTTTGAAGCCGATTTATAAATAAGGAAGGTAGTGTGGATTCGATTTGCCAAGTGCTTAAGCAGAAGGCGGCGACCTTTTTTTGAATACCAAGTAGGAAAATTTCAGAACGGTGCTTTTATAGAGCTGAAAAGTGGTTTGAGCGTGAAAAACAGCTGCTCATGAATAAGTCATTAAGCCGACAAATCCAAAAACATCCTCAACCAAAGTTAATTGAAAACGCGTGGGATTTGCCATTATCGATTCCTTCTACCTGTGAATGTACCTACTAGTTTACTGTGTGCGAAGCAGGATATATTACAAAACGTGTATCACTCTCAATTGACTCATTCTTTTTCTTTTTTGTTTCTCTTTATTCCGGGAAATCTGCGTTTCTGTATACATACTTGTGTGACTCCCCCTCCTCTTACCAACGTACAGTTCAGGTCCCAGTTGCTGATTCCCCAAAGGCAGACGAGCGATTTATAATATAATCTTGTGAGCCATAGAAAAAGGGAAATATGAACAAGATTTCAAATCCACCCGAATGATTCGCTGAGTACTGCTCTTTCTACAAGCTAGTCTCTCACTAGTCTGTATGTAAATTCACCCACATTGTTCCCATAACGTTAGGTAGGGTAGTGGCAAGTGGGCACATTCACGCCCGCACGATCTGATGATCAGATCGTAAGCCAGCAGTTATTTGAGGCTACCAAGCTTTCCATCGGGTTTGGACCATTGGTACCAGACCTGTCCGGGGATGCATCCCAAAACGGGATTGATCAATGTCTAAGATTTCATCCTTCATCCTTTGACATTAGGTAAAAGCTGTCGATTGGTCGGATTTTCGAACCTTTCATCCCCATCAAAGGCGGCAGAGGTTATCGGGGAGGTGAAGTAAATTATAAGTGAAGCAATCTCATTGAGGTGCATCAACTACTCCATCCTCACTGAAGGAGCTTATCCTCAATAGGCGAACTCAGACCCTCATCTTCATTTCTACTATGACTTTATAGATCACAGTATCGAACTACCCTGTGAAGCTGTTAGATTATGAAGTAGGGTAATGCGGGAAAGGATAAAGGGTGAAGTTTTGGGCACTGATGACTCCCGTCTGAGAGATGCGCCATCACACCCAACTTCCATTTAAAATCGTAGTGGCGTACCAAATGCGTATGTGGCTTTTACAATGAAGTGCAGTGGCTAGCCGATGTACAAGCTGGTGTTTTCATCATCCCAGACGAACTTGGTACCAATTAGCCAACCCCGGAAAGTTTTTGAGTAAGCCTAAGTAGGGTAGGAAGGCTTGGTTGGCCCAGGCGGATTATTCTGACGATGACTAATAGCCAACGCTTTAACTAATGGTTGTGGTTGAGAATTCCTTTCACTCACTTGCTTCCCAGGAGCTATTCTTCTCGAAATAGTCCAGTAGGTAAGATGATGTCATTGCAATGCCTAAGTGTGTGTCTCACCTGCCCACATCGGTCATTATCCGTTTCTTGACCGCCATCCGTCAAAGCCGGGCAAAGCTCCATTACGTTGAGCCAGATGGAATACTTCCGGTGTGCTGGCCCAATCGACTATCTAAGTACCCATGTTTCTCTGTTGGATATCTATTGTTTCGGAGAACATTAAACAAGTGTATTTGAGTATATTGTCATCTCAAGAAACTCCATTCACCCCTATACCTCTCTCAACAGCGTATTCTTCCAGAATTTCGTCTTTGTTACATATAAAATTCGGTTCATTTTTTGGATTTCCTGTCCTTTTTCAGGTGCCACTATGAATTCTGAAGAATTCCGGAGACATGGTAAGGAGATGGTAGATTTTGTTGCGGATCTTTGGGAAAATCTACGTGAGAGACAAGCATTGCCAGATATCAAACCGGGATATGTCAAAGAAGTCGTAGGTTTTGAATGTAATGTTTTGTAAACAAATAGATTCCATGCTCTACCGCATCTTCTCCAAAGGCCGGAAAAATTTCAAAACGGCATAAAAACGGAAAATGACTCAGAAATTCAGGTACCTGAACATCCACCTAGTGATCCAGAAGAATGGGAGACGATCTTCAAGGACTTGGAGTCAGTCGTTATGAAAGGTAACCAATTCCCGAAGTAAGGCTTACTTACTAAAGTTACTTTATGAAAGCTAAGGACCTGAATCGGGCCATTTATGAGGGACAGAAGATGGCTATGAACACGATTCTTTACTCTCATGTCTTGCTGCTGTTCGCTGGCCTTCAGAACACAATCCTCACATCATCCTAACCGTGACAAAAATCGAGTGGGGAGAGAGGAAATCGGGAGATTAAGACAATGTGGTTGGGGGAGGGAGGGGGCACCTATCACAACGTTAGTATAACAAGGAATGCACTCAATAAAATGTATCATGCCGTTTTAGATCAAGGACATGCCAATTTTTAACTAAGCTTCAGGAGGGAAGAAGCACTCCCGCGGTGGGCAAGTTTTCCTACTTTTTCCCTTCTTTTCGCACGAGGTAATCATTTCATCCACCCAGATGTTTCTACCCTACTTAGGCTTAGCTAAAAACTACATCTCCTAGGCTAAAACCGCATAAAAGAGCACCCCAATTGATCAGTGCCCATCATCCTCTTCGACTGGCAACCGCAAGTCATTGTATAGGTCACATACACATTCAATAGGCCACTACGATTCTGAATGGAAGTCGATTGTTGAGGCGCATTCCTCAATCGGGATTGATCAACGTTCGAAAAAAAAAACATTCTTCATGCTTTGTATATACGGTGCTGCTTAGAAGGCACAGGTCACGATAATTTTGAGGTGTCTATCTTGAGTGAAATAATGGAAGTCACGCTGCAGAGAAGTGAAGGAGTTGCGTAAAAAAAGCGTAAAAATTGTTAAATTTCAAGAAATATAAGACTTTAAAAAAGTAGCAAGAAGGTTGTACGAGATGGCTGTCTGAACCACTCGTCTCGTCACGTGAGCAGTGCAGTAATAACTTTTTCTTCTCCTTCTCCCTAGCGTTAATCCCGCTGTTCTTGTCAACCGTCTCCATTTCATTCTATCTACGGCATCTTCTGCCGTCAACTTGGCTTCAGCGTGGTCCTTATTGATCACGTCCCGCCATCTCTTCTTTGGGGCTCCTCGTGGTCGCTTACCTTGAGCCTCAAACTCCATTGCTTCTCTTATCGGGATGCTCTGTGGTCTTCTTGGTACATACATGCCCAACAATCGGCATAAAATGGTATATTTAAGTGTCTTCGTCGGCCAAATCGGTTTGGAGCCTTTATTACGCACTGTCTAGATCATTTTTGGCCCGGCAACGGCTCATTTACTATCACTGAGGCCACAGATTAATTCCAGCTGGTAACCTCAGGACCTACGTGACTTTTTGTCTACTGACACACAAACTGACAAAAGTTCTCTATATATAGAGATTTCTGCTTGATCAGAAAAGTATCTTCTTAAAGACGCCTTTCGATTTCCAGAGAAGAAGCCTCATCGATATATGTATTATTTTTTATTCGTGGTGAATTCAAAAGGAACTAATTCCCACAAATCACCTGAAATTATGTATCTCAGGTAACACATATTGGCACCATCCTCATTTTTTCGCCTACTTTCCGACTGCATGTAGTTATCCAGCAATTATGGCCGATATTCTCAGCGGTGGTATTGCCGGAATCGGATTTTCCTGGGTAATTATCTTGAATGCGTCGATAATTTCAGCTTCACAAACATAATGAATGATGTAAATGGTATGGTAATAAAAAATGCTCTAAAATATGTACTCATCTCTTCCAGAATTCCGGTCCAGCAATGACGGAACTTGAAATGGCAACGCTGGATTGGCTAGTAGATGTTCTCGGTCTTCCGGAACATTTTAAGGTGACCAGAATTCATACACATTGTATTCTATGACTATTAGGTTGTTCGAAGAAGTCTGACAAACATTTCACCACAGACCAGATATCTCTGAGATTTTGTGCGCCACACCCATGTGTACGTACATATACAGTAGCGCTCAAAAGTCTGCGGTGAAATGGTTTTTTCAGCCGTACTTTTCAGTCGTAACTCCTTTCCTATTGGATATAATCATGCGAAATTTCTATATTTGGAGCGTGGATGTATTAAGAATATTTACCACTATTAACCTGCAATCTGATCATGTTCCAGATATTCCAAAGAGCATGAACTCAAAATCGACTTAGAACAGATGATGGTCCTTCTAGGATCCCTTTCCTTTTTATCATGTTCAAAGTGTACGAGCGGTAATGCCAAACACAATAGATGAGAAAAAAGCACATAAGGTGCGAATAAGTGCAGACGTCAACAACTTTACTTTTAGCAAAATCTGCTACCGCAATAAACACCTTGCTCTATCTGTTGATATTGCAGCTTTGCAGTGAAATAGGGTTGGCTAGGGTGAAATATGCTCTAGTCAACCATATCCAAATTTTGCGCGATTTGGTCTACTAACAAAAAGGTTATGAACGAAAAAGCGTCAAAGCGTTTCACCGCAGACTTTTGAGCGCTACTGTATACGCATAGGAATCGTGCTTACATGGCGATTCCATACAAATTCTCAGAGAAATCTGGTCTGTGGTGAAATGTTTGTTTGTGTGGTGCAGCAGAAACGAAACTGTCGCGTTGCGGTGAGAGGGACGCCGCGCGCGGAGGAATGTAGCAGAGTGCAGCAGCAAGTAAGAAATACAGGAACAGAAGAACTAATAGTAGAATCATGCCATTAGTTATAATCGAATTGCGATTGAGCTGTATGAAGAACGCTAGAACTGGTATAATGAGGCAAATGGTCCGCGTCAGCGGCGTGCGGCGGATCGATTACACAAAACCGTTCCTAAAGCCCGTATCCCACATACACATGACATACTTGGCTACCTCTTCCCTATTTAGGTCTTAGGGGGTCAAACTGTCTCCCCATATTCAATATGTATTTCTTCAAGAGTTCGAAGCGGCCACTCCCTACTGAAATCCTTTGAGATGGGCGCTTCATACTTGACCTTGGAACCCTTTGGAAGCATTCTGTGCATTCCTCGTTTCAACGCTGCGGAGCCGAAAAGAGGAATTAATGATGAGCCTCGATCTATTATAGTAAACCAACTAGTACATCACGAAGTCTGCAGAGTCCAGACAGACGTGTTCTGCACATATGTAAGTAGTGTTTTCTAACCATAAGAAGGTATCTTCCGGAATCCCCAGAGCATTTTCAGAACCCCTGAAAATCAGTTGTAGCCAGTCTCGGTGGATTCGTCAAAAGGGTGACATCCGTAATTGGGGACTGATCCAGGCGCTGACGGTAGAGTGGGTCGGGTTGTGAAGGATCGAACAAACGCGGCTTGGATGAAGTGGAATGAGCTCAGCGGCACCGACGACGTTTTAAGCCGCTCAGAGGAAAGGTTGCCCTATGGCTGCGTGTGCTGGCTCCTACGAAAAGAAACATGAAAACAACTTCATTGAGTTGAAATGTGGATGCTCAAGCCTCTGAATGGATCTGACTGGACCGGATCAGGGACGAGGACGCCAGGGTATTGTGAACGCCTTTGTCCAGTTGAAGATGAGAGAGCAACATTTGCGATGGTGTGGGCAACTGCTCCGAAGGCCGTAGGATCCGCTATCAGAGAGGCAATAGAGTTTGAAGCGAAAGGATAGGGTCCAAATTAAGCCCCGAAGAAAAGATGGGGAGATGTATTGAAGAAGGACATCCCAGAAACCAAGGTAACTCCAGAAGACGCCACGGATAGAAAGAAGTGGCGACATCTTACAAAAACAGTGGCCTTGCGCTTTGCGGATAAGATGGATCAACACCGGAGAAGGTCCGTTGCGCGCGTCCGTCGAAATTAGGTCACCCCGTCCACTTCGCGCGCGGCGCACCCCACTGAGGCCTCGAGATGACATTACAGTACCACCAAGTGTCAGTGGAGCGAATGATCTGCATTTGCCCCTGCTATCTTCTTTTTAAGCTGATTGTCGTGAACCAAGCGCAAATCGTATGCCCCACTGACAACTGCAACGTTCGTCAAGTATCGCGAGCTGACCCGCCGCATGCGACGGCTGCGGCGTGACCTAGTTTCGACCGACGCGCGCAACGAAGCGCACCCATCAACACCAAGGAGTAGTAGAACACTTTTGAACGTTCTCAAAGCTAGAGCAAGAGTGTTTCAATCCTGTTAACTAGAATTTTTCTTGCGGAAACCTTATTTCAGAACTCTCATCCTGGCACCGGTTGCGGTATCATCCAGAATACTGCCAGTGATGCCACCTTGATCGCTATCCTCACAGCAAGGGCTAGAGCCGTAGAAGTAAGTCGGCTCAAATGGTATTCCATTCCCAAAGGCGGTTATAACTGGCGATTATTAAGGCGGTGAAGAACGAGCCAACATCATTTCTGTCTTGGATGGCCAACACAGAGTTTGGAAAGTCCGTGAAAAGCGTTCTAGCCAAAGTACGTCAGAATTCGGTCAGTTTCTTTCATGCATCCCTAGTTAGAGTTATATAGATGTCAGAAATTGATGAAATTTCTCATCAACAAACCAGTAATTGATTATCTACTTTCAGAATACGGAGGACGAATCTGGTATAATAACTCCTTACTTCCATGATCCAGTAGTATTCGAAAAATTGGTCGCTTATTGTTCTGATCAGGTACGACTTTTTTGGAAATCACGTTTCGATCAATAAGCATTTTTCAATCAAAAGCACTGTCCAGGACAGGGGCTTTTTTAGATCGTCATTTATCCAGAGCTATGCTCAGCCCGTCCCATCAATCGAGTATGATTTATAGAATGAGTGGTATAGGGTCCGCTGATGTTATTATTGATAATGACTAGTACTCGTTGCACAGATTGCGGTGGTCTGCTTAACCTTGGTGATCCTGCAGCCCACTACCAAATTTATCCTTACACCAACACTACGAGACCCTTGTGAGATTTCCTTATGTCCCAAGTCAAGCGCAACGCTCACTAAAAGGATCCATCGAAAAGCAGTGTTTCAGTGGATAGGATAGTCAAAAGCCGATGAGTATGCTGGAAAGGCCATGAAAACTATCGGTTGACGGTGTCAGGGCACAGGTTGCCTTTTCTGCCGCTCTAATAAAAGCTACTTGTTCGTAATCCCCCTAGCTGGTCTTCCCCTATTGGTTTGCTCTTCCTCCTCATTCCCAGCCTTTGATCCTACAACTGACTGAACCAGTCTTTCCTCCTAAATGCAAAAAAAAAAAATCCGAGCTAAGATGCTTGTTTTACTGCAAAGCAAATCGTAGCCGAGGTAGTACAAAATGGATATGATGTTGACTTTTCGAGAAAGTGATTTGTTAAATTACTCAAACAATCTAATATGGGGATTACAGGTGGAGCGGAGGTCCAAGTGGCGCACTTCACACACGCATGATCGCGGGCTCGAATCCTGGATCGATATATGCCTAGACCGACAGGACATTCCATTCCTCCGGGGTCGTTTAATTGGTACCAGACTCATTGGTAGGGTAAAAGCACTGGCTTGTAAATCGGTTGGTCACCGCAGTCCATTGTATGGGTCACATACGCATAGAATACGCCACTGCGATTCTGAATGTAAGTCCAAAGCGTAGGCGCATCCTTCAGTCCGGATTGATCAAAGCTTATTTATGCTAAACGTGGGTTGAGTTTCTATCGGGAATCAATGGAAAGTATTATCACAGAGTTCTGATTATGAATGAATCGAAGAGTCTCCACCACTGCTAATAGGGCCACAGCTATTTGTGTATTTTTTGGAGAGCACCTGATCTCAACAATTGTTCTGAAGCGCAGACTTGAGCTTAGATTAAGATCATGAGGAAGATGCCCTTCCCATGGGGCTTGCTTCACTGTTTTGTTATCAGTTAGTTTCTTAATTTTAGGCTCATTCATCAGTCGACAAGGATGTGATGTTATGTGGTGTGAAACTACGAAAGTTACGAAGCACAATCGATCCCCAGTTGAAGAACTACACGGTAACCAAGGATACCTTAGAGACGGCCATAAAGGTGATCATACTGAACTGCCAATAGTTTCCTGAAGGAAGAAAAATCAAATTATAGGAGGATCGCGCTAGGGGATTGATCCCGTTCATAATGATTGCTACCATCGGAACGACATCATCATGTGGAATGGATCGACTAGATGAATTAGGACCAATTTGTAATCGTGAGCATATCTATCTGCATGTTGATGCCGCATATGCAGGTGAGACAGTCCTCGCTTTCCAGTACAACCCAATCCCTCTCTCTCCCTCCTAACACGGAATGCTAGCCGTAAACTTGATTGTAATTATATTTTCTTTGTAAATTTATGAAATCAAATTTCTAGGCTCTTTTCTTATTTGCCCTGAGTTCCGCTATTTGTCAAAAGGAATGGACTTTGTGGATTCGTACAATTTTAACGCACACAAGGCAATGCTCATAAACTTTGACTGTTCGCCTATGTGGTGAGTAAAGTTCCAAGAAACTTTGGGAAAAGCTAAAACCTGAACTGTGAAGGGTACGGCATGGTCCGCGGCTCGATCTCGGAACGGTATCCGGTGAAACAACCCTTCGATACGCTACTACGTTTCCAAATAGAAGCTGAATGTGGGGCGCATCCTAAAAGCGGGATTGATTGGCAGCTTAATTCTTTATCCTCCCAATATCTTATGCTGCAAAATCTGAAGGGGTATCCGAAACGAGCTATGAAGTGTCAGAGAAGGTGCTCTCAATGTTAGTGAGCAGGCATTGGGGAATAGCTGGTGGTGGTTACAAATGCCATGTCTCTTAGCGAGACAACTGACGGCGGCATTCAAATGAGACATATGATTAGTTGAGACAACTATCTAGTAATCGCCGCTGCTGTGGGTGAACGGAACTTTCACTGTACATCCACTAACAACTAAAATTGTGCATGGAACGGATCTTCCTTCCAGCATATTTAAAGGATTTGGGATTTATGGTAGCCGTCCAAAGGATAGTTCTAGACTTTGCACGGAGCAAAACGCGGAACTAAACAAACTCTTGTGGCGTAACCACAAAGAACAATAACAAGGAAAACAACTGAACTAGTTGAACGGAAAAAAAAACTGTTGGGAGGTGACGACGAGGGCGAGGCGTGTCCTGGGGAGGGCGAGCGTTGGCGGCGGCCAGGAGACGTGGGCTCTATAGTAGATAGGATTCGAATGCTCTCAACCAAATGCTTCAACTATTTATACCCAAAAGACCCGCGTAAACCTCCCTCAGGTCCTCTTTCAAGAGTAGGTCGCGGGTAATCTTGTCGCCCCTCTCATGATCCTTCTTGACCTACATGGTACGCCTCTTGCGACCCCATGTGGGTCCATCCGACAGATTTCTATTCACTGATGAACACTGGAAAGGGTTCACACAGGTTACCTTAATCTTTACCTTCACTCATGAGCCATGAATGCCCCACTCATGAGTTCTGATGAAATGAAAGTTACTTTCTGCTATTTAGTGATAACAGGGAATACAATACAGAGAATGCTGCTAAGTTCTTTCAGGTTCAAAGACGGTGTTACCGCAACAAAGTACTTTAATGTCGATCCAGTATATCTGAAGCATGAACATCAGGCAGTAGCAGCGGATTACAGGGTTTGTTACAAAAGTTAATATCGCGATCTGCCAATAGCTGCTAGTTACCCCTCTGAAGGGAATGAATCGGAAAATTACGCAAACCCACGATCATACAAAACCACCAGTCACTAAAAAAGGTTGTAGACCATTCTACACGGTCTTCCGAAGTTATGGGTGCCAAAATTCAGAAACTTTTATAGAAGAAATAGCTCATGTATCAAATTCACTCCAACCTTTATCAATTGATTGCCCAAGTAGGCTTTTTTGCAATATGCATGGTTACTGGATTGAAACTTCCAATATCTTTTATTAGATGGCGGGTGCTCATTCGATGTCACTTGTGATCATTTGCTGCGAGTAGCGGAAAGGCATTTCCTTACAGTATCCGTGCAGAAGGCTGTTGAACGATACAGAGCAAAACATAATCGGAGACAGACTGGGAGAGGTAGAAAGGCGAGTTTCTCCGAAGATGGGACTATTAAAATGTTCCGTTTGCAAGTCGATCGTAATGTTGGGTGACCCATCGAAAAGATGGCAAAGGAGCAGGACTTATCGAGGTTGTCGTTGGGGGCACTGTTAAGTAGAAGCCTTATTGCCGCTCCTGTCATATGCATGCAGAAATGCCAGTTTATTTCCCATATCGATTAAAAGTGTAGGGCAAAATATGCAGAAAATTGCTAAGTTACTTAAAGGCAGAGTTTACGATAATTTTGAGGTTCCCTTTTTACTTTGAAAAGCAGAAGTTTTCAAGTAGAGGAGTACAGCGGTGGGAAAGAAAGCGAGATAATCCGCCTACTCCAAGCTTTTCAAAAGTAGTGGAAGTGGAGGTTGTACGAGATTCCCGTGACAGGAAGGCATGTGAGGGGTGTTTGGACGAGATTTAACTTGTTTCCATCGTGCGAAAAGCTGACTACATCAAGCCACAACTGTCCAAAATTGCCTTTCTCTGTTGCTATGCTTCATGAAAGTTGTTTGAACTTCCTACAAGAATTCCCTTGTGAAAGGTGCAGACTCTATAAAGCCGTTGAAACTCGTCCACTAGGGGTGTGGAATTCACACGATACAATTTCTGGTCCCTAATTGTGCCCTGTCCAGGACGTTTCCGCCCTTATAGCTACAGGTATGCTATAAGGGGGAGCCTAAAATTTATGCTATAAAGAAATCTCAGAATCCATTTTTACCGTGAACTGTGCCTTTGAGTGGGGACACGCAACCCTTCATCGTTTCCTCTGGCTAGAAAGTGTTTACGACAAAACCACTACTCAACAAATGAAACGATAGCATTTTGGATAGGAATACGCACGTGCGTTCCTCACAGAAGAGTTACTATAGAAACAGAAAAATGATACTTGTTGAGGGAACCCTTGGCAGGGATGACACGCCCGTGGTTTCATCGGTGTCGGGAGGAATTGATTAAGACCTGTACTCAAAGTGCATACCGATCGATGCGGTGAAGCGTTGATCCAACTAAGTTCAATGGAACAGCTCGTAGTCCTTCCTGCAGGACGGCTCTTCAACCCACAGAGCCATGCTCGCCCGGGAATGGTGCCGAGCCACATGGCTGCATGACTTCATTAGCAGAGAAAAATCGCCGTCCTGGGTTCCAGATCTTATCTCAGTGGACTCATCCATAGAAGACTCAAGAACCGCTGGGAAAAAATGAAGGAGTTTATCTGTATGCAAACATGCGAGGAGTTCAAAAAAAACTCTGGACTTGTATCCGCACTCATAGGAGATATTTTGAGATACGAATGGGGCATGCTGTAGTACATAATGCGCCTAGCCTTTTGTTCATGTACTGTCTTTTGCCTGTATCCGAAAAGTTGGTTCCACGAGAGAGGTTGGCATACCCTTGTGCCGAAGATATGACTTGGTCCAGTGACTCCTTCTCGGATGAGTCACCATGGCCACCAGGTGCGGGTACGGCTATCTGGACTCTTCTCTTCAAGGCTGTCAGTTTAGCTATTGTAGCGTGTGTGGCCCGGCCTTCGCAGATGAGTTCTTTTCCACCTCTGCCCTAGAACAGATACTTGTATTCAGCGGATTGTCGCTGCTGGCTCAGCTCACGTTTTATCTCGATCTTGGTTAGACTCTTCTGTAGTTGTACACTTGCCCTCTGTTCCCTCTATTGGCGCACTCGGATGAGTGTATAAATGAATAAATAAATAGATAAAAATAAATAATGTTAGCAAACGTGCATATAGATTCCATTGTCATTCTCAGCTTAGAACCTTAGAATATATTGCCATGGAGAATCTTAGAATATATTGCAATGGATTGGCGCACATAATTTTGGCACACCCTTTATATTACGTGTGCGATGCGTAGCTACTGTCGATCAAGGTCGCCTTTTCATTTCATGTATTTCAAATTTACTTGCTGAGACCGACAGTCCCTCATCCTCACTCACTATGTGGTAGCCTGCCAACCCCCCCCCCCCCCCCCCTATTCGCCTACTCAATTTATTTTGGAAGTCTCACTGACTGGTGTAGGATTAGGGTGTAGTCCCTATTGCAGTAAAACTTTCAGACGTCAATGAAGGCAAAGAAAAGTTTGCTCTTTTCCAATGATGGCTAACGATCAGCTGTTTTCAAGACAATTCTTTATGAGCTCAAGGTTAACCGAAGTGCCGTGCGATTGATGTGTGCTGATATTTAGAGATCAGTAATAAAATCAGATTTTTCAGCATCTTCAAATAGCGCTTGGACGAAGGTTCCGTGCTCTCAAGATATGGCTTGTATTGCGCCGTCTTGGAGTCAGATACATTCAGAAGATTTTACAGTTGGTTAGTAGGTCACTCGTTTTCAGCCCAGACTTTTTCAAAAGTATCAAATAGGTCTGCCGAGAACTACAGTCGCTCTACGCATTACATTTGACTTCGCTATTAGTCCGCTTGATGGGACTATGGGCACCTGAACCCCTTGCATGGGTCTTCAAAATCGTGTTAGCTTTTTTTTGAAATCCTGGCTTCACTGTCAAGTAAATAATACTAGGAGCTGGTATTTACCAGCTCCTAGTATTATTTACTGCCATCTAGGGAGCGCGCACTATCGGATGCGCTTCGTTACGCGCGTCCATTGAAACTAGGTCACGCCGCAGCCGTCGCATGCGGCAGGTCAGCCCGCGATACTTGACGCATGTCGCAGTTGCCTGTGGGGTGTACGATTTGCGCTTGGTCCACAGCAGTCAGCCGGATGATAGCACGGACAAATGCAAATCATTCGCTCCACTGACACTTGGTAGTACTGCAATGTCAGGTCAAGTCCTCAGTTGGGGTGCGCTGCGCGCGAAGTGGGCGGGGTGACCTACTTTCGACGGACGCGCGCAACGGACGTTCTCCGCGCACTATCACGAGCAAAGTCCGCGATCGAATCCCTGCTAGATATACAACCAAGCAAACCTAGCCCTTCATGGGATCGGCAATTGATAATTAATGTTGGGAAGCTTTGACTTGCTCCCTCGGCTAGCCATTTCAAATTTGTTCATAGCCCGTTCGCACATTCAAACCGCTACTACGATTCTGAATGAAAAACGAATGCGGGGAGGGGGGGGGGGGGGAGAAGCACCCCGAAAACGGGATTGATTGACGCCAAGAAGCCTTAAACCATAACTAGTTTTCCCATCACTTATCTTCGAATGTTGTTTCCCAAAACGATGAAATCCATTTCAGCAAGCAGATCTTGCAGCTTTGTTTGCAAGACTCATTGAAGAAGATGACGAATTCGAATTGTTCGTTCCGCAACACCTTGGTCTTGTGTGCTTCAAAATTAAAAACGTACGTCTTAGACTTTTCTTTCAAACCCGAATGTGTTACTCACTTGAAGGCACACGATCAGAATGCTTTCTGCGATTTCCCCACAGGATGAATTTGGAGCCCGTCTACCATATCTGGCACTACTAGGTCGGAAGATGGGCTACTCAGAAAGTTATAAAGGCCAAAGATTGGCCTGTGTGAATACTCAGAAGAGTTTCACCGGCATTGTAGAGGCTGCACCGATCACAAGGGAACCCATGTAGGAAGTACAAACAACTTATCATGGCCCATAGCGACAGTGAAAGGCAGTTCTGTACAGTCCTGGCTTGATGAAGTCAGCTCTTTGCGCAATTACAACAACTGAAATCTCGTCCGAATACCCCTTTCATGTTATTTCCGCCATGGCAGTCTCGTCAAACCTCTATTTTCCCTACTTTTCAGGAACCATATTTATCCCAAAATTGGCGAATTCTCTCGCTTTCTTCACTGCCGATGAACATTCCCAATCTGAACTTCCGCTTTTCGAATAAAAACGGGTACCTCAAAATTATCGTGAACTGTGCCTTTAATCAGGACAGATCGGAAAAGTGTCTGAATCTGACAGAGGCAATTCATAAAATATAATAAATCTTTCGCTATTTAGCTCTACGTCATCAATGACACATCGTCGGGTCATATAAAAGAAATGAACGCTTAATAAATTTCCTTTCAATTTGACATCTCGATTAAGCTCTAGAAAACAGGGAACATACGGCAACATGGCACTGTTACGTAGTGTTCCCCTTATTAGTGATATCCTATCATTGATATCTTTTCAGAGCAGCAACGCGGACAACGAAGCTCTATGCAATGCTATCAACGATGACCGCCGTATCCATTTGGTACCTTCAAAGGTTTGTTATTGACAGCACTGGAAGTGGGAAGGCTAACCGTGCTGGGACCCATGAGTGTTGGAGGTCAAAGAGTTTAAAAGAGTAAAGGATAAAGTTTTCGGCATTGATCAACCCCGTCTGAGGGATGCGCCCCGCACTCGACTTTCAATCAGAATCGTAGTGGCGTAATGAGTGCGAATGTGGCCTTCACAATGACTTGCGGTGGCCAGCCGATGTACAAGTCAGTGCTTTTATCCTCCCAGACGAGTCTTGTACCAATTAACCGACCCCGTAGGGATGGAAGTCTTGTTGGCCTATACGGGTATCAATCCGGGATTCGACCCCTTGACCGTACGTGTGAGATAGTGCGCCACTTGCCATTACACCAACTCCGCCCAAGGCTGAGGAGTATCGGCACAAATAGACCTACAAATCACGGAGTAAGCCGGAGTAAGTTCCATCTCTCGGGATACATGAGACTTATAGCTCCTGGAAGCCATGTGCCATTATAATCATGGCTACATTAGCATTAACATCGCAATTTACATAGCAAGTAGGTGAATCATGTGTGTTCTAAAGGTTTAGTAGATGAGTGAGTGATAGTGAAAAAGTGATAAGGTCTGACCAAGGAGGGTTAAGAGCATCTGAAGGAACAGGCGTTTTCTTTTGTTGAGAAGAAATAAAGTGAAGTGCTCATTACCGAGTATTCATTGAAAGGAACGCCCACGCTAGTCATGTTTTCCGATCCTGCTACAGAAAGGATCCTCCTACACTATTCGGTTCCCCCGGGTAGAAGCCAGGGGTACCGAGTAGTGTAATATACCTATGCAAGAACAAGGGTTAGAGACATCACATGTCACTACTATCAGCACGCAGAAAATGGGTCATTTCATTGTGTTAGGATCTCCACATAAGGGATATAACGGATCTCGACACGGTGACCGAAATCTTAGTTCTAGTGGGCAGGTGGCAATGGGATGTGGCGACCCCTACGCCATAGGTTGAGGTCTAACCGACAAATTATAATACTTCAGAGTAGTAATCAGCGTCGATACAATCTCTTTCATCATAGTTGGAATAGTGACACATATTGCTTACCTAACTACTGCTCCAATATGGGAAACTTTTGTCGCCAATGAAATCGTTCAGGTGCATGGCATGTTCTTCCTTCGTCTTGCCGTATGCAGTCAACTGACCACCGAAAATGATGTCAAATTCGCGTTCAACGTGTGCAAGGAAATGCTAGCGAAGTCTGAAGGAAAAAATAATCAACCAGTTTAGAATCAAAAAAAGTAAAGTTGAAAACTAACACATCGTATATTGATTGGTCTCCGGAACGTTCAGTACCGGTGTCGTCTCACTTGACTCGTAATGTTGAAATCGGTGCTTCTAATCAGAATTACTTCCTATTCATGAGTCGATGCGGAATGAAACCTAAACAAGGCACTGGGAGGATACGTTTAGCAAGCAGGACAGAACGGCTGCTTTCATAGTCCGCCAGCCGGCCGGCGAGCTGGCGTGCCGGCGTGCTGGCCGAGGTAGTGCTAGTTGGGGGGAGGGAGGCAGGCGGGACCTTTCGACGCGGTCACGTCGCGCCCAAGCCTCTTTGAAGGGCAAAATCAAATTGTTTTGATCTTGTTTTTCTTTGTTTTCAGCCCTTCTGAGGGGCTTGGGTGCGACGTTACCGCGTCGAGAGCTCTCGTCTGCCTCCCTTTCCTCTCCCAGCACTACCTCGGTCGGCACGCCGGCCGACTGGCGGACTATGAAAGCAGCCAATGAAATTAGAGCGAGCTGAGATAAAATCGAGTAAGATTCACTTATATTGAGTGGGTTTGGTTGTTGCTTTCTATTACTTGATCTGTTGGTGACTCGATGATGGAGGTACTCTGTAATGTATTAGGTTGATGCATAATTATTGCGGATTTTTTCGCGGTTCCGCGATCTCAGTAACTTTACGACGATCGTTCATTAGGTCATCTAGTGGAAGTACACATGAGTTCCTGGCGGTCAAAACACGATTATTTTGATATTTTCTATTTCCCCTGCATTTTACCTTCCTCTATATATTAGGTTTATGCATAATTATTGCGGATTTTTTCCAGCAAATTTTACTTAAAAAAACTATAGAAATACTAAGCAAAGACATATTCAAATAATTACCCCGGAACTTTTCCACCATCTACGTCAACCAGTGCTTCCCACTGATTAGTATGTCGGATACCAAAAGCGAAGAAGTTTTGATCCTTACGGGCGATCCACGTCTTGATATCGGCCATCAAGTCATCCAAATCGACGTAACTTCTATTCTCTAGCCATTTTTTCGATGAACGGTTGACGAGATAATCCATAAAAGTTTCTGCTGGTGAATATGGCAGATTTAGGGGCAGATCCCGTTTCTTGGTTGGCTCTGGCTGATTGTTCGATCGCCGAAAAGTTACTGAGATCGCGGAATGAGTCTGCCACCTTCCGATTTTCTCGAAGTAGTTAAGCCTAATTTCGCGAATATGCGGATGGTGTTTTGAGTATATTCTTGTAAAGGAAATCAAGTAGATCATTTCTAGGGAAAACTCGAAGTCACCATCAGTATTCAAGTTCTATCGAGAGAAAAAAAGTCGCGAAAAAATCCGCAATAATTATGCATCAACCTAATACTATTTGACAATATCAGGACGACCTCTTCTGTTGTCCTGCCAACCTACTCCTCTGAACCTCCTCAACTGACTAAAAATTTCAAATTGCTGAAGGTTGAAGTTCAACATTAACATCGAACCTGCGGCTGTAGCAACAACAAAAGGTAGGGTCAGGAGTAACTGCAAGATCCGTCGTTGCAACGATGTCTCCCTGCGTGCACGACAACCTTCGCATAGGGGTATGCGACCTCGAGGGAACTCCTGATGTGAAACAAATAATGGGTGAAAATGTAGAGAGTGGAAAGAGACCCCTCCTCTTATCTTTTCAAAATGTATGTTATAATGTGCTGGCGCACTATCACTCTCTAGCGCATAGTGTTAAAAACGACAGGTAGGCCTCCTCTTTCCAGGCACATTTCCACAAACAATTAAATATAAATAAGTTCTGAAGATCCTGCTGTAGGGCCCGATCGAAGGAGTCGATTGGAGCAATTATGGATTCTGAAAGCTTTCAAAAACATGGCAAACGAATGATCGATTCTGTAGCTAACTACTGGCATACAATTCGTGACCGATACCCACTGCCAGATGTAAAACACCCTTACCTTACCGATATTGTGACTGTTAGCTACCAGAACCAAACTGGTACAATTCACTATTACAATTTTCCAACTCAGATAATTCTATCAGAACTGTACTTCTCCCTTCTGTTGTAGATGGTACACAAAAAGGAGAATGATTTGAAGATATACAAAAATAGATGTGCTCAAAAGAAGGAGATATGCAGAATTTTACGAAAAATATTGGTGTATTAGCTGATGAGCGTGGTAAGCCAGCGACGAAAATGGACTAGGAGAAAGGGCACGTCAATACTACATCTGTGATCTACGGATCAAATTCTTGAATTCTACCGAATGAAATTCCAAGTCTTCTCATCTTGAAACCTCGACATTTCTGTTGTACTTGGAATCGTTAATTTTGCATCTGCCTCGAGGTTGGTAGGTGGAAATTTTTATTCTGACCAACGTTTCGACGGACCGTTTTCTTCAGGACCTCACTTCCACCGCGAAGTGTAGCGTACCGTAGGATTTTAAAACACCTTTAAGTTGGAATGAAACGACGATTCTGTGCACTTATAGGCACAGTTCTGGATAATCCAATGGGCAGGAACGTCAAGGGCTTTCCCGCCTCTCGATCGATGTCACGTCATCACGTCAGACGAGTGTCGAGACAGTGCAGATTGCAACAATTCGTTATAGGACCCACACACAACCAGCTGGTCGCCGAGTGATAAGGCGGCGTTTTTCTCCCATTCTTTCTTCCTCTGTTATTCTTTTTGCTGCCGCGATCCCTTATTTAATTTCCAACTCCTCCTTCCTATTTCCTAGAGGCTGAAAAGGTGAGCTACTTTAGCTGTTGCTAGGGTTTTTTGTTGACTTATACTTATAAGTGAATGGATTTTCGTTTACTATAGTCTGTTATTCGTACCAAGACCCAAACGTACGCAGTGAGACACATTGTATAGCTCGTCCAAAAGCCCCACTCCTATTCATTTTTCTGGTCTCATTCTCATCCAGCCTCCTCTTTAAGCCTTTTTCACTTTGGAAACACCAATTCGCGCAGTTTCTTCACCTTCATCGCACTATTTTCGACCTTGTCTTCCATTTTTCATCATAATCTGTATTACCCAAAATTATCGTGAACTGTGCCTTCAAGATCTACGATGTTACGTTATCTCGGAGCCAAATACATTACAGAGGCACTGCGAAAGGTAGACGACAGGGAGAGTAGCGGAGAAAGACAAAGATTTCCCTAAAATCTAATGCTTAACTTGACCCTTGATCTCAAGCACTGGGAAAATCGCACTTCACTAGTACTCTTAAACTTGCCCACACTAGTAGCACCAAGAGGCAGATCAACGCAATAGGCAGTACATTGGAGAACGTTGACGCTACGTGAAAAGTTGTAACGCAGTATTCACGTTCGTTAAGAATCGAGATCTCCTGTGAAGCTGTACTTACTAAAGAACCCTGATATTGGGCCTGTCAAATAACAAGCTTTTCTGGGGCAGTCCTTTGTTTCGATTACATTATTAGTTGGTCGAAGAGGGTTTTGAATGACAAATAGGCTAGTATTACAACTTCACTCACACCCATGACTAGGTTTTTTTCAGCGAGTTGAATTAGCAGTATTATTCGCTGACCTGATGGTGGTGGAAAGTGGCAATGACTTCGAGTTATTCGTACCACAGTATCTCGGACTCGTATGCTTCAGAATAAGTGGAGACTATTTACTAATTGAATCGCTTAGCAAGTTCAATGAACAACCTTAGGCTTAGGCTTAGACTTAGACTTAGGCTTAGGCCTAGCTTAGGACAGCCAGTCCGATGATCATAATTTTTGTTGAAAGCTCTGGATAAAGGACAAAAGGAAATATCTGTTTCTCGCGCAAGGAAGGTCTACTGGACGAACAGCGATGTTACTGACGTCCAATCGAGCAAATCGATGACCAATTTAAGAAAAGGTGATACAGATGTAAATGACTAAACCGTCACCCTACATTCAATACAAATTTCCTTGCGAGTTCGATGTGATGTCTTTTCTGCGGGAGGAACACTGATTGATTGCTTTATTTACAATTTGATATTGTAAAGCAAACAACTGTTTTGGAATTCTGAAGTAATGTCGACTGTCGAAGATTCAGATTCCCCTCACTCAGCCCTGGAAGTTTTGGTATTGTCCTGAAACAAGGCTTTTGAAATGAGAATTATTAGATTTGAAATGAGAATCATTAGATTTTTGTTACTAAATGTTTCCAAATGCTAAAAAAGAATGTGCAACTGAAATGGGAACCTGTCCGTCGACGTATTGCAATAATTTTTCAAAGCATTTAGAATTCCTATCAGAGAGCGCAAACGGGTTTACGTATACCTCCCGAAACAGGGCTAGAATCAAAAATGGCATGTTTTAGACTACATGGGAACTGGTTTGATAATGGCACCCATGCTTCCCTCGTAACAGTCCTACAGTGCAGAATTTCGGACGAATGCCTATGCTTTTCTTCAATTCGATGATAATGGGTATTAGTGATGAGTAGTGCAGCACTAATCTCACTAATCTCACAAATCAACCTAGACTCCTGATATATTAACTTAACTATGCTATTATAGTCAAATCCTCGATGCCAAACTCTTTTGAAAGTAGGCCTAAAAGGAAGCAAAAGACCTGAAGCTGGACGGCGGAGTAGGTACATCTTGCACGGGCTGTTCCGCACACTACTTTATCCTAAGGGCTTTCTTTACTAAATCAGACCTAGCATGTTTATTGACGATAAATCATGCCATTAGTTTGTGGGTGGGTCTATGGCTGCTTTCATAGTCCGCCGGCCGGCCGGCGTGCCACGAGGCAGTGCTAGGGGTAGGAGGGCGGCAGACGGTCGGTCAGCCCCTCGAAGGGCTGTAAACAAGGAGAGGCAAGATCAATTTTTTGTTTTCAACCCCTCGACCGACCGTCTGCCGCCCTCCTACCCCTAGCACTGCCTCGTGGCACGCCGGCCGGCCGGCGGACTATGAAAGCAGCCATAGACTCACCCACAAACTAATGGCATGATTTATCGTCAATAAACATGCTAGGTCTGATTTAGTGCACCTACATATACACCACCATACTCAAGTGTAGAGGTAAATAATACGTGCTACCATATTTGCAGGCCTCAAAAGAATCTCACGACGGTTTTTGCCCAGTTGCATGATATTGTTACTCCTCTATATGAATGTATCAATATTCCTTTTTCCAATATTTTATTAACGTCACAATTTGTCTTCTACGGCTCATGGTACTTCTCCACGAATATCACCTTTCTAGCACTCGATTTGGTGCGATTTTCGGAAGAAAGTACCCAGAACCATTACCTACCACTTCCCGCCCCTTTTATATGGGAAACTAAGAAAACGTAAGAATCTTTACCAGAGCTCCAGCTGCTGAATTTGTTGAAGCCTTGCTCTCCGAAGACACAGTTGCTGCAATACCGTCTCATCACGTTTTTCACATTGTTGGGAAGGAGTGAATTGCCGCTGATCACGCCACTTTCGATGCAACCCATCTGTTTACAAGAGGGGAACTTGATATTCTTCAATTTCATGTTATTCGTTATAGTAAGAGCCGGTAGGCCTGAAAATATTAATTTTTAAGAGAAAATTCTGCTTGATCTGCCAGGTCTTTATTGTCCAGCATAAAAACCTACCACTCTTACAGGATGTCCATCGCACAACATGGGGGAATGAAAGGTTTTCGATTGAAGTGCTGTTTACAATGGCACACATTTTAACTTCACGGGCACCAGAAAACAGCTTGACTATTTGTGGTTCCGTGAATTGTTCATGGATAACGAGACCTCCGGCGGTAGTGATTACTGGTGCTCCTTGACATATCTCCACGAGTTCTTCTACAGATCCCATGACTGTCATTTCCTTGCAAGCTAAAAGATTTCTGAAGCATATTGGTATTGCCAGAAAAATTTTGGGAAATCTTGACTTCTAATTCTCTGATTACTGACGATTGCTCAACCAGATCAGCTAGAATCTCTCTTTTTCCTTAAAACTTTTCGAATTTGTTCATAAACTTACTGGAATTGTTATGCTGGATATCACAGAGCGGGCAAAGATTTCTGAGGAAAGCTATTTCACTGGGAGGAATCAGTGGATTGTTCTTCACAACTATCAATGACTCCACCTCCTCAAATTTCACCAATTCAGGGAATTCCAGAACTTGCAATCGTGCGTTATTCACTATTGTGATGGCTGGCTGTCCTACAAAACACAATGTATATCTCTGAATGCACATCTATTCACATATAGTCCAACACATAGAGAACTCGAAGAATCACCTTCTTAGCAAAATGACTTGGACAAGGGCAGATGACTACTACTGCATTGACAGCTCTGTGTATATTGCAAGACTTTTCAAGTGTAACAACGTATTATTATCTTATGTTTACTTTATACTTATTTATGTTATATATGTTTATATTCGTTTATACTCGTTTGTCTTCCTTGGATGCCCATTCCCAGCGGCAACAGCATTAAAACGCTTCGAGAGCCAGGCCTTTGGTATTCCACTTTTGAGTTTGTAAGGAGGATGGAGCACTTACAACATCGAGGTTTGAGATGGAGGAAGTTTCAGAGAGGTCTCACCAACCTGTACCGATACACGACCCCGTGCCAAACCCGAAAATCTGCGGGCGAAATAGCACCTCGGATCCTCCCTTGGCAGGTGAGAGTTGCGATTGCGAGCATGAAAAGGGGCACTACTCCAGGTCCCGATAGAATCTCAGCCAACGTGGTCCGTGCGGGTGGCTACAAACTTCAGGCGCTTCTAGCAACACACATCCTACTCCAGAAGGAGAAGATCTCTAACCAATGGAAGAAATCGTGGATGGTCATTCTTCACAAAAGGGAGACCGGGATGATCATTGCAACTACCACCCATCAAGCGTGCTGAGTATGTTTTACAAGCCGCTAACGAAAATCATTCTAACCCGCATATCGCGAACGTTGGATGAAGCTCAACTTATAGGGCAGGAAGGGATTCGGTTGCGCAGACCACATTCAAGGGGTCGCAGTTGTCATCGAAGCGCCGAGTGCAGCTTGTCCTCACCTCTGTCGACTAAAGTTCTGACAGCGTCGAAACGAATGCGGTCCTGTCAGCACTAGTCGAGTGGATCAAGGAGTGGACCCTCCCTAAATAAGAACACTAGCTGACTGAATTAGCCGCTGCAGCGCGACAGTGAAGCTACTCCAACGACCTCTAGGCATTGCCATAAGGAATGGTGTGAGACAAGGCGACACTATTTCCCGAAGCTGTTCACAGCCTCGCCGCAGTGATTTACGAATTTGCCAGGCTGGGACAATAAGGGCATTCGTGTGGATGGTTCCTCTCAAATCTCCGCTTTGCGGACGACATCGTTATCTCTTCAAGCAGCACCGCGGCAACTGAGACTATGCTTGCTGAACTCAATGAAGCGGGGAAGAAGGTGGGGCTCCGGATCAATGAAACAAAGACACAGTTTGTGAAGAAGGTTCAGGTTAACGAAGGTCAAAATAAGGTCAATAGTACACCTATAAAGAAGGCCCGCATTATGTTTATCTCAGGCGCTCCATGAATATGGAAAAAGACATCGAGGAAGAACTGGTGATACAGCAGAAAGTGGCAAGGGCCGCCCTCGGACGTTTGAAAGGAGTCAATTATCATCTGGCTGATCCGGAACCTCGCTCTAATCTGTTCGATTCCCCAATTCTCCCGGGTTGAAAACTTGGGTGATAAGTGCATCAACGGTCAAGGCTTTGAGCGTAAGTCACAGAGCACTCAAGCGAATACCCGGTGGAATACTTGAAAAACCCCAAACTTCAGTGGGCCGTTCACATCATGAGAAGAGATAATGACAGATGGACAAGAGGAACAGTTGAGTGGGCTTCCACAGGATTTTCACGATGTAAGGGTAGACCTGCTGCGAGATGGGATTATGTGCTTGTCGAAGGGTAAAACAGCTGCGAATGCAGTTAAACGATCCCTTACATCGACAGCTTCGTCGGATTCTGAGTCTACATATTGTGGATGGCGATCGCAAAAGACAGATGCGAACGATTTGTTGCTCTTGCTCGCACATGAGTGAAGACGAGCCGTATAAATAAATAAACAAATAAATGGACGACATTTTAGAGAGCAGTACTATCGAAAAGTAAATGACATGCCGAAGCAAGAGGGAAGTTGGGGAGCAATGGTGATGCTCACTATTACACACAAACATAATCCTCGTATTTTTTGATATAACATCAAAAGGCTTACCAAGTTTGCAAGGCCGCACTTCCTGAAGGTAGGGGCAGCGCAGACTCTGGTATGGTGAATTTGATATAACGATGCAGGCTTCGATAAAGATAGCTTGAGAGCAGAAACTATTCATTTGTTCTTCGGTCACTTCCGTCGATGTTATAGTTACTTCATAACCTTCTGGCTGCATTATAATCTGCTGTCCAGCGCACGCTTGCACAAATTGTTGAACAGAGAAAGGTCCACTACCGAGTCCGCAAGCTGGAAAACATGCGCCCTCATTCCATTACAACGCCTAGGTGAGCAGAGAGGAGAGGAACCTGGTATGTAAGGTTTTAGGTTGTAGTTGATACTCCACGACTGAACCTGCTTGAGCTGCGATAAAGAGAGCAGCGGGTTCCCTTCAACCACAATACCGCTGATGCATTCTTGGTTGGTGCACATGGGGAATTCTAGTTTTTCCAGAAGAGGGTTGTTTACCACAATAATCGCCGGTCTGTCTGAAATAAGAGGCAAAAGATTATGGGGGCTTCTCTCTGAACTCTGTAATTTAGAGTTGCTCTAGTGATGCTTACTTGGTGCACATGATCTCCATGTAGTCAGTTTCGGGAAGACCAGGTTTGTGATCAAAGTTGCTTTAACTACAAGGCACATTTGAACCTCTACAGCTTCAGAGAACAGTCTTGTAAGTAGTTGCTCTGTGAGATTGTATTGTAATGTGAATCCCGGTTCCCCAATGATGACTGGTTGTCCACCACATCTCTCAACCAGTTCTTCCACACTCCCAAAGGTTTCTATCATGCGGCAGTCTGCAACATAGTTACTTTAGAATAATTCTTCCATAAATGAAAAGTGTTGCCTTAGCTCCACTTACTCGAGTGGTCCCTGGATATCACAGTACGCAGTCCCTGGATACCCTGGATATCGCAGTACGGACAGATCGTTTTCAATTTAGTGATGGTACTTTGTGGCAGTAAAGGATTTCCAGTCACTATTATTACTTGTTCTCTTTCAGGGAAAACCACCGTCGAGGGTATCGAGAAAGTCACCAAATCGACGTTCTCAATGATTTCGAATACTGCTCGCCCTAAACTTGCGTGGTTGAATAATCAAGAACTCATAGAAACAAAATGAAAGACCACCTGGCTGGCATGGCACAATCTCCTCGAGGTAAGGGCATTGAAGACTGGTGAAGGTGGATTTTTCTACTACAATGCACGCTTGCATGTAAATTGCATTGGAGCAGAATCTATTCAGTTCATATTCGGTGACTTCTTTCGAGTAGATGATGATGCCAGGGGAGTTCGCTGCCGGCACGATCATTTGTTGTCCTGCGCAAGCATTGACAAGCTGTTGAACGGAGGATTCCTGATTTCCAAGGCCGCAGGCTGCAAATGAGTATTCAGAGCTAATTTTTTTTCGAATAAACAATAATCATCTTTTTAAGATGATAATGACAAAGAGAACTTTCAGTAACGGACCTGGTGCACCGTATTCCAAGTGGCAGGTCAGGCAAAAGCTTTGAATGACATTGAGTTGTTCGGTCGGCAGATAGGGATTGCCTTCCACGACGATGCTTTCGATACACTCCTGGTTGTTACAAGCAGGGAAGCTTAGTACTTCCAACTGGGGATTGTAGGCAACAACCAAGGCATTCTTTCCTGAAATGCGAGTAGCTGCATCGAAGCTGACTTCTCCAAAAGCACCGTATAGGGAAGTTAGTCTCTTTGTATCGAAATTAGAATTAGATTTATGATAAATTCTACATAAGCGGAACGTTAGAAATTAGAATTTAAAGGCAAGGTTCACGATAAAGAAGCTTACTGAGTTCTTCCTTTGGAAATACTCAGCGCCCCCATGGGTGGTGGAAGGAACCCTCTTGCTCCCACAATCTCGGCGCTTAGGGCATAGTGGAAGCCTCGTTGCTGCCGTAGTTTGCTTTCCCGCCCCTTGATCGATGCCACTTTAGACGAGAGTCGAGACAATACAAACTGCAACTATTCGTTCTAGGACCCACGCACAATCAGTTGATCACCGAGTGATGGAGCGATGTTTTTCTCCCATTCTTTTTTCCTCTGCTATTCCTTTTGCCGCCACTGCGATCCCTTATTTAATTTCCTTCTCCTAAAGGCTGAAACGGTGAGCTACTTCTGCTGTTACTATGGTTTCTTTGTTTACTTATGCTTACAAGTGAATGAATTTTTGGATACTGTAGTCTGTTATTCGCACCAGGACCCACACGTACGCAGTGGAACACTTTGTAAAGCTCGTCCAAACGCCCCACTCTTCTTCATTTTTCTGGTCTCATTCTCGTCCAGCCCCCTTTTTAACGGTTTTCGAAGCCTTTTTCACTTTAGAAACATCGATTCACGCAGTTTCTTCACCTTTATCGCACTATTTTCAACCTTTTCTTCCATTTTTCATCATAATCTGATTTACCCAAAATTATCGAGAACTGTGTTTTAACATAATTATGAAATAGTGAGAAAAGCGGGAGTTTATACACTTCCTACACATACCCACCAAAGGCTCTCACGAGGTCCTATTTCCGCCTTGTTCTTTACCACCTCAAAATGAGGTTTTTGCTCTGTCACAAGCTATCGTTTTTCTTTAACTGCAACGAAATTTCGCACGTCACAGCAAATGAGTAGCAGACCGTTCTGAGACATTTTGCACCGTTTTTTGCCCGGATTTTTCTTGGGAGAGTATCAACAGTAGAAGAACGCATCTATGAACGAATTATCGAGAAATATGAAAAGGTACGTAGACTGATGGCAGTAATCTGTACTGTCATCACATCATAGAAGATAAAACCAGCTACCTGACGCGCAAGACGTCCATTGCATCAATTTCGGGAATACCAACTGCCGTATGGAAGTCATTCTGACAATGAGACACAATTGAACTTCAACAGCATTTTCGAACAATCTTGTGATTTGCTCTTCTGTCAGAATTAGTGGCTGCTCCACTCCATATTTGAAGGTGATTATTGGTTGCCCTGCGCATTTCTCGACGAGTATTACAGTGTCCTCAATGGCATCTAACTCGCTACAAGCTGAAATTCGAAAATGTTGTTTAAAAGGATATGATTCAATCCCATCTATGTTGAAAACCATACTTGAAAAATCGTTCTGAATTTGGCACATAGGACAGACTTGTTGCAGCTGCTGGACAATCACAGGCGAGAGCTGTGGGTTCATGTCGATGATAATGACATTTTCGTTAGCCGGGATAACAACCGTTGTGGGGATTTCCACTATCGTCAAATAAGGATTGTTGATGATTTCAATTGCTGGTCTTCCTGCAAAAATATATTCATAAATTATTGCTCAAGGAATTCTCCTGAAACCGGAATTTAAGAGGAATTGTAGTCTCTTCAAAAAGGGTGCGCTTCATTGCGCGCGTCCGTCAAAACTAGGTCACGCCGCAGCCGTCGCATGCGACGCATCAGCCC
The DNA here is from genome assembly GCA_000469685.2 of Haemonchus contortus. Classification (NCBI taxonomy): domain Eukaryota; kingdom Metazoa; phylum Nematoda; class Chromadorea; order Rhabditida; family Trichostrongylidae; genus Haemonchus; species Haemonchus contortus. The sequence goes on along the minus strand of LS997564.1, from coordinate 347,524 downwards.
GCGTTCTTTGACAAACGTCGCAGTTGTCTGCGGGGCATACGATTTGCGCTTGGTCCACAGCAGTCAGCCAAAGGGAAGATAACACGGACAAATGCAAATCACTCGCTCCGCTGACACTTGGTGGTACGTAATGTCATGTCAAGACCTCAAATCGGGTACGCCGCGCACGGAGTGGGTGGGGTGACCTACTTTCGACGGACGCGCGCAACGGACGTTCTCCTTAACATGTTTGCCTGAAATAAGAAATAGGATGATCTCATCAGACCACCCTTCGACATAATTGATCATGTTATGTTTTCCCATATATTTCCCATATAACAGAGCTAGTAAAAATTCTATAAAAACTGGATTATTTCTATTCAATTTACACATGCGAGTAGCATAAAGCGTACCAGGTTGACAAGGCACCAACTTTTGTAGGTAAGGGCACCGTAGGCTAGTGAACGAAGAATCGACGATCTGGATACATGCTTGCATGTAAACGACATTGGCACAAAATGCGTTCATTTGAGCCTCAGTGACTTCAGTAGACTTGATGACAATGACTGAACCCTCGTTTGGTGTTATGATCGTTTTCCCTGCACATGCCGTCACGAGCTGTTGCACTGTGTAGCTTTGGTCTCCGAGGCCGCATGCTACAATGTCATTTATATTTTCAAGAAAAAATAATGGTAATAACATTGAGAATGTCGGTAACATTGAAAACTTTGTTTCTGTTAGAGCAATTTCTTCTTAGGAGCCATATAAGAACCGCCAGAATGATCCGTTTCCTTGTATTTGAGTAAAAGCTGATGGATTCATGATTTCGTCACGTGAAACGTGAAGCACGCAAGGAAGAACTGACCGGGTACATAGGGAGTAAATGCGCAATTGGAGCACCATTGAGGGAATTTCTGCGATATTCCCGGGGAAAGCAGTGGATTCCCCATGATAATTCCGCTTTCTATACATGAGTTGCTCTGGCACGATGGGAATGTAATGTTCACCAAGAAGGGATTGTCGATGACGGTTATTGCAGGCTTGCCTAAAATTAGAAGAAAAAGATGAAAAAAGCAAGGTTACACCATTATTAACAAATAAGGCTTACCAGTCTCGCATGATTGCCATCGGGTCAACTTAGGAAAGACTAGGTTTTGAATTGTGGTAGCGCGTAAGTTCAAACACATCACCAACTCTACGACTTCGCGGAACAATTGGTTAATTTGAATTTCTGTGAACCTGTAATTAACTTCAAGTCCAGGCAGAGAAATTACTTTTTGTCCTGAGCATTTCTGCAGGAATACTTCAAAGCTCGGAAGCACAGTTATGTCGCGGCACACTGAAATGCTCTTTTCTAAATAATTGAGTGACTATTATATTTACTGCAAACATACTTGATTCGTATTCTATTACGCAGTCCTCGCATATCTCTTTCAGAATGACAAGTTCATTATTAGGAACCAAAGGGTTCTCTCTCACAATCATGATCTTTTCTTCCACAGGGAACCTGACTAGAGTGTTAATAACTATAGTCTGGAGCTGCGAGTTGCCAACGATCGTCCAAACTGGTAGTCCTAAAAATCGTGAATCATAACCTTCCTTCATATCTAATCAGCTAATGATGGTTTCAAAAATTTCCTTTTCTGACCTCATCTATTCCTGCGTTGGCCTTTCAAATACTCTCTGATAAGTTCAGTGAGGAGAGGCAACTACGTACCTGGACGGCATGGTGTCACTGCTCGTAACATGGGGCAGCTAACAGATGTGTAGTCGGTATTAGTGATATTGAAGCACATTTGCAGATATACGGCTTGGGAACAAAGCTGTGTGAACTGCTCCTGAGTGACGGTGACCACTTCGTTGAATACAATCCTTGGTTTTCCCATACAATTCTGCAATATCTCTTCAAGCGTAGTGTATGCCAGCGCCGGCCAGGTCACTCCACATCCTAAACCAGATCAGCACAATGACTTCAATTTCAAAATTTCTAGAAAAGCCTACGAGTGGCATACCAGAGCCTCTCAGATTTCCCAAATAGAAACCCACTTGTATTCGGCTCAAACACGCAGTACTTGCATCGGCGTAATGGGGGATATTGTCGTAGCGCTGGATTGTATATAATCGTGAAGGGCTCGTAACTAATTTGCCATTCAAACATTGGCGACACTTCAATTACTTCAAGATACATATTTCCTTCTATTGTGAATGCTGGCCGACCTAGAATCACAGCAGTATGAAACATGCACAATGCAGGCAGTCCTGCTACCCACCTGGCTCGCATGAGAACAGCTCAATCAAATGTGGCATGCGCAGGTACCGAATTTGTGATTGCCGAAGGATGATGCACATTTTTATGTAGGTTACCCTACTGAAAAGCTCGTCGATAATCTCCTGCTCCAGTGATGAGATGTCGATTTCGATCACTTCTCTTCCCATTGGCTTCCACACTCTCTTGCCGGAGCACATTCGAGCAAATTCAACAACATTCGTGGTTTGCTGCACTTCAAGAGAGGCGCAAGCTACAAAGTGTCAAGACTAGTATCCAAATCACCTTATCACCTTTTTTCATTGACAAGAGGTAAGAAATCTATCTGATGGCTGAAAAAGTAAGAGCCGTATTCGTTGTTTTTGCTGGTGATCACTACGACTGGGTTGACGCAATTGGAAAGGGACGGAGAAGTTTGAACAATAAGGAACATTAGATAGGTCACAGTGCCTGGTATAGCACAACGGCTTCGACAAAAGGAATATCACTTTTTTCTCAGTAATTCTATGACGGTACCAAAATAATCTATACCTTAGCGGCTTAGGAGCTTAGAATGGAAAAAAGAAAAGGTAGTACATGTGGTAATGAAAACGGTTTCACTTATATCACATTGAGCTCATTGCTCGAAACAGTCTCTCGAGGGGTCCGGAATCTTCTCCAATCCTCCATCGCAATCCTGCGATACGCGGCGGGTACGGCGTCGCGCACGCCGCACCCACCGCGTATCGCAGGATTGCGATGAAAGATTGGAGCGCGCAATTTGCGAGGCAGGAAGCCCTTCAATTATTTGGATTGGCTAACTGCTCCTTTCAATTCCAAAGTGAACTTGATCGTCGCTCATATAGGAGGAGTCATTCTAATTAATCAAGTCTAAAAAACATAAAAACGAAAAAGAAACAGAAAAAACGGTCAAATTAAAAAAAAAGAAAGGCAATCAACGAAAAACATTGCGTCCTAACAATTGGCGGGGAAGCGGGGTGGTAATTGCAGTTACATTTGCCGCTTGCCGCAAGGGAGAATGCCGAGATCGGGAAGATGCTCCGTTACCCCATAACACCACCTTTTTTTCTAGTCTCTTTACCTTAGGTCTCTATAGGTCTTTTTCCAATCTCTCTAAGTCTAAATAGAAAAAGTTGAGTAGTCTCAATTGTGGCTTCTAGGTGTGATGGAATCAGCCTGTTCTGTAGACAAAATGGTAGATGACAGAATTAAGAAACAAAAAAGGGTAAAATATTCACCGTCATACGGTTGAAGATAGCAGAATCTGCAACGTGGCTCCAACCAAGAGAAGATTTCATATTGAAGATTACGATTCCTTACAATTTCAACATATTCCATATAGTTGAGTGCCCCAAAACCTTCAGAGTGGTAAACAGGGAAGGCTATTATCCTCAAAAACGGATTATTTCTGGCGACGATGGTGCGTACCCCTAAAATTACAGATATAACATTTTGTTTTTCGCTTTTTTCTAAGAAGCATATAAGCTTCTGCAATGATACCCTTCTCTTGGATGATAGGTGCGACTCAATGAGATAAGGTTCTTTCTGGAAGTACTAGACTCAACATAGAAGATAAGTAAGTCATGGAGACCAATAAATGTAATGTTAGAGTGAGCTGTGTACTGAATAGCTTGGCGTTTCATCGTCATAGAACTCTATCAGTACTTCAGCTGTAGTGCTATCATTGTATCTTAGTGATAAAAATTGATACCTGGAATAAGTGGGATTAATCGGACGAGTTTCGGGAATTCCATCCTAGTCCAGGGCACACGGAGCATTCTAAGGCCCAATTGAACGTGAGTGGCCTCAGCGAAAAGCTCTAAGAATTGCTGATAAGTCAGATAACGCAGGTGAAAGAAGAAGTGACTGTAGGGTCGTGCTTTGATGAGCCTTTCTCCTCGACACCGTCTAACAAGTCGAGCATAGCGGAAAGGTGAGACCGGCTCGAGGGCAGCGCACCCTGGAAGGCAATGAATGTACAGCAAGAAAATTCATGTGCATCGGAACAGGAAAAAACATTGCGTCAAAAGGAAAAAATCTGATAATGAAAAATTCTGCCGGAGTGCGGTGTTACTTACATCCACTTGGGGACGGAACATTCGCCCACTTGGAGGTGCGCAAAGCGCGGCGAGATTCGTGGCGAATTGAACGACTCTAGCGCCTAACATTAGGTCACAAATTCGAAGTGAAATAGGGTCGGTTTATCCTACTGATCTACTCTATTGGAACCAGGGCCCCGATGATGGGCGCCATACTCATTCAGGCGCTTTGCCGCGCACACCTCCAAATGGGTGAATGTACCTATACGTTATCTACACTAGCATTCCACAATAGCGACATTTGCCCCGACTACCACAATCGTCTCCGGATGTGGGCACATTCCCCCAGTTCTGGATGGACGCGGCAAACTGCCCGGCAAAATTCGTGGTTTTCGAATGACTCTGCCGGCCATCATTGGTGCACAGCTTTTGAGTACTAGCCGATGCTAACTATCTACATTACTTCGAACGTCTGCTCCAATGATGGGCGTCGGAAAGAGTCAAATCATCACAAATTTTGCTGCGCATTTTGGTAGTCCATCCGGAATGAGGCGAATGATTCGTCCCCCTTGTTTACTTGCCCGAAGCCTTTTTCGATGTGTAAGGGTGGTTGGAGACGTCGTAACTGTTACACGAATGACGAACTAGCCTCCTGCATATGCTGCTGTCACGCAATTTTAGGCTGATACAGTGGGTAGAAATAAATGCGACCCCAAAATTCATGCCAACCGGACTGTGCACTTCGCCCATGTGCTCACTAACCAAAGGAGGAAAAAGGAGATGGGGGGAGGTTCAACACGGAATAGCAAACTAAAATATTGAACGACATCCCTAAGAAGTCTCAAATTGGAGGTCTCCTCTCTCTCAGATCCTTAACCTTGCTAAGGAGGTCATATTCATTTGCATGGGAATCATTCCGAGATTCTGAATTTCTGCATTTTTATTCGAGAACAATCCATGCAGGTATGTGGAGTGCCGGCGAAGGCCACGAAACAATAAACCCAACAATAAAGCCCCCACTGGAGCATTTTTGCTCCTTAGCAATCGGACCATATTTTCGCGCGCTTTAGGATCTACGCGCTTTTCTCATTGAAATTCCCGGATCAATTCAAAAGGACTCACTCGACCATCCGAAGATATCACAGTATGGGCAGAGAAACCGTAGACCGTCCATGCTCTCTTTGTCCAACATCTTATTGCCATCCACTGTAACAACTCTTGGCCCGAAAACATTTCTGTCGAACTGATAGCGTCTCAAAATACGGAACCGTTCCAATCGTGGATTATTTCTGATTACGAGTCCTGAAATGGGCCTTTTGCCATAGAACAATGCTAATCATACCCTCATACAGTGCGTTTCATAATTATAAGGTCACCCTCAATTTTTGCACTTTCAAAAAAAGTAATCATTAAGGATTTTTTCTAGCATCATGAACAGATTCCCCAGCACGAATAACCTAGGTATCCGTTTCTTAGCCACTGCTGCATTCTTCTGAACTTTTTTAGAACAGTTTATCGGTTTTTCCACCGTTTCATAATTATAAGGTCACCCTGAGAAAGTTAACAATTATTAACGAAAGAGAGGAAATTTCGCGTTTGAAGATACTTGTAAAGGTGAGCATGTGTAGAAAAGGCATTTCTAAACCTGACTGTCAACATGGCTCGTGGTCATCTGTTTTCCTCTGATGAGAAGACTCATCATGAAGGTGGGCTCCGTACTCGAGCCATTTCCAGGCAAATAGAGAGATCCCCTTGGTCCATGCGGAGATTTCTAGAGAGTCCTCATGTCGTTAGATATAACACCGACTGTGGACACCCATGAAAGATTATTACCCGTGACGAGCGGAAAATTCTGAGGGCTGTTTCCAACAGTACGTCCTCCTTGAACCAGATCTGATCAGAATTAAACCTCTCTGTGTCGAAAACTACAGTCTGGAGAGCAGTGAGAAGATGCGAGAACATCACCAGGCAAGCAATGGAGAAGGTGCCACGAATCACCGATCGTCACAAAAAGGCTCGACTCGGATTTGCAAAGATGAACCTAGGAAGAGATTGGGCAAAGGTAGATCTGCATCGAAATCTCACCATAGAGCTGAATAATTCCTACTCAAGTCGTCTTTTCGGATGAAAAGAAAATCAATATGACGGAAACAAGCGGTACTAACGCGACTTGAGGAAGGAACCAGTCTACTCCAGCCGTCGCAGTTTCGGTGGAGGAAGCCTATGGTGCGGGGTGCGTTCTGCAATGATGTCGTGTTGTCGTGAGCTGCAGTATGGATTTCAAGGATTACCAGAAAGTCTTGGATCATCATCTAGTGCCTTTTCTATGCCATCGCCGTCACCTCAACTATGTCTTTCAACAAGATAACGCCTACAATCATGTTAGCCGTGCAACGGATGAGTGGCTGCAATGCCAATAAATAAGCGTCCTACCATGGCCAGCCTGCAGTGCCGACCTCAGTCGGATGGAACATATCTGGGACATAATATTCAGACAGGTTTATGCGAATAACCGTCAGTTCCAGGGCAAAGAAGAGCTGAAGCGAGCACTTATCGAAGCGTGGAGAGCAACCTATGAGGAACATCTTCGAAACCTAGTTTCTAGTATGCCACACAGGCTCTTTGATGTTGCTCCTAAACAAGGAGGAACTATAGATTATTAACTGTTGTACATATGCCATTAACATTGATAAATCATTTACTTCCTCAGGGTGACCTTATAATTATGAAACGGTGCAAAAGCCGACACTATCTTTAAAAAATTCGTAAAAAATTTGAGGTGAAAGATATTGGGACCAAAATTTGAGTACGGAGGCACATTGTGACGAGGAATCTACCAGTGTTTGCCAAAAAATTCCATTCTGGCTGCTTTCTCCGGAATCGCAAAAATCTGGGGTGACCTTATAATTATGAAACGCACTGTAGTAAGTTTAGAAAAGCTGTTCTCATCAACAGAGCTTAATTTGCTTCTGTTCAACTGTCTATCGACTTTTCCTTGTGAGTCCCTCTCATTGGATCATTTAAGTAAAGAATAGATAGTGTAGGCGGTCACCTTTACACCGACCGAATTGATCGCTTTACTTATCGCTATTTTACTCTTCCACTCTCAAATTATGTATTGACACTCAAAAGGGTTAGTAATGAAGTTAACTATTCACGTCGGGTCGGTTCCACCGACCCACCGCTCGACCAGCTTCGTCTTGGAATATGTAGCATACAAGATTACAACAGGGCATCCGACACCATTATTGGGATAGGGACGTTCTAAGGGCTCCAGCTCCACGGGTCTGCTGTCAGCACGACCGTATACGATCGAAGGAGTCGACTGACTAGTGAACTTTATACCCCGGGTAGCCGGGAGTGCAGCGTGCGTTCCGGCACGGTAGGCACACGGGGTCGTGGCGATAGCTACCCGCAGGCGCCGACGCACCTATGGTTCCTGGGAGCGATCCTTGCATTCGCGACATAATGCGTATTCTGCGCCTTTTTTACTCACCTCACATACTTTTTCGCTAAGATCCACAGTAGCTTGCCAACCAGTATACGTTATTCTTATGATTACCTCATTTTCTGAATTCTGAGCGATACCCCAGACGAGACCCCTCTGACCTCAAGACATAGGTATGACTAATAATCTGCTTTGTGTGCCTCTTGCGCAGACTAGAGACTGAGGATACTGATGGTTTGATGCTCCGGTAATTCGATGATTAACGCCCTCTTGTCACGATATTCAATCGTAGAACCAGGTTATGGATGAGACAGTTGTGTCAGCCCACCTGGAATATATTCCAATCTGGGTAGCTCTAGACGCCTGAATCTTGTGTTTTGCACATAAATGGGGAAGTTGATTCTGCGAGCACGTGCAAAGAGCCTATTGAACATAGGCTCAGTGACCCTGATTGCATGGAATTCTTGTCGAACGCCTCTTCTGAATCCGAGAACTTCTTTTCCAGCACAGCCTTCGGCAAACCTCTCATAATCGGCATCAGTAACCAGCGCGGGATAGCTGGCACATTCTGAAGAAATTACTTTTGCATCCATTGCAGTAATGTGAATTTCCTTACCTTGATCGGAAAAGAACGCATGTGTGTACCCACAGAGTAGAGCGCTGAAGCAGGTCACCAACCAAAGGACCTGAACAAACACAGCATGAACAGTTAGCAGCCATGGTTTGTTACGATCAATCTATCTCACACTGTTGAACCTTTCTTCTTCGAGATCAACCACAAACTACCCGAAAGTAGAATTTTTTTCTCTGAATGAATGCGCCTATTTGGATTCGACATGGCTCGGTACATGGCTTCATGGATGTGTCGGAGAAGGACTGTTATTAGAGTCAAGAATCCGCGTGTACCATATCTGGCACTATTAGGTTGGCCCGTGTGTATCCTTGGACGAGTTTCACCTACATTGTAGAACCTCCACCAATCACAAGAGATCCCATGTAGGGGTTCAAACAGCTTGCCATGACCCATGGCGATGGTGTAAGGCAGTTCTGTACAGTTCGGGGGACGGTACGAACGTGCGTCCGAGGGTGCGCGCGGCAAATTGCGCGGCGAAGTTCGTGACGATTTGTACGACTGCGGCGCCAATTTTCAGGGCACAAACTCAAAGTAGAGTAGTTTAGTAGGGTCAGATGATCCTCCTGATCCACTCTATTTCAAATTTGGGCCCCAATGATGAGCGCCAAATTCGTTTAAATCATTACGAACTTCGCCGCACAATTGGCCGCGCTCATCCTCGGACGCACGTTCGTACACATACCCGTACAGTTCTGGCTTGATTTAGTCAGCTCTTTGTGCAATTGCACTAACGGAAATCTCGTCCGAATACCCCTTCCATGTTATTTCCGTCATGGCGATCTCGTCCAACCTTTATATCCCTAATTTTGAGCAGCCACATTTTTCTCGAAATCGGCGAATTCCCTCGCTTTCTTTACTACCGATGAACTATTCCCAATCTATATTTCCGCTTTTCGAATGAAAACGGGTACCTCAAAATTATCGTGAACTGTGCCATTAAGCATAAACTGCAAGAGCGTCAAATTACAAAACAAGTGCCATCGCTCTGAGAGCCTGCAACTTTATGACAAATGAATTTCTTGCTCTACATGATAAAAACCATCGTTTAAGAGGTTATCAGAACAGCCTTCACACATACTCAAAATCACGGTTTCCTTTAATGGAACGAATTCAAAAAAAAGGGGTTACCCGTGTGGCTTATGGGTTACTGCGTGTTGGTGCTTACGTCTTACCTGCATTTTTGTTGAAGTTGAAGGTCTCTCTCACCGAGCAGATCCACTGCAGCAGATACGACCTTAAAACCATTCAGTGCTGTAAGATGTGAAAAAAACAGACTTGATTTGAATTTCAGAATGGGAAGCGAAAACTTCAAAAACATATGTTTCCGCTTTCATCTATGCCGCCCTTAAATACGAAAAAATCCGTAGAAAACTAATAAAAAACTAATTTCATACCATGAGAAAATGGCAGGCTTGAAATGCACCTATCATTGTTTTTATTTGCCATAAATCTTGAATTTCGAAAAGTAGGGCCTTTTAACTTTTATTAGCGATTCCATCAAGTTATGTATTTCTTATTTCCTATTATTATATGTTCCAGCAATTCGGATCACAAATCTTCTGAACGTTCAATGCTTGTGATGATTCCTGATGCTTGTGATGATGTGATGCTTGTCCAGGAAGTTTTGCCATGGGAACTTTTCTCAACCATGAATCATTTAAGTGTGCCAGTTATAGCGGAAAGCTCTACACGCTGCCGCTTGCAAACAAGGGTTAATGGTTTTGAAAGGTTTGAAATGTTCTATACTCGCATGACAGAGCCAAACCAAAATCGGGACTCTCGAATTGCGCCTAATATTTTTCATCAGAGGCTCCATTTAGTTTCTGTGGTTAACGACGATCACCAACACAACGGGTGCACGACCAGGGAGAACGTCCGTTGAGCGCGTCCGTCGAAAGTAGATCACTCCGCCCACTCCGCGCGCAGCGCACACAACTGAGGTCTCGAACGACATTACAGTACCGCCAAGTGTCGGTGGAGCGAATGATTTGCATTTGTCCGTGTTATCTTCTCTTTGGCTGACTGTCATGGACCAAGCGCAATTCGTATGCCCCGCTGACAACTGCGACAATAATGGCTCAGAACGATCATTGCGCTCCAGATGTGACGTGAGCCGATGGTATCATCCAATAGAAATCGCAGACACCATTTTTCAACGCGCCTCTAAACAGGGTAAGAGTTGGAAAAATGTGTGGGCACGTGTCCATGCAACCTAAAGTCCTTCGCAAAAAAAGTAAAGTTTCAGACGTCCGAGCAGTGGAGCTTAAGGCCGACAAGGTTCAATATTCACAATACCGATATTCAGTGCAAAAGCTCTTTTCGAAACTCGTAAAAAAAAAGATTTAAACACACGCTTGAGTAGTAATGCTAGCCATTCAACCCATAATTTCCTCTCCTGATCGTGTCTAATTGGAAGCCCCCCCCCCCCCCACTCTGACAACTCCCGTGCAACGCGACCTGTGCAACGCTGTTTTGGGGTGTGGTGCAGTAGGAACGAAATTGTCGCGCCGCGACGAGAGACGTCGCGCGCGAAGGAATGTAGCAGGATGCAGCAGCAAGTAAGAAATATAGCGACTGAGCTGTATGAAGAACACAAGCATGTGATATGATGAACCCTCTCACTGGTGGTCTCCCTGGTCCACATCATGTCATCAGCGAACTCCAGTACCGCTGGAGCTGGTTTCTAATGTTGAACGAAAAAGTGAAGGGAAGGAAAGCCCGAGAGCCCCCTTCCTCTTTTTGACAGGAGTAGGCAAATTCTTCTACACTCACATGACAAGCCCTTCAAACCGTCTACTTGCTTCTTCTATTCTCTTAAGTTACCACTCTTCTTTTCTGTCTGTTGTGCTCTCTTCTCCTCCTTTCGCGATCCGTCTGCCTCATTCTTTTGATTTTTTCTAACTTGGCCAATACCAGTTAGTTTCTGCTTCTGTTTCTGTGTCTCACCGTCAGGTTTATTCGAATTAATTAATAATTAGTTTTTAGATTTGCAGCTTGCGAGATGGGAGGCCATGTCGATCAAAAATTGGCGAACTCTCAACCAACTCAGCTTCTGTTTTCCATTACAAGACAATATGTGAAGCACAGTTCAATTAAACACGACCTCCTACTAGTATTTCACAATTAGATTAGTTCGTCCGTCCATTGTTTGTCGGAATTTTTTTGTTCATACCAAGGTCTGAAGGTTGTTTGTTTGCCCATAGCAACTTTTCCAATCGGAATTTTCTCCATAACTTCCGCATTTTGGCAGTAGTCCCTTGAACTGCAACCTCATATGGCTCGTAGAGTTTTAGCGCAACCTCTCGATGGTTCTCCTAAGTCGCTCTCATATTATGAGATCGACATGGAGCGGTAAAAATGAATACAGTCACCTAACATGAGGGGTTCGATAAATGACTACGAGCAGCAGATCATAACCAGGGAGGCCGAAATGTCATAAGGGAAGCTTTAAAAATTGCGTATTTATTTAAAGGGGGGAATGATGATGCTGAATATGCTCATAAGATCGAGCTTGTCTAACCTACTTCTGAATCTCTTCGTTTATTTCTCCATTGGCCCAAATACAGCCACGGATATTCCCTATAATGCATACGCAGAGTTTCCGCAAGATGATTCAATTTATCTACTGCAGGAGTCGGAAAGGTCCGAAAAGAAGTAAGGAAGAAGATTCAACATGAACCTCAAAATGACAAAGACTAATCAGACTAAAAGGAGAAAAAGGCAAGGGGTTCGCATAAAGGGGCCATCGTACAGGGTCCTTTCGTGGCTGTACAGAAGGGCTGCCTTCTTTTGTCACGAATATAACAGACCCCTTAACGAAATCCTGGTTCGGAGTGAAAACTACTCGAAGAGGTGACACCGTTGGGCTTACCACTGAAAAACGAAATATTCACGGATCCCAAGCGAGTAAACCAAAAAGGGCCCTTGTTCATGATTTTTGATGTTCCCCAAACAGCCGGAAGCACATAAAAATCAACCTTACAACTTGTTCAAGAGCCAACCTCCGCTTACCAATTAATCTACTTTTTCAACCAGAGAATTTTAGGAACAAGTGTAACAGCAACGAATCAAAGAAAAAAAACAAGACAGGAAATCTATTGAACAATGTAACAGCTATGACACATGCTTCACAGCACAGTTCACGATAAAAATGGTTTCTGACATTCGCTCACAGTATGAACTTGAGGTCTCCGCCTTTACCATATCTGGCACTGTTAGGTCGGAAAACAACCTTGTTAGGGAATTATAAAGGCTCAAAGATTGGCCCGTGTGCCTCTTCAGACGAGTTTCACCTCCATTGTAGAGGCTGCACCGATCACAAGGGAACCCATGTAGGAAGTTCAAACAACTTGTCATGACCCATAGCGACAGTGAAAGACAATTTTGTACAGTTCTAGCTTAATGTAGTCATTTCTTTGTGCAATTGCAATAACTGAAATCTCGTCCGAATACCCCTTCCATGCTATTTCCATCATGGCAATCTCGTCCAACCTCTATTTCCCTTTTTTTGAGGAGCCATATTTTCCTCGAAATTCCTCTCGCTTTTTTCACTACGGATGAATTGTTCACAATCTACACTCCCGTTTTTCGAATAAAAACAGGCACCTCAAAATTATCGTGATCTGTGCCTTTAGGTGTATTTCAATAAATTAATATTCGATTCATTTGTTGAATCGAATATTATTTACTGAAATACACTTAAGTTTCATTCGATTATTCTTCTACGGATCAAGATCGCCTCAGACAAGTTTGCTCAGTACTAAACTTTCAAATCCCTTATCAGATGTTCTTTCTTTACAAGACAGTTGCCGTGATAAGGTATTTGAAAAGCCATGAAGCGGAACTTATATATTCATTAATTATAAAGTAAAAAAACTAGTCTTGTATTTAGGTGGCATGATATGAATTGAACCCGAACCATAACTGTTCTGGAAGCAAACCATACTTCTGTGGTGCAGAAGAACACTTTTTCCTTGGTGTAACTAGTTTTAAAGCAAAACCTCACGAAGAAAACTTCCTTTTAAAAAAAGCACTGCGTTAAAACTCAGTCTAAGGAGTTTAAATTGACCATTCCTTGTTTCTGGGCCAGCAAACAAATAAACATTGAATTCATCTATTGAAATACTTCTAAGCATGTCTCATAGCTGTTACATTGTTCAATAGATTTCTGGTCTTGTTTTTTTCTTTGATTCGGTGCTGTTACACTTGTTCCTAAAATTCTCCGGTTGAAAAAGTAGACTAATTGGTAGGCGGAGGTTGGCTCTTGAACAATTTGTAAGACGGGGACCTTTATATCCGTGAGGGAAGAAGGCGGCCCTTCTGTACAGCCAGGAAAGGATCCTGCACGATGGCCCCTTCATGCAAACCCCTTGCCTTTTTCTCCTTTTATTCTGGTTAGTCTTTATCATTTTGAGCTTCAAATTGAATCCTCTTCCTTCCTTCTTTTTGGTCCTTTCCGACTCCTGCAGTAGATAAATTGAATCATCTTGCAGAAACTCTGCGTATGTATTATAGGGTATACCCATTGGTGTATTTGGGCCAATGAAGAAATAAACAAAGAGATTTGGAAGTAAGTTACACAAGCACCACCCCACAAGCATATTCAACATCCGGAACATCCATTATGGAAGCAAGCAAAGAGTAATATCCGACTAATGATCGGGTTTCCATGTTTAGTAACGAATTCAAAAGCGCTGCCTGTCATTGCCTACGTCAGCACACACAGTATGTAGTTGTACAAAGAAGTAATGACAGATTACTGTATTCAAGTCCATAATGTCGGCGAATCAGCTGTTTGCAGTAAAATTTGTAATCCGTTGTTTCTCAATGATGACTTTGGTTCGGTAAAATCGAAGCAATCACTATCTACAGTAGCGCTCAGAAGTTTTCGGTGAAATAATTCTTCAGCCGAACTTTTCAGTCGTAATTCCTTTCCTACTGGATCTAATCATGCAGAATTTCTATATTTTGAGCGTGGGTGTATTGAGAATATTTACCACTATTAACCTGCAGTCTGATCATATCCAGATATTCCAAAGAGCATGAACTCAAAATCGACTGAAAATACAGATGATGGCCCTTCTAGTTCTCTTTCCTTTTTGTTCTGTCTAAAGTGTACGAGCGGGAACACAATAGATGAGAAAAACGCACATAAGGTGCAAATAAGCGCAGACGTCGACAACTTTACTTTTAGCAAAATGTGCTACCGCAACAAACACCTTGCTCTACCTGTGGATATTGCAGCTTGGCAGTCAAATAGTGTTGGGTAGGGTGGAATATGCGCTAGTTAAACATTTCCAAATTTTGCGCGATTCTGTCGACTATGAAGAAAGTTATGAACGAAAAAGCGCCAAAGCATTTCACCGAAGACTTTTGAGCGCTACTGTATGTCCTAAGGAGATAAGCGCGACAGAACCCCTATTGGATTACGATTCTGGGTAACCTACCGCCAAAAAATGAAAACCTCGGAGGTTTTTGATGTGTCGTCGATCACAGCATTACATGATGCTCTATATGAAATGACTGGATGGACTGATAGTGGAGCTGCATGAGGAGCCGGCACAGCCGAACATGCACAAATGATATTTTACAAATGTATTTGTATAAATAGTCCGAGCTTATGCCTACACAGAAGCGAACTACTACTCCCTGAGGAAAACCAAACATGAGTTACTGATCTCATCACGAAATAAATGCTTCAGACTAGTTTTCTGAGAATTTTGAGGGTAGATTAACTGGTCGAAATGAATCGCTTTCCCTAAAAATACGCTTTGAATAGAGATTACTGACCTCTAATACCCGTTATTTGGCTCTTAATTGAGCCTTACTCTCAAGCCTCACCTTTACGATAACCTTTGTATTTTGACTGGTTTCGCAGGCCTGTCTAAACATAGTTTTACAGAAATTCATATAATCATCGCTATAGTAAGTCGTATTGTAACTTGCCCGAGCACTATCTCGAGGCTGATCTTGCTCTTGAGCTTCTTCATTCCAAATAAATTGTATTAATTGTTGTTGTTAATTGTTGTAATCCAAAACATCCGCCTTTGTCTGTGGCTTCACTAAATGTCATTGTCACGACACGCTCTCCTGCCCTAAAATAAAAGGGATGAGCCGTTCTGGTGCTCAAATAAGCCTCTTCACGATTTCATACTCGTGTTTTACCTCTGTTTTATCTTATCCTCTGCTTATCCTTTGGTCTATAGAAAACACCGTATTCGCAGTATTTTCTTACGGTAAGCCTCTTCCGGACTGTTTCGACTAAAACGGAAGAGCTTCCTTATGTGGGGGTGGGAATCAATGATAGTTATCGATAGCAACGAGGCGGTAGCCATAAATGGCGCATATAAATGTGCTACGTTGAGAATCTCAGAAACAAATGGATCGATAACAATAATAAAATTTAAATGGAATAGATTTGGGAATCTTTTTATACGAATTGTTCGAAGAAGTAGCAATAATAATGGAAATTAACCACGGCGAATCACCTTAGGGTGATCGTCATGAAATCGTTCGAATCATGTGAAATGTACAAATATTTTGGAGAGAGATTTCGAGATCCACGGCCCAATAATTACGACCATAAGAATTTTATGTGCATCTGAAAATCTCGACCACGTAAAGGTGGAACTTCACTTTTGGTATTTAAAGGCGCCGTCGCCACACAGAAACCAGTGCTTTCAAATGTTAGCTTTCCTTCTCAGAAAAAATGCCTTCAATTTTTTCGCACTTCTTGTTTTGCTCTTTGTATTGCACATCTCCTACGTGTCGCCAACTCCTTATAGGGCAGGATTGCTCTCTCTCTCTGTTGTCGAAGCGCCATAAATAAATAAATAAATCTCGTAATAATAGCTATTTGAAGGTCCGCAGTGCTTCTACACGCTAAGGGACTTCAGACTTCAGCAAAATGCAGGTGAGCAAACTTTGCAGAGCCTACATATTCTAGATTAGAGCAACATCAGAAAAACCATGCGCCATGTCCCCCTTTAACCTGCTGAGGTTGACTTCTTGCACCCACATCGAAGTAGGTACAACGTTTGCCTTCTAAGCTTCTGCCTTCTTTCGTAGGGTGGAGTGAGAGTTCTTACTTGCGAGCGTCCGAGTAAGGACCAGCACGCTTCCACTCCTCCAGTTGTCCCCCACCTTTGACTGAAAATGGTAAATTATTTGCCTTTATTTCCACAAAGTTTATTTTCATGGCTATCTGTAGGAAGGCGTGCCTCGAGAAAAGTGGCTGAATTTCGTGAAGGCACGAAGAAAAATCCAAGTCATCGAATATCCATACTGAAACCCTCTTCTGAAGAAATTGTTATCGATTTTGACCAGCTCCCTGAGAGCTAATTGCTTGGATTCAACTGCACAGTAAAGTTCACAATGTTCATGGAGGCTTATGTGTAGGGAAGGGGAACTGGGGAAGTTCAAGGCTAAATCGGCGTATCCACTAGCGAATCGAGTTTTGATTTTTGGGCAGTTTGTGATCAACCCAAAGAATGGAAGGCTTTATTTAGGTCCATTGGTTGGTGGCCTGCTTCAGCGCTCTACTCTGCGGATACGCGCATGCATTATTTACTGATCAAGGTGGGGGAAATTGAATGCTGTGATCGATCAATACCAAAAATAACTTCTTCAGAATGTGCCAGCTATCCCACGCTGGTCACTGATGCCGATTATGTGAACTTCGCCGAAGGTTGTGCAGGAAAAGAAGTCCTCGGATTCAAAGAAACCGTTCAACAGGAATTCCATGCAATTAGGATCACCGAGCCTCTCTTCAATAATCTTTTCGTGAATGCACGTAGAATCAACTTCCATATCTACGTGCAAAACACGGAATTCATACATCTGGATCTGCCCAAAGTCGAATATATCAGAGGTGGGTTGAAATCAAACGCTGAGTCTAACCCTGCTCTTAGCCTTTGAGGAAATCCATCCTCCTCTACCTCTAATCTCTACGAATCTGGGTAGTAAAAACAAGCGATTGCGCAAGAGAAACGCAAACCCGAAAACAGAAGGGGGTGTGGTGCAGTAGGAACGAAATTGTCGCAGGGCGGCGAGAGAGGCGCCGCACGCGAAGCAATGTAGCAGAATGCAGCAGCTAACGAAGGAACTAATAGTAGAATCATGACTAAAATAAGGATCGCATATTGACTGAGTTGTAGGAAGGACGTCAGAGCCGTAGTAAAGGAGAAACGAAGTCCGCGACAGCCGCGTGCGGCGAATCGTTTACCCAATCAAAAAGCCGATTTCAGGTATTACAATAAGAAATAATGCACAGCTGGTACGATTCAGCATTCTGAGACGCTATCAATTCGACAGAAATGTTTTCGGACCAACTGTAGTTACGGTAGATGGCAATAGGGTGTTGAACCAGGCCAGCATGGAAGGTCTTCGATATCTCTGCTCGTACTGTGATATCTTCAAGTGGTCCAGTAAGTTCTTTTGGATTTAATCAGAGATTTCGATCGCAATAGCAAATAGGATTCAAAATGAAAACACAATTGTAAGTCCATGAACTAATAGTGGTTCGGGAAGGTGAAAAAGTGGACTCAGTGATGAGACAAGGACGCTAATCGTAATCCAATACTTCTGATCGACTATTTCATTCAAAGGGTTGTAGAGGAACACAGTACATTGCAACCCACTCAAACTTCAGCGGTTTCCTAAATTTCATAATTCATTTTTTAGAGTGCAGTGCGATCGAGCCGGTCTCACCTTTCAACTATGGTCAACTAATCCAACAATGTCGAGGAGAGAAGATTATAAAAACACGACCGTACAGCCATTTTGTGTTGGACCTGAGTCAGATGAGATACTCGCAATTCTCGGCTCTTTTCAAAGAGGCCACTCACGTTCAGATGTCTATCAGAATGAGGAATGTGCCGTGGACCGAGGTAGTATTCCCGAAGCTTCTGCGATTGCTGCCAACCATGGAAGGTAGTAATTCTTACTACTTAAGTAATGAAGAGCTTAAGAATTTTAGCTGTAGAGTTACTGAAGTAACGAACTTATTTGGGTAGGAATTCAAACTTACCATGACCATTTTCATTTTGAAATTTGGTCGAGTGTTTTCAGGAAAATTCTTTTTCGGATAACTTTGTAGCCTTCGTAGAGACGTGTCTGTAACTTGCAAAGAAAGAGGAAGTGATCGAGAAATACAAGGAATTTCAGGAGTACATTGTTTCGATGCCATGTACAATAGGAATTTGAGGAGGATAAGCTTCCCCGCCTACCATTCCGAAGGTTTTGGATCACTGAACTTCCATCAATCTATCAAAATTCAATACAACTACGTTCTGGACCATGAAGTTATCCAATCCTTGCAGTCGCGATGTAACTCCTGCCATCTTCGACCGTATAAAGGTAGATCCTTTTCTAATACAATTCGAATTTTTATCGGGTTATATTCTGTGTACAGAAAGAAGTGTCGTGGTGGTTACACCACTACAAGTATTCCCGGACAGTCTAGAAAAAGGATACACAGTGCCAAAATATTTTGGTATCACCATTCCGACTCAAGCTCACGGTATTACTTGTAGGGGTTAGTTGAGAAGGAAGGTCTTTGAAGACGATCCGCACAGCCCACACGAACTACAAGATGCACTAACACTTCCACATCCAAGTTTTTCGACTCGAAAATCTCGCCTAAGGATACTCCAGGCAACGACGCCCTTTTTATATGACAAAAACAAAAAGCTCAGTCCTCAGAAAGCTATGACAACCAAAAGCATTAGAAAGTTTCCTTGCAGAAAAGAGCATGCAGTCAGCCATTTGAGGAAAGCTTGCTTCTGTTTCACAGTTAGAAGAACTCATGAACCCAATGCTGGCCTTAAAGTTTTTGACTTTTCAGAATGCGCCTCTATTGAAGAACATCTGGCGAAAAACATTACTGAATTTGTTCAAATGTGCTCTGGCACGAAAGTATGGAAACCAAGGGGAGCAGTCGTTATCGAACTGGACATCTCATCACTCGAACAGGAGACTGTCGACGAACTTTTCCAAAGCGTAACCTACATAAAAATGTGCATTACCATGCGACAATCACAAATTCAGTACCTGCGCATGCCGAACCTGGTCGAAGTGCACACATGCAAGAAAGGTAGGGAGCATCAATTTCTGCACTGTGCATGAGCTTATTGGTGTGATTCTAGGTCGACCAGCATTCACTATAGAAGGGAATACGAAACTAGAGGTCATTCATGTATCCACAACGTTTAAATGGGATGTCAGTATTGAGCCCTTCTATGTTACTTACAACCCAGCGCTAAAACAATACCCTCCATGGGAGAAATGCAAGTACTGCGTATTCGAGCCAAATACGAGTAAGTCTGGTTTTTAGAAATTGAGAAACTTTGTGAGACAGACTAAGCCTTTCTGAAGACCTTGAAATAGTGATCAAAGAATTTGCTCAAGTTGATCTATTCCAGGGTGTGGAGTGATCTGGCCGGCCCTTGCTTATACTACGGTTGAAGAGATCCTGCAGAATTGTATGGGAAAACCAAGGATTGTATTTAACGAAGTGGTCACCGTCACTCAGGAGCAGTTCACACAACTTTGTTCTCAAGCCGTATATCTGCAAATGTGCTTCAATATCACTAATACCGACTATACGTCGATTAGCTGCCCCATGTTACGAGCTGTGGCACCATGCCGTCCAGGTACGTAATTGCCTCTCCCCCCTGAACTTGCCAGAGAGTATTTGAAACGCCAAGGCAGGAATAGATGAGGTCAAAAAAGGAAATTTTCGAAACCATCATTAGCTGATTAGATATGAAGGAAGGTTATGATTCACAATTTTAGGAATACCAGTTTGGACGATCGTTGGCAATTCGCAGCTACAGAATGTCGTCATAAATAGTCTCGTAAAGTTCACAATGGAAGAAAAGATTATGGTTGTGAGAGAAAACCCCTTGATTCCTAATAATGAACTTGTCATTCTGAAAGAGATATGCAAGGACTGCGAAGTAGATTACGAATCAAGTATGTTTGCAGCAAATATGATAATTACTCAACTATTTCGAAGAACGTCATTTCAGCGTGCCGCGACATAACTGAACTTCCAAGCTTTGAAGTATTTATGAGGAGCTGCGCAGGACAAAAAGTAATTTCTCTGCCTGGAGTGGAATTGACCTACACCTTCACGGAAGCTCAAATTAACCAACTGTTCCGCGAGGCCGTAGAGGTGGTGATGTGTTTGAACTTACAAACTACCACTATTCAGAACCTAATATTCCCAAAACTGAAACGATGGAATTCATGCAAAGCTGGTGAGCATTACTCGTCTCCTTCAACCATGCATTTCTCATTTGCACCAAATCATTGTAGGCAAGCCTGCAATAACTGTCATCGACAATCCCTTCTTGGTGAACATTACGTTCCCATCGTGCGAGAACAACCTATGCATAGAAAGCGGAACTATCAGCGGAAATCCACTGCTTCCTCCGGGAATAACGCAGAAATTCCCTGGATGGTGCTCCAATTGTGCATTGACGCCCTATGTACCCGGTCAGCTCTTTCTTATGTAGCATCACCTTCTGATTGCCAAGTTGACCAGTTTTTAATCCATAAAGGGAATCAAATTAGCTTGGCAAGAAGAAGTTGCTTCGAGGAGATTGAAAATCATTGTCTACATCCTTAATATTACCACCAAGACGATTCTTTGGAATTAACAATGACTTTGTAGCTTGCGGCCTCGGAGACCAAAGCTACACAGTGCAGCAACTCATGACGGCATGTGCAGGAAAACCGATCATAACACAAAACCCAGGCACCACGATTGTCGTCTCCTCCACGGAGGTCACTGAGACCCAAATGAACGCATTTTGCTCCAACGCCGTTTACATACAAGCGTGTATCCAGATCGTTGATTCTGCATTCACTAGCCTACGGTGCCCTTATCTCAAGGAGATAGTATCATGTCAACCTGGTGCGTTTTACCTGGTTCTTTTTTAACAGGCAACTTTTCGCACTTAGGCACTCTGCTCCTTTGGCAGTGTTCTGAAAAGACGTGGCGCCTCTAAGTGTTTTTCCAGGACATTCCAACTATATTAGCTTTACAGGCATTTCTTACGTAGAAACTTGCTTGTTGCAGGAAGGCCTGCTCTTCAAATCGTCAACAACCCGCATTTGACGATAGTGGAAATCCCCACGACAACTGTTGTTCCGGTTAACGAAAAGGTCATCATTATCGACAGAAATGCACAACTTTCACCTGTGATTATCAAACAGCTGCGTCTGATCTGCCCTCTTTGCGATATCCAAAACGATTATTCAAGTACGGTTTCTTGACTTACCACTACATAATGCAATCTTTCTGAACAACATCCGAATTTCAGCTTGTAGCGAGTTAGATGTCATTGGAGACGTTGAATTGTTTGTCAAGAAATGCGCAGGACAACCAATAATTACTTTCAAGACGGGAGTGGAACAGCAGTTGATTCTGACAGAAGAGCAAATCACAAGATTGTTCGAAAATGCTGTTGAAGTACAGATGTGTCTCGCTGTCAAAATGTCTTCCATACAACAGCTGGTATTCCCAAAATTGATGCAATGGAGGTCATGTGCGCCAGGTAGATTGATATTATCTTCTATGGTGCACAGGGAACAAAGGCATATTATGTGGGATTGGGTGCCTCTGCATGTTTACTGATAACTTCATTCTTCTCTTCACTTTCATGGAGGCGACCACCTCCTGCTAAGGATTAAAAAAACCTGGAAAAAAGGGTGCAGGGGGTCTCGGAGCGGTCTGCTCGACTAGTGCAAAGTTTTGTAGCAATTTAAGAGGAAGTGAATAAATCAAGACAAATATGAAGCTTGTGGAAATGGGCGAAAATCACAAGTTGAAGTGGCTAGGAACGGCATGTGACCCTTTAGAGGATTTCGGATCATAATTGAAATGCAAACTGTCGGTTTTCTGGAATTTTTCGCTATTCTCATAGTGACGAATAATATCTTCAAGTGTGCCGATTCTGGAGAATTTAGCAGGCACCTAATTCTCGCACACGATGCCTTTGTGTAGAAAAAGTTCACTTCTATGTAGCTCCTCATATTTCAGGGAAAAATGCTTTGGCCGTTGTCAACAATCCCCAACTGGAAGTTTTGAGCTTCCCCGCATGTACAAACCCACGATGTATCGAGAATATCGTTGTGGAAGGCAATCCTTTCCTCCCAACCGAGCAAATCAATGTCATTCACGGCTTCTGCATTAACTGCCACTTGGAATACTATGCGCCAGGTCTGTTACTGAAACTTTTCCTTTTTATCCATTCTGAGGCAGTTTTTTTGCGTGGGCAGCAGCAGTTTGAATAATCCGTTTGCAGCTTGCGGCCTTGGGAATCGCACATTCACGCCTCAACAGCTTGTCAGGGCTTGTGCAGGAAAACATGTGATAGTGCCGCCAGCAAACTCCCCTGGCATCATCATTTACTCGAAAGATGTAACTGAGGTAGAACTGAATAGATTCTGTTCTAACGCAGTTTACATGCAAGCGTGCATTGTGATGGAAGGATCCCCCTTCACCAGTTTTCAATGCCCTTACCTCGAAAAGATTGTGCCGTGCCAGCCAGGTGGTCTTTCATTTGGTTTGAATGAATTCTTCGAATATCAAATCATGCATGTTTAGGACGAGCAGTATTTGAGATCAATGGAAATAACGACCTGTCGGAGGTGGTCATATCCAAAACGGTGATCTTCCCTGAAGGAGAAAAAGTAGTGACGGTAACTGGAAATCCATTGCTGTCACCGAGTACCATAACCCAACTGAAAGGAATATGTCCGTACTGCGACATCAGTGATGTCTACTCAAGTGGGTGTACTAGGCCTGCACTTCCCTATTGGATAGGGATGATTCCGTAGCATCAAATTTCAGAATGCCGCTGGGTGCAAACCTTTGGAAGTGTGGAAGAGATCGTTGAGGAATGTGCTGGACAACCAATCATTATGGGAGGACCGGAATTCACATTGCAATTCAATCTCGGAGAGACTGAACTCGTGAAACTGTTCTCCGAAGCTGTAGAAGTTCAAATGTGCCTCCAAATCAGGGGATCTCTGATCAGGAATCTAGTATTCCCAAAACTGACCAAATGGAAGTCATGTGCACCAAGTAAGGACAACTGCTAAACCTAGGGTAACACTAACCAAAATCTTCCCTCCTTTATTGCAGACAAACCGGCAATTACGATTGTAAACAATCCTTATCTGGAAAAGCTACAATTCCCCACATGTATCAACAACGAATGCATCGAGGGCATTGTGGTTGAAGGAAATCCACTGCTTCCTTCAGTGCAACTCAATCAGACTTTATCATGGAGCACCAATTGCAACCTAAAACCCTACGTGCCAGGTTTCTACATATCAGTACTTATTTAGGCGTTGTAGCGAAATCAGCAAGCTCTCTAACAACATAGTTTTTCCAGCTTGCGGACTCGGCAATGGGCCCTTCACTGTACAACAATTTGTGAAGGCATGCGCTGGACAGCAGGTTATCAAACAGCCACAGGGCTTTGAAATAACCATAAAATCAACGGAAGTGACTGAAGAAGAGATCAATAACTTCTGCTCTCAAGCTGTCTACATAGAAGCCTGCATTGATATATCAAGTTCACCATACACGAGTTTACGCTGTCCCTTCCTTCAGGAATTGCAGCCTTGCAAACTTGGTAAGCTTCTTGATGTCGTACGAGGAAATACGAGGATTAAGAGTGTGAGATGGTGGGCATTGATAGTACTTCCGAACATCTTTCCCTCGAAGCTTCGACCTTTCAATTACAACAGCGACATTTTCGAAAAGAGGGATAGCAGACCCCACTCTAACGGGCCCGATGATGTGTTCTGAACTCGAAGTGAATTCCTAGAACATGAAACTGGTAGCAACAGAACCTTACCTTATAACGGAAAACCCCTTATCAAGAGTGGACTAGAAAAGTTCGGCTTCTCAAAGGTTCTAAACTGGGAACAGATTTAGATCCTTGGAGAAGACGAACAAGTTGAGACGTAAAATTGTTTGACCTAAATACGATCTTGCAAGGCACCGAAATACAAGCGTAGTAATAATTCTGTCCCAGTCCGTAGTAACGCTAATTAATTTTTACAGGACAACCAGCCATTACAATTACTGACAACACACAACTCAAAATCGTGGAGTTCCCTGCATTAATGAAATTCGAGCAGAAGGAGACAGTGATCGTTGTAAAGAACAATCCTCTGATTCCTCACTCTGTCATTGCTTCACTCAGAATCCTTTGCCAATTCTGTGATATCCAGTACTACAAATCAAGTGGGTTTATTAAGAGCTTTTCCATTGAAAGAACAGAGGTTTTCCTCTTCAAATTAGCCAGTAACAAAAAGCGAAATTGGAATTGTTGATTGTTCGAGAAGTTTGAATTTGTTCCAGAATGCGACGGATTAACCAGTATAGGAAGCGCCGAGGAGTTTGTGAATATGTGTGCCGGACAACCAGTAATCACCGTTAAGGGATCTACTGTTATCGATCAGCAGCTTACCGAGACACAAGTGAATCAGGTGTTCTCTAATGCCTATGAAGTCCATATGTGCCTCAGCGTCAGCAGTTCTCTAATCCAAAATCTTACGTTCCCCAACTTAATGCGATGGAAGAGTTGCCGAAAAGGTAGTCTTGCATTTGCATTCGTAATCCTTCAGCAGAAAATAGTGAAACTACAATGAAACCTTTCAGGTCAACCGGCTCTAAGTGTGAAGAACAACGTACGACTGACTCACCTTGGCTTCCCCTCTTGTACAATGAAGGGCTGTATCGACCATGCCGTTATCAGCGGCAATCCAGTTCTATCCCAACAGCAACAGAGCACGGTCGGGCAGTGGTGTAACACCTGCGACTTCGGACAAGGACAAGGTTTGTTTGGCTTTGGGTCATCGTGACTCTAGTACAGTATGTGGCAATAGGTCTGAGTTTGAGAAAAGGATTGAAGCCTAAATTTATAAAAATCGATGCTTTTCGCGAACTTTCGCAGGGGTGAGTACAGGTTGCGTTTCAAGAATCGGCCACCTTTAGATAGATGTTACCGATCTCATGGTGCTGATCTTCCATGAATCGTTTCCTTGAGGGCCATCAAGATTCGCGGTTCAAAATTTTACAGTGCAATACAGTCGTACTAATACAAACATGGAATAGAAATGCGAGAGGCCGATCGTTGTGGTCCCGCTTGACTAACGATCAGACATTCTTATTAGCTGCACTCAGGAAGATTTGGACGCTTATGCAGCCCCAAAAACCAAAATCTGTCTAGAAGCAAATTGTGATGCCAGTAGTCACCTCATTGCGCCCTTTCTTTGCGAACCAAATATCCTGTCAAACCATCGCTTGTCAGCCTGCTCATACTGCTCAATGAATACGATGTACCGCTATGTTCTCTCTAATACTATTCCCATTTGATTTGAATAATGCCAATTTTATTTCTAAGATAAGAAAACTCGATATTATTTCAGGAAGTATGCTCTCAGGTATGTCAGAAGGTATGTCCCAAAGTATGTCGGAAAGTATGTCTCAAAGCATGTCGGGAAGCATCTCTCAAAGTATGTCCGGAAGTATGTCTCAAACTATGATGGAAAGTATGTCTCAAAGTGTGTCGGGAAGTATGTCCCAGAGTATGAGTATATCTTCATGAATACATCAGCTTTGTTCAATATCATCAATCGTGAATAAAGCAGTCCAAAACCCAAAGTTGTCACTACCGCACATGCTCATTGACACAATGGTGAAGAAGGGTTTCATTCAACCTACAAAACAAATCCCTTTCAGGGCCGACAACTAGTTAATATTATCTTATTCGATCACTAAATATGCATCACCTAATTGAAAATATCGCACGTGCTGCTATCGAATAACGAAATTGAAGATAAAATTTGTGGGAAATTTTTGGAAAGCGCACTTTTTACAGTACATTTTGTGAACTACACCGGAGTAAAGCGTTTCCCCAGCACACTTGGCTTATCCTCTTTTAGCCGGCCACCACAAAAGGTGGCACATGGTTCAGCGCTAGGGACAAGTATGTCGAGGAACATCGGCTAACAACACTCCATTCAGCCTCCGCTTTACTCCCACTTCCCTCCCTCTTCCGTTCCTCTCGGGTATGCCGACTTACGTGCGTCCGAGAACGCGCGCGGCAAATCGCGCGGCGAGGTTCGAAAACGGTACGAAATGGAAGTTGAATACTTCTTTGATTTGTTCCTCCCTTATATTTTTTAAAACTTTGTCATGATATTATCGTTTGCAATAACTTATTCGTAACGATTTGAACGACTTCAGCACTTATCACTGGGGCCCAAATTGAAGTAGAGTAGATAAGAGGATCATCTGACCCTACTAAACTACTCCGAGTTTCTGCCCTGAAAGTTGGCGTCAGAGTTGCACAAATCGTCACGAACTTTGCCGCGCGCATCCTCGTACGCACATAGTGCACGCCCCTCCCCCTTCCTCCCTACGCCGTGCTCTTCACTTGAACTCGTCTACTCTTCAGTTATATTCCTCCACTTTCCTCATCTTGCATTTTGCGCCGTCTGAATAACTAGTAGGAGGAAGCAAAAAGGAACACAAAGAACATCAAAAGCGACACCTAGCAAAGGGATATGCAAGAAAGAAATAGTGAAGGTTGTAAAAAACAGCGTCTGCTTTTGTAGTGCACACAGATACGGATGGCAGAATTCAGAAAACTCGAGAATCCTACTTCCCATCAGAATTTACAGACCTCGTGATATTGCGAAGTTGTTTGGCGGCCTTTAGTTGGGAGACCTTCATTTTTTCCCGAACATGATTTCAACATAAGCGGGTTAACCCAAAATTTTGCTCATAAATGTTTCTTAGTCAAGAACTTACAGTTTTTTGATCTGAGCTTTAGGAGGGAAGGGGTATTGAAGTGGGTGAGTCAACTGAGTATTCAACTCGTACACCATCGTACCTTTTTGCACGAGGTAATCATCCAGCCTCACTGCGCTGCAAAACCATATTCTCCCGCCTAGAACCACTATTAAGTGCAGGGTGTCCCAAAATTATGGGCGCCAAAGTTTAGAAATTTCTGAGGTAAAAATAATCTATCAAATTCACATTACCTGCTATTAATTAGTTGCATGATAAGGATTCCTTGCAATATGCGTGGTTACTGATGTGGAACTCCCAATATTTTTAGATGAAGGAGGTTAATTCAATGCCACTTGCAATCATTGACACGCGAGAAAAGGAAGGGCATTATGAAATTCCTTGGGATTTTTTATAATAACTGCATAGGAGGCTACTAATCGATACAGAAAAGAAGATTGAATCAGAGACAAACCAGAAAAGGTAGAAAGGCCAGTGTTTCTGAATGGTCCTTCGCCAGTCGGTCGGGATCCTGGGTGACCCATCAAAAGGAAGTCAATGGGCAAGGCTCATCGGACTTATCGCGGTGGAAGAATGCATGCAGAAGCTTCATTGCCTTTCGTATGCAGAAATTTCACCTCAATTCCAATCTCAACAGACATTGTAGGAAATGCAGAAAGTCGCAGACCCACATGAGTGATGACACGCGCTTCATCGTTCTCTCTGGCCAAAAAATTTTACGATAAAACCATCCCTCGACAACCAAAACTTTCGCGTTCCGGAAAGAAACATCTAGCGAGCATTCTCTCATAGAAAGGTTGCTACAAGAACAGTAAAATGTGTTTTGAAGAAGTCACTGGCAAGGGTAAGACGCTCGTGTTTACTTCGTGCCGGCGTGAAAGTTGACCAAGACCAGTACTCAAACAGGGAACTGGTGGACTTAATGAAGCACTAATCCGACTAAGTTTCCTGAAATATCTCGTTACCAGGCGGCTACGCACGCTCTCGCGCGCCCTAGGGGCTCTAGCCATGAGAGACGGAGCCGCATGAGCTGATTTTCATTATAAACCTTTATCGGATTTATGAGTTTCCGCTCAAACCCCGCCCCTTGTGGGTCTGGTACTACCACCCACCATAAGTTTCCCCATCGCGGTTTCTGTACTCATACCAAGTTTGAACTTTCTAGGTCCATGAGGACATGAGTTATGAATTTCCGCACAAACTCCGCCCGTTGTGGGCGGAGTCTGGTACTACCACCCAACATAGGTTTCCTCATCGCGGTTTCTGTACTCCTACCAAGTTTGAACTTTCCAGGTCCATTAAGACAGAATTATGAATTTTCAACCAAACCCCGCCCCTTGTGGGCGGAGTCTGGTTCTGCCACCCACCATAGGTGTTCCTATCCTGTCGCGTGTACTCCTACCAATAAGAAAGAAAGTTCTAATAATTCGGAATATCATTATATTAGTGCTAGATTAGATTAGTAATACGATAGAGAAAAATAGAATAAGGAGGGTAAAGAGATGACTAGAGAATCCACTATACATGATTCGTTTCGCCTCTTAACTCAGACGAATCATGTTGATGCGCTGGTCCTCGAGGCTCATCAGTGAGTTGAGACCAGCGCATCACAAGGTTCCAAGAAAAAAACTAAAGGACAAACAAAGGACAAACAAAGGGAAGCAAATAAAGGACACACGAAATACATCTAAATTAAACAAAAAAGGGGCATCCAGCAAAGGTAATAACAACGTAAGTGAATAGACGAAAGTATTATAATGAGAATCCCAAAATCCTAAAATTCATAAAGTACAGTAACCAAGAACCATATCAGTCAATGTGTGGTTGAATGGAGCGCTATTATGTATGTTAAATAATGAATACATTAAAAGGAATTATTTATTGATAATAGAAATATAAGGAAACTAAAATTAGTCGTTAACGTTCAAAGCTGTCAACCAAGTCTTCAACAAAATCATGTAATTGCTTAAAATCACTATTAATAGCATATTTATAACATATAAACTTATTTCTATACAAACTTTTAAGTATATTAGAGATAATGAAGTTTTTTCTATAACTATTCATCATTAGTACATTTATCATTTTTTCAGGCACTCTATAAACGCCTGGTATTTACTACAAAATTGAGCAATTCTTAAAACTTCTGTATAAATAACAGAACCTTTATTATTTTCGGATATATTCGTATCAAAATGTGGAAATTTGATAACCTTCAAATTAAAGTCCTCGGTTTTGTTATAAAGTTTAGTATTTATCTTATTATTTTGTATATCAATTACTATATCCAAATAGTTACTTTTGTATTCCGTAACGTGAGTTTTCTTCAATTCTAACATTCCTTTATGAACTTCTTCAAGTACTTCATCTATATCCATTTCATTTTGATTATGTATGATTAATAAATCATCCATGTATCTATAAGGGTAAAAGATTTTATTTCTGAAAGTTTTAAAGCGCTTTGCATAATTAAATTCAACATTAGACAAAATGAGGTCAGCTAGTAAAGGACTACAGTTCCCACCTTGAGAAACTCCCTTACATTGTTTAAATATATGGCTTGCAAAAACGCAGTAGCTGTTGTCTAATAAGTATTCAACTAGGTACAGTAAATCCTGTATCTTGTAGTATCTATAATTAGATTTATTCAAGATTTTATCTGCGTAGCACACATGGTAACCATTAGTGGCTATACTAGATTTACCAGCATTATTGAAGCAAACTTGTAAGATAGAACGTATATTAACCATAATGTCATTATGTTTCATATTAGTGAACATATCTGTAAAGTCAGCACTGTAAACCTTTAGGTCTGTACCTCTGATATTATTCAATTCAAGACTAATATTTGTGTTACTAATTGCCCAATATGTTTTAATAGTTCCACTTCTGTCTTGCACTACCCTAGTATAATTAATAAAATGTTTCTTAATAAAGCAGAATACTGTATTTAATTCTACTGCCAATGGCTTGAGACTACTGTTTTGACCAGTTATGAATCGGAATTTTAGTGGATTCTTATGCAATTTTGGTAATGCATATATGACTGGTAAGTCCGCTTTATCATTCAGGATTAAGTGGTTATTATTACAGATTGCCATATGTTTTGAAATTAACTGTAGTCTATTATCCGTATTCATAAACTGGTGGATATTGTTACTATTAGTATAATCAAAAAGATGTGTGTTATTACTATAAGTGATACCCATTTCCTTCATTAAGATTGTTATGTAATACTTTTTACAAATAATACCATAATTATTAACAGCTTTGTCAAGAGGGGAGAAAATAAAAAGATCTTGATATTTTCTCAATGTTTGGTAAGGAATATTTTCAGCTAGGCTTTTGATATTTTTATATTCCAAGAGCGGTTTTATTTTATTGTGATAGCATTTTTTAAAAAACTGTGTTATGTAGTTGATTTTAATATTACTTATTTTATATTTATTCTTAAAATATCCAATAACTTTAGCAATAGTACTTAAGTATGTATGTCTAATTTCTTTTCTACTTACTCCTGTATCTAATCTATATTTTGTTCCTTTATAAAGAATGTTTCTGAGGTTCTTTTCTTCTATAATAGTTAAATCACCTGTAATAATATGTCCATGATGTTTATCCAAATACTTAGTATATTTATTGGAAGTACAAATACAATCTTCATCTAGAATTTCTTTTAATTTATCTTTATTCAATTGTTTTAGTGTATCATTGTAATTATATACTTTGGCCGAAACAGCACTGATATATTTACATACAATTCTTAAATGAATATAAGTTATAGGTTTTCTATTATTCTCAGTTAATATCTTTTTTATCACCGGTGAATTTAGTATTCTATGCCAAGGTATATTAGCGTAAATTCTACTATTATAATTAACCACAATATTGTGATATTTTACATCTTGTATCTTTTTATTCTCTTGGTAATTAAAATAGCAATAGAAATGTGATAATAGGCAATATATTAAAAATCTAGTTATATCATTGATTTCTTCTAAAAACCGTTCTTGTATTGAAAGTTGTATTAATTTTTTAATTTCAGTTCGTTTAATGCTTTTTAATAACCTATAATATGGTAAGGGTTCTAACGAATTCTTCATGCTGATGATTTGATTCAATGCATATTTATAATCCTTTTCTGATTTTGTTCTTCTTCTTTTTCTTCTTCCCCTATTAGTTCTATTTTTTACAATTTTAAATGCATAAAACGGGGGTGTACCTTTAGTATTAAACGGACTTGTGATTTGAGTAATATTACCAAAACCTTTAATACTATCATTTAAACCAAATGGAAAAGGAGTCATAAGTAATTTGATCCAAAATACCTCTTTTTCCAAAAGTAGAGATCTGTTATTGTTCTCAATAGAATCAAGAACAGTAACAGTTATGCCCTTGCTGCATTTGAGAAAATGGTTATATAACGGAGTCTGTTTATTTTGTGTGTTTATGTTAGTTATATGTTCACCTATTCTTTCTTTCAATTTTCTAGTAGTGATCCCAACATATTGTTTCCCACGCCTGTACTCCTACCAAGTTTAAAATTTCTCGGTCCATGGGGACGGGAGTTATGAATTTCCGCACAAATCCCGCCCCTTATGGACGAAGTCTGGTTCTGCCACCCACCATGAGTTTTGCCTCCATGACGCCTGTACTCCTACCAAATTTGAACTCTCTACGTCCATGGGAACCGGAATTATGGATTTTCGTATATAAATGTATGAAGGGATGTGAGCTTCGAGGCACGCTTCGCCCATTGTGGGCGAGCCTCCGCTGACGTCATTTATGCTGGAGACACCTCCGACAATGCTCTTCCCACGTCAACTTTTTCCTGCTATGTTGGCTTTCTCCAAACCGAGTCATAAATGTTTTCATAAAGCACTGCATTTTTGGAGAACGCCCCGCCCATCGGGGGTGGGTCTCCCCAGTTCGATCTAACCTACCAATGCACACTTCCAGCCACCTTTAAACCCCAAATTTGAGGCCGTCTTGCGGCTGAATTTGAAATTATAGTCCTCGGTAGGGCTCATTTCGAGGCACGCCACGCCCACTGTGGGCGGGGCTCCGCCAAGCTGATGTGTGTTTTATACTTCTCGAGACCTGGCCCACCCATCCCACACTTGACCCGGTCTCTTCAGGCAGATCTAAAGGAGCTAAGGAATTTCGTGACAGACATACAGACAGACAGACAGACGGACAGACTGACAGACAGACAGACTAAGCGCTTTATAGTAAGTAGGATCCTTCCAGCAGGACGCTACTCCAGCCCACAGAGCCAAGCTAGCCCACGAGTGGTGTCGACTACAGCTGCCCGACTTCATCGGTAAAAAGTAATGGCCATCTTATTCTCCAGAACTTGACTCACTTGACTCCCTCGTATGACCCGTGATCAGAAGAGAAACTGTCGAGTTTGCAGTCCCAATTTGGAGTCTCAAAAAGCAAGACTGAAGATGGGCTGGGAAGAAATGGAGAATGATACATGCGATCAGGTCGAGAGCAAACTTTGGGCTCTACCCGCGCTAAATAGGCGTATTTTGAAATGTGATTGTGGCGTGTTGTAGCAAATGGTGTTAGCTAACGTGCATAGAAATTCTATCCTCTTCAGCAGATAAGAAGCTTCAAATATATTTCTATGAACTGCCTCCTATAATTTTGGGATACCTTGTACAAGTCAGGTCGGCTTCCCCTCTACTCTAACTCCCATGTTGATTAAAATCAACGTCCTATCACGATTTCTTTTTGCTTTGTGACATATCATTTGTGACTAAACTCATCTGACCGCTAATGATTTGGAATTTCCAATTGATGAAAAAACCGTGGAGAAAAAGTTCCATCGATAACGGCATCGGTGATAACCGTTATGATTCATTTCTGGGTACCATTCATGACATTGGTTGTCAATCAGTTAAATCATCAATGTGACACAATTTGAGAGATGAAGAGCAATGAATCGAGACTTCTAATCAATATATAATTAATTATAATACAGAGAAAATTGCTCCCAGTTCGGAGCTAATACTGAGGGTGTAGAGCTTTCAAAGAAAAGGAAGAATCCGAAGTGTTATTTACGCATAGCAAGTTTCTTACAGGAAGGAAGCGACACCATAAAAAGGAGGGAAGCCCGGCGTTAGCCGGGCGGTCCGACTTATATCCTACTTACTATAAAGCGCTTAGTCTGTTTCTCTGTCTGTCTGTCCGTCTGTCTGTCTGTCTGTCTGT
This sequence comes from Haemonchus contortus, assembly GCA_000469685.2. Lineage (NCBI taxonomy): Eukaryota > Metazoa > Nematoda > Chromadorea > Rhabditida > Trichostrongylidae > Haemonchus > Haemonchus contortus. The sequence goes on along the minus strand of LS997564.1, from coordinate 314,098 downwards.
CTGTCTGTCTGTATGTCTGTCACGAAATTCCTTAGCTCCTTTAGATCTGCCTGGAGAGACCGGGTCAAGTGTGGGATGGGTGGGCCAGGTCTCCAGAAGTATAAAACGCACATCAGCTTGGCGGAGCCCCGCCCACAGTGGGCGTGGCGTGCCTCGAAATGAGCCCTACTGAGGACCACGATTTCAAATTCAGTAACAAGACGGCTTCAAAACTGGAGTTCAAAGGTGGCTAGAGGTGTGCATTGGTAAGTTAGATCGAAATGGGGAGACCCACCCCCGATGGGCGGGGCGTTCTAAAAAATGCAATGCTTTATGAAAACATAACTCGGTTCGGAGAAAGCCAACAGAGCAGGAAAAAGTTGATATAGGAGAGGTATTGTCGAAGGTATCTCCAGCATAGATGACGTCAGCGGAGGCTCGCCCACAGTGGGCGGAGCGTGCCTCGAAACTCACATCTCTTCATACATTTATATACGAAAATCCATAATTCCGGTTCCCATGGACGTAGAGAGTTCAAATTTGGTAGGAGTACAGGCGTCATGGAGGCAAAACTCATGGTGGGTGGCAGAACCAGACTCCGTCCATAAGGGGCGGGGTTTGTGCGGAAATTCATAACTCCCGTCCCCATGGACCGAGAAAGTTCAAACTTGGTAGGAGTACAGGCGACAGGATGGGAAGACCTATGGTGGGCGCCAAAACCGAACCCCGCCCACAAGGGGCGGGGTCTGGGTGAAAATTCATAATTCTGTCTCAGTGAACCTAGAAAGTTTAAACTTGGTAGGAGTACAGACACCGCGACGGGGAAACTTATGGTGGGTGGTAGAACCAGACTCCACCCACAAGGGGCGGGGTTTGTGCGAAAATTCGTAACTCCTGTCCCCATGGACCTAGAAAGTTCAAACTGGGTAGGAGTACAGGCGACAGGATGGGAACACATATGGTGGATGGCAGGACCAGACTCCGCCCGCAGTAGGCGAGGCGACAAAATAAGAAGGAACGAAGCCCGGCTAACGCCGGGCGGCCGACTGGTATATATATATACATATATATATGTATATACGTATATATATATATATATATATATATACCAGTTGGGCTACGCACGCTAATGCGTGCCCCACATGACCACTATCGCTTACCTACGACTTGTTAAAGGATCAATCTGAACAGTATCGGTTGACTCCCCATTTCATAACTGTTTCCTCACAGCGCTTACTTGACATTCACACTCTTCGTCGTGCCTAGGTACTTTCGCAATAACCTACAAACGGGCATACGCCGGGCTTCCCTCCTTCTTATGATAGAGTTGTGATAAACGGCAAACAGCACACTCCTTCTTTGAAACGAATGATACTTTCCGGGAAATGAAGATTGATAGAGGAACAATAGGGCATGCAAACGATATTCAAAATGAACCGATGCCTATGACTTTGATCAATCCGTCTGTCTCGATCCGTCGCTGTTGATCGTAAAAATAGAGACCCATTGAAGATTTAACTGCTTGGCGTTCGAAGCCTTGAATGGCACTCACAAATGTTGTCGATTCATAATAGTACCATTATAAAATGTCTTTATGAATGTAGCTCCTTTTCTCCACGGATACATTACTATATGAGAATCCAAGATTGTCAGCGGTGAGATAAGTTTTGCCATAAATGATATCAAGACAGAGAGAAACCGCAATCCTCCACTAAATCGCAAACTTCGTGGGTAGCGGTCGTGAGCAAGAAGTGAACCAACTTTCGTAATCGGTCCCTAGCAGTGCCCTTACCCTTCTTTTCGAATGAAACATATCAAAAAATCAAAGCTAGATCGTAAATAAAACAGGCGCTAGGAGGTAATTGGTGAGTGGATCTTCTTCTCTGAGCCGTCTTCTTTTGTCAGTGTTCCCGTCCTACCTCCTCCTATTGATTTTGCTCACCTAGTCCACGGGGTCAAGAGTTATGGATTTCCACTCATTTATTTCGCGGAATCCTGTTCCTTGGGGGCGTAGTCCGGCCCTACTACTCACCATACTGCCTCCTACCAAGTTTGAGCGCCCTAGAGGCAAAATGACTATTTTGGCGCAAAACCCCGCTCCCTGTGTACGGATTCTGGTCCTGCCACCCAGCGTAGGTGTTCCCATCCTGTAACCTGTGCTCCTACTAAGTTTGAACGCTCCAGGTCCACGGGGACAGGAGTTATGAATTTGCGGACCAAAATTTCTAGCGCACACGCCCCGCCCCCTGTGAAGGGGGTCTGGTCCCGCCACCATCCATAAGTGTTCTCCTCCTGCCCCCTGTACTCCTACCAAGTTTGAACGCTCTAGGTCTACGGGGACAGGACTTATGAATTGACGACCTAAAATTTCTAACGCGCACGCCGCGCTCCCTGTGAAAGGAGTCCGGTCCTGCCACTTACCAAAGGTGTTCCCATCCTGCCCCCTTACTCCTACCAAAATTGAATGCTCTAGGTTCACGGGGACAGGAGTTATGAATTGACGACCTAAAATTTCTAACGCGCACGCCGCGCTCCCTGTGAAAGGAGTCCGGTCCTGCCACTTACCAAAGGTGTTCCCATTGTGCCCCTTTCCTCCTACCAAATTTGAACGCTCTAGGTCCACGGGGTCCGGAGCTATGAATTTCCGGTCAGACACACACACCGACACACACACACACACACACCGACACACCAACAGACACACTTAGCGAATTATATTAAGTAGGATATATATATATGTATATATATATCTTACTTTACATAATTCGCTAAGTGTGTCTATTGGTGTGTCGGTGTGTTTGTGTGTGTGTTTGTGTGTGTGTGTTTGTGTGTGTGTGTCGGTGTGTGTGTTTGACCGGAAATTCATAACTCCTGTCTCCGTGGACCTAGAGCGTTCAAAATTGGTAGGAGGGAGGGGGACAGGATGGGAACACCTTTGGTAAGTGGCAGGACCGGACTCCGTTCACAGGGAGCGCACCGTGCGCGTTAGAAACTTCAGGCCGCAAATTCATAACTCATGTCCCCGTGGACCTAGAGCGTTCAAAATTGGTAGGAGGGAGGGGGACAGGATGGGAACACCTTTGGTAAGTGGCAGGACCGGAATCCATGCTCAGGGGGTGGGGTTTGGCGCCGCAATAGTCAATTTGGCCCTAGGGCATTCAAAATTGGCAGGGGTACAGGCGGCAGGATGGGAACACTTATCGTGTGTGTCGGTGTGTTTGTGTGTTTGTGTGTGTGTGTCAGTGTGTGTGTCTGACCGGAAATTCATAACTCCGGTCCTCGTGGACCTATACGTTCAAACTTGGGTAGGAGCACAGGCGACAGGACGGGAACACTTATAGCGGGTGGCAGGACCGGATTCTGTGCACAGGGGCGGAGTTTTGCGCCGAAATACTCAATTTGGCTCTAGGGCATTCAAACTTGGAAGGAGTAAAGGCGACAGGATGGGAACATTTATCGTAGGTGGAAGGACGGGATCCCGCTCATAGAAGGCGAGGTTTGCGCCAAAATTTTCAGTCTGGCTCTAAGCGTTCAAATTGGTAGGAGGCAGGCGGCAGTATGCAAACACTCATGGTGAGTAGTAGGGCGGACTCCGCCCCAAGGGACGGGGTTTCCGCGAAATAAATGAGCGGAAATCCATGATTTTGACCCCGTGGACTTGGTGAGCAAAATCAATAGGAGGAGGTAGGATGGGAACACTGACAATAGAAGACGGCTCATAGAAGAAGATCCACTCACCAATTACCTCCTAGCGCCTTTGTTATTTACGATCTAGCTTTGACTTTTTGATATGTTCCATTCGACAAGAAGGGTTAGTTGTGTGATTATAAGGAGATGTATTTGGTTTACTCTTTACTACTAGATTACGACCGCTACCCAGCAGAGTTTGCGTGAAAATCACGGTTTCCCTTTGCTCTGATATCATTCAAAACTTGTCCGACCGCTAATAAATTTGGATTCACATTTAATAATGTATCCATAGAGAAAACGAGGTACATCTTTGAAGGAACTGGATAGTCTTTACTCTCGCTCAGCGAAACAACGAAATAACCTAGAAAAAAGAGAGGATTTCATTAATTCAATGTTTTTTGGGCGAAGTCCCTCTTCTCAAGAAGGAGGAGAGCCCGGCGTCGGCTGTGAACACTTATGGTGGATGGAGGGACCGGACTCCGTGCACAGAGGGCGGGGCGTGCGCGATAGGAGTTTTGGACCACAAATTCATAACTGATGATGAACATTGGTGGTAGCTAACGTAGTGGCCTCAGCCGCGATGAAGTCTCCGAATAGTTTTTTTTCTCTGAATAATCGCCTTTGTGATATTATACGATGTTCTATTCGGACAAAGTGGAGATGGCTTACAGAAAAAATCGCTTTCAATTCGGAGTTAATACTGAGGGTGTAGAGCTTTCAAAGAAAAAGGTGAATCCGAAGTGTTATTTAAGCATTGCAAACTTCTCACAGGAAAGAGGAGCGCCCGGCGTAGCCGGGCGAATCCATTAGGAGGAGGGAAGCCTGGCGTAAGCCGGGCGGCCCGACTGGTATATATATACCAGTGTCGAAGTACTGCCATTACAGTACAGTAGAGATCACAATTTGAATCATCCACCTCACTTCATATTACTCACTTCACTCCGCAGTGCTCACTTTACTCCATTAGCCTACCCACAAAGTGACTGCTTTTTATATAAGAAGAATAAGTTTTCCATATCACTACCTTTATCATATACACAAAGTAACCCGGACGGACAGACCGACAAACCGACATACCGACATACAGACAAACCGACATACCGACATACCGACAAACCGACAAACCAAGTTACTGCTTTATATATAAGAAGGATCCTACTTTTTATAATTCGCTAAATGTGTCTGTTGTTGTGTCGGTGTGTTTCTGTGTTTGTGTGTGTGTCGGTGTGTGTTTGACCGGAAATTCATAACTCGTGTTCCCGTGGACCTAGAAAGCTCAAATTTGGTAGGAGTACAGGGGGCAGCATGGGAACACTTATGACAGGTAGTAAGACCAGACCCCACCCACAGGGGGCAGGCGCGATAGAAATTTTAGGTCGCAAATTCATAACTCCTACACCAGTGGACCTGAAGCGCTGAAAATGGGTAGGAGTACAGGAAGCGGCATGGGTACACTTATGGTGGATGGCAGGACCGGACTCCATGCACAGGGAGGGGGGCGTGCGCGATTTTGGGCATCAAATTTATAACTCCTGTACCCGTGAACCGAGAGCTTTCAAACTTGGTAGGAATACGATGGGCAGGATGGATCACTCATGGTGGGGGGCGGAACCGGATTCCGTGCGCAGGGGACGGGGCGTGCGCAATAAAAACTTGAGCCGCAAATTCGAAACCCCTGTTTACGTGGACCAAGAGCGTTCAAATTCGGTAGGATCACACTTTTCGTATTACAGTGGGACCTCAGCATTTTGATAGGTGATGCGCAATATGACGGGATCGTAGGTACCCGGTGACAGAAACTGATTATAATTGATAAGAGAATATAAAGGACCTAAGAGAGGCCACCTACCGATCAAAATCCTAACGCCTTCATGATGTAGCTTTGACTGTTCAGTATGTTTCATTCGATAAGACGAGATGGTAGAGCAGGGTGACAAAAGTGAGTGGTAAGTGCAGTGATAGGGATCCATTAGGGCAATACGATAAGCAGACTAGAACTTTGCTCATTTCATACTGTTTGGTTACGACCGCTACCCATAAAGGTTTGCGATTCAATGAAGGATCCTTTTTGCATTGTTAAAGAGCATCCGATGATGTGTTATCTTCACTCAGAAAATCAAAGCATCATCGTTGATTGTCTAAGATTTTTGATGGGTATTTATTTCTAAGCGAGCAAAGGTTCTAGACTTCCGAACAAGGGCGTAAGCACCGACTATAACTGAACACCATTCACTCTGCCCTGTTAGTCGTGTGCCAAATTTCGTGTACAGGAAACTGCCAACTGTTTCAAAAAAGGGGTGGAGAATTACACTTCCACAACTATCAAAGAAAGAGGAAAACTTTCGATTTCTGTTGTGTCAAAGAAGGATTTCGAGCTCTATTCCAGTTTCATACTCCCACTCAGCTAAGCACGGAAAAACTTAAAAGCTATAATTTTTGAGAAAGGGAATAAAACTCTTCAGTTCAACATTTCTCGGGATAGGGTGTATGACACAAGAAGGAGGAGAGCCTGGCGTTAGCCGGGCGATCCGATATCTGTACATTTACCAAACTTTACTGCCATTCATTTTGCCTTTTTTTAAACCTACTTAAACTTCTGGATTGCAGAATGTTGTGCTATCAGTGCCGGATCATTCCAATTGCATTGAAATTTAACTTAGATACGCCTCCTTAGCCCAACTCTCGTTTTTTCTCTGAGTAATCGCCTTTTTGATACTACACCATATATAAATATATATATCACCTGTATCACCTGTCGTCCCGTTGATCATCGTGATTCCAGCGAATCGTTCTCGCTTCAGGGACACGAGGTTCAACATTCCTTTCGTTCAGAGCTTTCGTGAAGAAGTCTGACCATCTCGTTGGAGGCCTTCCTGGAGTTCGTTTGATGTCAAGAGGGATCCAGTCAGTAACCGCCCTGGTCCAACGGTCATCACTATATCGCATAACGTGTCCGGCCCGCCTGATCTTCGATTTCTTGGCGTAATCAACGGCATCCCTGATCTTCGTTCGGTGACGGAGCTCGGAACTCCGGATTCCCTTCTGCACTTGCGTGTATAGGGAAATTCCGAGCATCGTCTTTTCCAAAGCGCGTTGAATAACGCTGACAGCATGCTCATCCTGCTTTCGTAGAGTCCAGGCCTCCGAGGCGTACGTCAAAGCAGGGAGGACAGCAGTGTCGAAAAGGTGAGCGCGGAGCCGGATGTTCTTTGTCTTCTTCACTACTCCCTCGATATTCTTAAATGCTCCCCAAGCGGCGCGTTTCCTTCTGCACAGCTCTGGAGCTAGGTCGTTCATCATGTTGACTTCCCGACCTAGATACACATAACTAGAGCATTCGGAGGTATTCGTTCCGTTTAACGTGAAAGGAGCATCAGGTACCAATCCGTTTCTCATGAACATCGTCTTCGTTAGGTTCAGCCCCAAACCGATCTTTCCACAAGCACCATCAAATTCGGCCAGCATTCGTTCCGCCTGCTCAATGTTCGGTGTTATAAGCACGATGTACGTGCAAAGCTGCAAAGCGGCTTTGCTTTATATATATATATATATATATATATATATATATATTAAGTAAGTAAGTAATATATATATATATTACTTACTTACTTAATATATATATATATTATAGCAAAGCCGCTTTGCAGACGACATCGTGCTTATAAGTGAGTAAGTTATATATATATATATATATATATATACCAGGCGGCTACGCACGCTCTCGCGCGCGCTAGGGGCTCTCGCCATGAGAGACGGAGCCGCATGAGCTGATTCTCATTATAGACCTTTATCGGATTTATGAGTTTCCGCTCAAACCTCGCCTCCTGCGGGCGGAGTCTGGTCCTGCCATCCACCATATGTCTTCCCATCCTGTCGCCTGTACTCCTACCAAGTTTGAACTTTCTATGTCCATGGGGACAGGAGTTACGAATTTTCGCACAAAGCCCGCCCCTTGTGGGTGGAGTCTGGTTCTACCACCCACCATAAGTTTCCCCGTCGCGGTGTCTGTACTCCTACCAAGTTAGAACTTTCTAGGTTCACTGAGACAGAATTATGAATTTTCACCCAGACCCCGCCCCTTGTGGGCGGAGTTCGGTTTTGGCGCCCACCATATGTCTTCCCATCCTGTCGCCTGTACTCCTACCAAGTTTGAACTTTCTATGTCCATGGGGACATGAGTTATGAATTTTCGCCCAAACCCCAGCCATTGTGGGCGGAGCCTGGTTCTCCCACACACTATAGGTTTTGCCTCCATGACACCTGTACTCATACCAAATTTGAACTCTCTAGGTCCATGCGAACTGGAATTAAGGGTTTTCGTATAAGTGTGAAGGGATGTGAGCTTCGAGGCACGCTCCGCCCATTGTGGGCGAGCCTCCGCTGACGTCATTTATGCTGGAGATACCTTCGACAATACCTCTCCTATATCAACTTGGAAATGATTTGGTAAAAACTCTCACCTCCCTTTGAACAATCAACATTAGATGCCATAACGTAGCTCTTAATAGTGTGTATGACTCATAACCTTTACATGCCACATTTAAAAAAACTTTTTTGTCGGCTGGAAATGCTTACGAAAAATCTTACTTGTTCCTAGGACCGTGTGGCCCGCTAGCGGGCCACAGCAGCAGCCCGCGAAAATCGCGCTCGGTCCTGCACGCCAGACACGCTAAAAACGCGCGGTCGCCAATGGGTTAAACTCCAGTTTTGAAGCCGTCTTGTTACTGAATTTGAAATCGTGGTCCTCAGTAGGGCTCATTTCGAGGCACGCCACGCCCTCTGTGGGCGGGGCTCCGCCAAGCTGATGTGCGTTTTATACTTCTCGAGACCTGGCCCACCCATCCCACACTTGACCCAGTCTCTCTTCAGGCAGATCTAAAGGAGCTAAGGAATTTCGTGACAGACATACAGACAGACAGACAGACAGACAGACAGACAGACAGACAGACAGACTAAGCGTTTTATAGTAAGTAGGATATTACTTACTATATATTATATTATATTACTTATATATATATAAGAAAGTAAGTAAGTAATATACATATATATATATCACCTGTATCACTTGTTCGGGTTCTACCTTGTCGCGGTGTACGGGCTTGAGGCGAGACCGGGATCCCGCAAGAGGAAGGCCCGCCGAACCCTGTGACCGGCTCTCGTGACCAAAGAACCGAAGTGCTCAAGCTCATGGTTGGACGGCGCCCTGCTTGAGCAACAGGAACATCCCAGCAAGGCTATCCTGTGAGACGAAAAACGCTACGACCACTTCTGCCACTCGCCTTAGTCTCCTGCAGACTGTCCCCGCCCAGTCCGGTAGCGCTAGATCAACACACAGTCAAAAGCCAAGAAATCTCAGGGCCGTTGGCTACCATAGGAAAAGGACAAGAATGAGCCACCTGATCACATGCATTTATAACTGCAGGAGTGTCATTACGGCCATTCAGCTCTGAATTGAAGAATCACAACGAATTTCATATCATGTGATTGGACTGAGTGAAACGAAACGGAAAGAGCCTTTGACGGAGTGATGTAACTGCGGTTTTTCTCGGCGCTCGCGAGACAGGAACAACTTCAAGAGGAGTTGGCTTTATAGTGGCACCCGAGTTTGCAAAGAAAGTTTAGTAGGCAAAGGAAGTGTCACATTTTACAGTCATCGATTCGGTATCCTGACCGCGACTTTGACCAAGGACATCAGCGTTCCTATCATTCAAGTATGCGCCCCCACCAGTGATTGTTCCGACGATCAACATGAGGTCTTTTACGACTATCTCGGCGAGCTCGTTCGGTCGCAGAAAAGCAGCCACATAGTGGTACCTGGTGATTTTAACGCACGAGTTGGTGGAAGAAGATCAGGGGAACGCTTTATCGGACCAAACTGTGCTGAACAACGGAACGCCGCTGGAGAGAGGCTGGCGAACTTTTGCGAGATACATCACATGTTTCATGGTAACAGCCAGTTCGTTAAAGCGCCAACGAAAAGTGGACTTACGTGTCGTCGAATGGGCAATACTACCACGAACTAGACCATATCCTGTGTAGCAGAATAGCCATCACAGATGTCGGAGTAGTCCCATTATTCAATACTGGAAGTGATCATCGACTTCTACGCGCACGACTGCACTTCGAGCGAAGCCATGTGCGCCTGTCGAGAATCCAATCGAGACAACCTCGAGCGACTGTTCTCGACATAAATACTCTGAAGGCGTTGATAGAGAACGTACCTTTGGATATGAAAGAGGATATAAACGAGGACTTTGACTACCTTCTGAACACTCTCTCTACTCTTGCTTCACAGTCACGCATTATGGCTCCTAACCACAACTCTCGTAGAATGTCTGATGCCACACGAAATCTTCTTGCTAAGAGGAGGCAAATGGGCAGGAAAAACAGTCATGTTGAATACACATTACTAAATCGGCCCTGTAGGCAAAGACTTGCTGATGATCTCAAAATTTCTCCCGTTATCCTCTATTAGATCTGCGTCCAACAGGCGTAGTGTGAAAAAGACAAAACGAGAGCTGGCGCAGTACCGCTTGACGATTTCTTGCTTGAAAGGCCCGGATGGTTCCAGAACTACGTCTCGACCAGAAATGGAATCGATTTTGACGAATTTCTATTCGAATCTCTTTAAATCTGACCACGACATCTCTACTGAACAGATACCTATCGGAGAAATGGTGCCATCATTTTTACCATCAGAAGTTCGTCACGCAATCGAAACAATGCAGAAAGGAAAAGCCCCTAGAGCTGACGGATCATCCTTGGAGGCCCTACAAGCATGTAGTCATAAAATTCACTGTGCTTTAGCCCAACGCTTCACTCGCTACGTCAACGACTGCAAAGCACCAGACGCATGGAGAAAATCTAAGACAATTCTGCTGTTCAAAAAAGGAGACAAAGAAGACTTGGACAACTATCGACCAATTACGCTCCTGCCGGTGATATACAAAGTATTCACACGCTGCCTCCTCGCTCGAATAAGGAGGCAACTTGATGAAGCCCAGCCGGTTGAACAGGCAGGATTCCGGCGGAAGTTCAGCACGTTGAACCACATCATTACTTGCTGTCGAATTCTTGAAGCAGCTCGTGAATACCTCGCGAACCGCTGATACTAACATTCATCGACTATCGAAAAGCATTCCATTCAATATAACGAGATAAAATATGGTCGGCTCTTAACGAACAAGGTATCGATCCCCGTTACACGAAAATCGTGAAGGAATGCTACTCAGGATGTGTGACAGTGTTCCGACCGTTCTTCCGCGACCTAGAGGTGACTGTGGAAGAAGGAGTTCGCCAAGGAGATCCTATCTCCCCAAACCTTTTCGCTGCATGCCTCGAATACACTATACGTCACTGCGCATGGGATTCCAAAGGAACCAAAATCGACGGAAGGTACTTAAGTCACCTGAGATTTGCGGACGACTTACTTCTTATTTCAAGAACATAGGATGAAACTTCTCAAATGTTAAATGACTTACATGCAGCTGGTATTAAGGTCGGTTTGAACATCAACATGAAGAAAACGAAATGTATGAGGAACGAATACTCAGATCGCAATCCTGTCTACCTTCAAGGAGAACCCTTAGAGGATGTCGATGAATACGTGTACCTTGGCCGACTACTTAACATGAAAAATGACCTAAAGAGCGAATTGATGAGAAGGAAAAAAGCCGGCTGGGCTACGTATAACTCGATCAGGAACGTAATCGAACATACTAGGGACGACGATATATATTATATATATTATATTATATATATATATATAGTAAGGATATATATTATATTATGTTATATATATTATATATTATTATTATTATTATTACTATTATTATTATTATTATTATTATTATTATTATTATTATTATATGTTTAGCAGTCGGATCGCACAGTTAACGCCGGGCTCTCTCCCTTCTTATGTAATAGGGACAAAAATTGGTACGAACAATCTGGGATTTCTATTCGATGAATATAAAATGAAATTATTTCATTCTAGAGAGCACTGTCCGATCTGAAAAGAGCGAAGCCTGCTTTCTCGGATAGTGCTTGCCCAGGGGATGATACAGGAAGTCGGCCCAAGAAGCATACCTATCCAGGGCTTCCGGTCTAATCATAACCTCACTGGTTTTATGAGGACGCTAATTTACACAGATACCACCATCTCCAGAATGAATAGAAAGCAATTCTGGAGAGCACTGTCTGACTTGAAAGGAACGTGTCTCTTCTTGGGAATCTTTTTACACGAATTGTTCGAAGAAGTAGCAATAATAATGGAAATTAACCACACGAATCACCTTAGGGTGATCGTCATGAAATCGTTCGAATCATGTGAAATGTACAAACATTTTGGAGAGAGATTTCGAGATCCACGGCCCAATAATTACGACCATAAGAATTTTATGGGCATCTGAAAATCTCGACCACGTAATGATGGAACTTCACTTTTGGTATTTAAAGGCGCCGTCGTCACACAGAACCCAGTGCTTTCAAAATGTTAGCTTTCCTTTCAAGAAAAAATACCTTCAGTTTTTCCGCACTTCTCGTTTTGCTCTTTGTATATTGCACTTCTCGTAATACTAGCAATTTGAAGGTCCGCAGTGCTTCTATACGCTAAGGGACTCCAGACTTCAGCAAAATGCAGGTGAGCAAAGTTTGCAGAGCCTACATATTCTAGACTAAAGCAACATGCAGAAAACCATGCGCTACGTCACCCTTTAACCTGCTGAGGTTGACTTCTTGCACCCACATCGAAGTAGGTACAACGTTTGCCTTCTAAGCTGTGAATACTTCGTGAAGTGGGGGGAGAATTCTTACTTGCGGGTGTCCAAGTAACGACCAGTACGCTTCCACTCTTCTAATTGTCCCCTACCTTTGGCTGGAAATGGTAAACTATTTGCCTTTATTTCCATAAAGCTTATTTTCATAGCTAGCTCGAGGAAGGTATGCTTCAAAACGGTGGCTGAATTTTGTGAAGGCACAGAAAAAAAACAAATCATTGAATATGCATACTGAAACCTTCTTTTAGAGAAATTATTATCGACTTTGACCACTTCCCTAAGAGCTAATTGCGTGGATTCAACTGCACAATAAAGGTCTCTACGTTCATAGAGGCTTACATGTAGATCATTTGGGAAGTTAAGTCTAAATCGGCGTATCCACTAACGAATCGAGTTTTGATTTTCGGACAGTTTGTGATCAACCCCAAAGAATGGAAGGCTATATTTAGGTCCATTGGTTGGTGGCCTGCTTCAGCGCTCTACTCTGCGGATACGCGCATGCATTATTTACTGATCAAGGTGGGGGAAATCAAATGTTGCGATCGGTCGATACCAAAACTAAGTTCTTCAGAATGTGCCAGCTATCCCGCGCTGGTCACTGATGCCGATTATGTGAACTTCGCCGAAGGTTGTGCAGGAAAAGAAGTCTTCGGATTCAGGGAAAGCGTTCAACAGGAATTTCATGCAATTAGGATCACCGAGCCTCTGTTCAATAATCTTTTCGTGACTGCTCGTAGAATCAATTTCCATATCTACGTGCAAAACACGAAATTCATACATCTGGATCTGCCCAAAGTCGAATATATCAGAGGTGGGTTGAAATCAAACGCTGAGTCTAACCCTGCTCTTAGCCTTTGAGGAAATCCATCCTCCTCTACCTCTAATCTCTACGAATCTGGGTAGTAAAAACAAGCGATTGCGCAAGAGAAACGCAAAACCGAACACAGAACGGGGGTGTGATGCAGTAGGAACGAAATTGTCGCGTGGCGGCGAGAGAGGCGCCGCGCGCGAAGCAATGTAACAGAATGCAGCAGCGAACAAAGGAACTACTAGTAGAATCATGACTAAAATAAGGATCGCATATCGACTGAGTTGTAGGAAGGAAGCCAGAGCTGTAATAATGGCGAAATGAAGTCTGCGACAGCCGCGTGCGGCGAATCGTTTACCCAATATCGTTCCTGCTGCCCGTTTTCCATTAGAAGGGCATTACAGGAAGATTTTAGTAGACAGTTCAAGAGACAGTCGGTTCAGCTTAGTGTAAATAGAGGCCTCTTTTCTAAGGTTAGCAATTGAATGGGTACGATCATCAATCAAAAAGCCGATTTCAGGTATTACAATAAGAAATAATGCACAGCTGGTACGATTCAGCATTTTGAGACGCTATCAATTCGACAGAATTGATATCGGACCAACTGTAGTTACGGTGGATGGCAATAAGGTGTTGAACCAGGCTAGCATGGAGGGTCTTCGATATCTCTGCTCGTACTGTGATATCTTCAAGTGGTCCAGTAAGTTCTTTTGGATTCAATCAGAAATTTTGTTTGCAATAGCAAATAGGATTCGAGATGAAAACACAATGGGAAGTCATGAACTTTAGTGGTTCTGGAAAGTGAAAAAGTGGACTCAGTCCATGATGGGACAGGGGCGCTCATCGTAATCCAATACTTCTGATCGACTATTTCATTCAAATGGTTGTAGAGGAACGCAGCACATTGCAATCCACATCTTCGCTCAAAGCTGAGCGGTTTTTTAGCGGTTTTTGATTTTCATAATTCATTTTTTAGAATGCAGTGCGATCGAGCCGGTCTCACCTTTCAACTATGGTCAACTAATCCAACAATGTCGAGGAGAGAAGATTATAAAAACACGACCATACAGCCATTTTGTGTTGGACCTGAGTCAGATGAGATACTCGCAATTCTCGGCTCTTTTCAAAGAGGCCACTCACGTTCAGATGTCTATCAGAATGAGGAATGTGCCGTGGACCGAGGTAGTATTCCCGAAGCTCCTGCGATAGCTGCCAACCATGGAAGGTAGTAATTCTTACTACTTAAGTAATGAAGAGCTTAAGAATTTTAGCTGTAGAGTTACTGAAGTAACGAACTTAATTGGATAGGAATTCGAACTTATCATAGCCATTTTCTTTTTGGAGTTTGGTCAAGTGTTTTCGAGAAAAGTTCTTTTTCGAACAACCCCTTATAGCCTTCGTAGAGACGTGTCTGTCACTTTCAAAGAAAGAGGAAGTGATCGAGTACATTGTTTCGATGCCATGTACAATAGGAATTTGAGGAGGATAAGCTTCCCCGCCTACCATTCCGAAGGTTTTGGATCACTGAATTTCCATCAGTCTATCAAAATTCAGTACAACTACGTCCTGGACCATGAAGTTATCCAATCCTTGCAGTCGCGATGTAACTCCTGCCATCTCCGACCGTATAAAGGTAGATATTTTTTCTCATACAATTTGAATTTTTACCGGGTAATATTCTGCGTATAGAACTGCAATGGTTACTATGTCGTGGTAGTCACACAACGACAACAAGTATTCACGGAAAGTTCAGAAAAAGGTTACACAGTGCCAAAATATTTTGGTATCACCATTCCGACTCAAATTCACGGTATTACTTGTAGGGGTTAGTTGAAAAGGAAGGTCTTTGAAGACGATCCGCACAGCCCATACGAACTACAAGATGCACTAACACTTCCACATCCAAGTTTTTCGACTCGAAAATCTCGCCTAAGGATAATCCAGGCAACGACGCCCTTTTTATATGACAAAAACAAAAAGCTTAGTCCTCAAAAAGCTATGACTACCAGAGCAATAGAAAAATCCCTTTGAAGGAAAGAGCATCCAGTCAGCCATTTGAGAAACCCTCGCTTCTGTTTCATAGTTAGAAGAACTCAAACCTCAATGCTGGCCTTGGAAATTTCGAGCTTTTCAGAATGCGCCTCCATTGAAGAACATCTGGCGAAAAATATCACTGAATTTGTTCAAATGTGCTCCGGCACGAAAGTATAGAAACCAAGGGGAGCAGTCGTTATCGAACTGGACATCTCATCACTCGAACAGGAGACTGTCGACGAGCTTTTCCAAAGCGTAACCTACATAAAAATGTGCATTACCATGCGACAATCACAAATTCAGTACCTACGCATGCCGAAGCTCGTCGAAGTGCACACATGCAAGAAAGGTAGGGAGCCATAAATTTCTTGTTTCACTGTGCATGCGCTTACTGGTGTGATTCTAGGTCGCCCAGCATTCACTATAGAGGGGAATACGAAACTAGAGGTCATTCATGTATCCACAACGTTTAAATGGGATGTCAGTATTGAGCCCTTCTATGTTACTTACAACCCAGCGCTAAAACAGTACCCTCCATGGGAGAAGTGCAAGTACTGCGTGTTCGAGCCAAATACGAGTAAGTCTTGTTTTCAGAAAATTAGAAGCTTTGTGAGACACACTAAGCTTTTCTGGAGACCTTAAAATAGCGATCAAAGTAATTTTGCTCAAGATGATTTATTCCAGGGTGTGGAGTGATCTGGCCGGCCCTGGCTTATACTACGCTTGAGAAGATACTGCAGAATTGTAGGGGAAAACCAAGGATTGTATTCAACGAAGTGGTCACCGTCACTCAGGAGCAGTTCACACAGCTTTGTTCTCAAGCCGTATATCTGCAAATGTGCTTCAATATCACTAATACCGACTATACGTCGATTAGCTGCCCCATGTTACGAGCAGTGGCACCATGCCGTCCAGGTACGTAACTGCCTCTCCTCACTGAACTTATCAGAGAGTATTTGAAACGGCAACGCAGGAATAGATGAGATCAAAAAGGGAATTTTTGGAACACTCATTAGCTGGTTAGATATGAAGGAAGGCTATGATGAACAATTTTTAGGAATACCCGTTTGGACGATCGTTGGCAATTCGCAGCTACGGAATGTCGTCATAAATAGTCTCGTAAAGTTCACAATGGAAGAAAAGATTATGTTTTGACTTGATGTTTTGTTAACTGCTGTTTGCCGCAGTACGCGATGCGAAAGTCTCACAAGGTTGGCGATTTGTGGACAAAACTTCAGCCTCGGACGGGACTTGAACCCGTACTTGTCCTTTCCGGGGACCGTGCTCTTATCCCTTACACTACCGAGGCCCCGCTTGCCCTCGCCTTCTTAATGGCTTATATGCCATAGCTTATCAGCACTCACACGTACAACGTGTTGAGCCGGTCGGCCAATATCAGCACAGAACCGTTAAGCTGTAAGCTTTACTAGTTAGAACTTGTTTTGACTTGATGTTTTGTTAACTGCTGTTTGCCGCAGTACGCGATGCGAAAGTCTCACAAGGTAAGGTGTTTTGACTTGATGTTTTGTTAACAGCAGTTAACAAAACATCAAGTCAAAACAAGTTCTAACTGGTAAAGCTTACAGCTTAACGGTTCTGTGCTGATATTGGCCGACCGGCTCAACACGTTGTACGTGTGAGTGCTGATAAGCTATGGCATATAAGCCATTAAGAAGGCGAGGGCAAGCGGGGCCTCGGTAGTGTAAGGGATAAGAGCACGGTCCCCGGAAAGGACAAGTACGGGTTCAAGTCCCGTCCGAGGCTGAAGTTTTGTCCACAAATCGCCAACCTTGTGAGAAAAGATTATGGTTGTGAGAGAAAACCCCTTGATTCCTAATAATGAACTTGTCATCCTGAAAGAGATATGCAAGGACTGCGAAGTAGATTACGAATCAAGTATGTTTGCAGCAGATATGATGATTACTCAACTATTTCGAAGAACGACATTTCAGCGTGCCGCGACATAACTGAACTTCCAAGCTTCGAAGTATTTATGAGGAGCTGCGCAGGACAAAAAGTAATTTCTCTGCCTGGGCTGGAATTGACCTACACCTTCACGGAAGCTCAAATTAACCAACTGTTCCGCGAGGCCGTAGAGGTGGTGATGTGTTTGAACTTACAAACTACCACTATTCAGAACCTAATATTCCCGAAGCTGAAACGATGGAATTCATGCAAAGCTGGTGAGCATTACTCGTCTCCTTCAATCATGCATTCCTCATTTGCACCAAATCATTGTAGGCAAGCCTGCAATAACCGTCATAGACAATCCCTTCTTGGTGAACATTACGTTCCCATCGTGCGAGAACAACTTATGCATAGAAAGCGGAACTATCAGCGGAAATCCACTACTTCCTCTGGGAATAACGCAGCAATTCCCTGGATGGTGCTCCAATTGCGCAGTGACGCCCTATGTACCCGGTCAGCTCTTTCTTATGTAACATCACCTTCTGGTTGTCAAGTTGTCCATCAGTTTTTGATCCATACAAGAAATCAAATTACTTTGGCAAGAAGAAGTTGCTTAGAGGAGATTGAAAATCATTGTCTACATCCTTTATATCGTCCCCATTACGATTCCTTGGAAATAACAATGACTTTATAGCTTGCGGCCTCGGAGACCAAAGCTACACAGTGCAGCAGCTCATGACGGCGTGTGCAGGAAAACCGATCATAACACAAAACCCAGGCACCACAATTGTCGTCTCCTCCACGGAGGTCACTGAGACCCAAATGAACGCATTTTGCTCCAACGCCGTTTACATACAAGCGTGTATCCAGATTCTGCACTCACTAGCCTACGGTGCCCTTATCTCAAGGAGATAGTATCATGTCAACCTGGTGCGTTTTACCTGGTTCTTTTTTAACAGGCAACTTTTCGCACTTAGGCACTCTGCTCCTTTGGCATTGTTCTGAAAAGACGTGGCGCCTCTAAGTGTTTTTCCAGGACATTCCAACTATATTAGCTTTACAGGCATTTCTTACGTAGAAGCTTGCTTTTTGCAGGAAGGCCTGCTCTTCAAATCGTCAACAACCCGCATTTGACGATAGTGGAAATCCCCACGACAACTGTTGTTCCGGTTAACGAAAAGGTCATCATTATCGACAGAAATGCACAACTTTCACCTGTGATTATCAAGCAGCTGCGTCTGATCTGCCCTCTTTGCGATATTCAAAACGATTATTCAAGTACGCTTTCTTGACTTACCACTACATAATGCAATCTTTCTGAACAACATCCGAATTTCAGCTTGTAGCGAGTTAGATGTCATTGGAGACGTTGAATTGTTTGTCAAGAAATGCGCAGGACAACCAATAATTACTTTCAAGACGGGAGTGGAACAGCAGTTGATTCTGACAGAAGAGCAAATCACAAGATTGTTCGAAAATGCTGTTGAAGTACAGATGTGTCTCGCTGTCAAAATGTCTTCCATACAACAGCTGGTATTCCCAAAATTGATGCAGTGGAGGTCATGTGCACCAGGTAGATTGATTTTATCTTTTACGGTGCACAGGGAACAAAGGCATATTATGTGGGATTGGGTGCCTCTGCATGTTTTCTGACAACTTCCTTCTCCTTCCCTTCACGTTCATAGAGGCGACCATCTCCTGTTAAGGATTACAAAAAAAAATCTGGAAAAAAGGATGTAGGGGGTTTCGGAGCGGTCTGCTCGACAAGCTTGTGGAAATGGGCGAAAATCACATTTTGAAGTGGCAAAGAACAAGTTAGGAGGGGCATGTGACCCTGTAGAGGCTTTCGGAACATAATTTAAATGGAAACCGTAGGTTTTCGGGAGTTTTTCGCTATTCTCATAGTGACGAATAATATCTTCAAGTGTGCCGATTATGGAGAGTTTAGCAGGCACCTAATTCCCGCACATGATGCCTTTGTGTAGATAAAGTTCACTTCCACCATGTAGCTCCTCATATTTCAGGAAAAAATGCTTTGGCCGTTGTCAACAATCCCCAACTAGAAATTTTGAGCTTCCCCGCATGTACAAACCCACGATGTATCGAGAATATCGTTGTGGAAGGCAATCCTTATCTCCCAACCGAGCAAATCAATGTCATTCACGGCTTCTGCATTAACTGCCACTTGGAATACTATGCGCCAGGTCTGTTGCTGAAACTTTTCCTTTTTATCCATGCTGAGGCAGTGCAGCAACAGTTTTGAATAATCCGTTTACAGCTTGCGGGCTTGGAAATCGAACTTTCACGCCTCAACAGCTTGTCAGGGCTTGTGCAGGAAAACATGTGATAGTGCCGCCAGCAAACTCCCCTGGCATCATCATCTACTCGAAAGATGTAACTGAGGTAGAACTGAATAGATTCTGTTCTAACGCAGTTTACATGCAAGCGTGCATTGTGATGGAAGGATCCCCCTTCACCAGTCTTCAATGCCCTTACCTCGAAAAGATTGTCCCGTGCCAGCCAGGTGGTCTTTCATTTGGTTTGAATGAATTCTTTGAATATTGAAACATGCAAGTTTAGGACGAGCAGTATTTGAAATCACTGGAAATAACGCCCTGTCGGAGGTGGTCATATCCAAAACGGTGATTTTCCCTGAAGGAGAAAAAGTAGTGACGGTAACTGGAAATCCACTGCTGTCACCGAGCACCATAACCCAACTGAAAGGGATATGTCCGTACTGCGACATCAGTGATGTCTATTCAAGTGGGTATACTAGGCCTGCACTTCCCTATTGTATAGGGATGATTCCGTAGCATCAAATTTCAGAATGCCGCTGGGTGCAAACCTTCGGAAGTGTGGAAGAGATCGTTGAGGAATGTGCTGGACAACCAATCATTATGGGAGGACTGGAATTCACATTGTAATTCAATCTCGGAGAGACTGAACTCGTAAAACTGTTCTCCGAAGCTGTAGAAGTTCAAATGTGCCTCGAAATCAGGGGATCTCTGATCAGGAATCTGGTATTTCCAAAACTGACCAAATGGAAGTCATGTGCGCCAAGTAAGGATAACTGGAAAACCTAGGATAACACTAACCAAAATCTTTCGTCCTTAATTGCAGACAAACCGGCGATTACTATTGTAAACAATCCTTATCTGGAAAAGCTACAATTCCCCACATGTATCAACAACGAATGCATCGAGGGCATCGTGGTTGAAGGGAATCCACTGCTTCCTTCAGTGCAACTCAATCAGACTTTATCATGGAGCACCAACTGTAACCTAAAACCCTACGTCCCAGGTTTCTACATATCATTACTTATTTAGACGTTGTAGCAAAATCAGCAAGCTCTCTAACAACACAATTTTTCCAGCTTGCGGACTCGGCAATGGACCCTTCACTGTACAACAATTTGTGAAGGCATGCGCTGGACAGCAGGTTATCAAACAGCCACAGGGCTTTGAAATAACCATAAAATCAACGGAAGTGACTGAAGAAGAAATTAATAACTTCTGCTCACAAGCTGTCTACATAGAAGCCTGCATTGATATATCAAGTTCACCATACACGAGTTTGCGCTGTCCCTTCCTTCAGGAATTGGAGCCTTGCAAACTTGGTAAGCTTCTTGATGTCGTACGAGGAAATACGATGATTAAGATTGTGAGATGGTGGGCATTGATCTTTCGAAAATCTTTCTCCTCGTAGCTTCGACATTTCGTAATTGTTTATAGTACACTCTAACGGATGGCTCTCCCCCAATTCCCACGACCAATGGCAGTGGTTCCGCGGGACTGCTGTATCCTTCCACTAGGAATTCCCGTCATCAAGAGTGAACTAGTAAAGTTCGGCTTCTCAAAGGTTCTAAACTGGAAACAGATTTAGATCTTTGGAGAAAGCACCGAAATACAAGCGTAGTAATAATTCTGTCCCAGTTCATTGTAATACTAATTAATTTTTATAGGACAACCAGCCATCACAATTACTGACAATACACAACTGAAAATCGTGGAGTTCCCCTCATTAATGAAATTCGAGCAGAAGGAGACAGTGATAGTTGTAAAGAACAATCCATTGATTCCTCACTCTGTAATTGCTTCTCTAAGAATTCTTTGCCAATTCTGTGATATCCAGTACTACAAATCAAGTGGGTTTATTGAGAGCTTTTCCAATGGAAGAACGGAGGTTTCCCTCTTTAAATTAGCCAGTAACAAAAGGAGAAGTTGGAATTGTTCCAGAATGCGACGGATTAACTAGCATAGGAAGCGCCGAGGAGTTTGTGAATATGTGTGCCGGACAACCAGTAATCACCGTCAAGGGATCTACTGTTATCGATCAGCAGCTTACAGAGACACAAGTGAATCAGGTGTTCTCTAACGCCTATGAAGTCCATATGTGCCTCAGCGTCAGCAGTTCTCTAATCCAAAATCTTACGTTCCCCAACCTAATGCGATGGAAGAGCTGCCGAAAAGGTAGTCTTGCACTTGTATCCGTAATCCCTTACCAGAAGGTAGTGAAACTACACTGAAACCTTTCAGGTCAACCGGCTCTAAGTGTGAAGAACAACGTACGACTGACTCACCTTGGCTTCCCTCTTGTACAATCAAGGGATGTATCGACCATGCTGTTATCAGCGGTAATCCAGTTCTATCCCAACAACAACAGAGCACGGTCGGGCAGTGGTGTAACACCTGCGACTTCGGACAAGGACAAGGTTTGTTCGGCTTTGGGTTATCGTGACCTTAGGGCAGTACTGTGGCAATATGTCTGAGTTTGAGGAAAGGATTGAAGGTGCAATTTATAAAAATCGAAGCTTTTTGCGAACTTTCGCAGCAGCGAGTACAGGTTGCGTTACAAAAATCGGCCACCTTTAGATAGATGTTACCCATCTCACCCTGCTGATCTTCCATAAATCGTTTTTTTAAGGACCATCAAGATACGCAGCTCAAAATTTTACATTACAATGCAGTAATTCGATAGTATTTCAGGAAGTATGCTCTCAGGTATGTCAGAAGGTATGTCTCAAAGTATGTCGGAAAGTATGTCTCAAAGCATGTTGGGAAGCATCTCTCAAAGTATGTCCGGAAGTATGTCTCAAACTATGATGGAAAGTATGTCTCAAAGTATGTCGGGAAGCATGTCCCAGAGTATGAGTATATCTTCTTGAAGACATTGGCTTTGTTCAATATCATCAATCGTGAATAAAGCAGTCCAAAACTCAGAGTTGTCACTACCGCACATGCTCATTGACACAATGGTGAAGAAGGGTTTCATTCAACCTTCAAAACGAATACCTTCCAAGGCCGACAACTAGTTAATATTAACTCATTCGACCACTAAATATGCATCACCTAATTGGAAATATCGCACGTGCTGCTATCGAATAACGAAATTGAAGATAAAATTAGTGTGAAGTTTTTGGGAAGCGCACTTTTTGCAGTACATTTTGTGAACTACAGTAAAAGGTTTCCCCAGCCCACTCGGCTTATCTCTTTTAGCCGGCCGCCACAAAAGGTGGCACATAGTTCAGGGCTAGGGACAAGTATGTCGAGGAACATCGGCTAACAACACCCCACTCAGCCTCCCCTTTACTCCCATCCCCTGCCGCTTCCGTTCCTCTCGAGTATGTGGACTTACGTGCGTCC
This sequence comes from Haemonchus contortus, assembly GCA_000469685.2. NCBI lineage: Eukaryota > Metazoa > Nematoda > Chromadorea > Rhabditida > Trichostrongylidae > Haemonchus > Haemonchus contortus. Next base: position 291,260 of record LS997564.1, on the reverse strand, counting down.
GAGAACGCGCGCGGCAAATTGAGCGGCGAGCTTCGAAAACGGTACGAAATGGAAGTTGAACTACTTCTTTGATTTGTTCCTCCCTTATATTTTTTAAAACTTTGTCATGATATTATCGTTTGCAATAACTTATTCGTAACGATTTGAACGACTTCAGCACTTATCACTGGGGCCCAAATTGAAGTAGAGTAGATAAGAGGATCATCTGACCCTAATAACTACTCCGAGTTTCTGCCCTGAAAGTTGGCGTCAGAGTTGCACAAATCGTCACGAACTTTGCCGCGCGCATCCTCGTACGCACATAGTGCACGCCCCTCCCCCTTCCTCCTTACGCCGTGCTCTTTACTTGAACTCGTCTACTCTTCAGTTATATTTCTCCACGTTCCTCATCTTGCATTTTGCGCCGTCTGAATAACTAGTAGGTGGAGGCAAAAAGGAACACAAAGAACATCAGAAGCGACACCTAGCAAAGGGATATGCAAGAAAGAAATAGTGATGGTTGTGAAAATGAGCGTCCAAGCCTTCGGTATACAATGGTGTGTGAACATATGTATACACCATCGTACCTTCTTGCACGAGGTAATCAGTCTAACCCCACCGCGTCGTAAAACCATATTCTTTCACCTAGAACCATTATTAAGTGTAGGGTGTCCCAAAATTATGGGCGCCAACGTTTAGAAATTTCTAAGGTAAAAATAATCTATCAAATTCACATTATCTGCTATTAATTAGTTGCATGATAAGGATTCCTCGCAACATGCGTGGTTACTGATGTGGAACTCCCAATATTTTTAGATGAAGGAGGTTAATTCAATGCCACTTGCAATCATTGACACGCGAGAAAAGGAAGGGCATTATGAAATTCCTTGGGATTTCCATGTTCGCCTTCCTTGAAACCTGGGCCTTTATAACTGTTATTAGTCAGTGCTTCTGTGCCAACCAGGTTTTTTAATGGTGGAATCTTTATTCGCCTGAGGTTTCGACTAACTCGTCGTTGTCGAAGGCCTGAAAGCGTATCGCAACTTTAGAGTGTTACCTATCACGCTTGACGTAGGCCAGCTCTTAACTAGTTGCAACTCAGGCTGATGAACTTACTAATAAGAAACTCCGACAAGTCACTCACGCCTCACGCCAATCCCACCAGTACCGAACAGTTGCTCAGTTTTCGCGACGATAGAGCAATTGAGACAGCCCGGTCAATTACGACCTATTTATAGTATCGTGACGTGACGCGTATCAGTCTCACTATCAAAGCTCACACAGAGGGATGTAAGGCAAGAGGTCACCAGTTATGTTGATGCACTCATTCTTGTTATTCATGCTCGGATTTCATTGTCTTATCCAGAAAGCGTCAAGAGTTTTTCTGGCACCAATACTGTCCTCGTGGGCCAAAAACGTGCACTTAACGTCAAAGTCACAACCAGCATGACCTTCCCTACTGTGCTTCCCAAGCGGCGCAATCGAGCAAGACCTTCGTTCGCTAGCTAATAATCTTTCACACGAGCGCATAGCTGTCTCCCAGTTTCTCCAATATAGCAAGCATCACATGTTAAACACTGAAGTTGGCAAACCACAGCTTGCTGTGCACAGTCTCCTACTTTTCCATACGGACAGATCACGCAGTTATCCATGACGCAAATCCGGTCATAGAGACGATTTCTAACCAACTGGTGTTCAACTTGTTTTCTCTCGGTGTGTTAACCAAGAAAACGTCATTGGCTAGGTCCGCTCTTTCCAGGCATTGCTGAATAACTACGCTGAATCGATCTGATATGAACGGTAATTGAAGATACATCTTATCTTCACGTCCATATGGAAAAGGCCTTGTTGATCTGCTTCGTGAGCCATGCTGCCGAGTTGTGTATCCATTCAGATCAGCTATTTGGTGTGCTAACCTTCTGGACTCTTCCCGCTCCCCGTTACCGGTGCACACCTCCACAGCCGTTCTGTACGTGTTCCGTAATACAGCACGTTTAACACCTTTGGGGTGTGTCGACATTGCATGAATGAGGATGTTCTTGGAGCTTTCTTTTCTATACCATTTCACACTGTATGTTCCGTTGGTAACCCTCACCTGAGTATTCAGAAAGGGTAACCAGCCTTCGTGCGGGACTTCTCGAGTTAGCTTGATGTACTGCGATTGACTGTTTAGAATGTTGAACAACTCATCCATTTCGGACTGACAAGGGAAGGATAATTGGTCGCAGTGGCCATTCAAGATGAGATGTATACCCCCGTAGGTGGTTTCGAACGCTGATCTCAAATCTGTATTCCAAATCTGCGAAACGATTCTGGGAACAAAGTTACGGGCCCGGGGCCTCCCTGTGTTATACCACTGCGCTGAACGGATCACAGAGCCGAGCAAAGCCCTTACCTGTGCAACGGTGGCCTGGGGGATAGTGTGGTGGACTGATAGGCATGACATCAAGGTTCGCTTCGAGCTCCAGCTCCGTTCGAGAAAAGAGGAATTTTAAATATTTGCTTAAAATGAGCCTCATAGGCTTCAAGGAGGAAGATTTCAAATGATTCATCGGGTCAAACGCTCTTCAACACATTACCAGCGGATCTTCTGAACGATTGTGGGATCATCATATTTGGTGGAAGAGGTTCTTTCTTGTAGCATGAAGTAGACACAAACACTATCCAAGAGGCGGTAATGAGGTGGTTTCGAGCCGTACTTATCGATACTAGGAAAAGCCCGTTATCTTTTGCGAAGAAGTCGAATCCGTGAAAGACGATCGCAATTATCCTCTCCGGTCGCTTGATGAGGACAGCGACGATGGACCCGTAGCTTCGCAAGTGAAACTTCCTACGTTTGTGGGGATATAGTGGCTCCGAAGTGAAACGGAGCCCTCAAGCCGCACCTTCTCGAGCATGAGAAACACGTTTTGTATTATCACGACAAAGGGCCGTCTACGGAAATTAAGACAGCATGAGCTTTCGAGATAATCTGTTATTGACAACTTACGATGTATTATGTGGTCGCAACTATCAGATGCGAAACAAGCTAGTCGGTCTGCCTACTTATGAAGATTAGCGGATAAATTGTAAGGATGAGTTATCATAAAGTTAATAAAGGAGTCCCATTGCGCGACAGTCATTTCCAGTAGATACCGCTTCAAATCAACAATGAAGGCTCATAGGGGGAAATTCAGAACAATTCACAGGTGGATACAGGGTTTCGAGGACAGCCGTGGTACCATGCTCCACCGCTCCACCACGCTTACCTTATGAAAGGGCCTCTTGAAAGGGCATTTACCCCGTGAATAGAATCAACGGATAATCATATGTGCACACAAAGAGATAAACTACTGTTCTACAGTATTTTTTCAACAATGCCCGTTAACTTGTACCACTCCTTCGAAAGCGTGGGCGCCATTCCTAGAATCTGTGGGCCGTATCTCTCCTAAAGAGGGCTCTGGTCGGATGAGTCATTCAACCGCCGCCTACCGCAAGTACGGGGAGCTGCCGAAGATTTCAACACAACATCTCGATTGTTCAGGGTAGAGATACGTATGCATATATTCGGCCCATAGCGGTAAGAAAAATTTTATTGGATTACTATTCTCCGGAGTCCTAAATTGTGAGGAAACCCTCTAGACGCCCAACATTGAGCCCATAAACGTTTTGCAAGCGTTTAGGACGCATTTTATGGAAAAGCAAAACGAGCCCATGCATCAAGGGTTCGAACCTTGATGTCATGCCTACCAGTCCACTACGCTGTCCCCCAGGCCACCGTTGCACAGGTAATGGCTTTGCTCCCCTCGGTGATCTGTTCAGCGCAGTGGTATAACACAGGGAGGCCCCGGGCCCGTAACTTTGTTCCCAGAATCGTTTCCCAGATTTGGAATACAGATTTGAGATCAGTGTTCGAAACCACCTACGGGGTATACATCTCATCTTGAATGGCCACTGCGACCAATTATCCTTCCCTTGTGAGTTGATGTTATGACGAAACAGTCGTCAATGTAGCGGCAGCGCCAATGTTGGGCTACGCACTCTAATGCGCGCCCCACATGACCACTACCGCTTACCTACGACTTGTTAAAGGATCAATCTGAACAGTATCGGTTGACTCCCCATTCCATAACTGTTTCCTCACAGCGCTTACTTGACATTCACACTCTTCGTCGTGCCTAGGTACTTTCGCAATAACCTACAAACGGGCATACAAAAAGACGCCAAAATTACCGCTCTTTATATGAAGACAGTCGGACCGCCCGGCTAACAACGGGCTCCCCTCCTTCTTATGATAGAGTTGTGATAAACGGCGAACAGCACACTCCTTCTTTGAAACGAATGATACTTTCCGGAAGATGAAGTTTGATAGAGGAGCAAAAGGGCATGCAAACGATATTCAAAATGAACCGATGCCTATGACTTTGATCAATCTGTCTGTCTGGATCCGTCGCTGTTGATCGTAAAAATAAAGACCCATTGAAGATTTAACTGCTTGGCATTCGAAGCCTTGAATGGTACTCACAAATGTTGTCGATTCATAATAGTACCATTATAAAATGTCTTTATGAATGTAGCTCCTTTTCTCCACGGATACATTACTATATGAGAATCCAAGATTGTCAGCGGTGAGATAAGTTTTGCCATAAATGATATCAAGACAGAGAGAAACCGCGATCCTCCACTAAATCGCAAACTTCGCTGGGTAGTGGTCGTAAGCAAGAAGTGAGCCAACTTTCGTAATCGGTCCCTAGCAGTGCCCTTACCCTTCTTTTCGAATCAAACATATCAAAAAATCAAAGCTAAATCGTAAATAACAAAGGCGCTAGGATTTAAATGGTGATTGGATCTTGTTCTTCAAGATCTCCTCCATCTTCAATGTTCCCATCCTGCTCCCTCTACTCCTATTGATTTTGCTCTCCAAGTCCACAGGATCAGGAGTTATGGATTTCCGCTCAGACATTTATTTCGCACAAACCCTGCCCCCATTGAGCGGAGTCCGGTCTTGCCACCCAACTCATGGGTTTCCACCCTGCTTCGGGTACTTTCTAATAAATTTGAACTTTCTAGATTCACAGGGATAAGAGTTGATTTTCCGCTTAAACATTCATTTCGCACCAACTCCACTCTCTGTGGGCGGAGTCCGGTCCTGCCACCCACCATGTGTTCCCATCATGCCGTCTGTGCTCCTACCAAATTTGAACGTCCTAGGCCTACGGGGACAGGAATTATGAATTTTCGTACAAGCAATTTTCGTACGAACGGACAGACAGAAGCGTGCGCTTTATATGAAGTAAGGACAAACTATATGTTGCATATATATAATCCTACTTTACATAATTCGCTAAGTGTGTCTGTTGGTGTGTCGGTGTGTTTGTGTGTTTGTGTGTGGGTGTGTCGGTGTGTGTGTCTGACCAGAAATTCATAACTCCGGTCCCCGTGGACCTACACGTTCAAACTTTGGTAGGAGCACAGGCGACAGGACGGGAACTAGGATATATATATATATATATATCACCTGTATCACCTGTCGTCCCGTTGATCATCGACTTCCTCGAGCGGGCGCCAGTAACGTCTCCATTCGTCCCTGTCACGAGCCAGAGTGGTCCAGCGAATCGTTCTCGCTTCAGGGACACGAGGTTCAACATTCCTTTCGTTCAGAGCTTTCGTGAAGAAGTCTGACCATCTCGTTGGCGGCCTTCCTGGAGTTCGTTTGATATCCCGAGGGATCCAGTCAGTAACCGCCCTGGTCCAACGGTCATCACTATATCGCATAACGTGTCCGGCCCGCCTGATCTTCGATTTCTTGGCGTAATCAACGGCATCCCTGATCTTCGTTCGGTGACGGAGCTCGGAACTCCGGATTCCCTTCTGCACTTGCGTGTATAGGGAAATTCCGAGCATCGTCCTTTCCAAAGCGCGTTGAATAACGCTGACAGCATGCTCATCCTGCTTTCGTAGAGTCCAGGTCTCCGAGGCGTACGTCAAAGCAGGGAGGACAGCAGAGTCGAAAAGGTGAGCGCGGAGCCGGATGTTCTTTGTCTTCTTCACTACTCCCTCGATAGTCTTGAATGCTCCCCACGCGGCGCGTTTCCTTCTGCACAGCTCTGGAGCTAGGTCGTTCATCATGTTGACTTCCCGACCTAGATACACATAGCTGGAGTATTCGGAGATATTCGTTCCGTTTAACGTGAAAGGAGCATCAGGTACCAATCCGTTTCTCATGAACATCGTCTTCGTTAGGTTCAGCCTCAAGCCCATCTTTCCACAAGCACTATCAAACTCGGCCAGCATTCGTTCCGCCTGCCCAATGTTCGGTGTTATAAGCACGATGTCGTCTGCAAAGCGGCTTTGCTTAATATCCCACTTATACAATCGGCTAAGTGTGTCTGTTAGTGTGTTTGTGTGTGTGTGAGTGTGTGTGTGTATGTGTGTGTGTCTGACCGGAAATTCATAACTTCTGTTCCCGTGGACCGAAAGCGTTCAAACTTGGTAGGAGTACAGGGGGCAGCATGGAAACACTTACGGCACGTAGCAGGACCGGACTCCGCCCAAAGGGGGCGGGGTTTGTGCAAAAATTCACAATTCCTGTCCCCGTGATCCTAGAGCACTCAAACTCGGTAGGAATACGGGCGGCAGAATAGGAACACTAATGGTGGATGGCAGGACCAGACTCCGCCCACAATGGGCGAGGTTTGTGCAAAAATTCACAATTCCTGTCCCCGTGATCCTAGAGCGTTCAAATTTGGTAGGAGCTGTGGGAACAGGATAAGAACACTCACTATTGATGCAAGAACAGACTCCTCCCACAATGGGCGGGGTTTGTGCAAAAATTCACAACTACTGTCCCCGTGATCCTAGAACGTTCAAATTTGGTAGGAGTACGGGCGGTAGGATAGGAACACTAATAGTGGATGGCAGGACCAGATTCCGCTCACAATGGGCGCAATACCCGAGGAAATTGTCAATTTGGCCCTAGAGCGTTCAAAGTATTCCAATTGCACGAAAATTTCACGGAGGTACGTTTCCTTAGCCGAGCTGTCCCCTTTTTTCTCCTTCGTGATATTATACGCCGATTGAATAATCGCTTTGGTGGTATTATGCGATGTTCTTACCGGACACAGCGAAGATGGCTTACAGAAGGAATCGCTCCCAATTCGGAGCTGATGCTGAGTGCGTAGAGCTTTCAAGGAAAATGAGAATCCGAAGAGTTATTTATGCATAGCGAACTTCTAACAGGGAGGAGGATTTTCAAAATGAAGAGCAATCGATTGACTCTTTTAATCGTAGGCGTTAGCGTGGGCATATGTTGCACGCATTGGCGTGCGTAGCCCAACTGGTATATATATATATATATATATATATATATATATATATATATATATATATATATATATATATATATATATATATATATATATATATATATATATATATATATATATATATATATATATATATATATATATATATTAAGTAAGTAATATATATATATATAATATCACTTACTAAATATATATATATATATATATATATTAAGCAAAGCCGCTTTGCAGACGACATCGTGCTTATAAGTAAGTAAGTAAGTAATATATATATATATTACTTACTATATATTATATTATATTACTTATATATATAAGTAAGTAAGTAAGTAATATATATCACCTGTATCACCTAAACGGGTTCTACCTTGTCGCGGTGTACGGGCTTGAGGCGAGACCGGGATCCCGCAAGGGAAAGGCCCGCCGAACCTTCTGACCGGCTCTCGTGACCAAAGAACCGAAGCGCTCAAGCTCATGGTTGGACGGCGCCCTCCTTGAGCAACAGGAACGTCCCAGCAAGGCTATCCTGTGAGACGAAAAACGCTACGACCACTTCTGCCACTCGCCTTAGTCCCCTGCAGACTGTCCCTGCCCAGTCCGGTAGCGCTGGATCAGCACACAGTCAAAGGCGAAGAAATCTCAGGGCCGTAGGCTACCATAGGAAAAGGACAAGAATGAGCCACCCGATCACATGCACTTATAACTGCAGGAGTGTCAGTACGGCCATTCAGCTCTGAATTGAAGAATCACAACGAATTTCATATCATGTGATTGGACTGAGTGAAACGAAACGGAAAGAGCCTTTGACGTGTACATGGAGTGATGTAACTGTGGTTTTTCTCGGCGCTCGCGAGACAGGAACAACTTCAAGAGAAGTTGGCTTTATAGTGGCACCCGAGTTTGCAAAGAAAGTTACGAGTGTCACATTTTACAGTCATCGATTCGGTATCCTGTCCGCGACTTTGACCAAGGACATCAGCGTTTCTATCATCCAAGTATGCGCCCCCACCAGTGATTGTTCCGACGATCAACATGAGGTCTTTTACGACTATCTCGGCGAGCTCGTTCGGTCGCAGAAAAGCAGCCACATAGTGGTACCTGGTGATTTTAACGCACGAGTTGGCGGAAGAAGATCAGGGGAACGCTTTATCGGACCAAACTGTGCTGAACAACGGAACGCCGCTGGAGAGAGGCTGGCGAACTTTTGCGAGATACATCACATGTTTCATGGTAACAGCCAGTTCGTTAAAGCGCCAACGAAAAGATAGGCTTACATGTCCCCGAATGGGCAATACTACCACGAACTAGACCATATCCTGTGTAGCAGAATAGCCATCACAGATGTCGGAGTAGTCCCATTATTCAATACTGGAAGTGATCATCGACTTCTACGCGCACGACTGCACTTCGAGCGAAGCCATGTGCGCCTGTCGAGAATCCAATCGAGACAACCTCGAGCGACTGTTCTCGATATAAATACTCTGAAGGCTTTGATAGAGAACGTACCTTTGGATATGAAAGAGGATATAAACGAGGACTACGACTACCTTCTGAACACCCTCTCTACTCTTGCTTCACAGCCACGCATTATGGCTCCTAACCACAACTCTCGTAGAATATCTGATGCCACACGAAATCTTCTTGCTAAGAGGAGGCAAATGGGCAGGAAAAACAGTCATGTTGAATACACATTACTAAATCGGCTCTGTAGGCAAAGACTTGCTGATGACTCAAAAATTTCTCCCGTTACCCTCTATTAGAAGCTGCGTCCAACAGGCGTAGTGTGAAAAACACAAAACGAGAGCTGGCGCAGTACCGCTTGACGATTTCTTGCTTGAAAGGCCCGGATGGTTCCAGAACTACGTCTCGACCAGAAGTGGAATCGATTTTGACGAATTTCTATTCGAGTCTCTTTAAATCTGACCACGACATCTCTACTGAACAGATACCTATCGGAGAAATGGTGCCATCATTCTTACCATCAGAAGTTCGTCACGCAATCGAAACAATGCAGAAAGGAAAAGCCCCTGGAGCTGACGGATTATCCTCGGAGGCCCTACAAGCATGTAGTCATAAAATTCACTGTGCTTTAGCCCAACGCTTCACTCGCTACGTCAATGACTGCAAAACACCAGACGCATGGAGAAAATCTAAGACAATTCTGCTGTTCAAAAAAGGAGAAAAGGAGACAACGAAGACTTGGACAACTATCGACCAATTACGCTCCTGCCGGTGATATACAAAGTATTCACACGCTGCCTCCTCGCTCGAATAAGGAGGCAACTTGATGAAGCCCAGCCGGTCGAACAGGCAGGATTCCGGCGGAAGTTCAGCACTTTGGACCACATCATTACTTGCTGTCGAATTATTGAAGCAGCTCGTGAATACCTCGTGAACCGCTGATACTAACATTCATCAACTATCGGAAAGCATTCGATTCAATAGAACGAGATAAAATATGGTCGGCTCTTAACGAACAAGGTATCGATCCCCGTTACACGAAAATCGTGAAGGAATGCTACTCAGGATGTGTAACAGTGTTCCGACCGTTCTTCCGCGACCTAGAGGTGACTGTGGAAAAAGGAGTTCGCCAAGGAGACCCTATCTCCCCAAACCTTTTCGCTGCATGCCTCGAATACAATATACGTCACTGCGCATGGGATTCCAAAGGAATCAAAATCGACGGAAGGTATTTAAGTCACCTGAGATTTGCGGACGACATAGTTCTCATTTCAAGAACATCGGATGAAACTTCTCAAATGTTAAACGACTTACATGCAGCTGGTATTAAGGCCGGTTTGAACATCAACATGAAGAAAACGAAATGTATGAGGAACGAATACTCAGATCGCAATCCTGTTTACCTTCAAGGATAACCCTTAGATGATGTCGATGAATACGTGTACCTTGGCCGACTACTTAACATGAAAAATGTCCTAAAGAGCGAATTGATGAGAAGGAAAAAAGCCGGCTGGGCTGCGTATAACTTGATCAGGAACGTACTCGAACATACTAGGGACGACGAATTGTGAGCAACCCTGTTTAACTCCATGGGCTACCAGCCCTGAGCTACGCAAGCGAAACTTGGTCTCTGACGAAAAATTCGTAAAACCAGCTACAAAGGACACAAATATCCCTCGAGCGTCGAATGGTCGGGATAACCTTGCATCAACAATGGCTCAACAGGCTGCACAACGAAGACATACGTTCGTTGTCTAAAGTTCGCGATATCATTCTGCACATCGACAAAGCAAAACACACCTTCGCTGGACATCTGATAAGGCGCAATGACGGTCGTTGGAGTGCAACAAGTGTGTGCTGGGAACCTCGCGAGAAGAAACGGCCTCGTGGCCGACCTCCTCTACGATGGCAAGACTCTCTTGCTCACAGAAACAATATCCACGCTTCTAATTCAATTAAGGTATCAGTCCACTGGACAAGATTGGCTCAACATAGAAAATCGTGGAAAAGAAGTTGGGACCCGCGCACGAGCAATCGCACCTGACAACGGGTCGCCAAGTTATCCAAGTAAAGTAATATATATATATATTATATATTATATATATTATTATTATGTTTAGCAGTCGGATCGCCCAGCTAACGCCGGGCTCTCCCCCTTCTTATGTAATAGGGACAAAAATTGGTACAAACAATCTGGGATTTCTATTCGATGAATATAAAATGAAATTATTTCATTCTAGAGAGCACTGTCCGATCTGAAAAGAGCGAAGCCTGCTTTCTCGGATAGTGCTTGCTCAGGGGATGATACAGAAAGTCGGCTCAAGAAGCATACCTATCCAGGGCTTCCGGTCTAATCATAACCTCACTGGTTTTATGAGGACGATAATTCACACAGATACCACCATCTCCAGAATGAATAGAAAGCAATTCTGGAGAGCACTGTCTGACTTGAAAGGAATGGAACGTGTCTCTTCTTGGAAATCTTTTCATACAAATTGTTCGAAGAAGTAGCAATAATAATGGACATTAACCACACGAATCACCTCAGGGTGATCGTCATGAAATCGTTCGAATCATGTGAAATGTACAAACATTTTGGAGAGAGATTTCGAGATCCACAGCCAATAATTACGACCATAAGAATTTTATGGGCATCTGAAAATCTCGACCACGTAATAATGGAACTTCACTTTTGGTATTTAAAGGCGCCGTCGTCACACAGAAACCAGTGCTTTCAAAATGTTAGCTTTCCTTTCCAGAAAAAATAACTTCAGTTTCTCCGCACTTCTCGTTTTGCTCTTTGTATATTGCACTTCTCGTAATACTAGCAACTTGAAGGTCCGCAGTGCTTCTATACGCTAAGGGACTTCAGACTTCAGCAAAATGCAGGTGAGTAGAAACTTTTGGCCTTCCTATTATAGACTAAAGCAACACGCAGAAAACCATGCGCTACGTCACCCTTTAACCTGCTGAGGTTGACTTCTTGCACCCACATCGAAGTAGGTACAACGTTTGCCTTCTAAGCTGTGAATACTCCGTGAGATGGAGTGAGAATTCTTACTTGCGAGTGTGCAAATAACGACCAGCACGCTTCCACTCTTCCAATTGTCCCCCACCTTTAACTGAAAATGGTAAATTATTTGTCTTTACTATCACAAAGTTTATTTTCATAGCTAGCTATAAGAAGGCATGCATCGAAAACATTGGCTGAATTTTGTGAAGGCACAGAGAAAAACTCCAAATCATTGAATATCCATCCTGAAACCTTCTTTTGAAGAGATTGTTATCGATTTTGACCAGCTCCCTGAGAGCTAATTGCTTGGATTCAACTGCACAGTAAATTTCTCTATGTTCATGGAGGCTTATGTGTAGGGAAGGGGAACTGGGGAAGTTCAAGGCTAAATCGGTGTATCCACTAGCGAATCGAGTTTTGATTTTTGGGCAGTTTGTGATCAACCCCAAAGAATGGAAGGCTTTATTTAGGTCCATTGGTTGGTGGCCTGCTTCAGCGCTCTACTCTGCGGATACGCGCATGCATTATTTACTGATCAAGGTGGGGGAAATCGATTGCTGTGATCGGTCGATACCGATATTCTTCAGAATGTGCCAGCTATCCCGCGCTGGTCACTGATGCCGATTATGTGAACTTCGCCGAAGGTTGTGCAGGAAAAGAAGTCCTCGGATTCAAAGAAACCGTTCAAGAGGAATTCCATGCAATTAGGATCACCGAGCCTTTGTTCAATAATCTTTTCGTGAATGCTCGTAGAATCAACTTCCATATCTACGTGCAAAACACGGAATTCATACATCTAGATCTGCCCAAAGTCGAATATATCAGAGGTGGGTTGAAGTCAAACGCTGAGTCTAACCCTGCTCTTAGCCTTTGAGGAAATCCATCCTCCTCTTCCTCCAATCTCTACGAATCTGGGTAGTAAAAACAAGCGATTGCGCAAGAGAAACGCAAAACCGAACACAGAAGGGGGTGTGGTGCAGTAGGAACGAAATTGTCGCGGGGTGGCGAGAGAGGCGCCGCACGCGAAGCAATGTAGCAGAATGCAGCAGCTAACGAAGGAACTAATAGTAGAATCATGACTAAAATAAGGATCGCATATTGACTGAGTTGTAGGAAGGATGTCAGAGCCGTAATAACGGCGAAACGAAGTGCGCGACAGCCGCGTGCGGCGAATCGGTTACCCAAAATCGTTCCTGCTGCCCGTTTCCCATTAGAAGGGCATTACAGGAAGATTTTGGTGGACGGTTCAAGAGACAGTCGGTTGAGCTTGGTATAAATAGAGGCCTCTTTACTGAAGCTAACAATTGCATGGGTACGATTATCAGTCAAAAAGCCGATTTCAGGTATTACAATAAGAAACAATGCCCAGCTGGTACGATTCAGCATTTTGAGACGCTACCAATTCGACAGAAACGTTTTCGGACCAACTGTAGTAACGGTAGATGGCAACAGGGTGTTGAACCAGGCCAGCATGGAAGGTCTTCGATATCTCTGCTCGTACTGTGATATCTTCAAGTGGTCCAGTAAGTTCTTTTGATCTCAAACAGAAATTTCAAGTGTAATAACAAATAGGATTCAAAATGAAAACACAATGATAAGTCCATGAACTTTGGTGGTTCTGGGAAGTGAAAAAGTGGACTCAGTCCATGACGGGACAGGGACACTCATCGTAATCTAGTACTTCTGATCGACTATTTCATTCAAAGGGTTGTAGAGGAACACATTACATTGCAACCCACTCAAAGTTCAGCGGTTTCCTAAATTTCATAATTCATTTTTTAGAATGCAGTGCGATCGAGCCGGTCTCACCTTTCAACTATGGACAACTAATCCAACAATGTCGAGGAGAGAAGATTATAAAAACACGACCGTACAGCCATTTTGTGTTGGACCTGAGTCAGATGAGATACTCGCAATTCACGGCTTTTTTCAAAGAGGCCACTCACGTTCAGATGTCTATCAGAATGAGGAATGTGCCGTGGACCGAGGTAGTATTCCCGAAGCTTCTGCGATTGCTGCCAACCATGGAAGGTAGTAATTCTTACTACTTAAGTAATGAAGAGCTTAAGAATTTTAGCTGTAGAGTTACTGAAGTAACGAACTTATTTGGGCAGGAATTCAAACTTACCATGACCATTTTCATTTTGAAATTTGGTCGAGTGCTTTCGAAAGAAGTTCTTTTTCAAATAACCTTGTAGCCTCGTAGAGACGTTTCTGTCACATGACAAAAATCGCAAAGAAAAAAGAAGTGATCGAGAAAAAAAATTGAAGGACATGAAATTTCAGGAGTACATTGTTTCGATGCCATGTACAATAGGAATTTGAGGAGGATAAGCTTCCCCGCCTACCATTCCGAAGGTTTTGGATCACTGAACTTCCATCAATCTATCAAAATTCAGTACAACTACGTTCTGGACCATGAAGTTATCCAATCCTTGCAGTCGCGATGTAACTCCTGCCATCTCCGACCGTACAAAGGTAGATCCTTCTCTCATACAATCTGAATTTTTATCGGGTAATATTCTGTGTATAGAAAGAAGTGTCGTGGTGGTTACACCACTACAAGTATTCCCGGACAGTTTAGAAAAAGGATACACAGTGCCAAATTATTTTGGTATCACCATTCCGACTCAAGTTCACGGTATTACTTGTAGGAGTTAGTTGAAAAGGAAGGTCTTTGAAGACGATTCGCATAGCCCATGCAAACTACAAGATGCACTAACACTTCCACATCCAAGTTTTTCGACTCGAAAATCTCGCCTAAGGACACTCCAGGCAACGAGGCCCTTTGTATATGACAAAAAAAGCTTAGTCCTCAAAAAGCTATGACTACCAAAGCAATAGAAAAATCCTTTTGAAGGAAAGAGCATCCAGTCAGCCATTTGAGAAACCCTTGCTTCTGTTTCATAGTTAGAAGAACTCAAACCTCAATGCTGGCCTTGGAAATTTCGAGCTTTTCAGAATGCGCCTCCATTGAAGAACATCTGGCGAAAAACATTACTGAATTTGTTCAAATGTGCTCCGGCACGAAAGTATGGAAACCAAGGGGAACAGCCGTTATCGAATTGGACATCTCATCACTCGAACAGGAGACTGTTGACGAGCTTTTCCAAAGCGTAACCTACATAAAAATGTGCATCACCATGCGACAATCACATATTCAGTACCTACGCATGCCGAACCTGGTCGAAGTGCATACATGCAAGAAAGGTAGGAAGCATAAATTTCTTGCTTCACTGTGCATGCGCTTACTGGTGTGATTCTAGGTCGTCCAGCATTCACTATAGAAGGGAATACGAAACTAGAGGTCATTCATGTATCCACAACGTTTAAATGGGATGTCAGTATTGAGCCCTTCTATGTTACTTACAACCCAGCGCTAAAACAGTACCCTCCATGGGAGAAATGCAAGTACTGCGTGTTCGAGCCAAATACAAGTAAGTCTTGTTTTTAGGAAATTAGAAGCTTTGTGAGAGAGACTAAGCTTTTCTGGAGACCTTGAAATAGTGATCAAAGTAATTTTGCTCAAGATGATTTATTCCAGGGTGTGGAGTGATCTGGCCGGCCCTGGCTTATACTACGCTTGAAGAGATTCTGCAGAATTGTATGGGAAAACCAAGGATTGTATTCAACGAAGTGGTCACCGTCACTCAGGAGCAGTTCACACAGCTTTGCTCTCAAGCCGTATATCTGCAAATGTGCTTCAATATCACTAATACCGACTATACGTCGATTAGCTGCCCCATGTTACGAGCAGTGGCACCATGCCGTCCAGGTACGTAACTGCCTCCCCTCACTGAACTTATCAGAGAGTATTTGAAACGCCAAGGCAGGAATAGATGGGGTAAAAGAAGGAGATTTTTGAAACCCTCATTAGCTGAATAGATATGAAGGGAAGGTTATGATGAACAATTTTTAGGAATACCAGTTTGGACGATCGTTGGCAATTCGCAGCTACAGAATGTCGTCATAAATAGTCTCGTAAAGTTCACAATGGAAGAAAAAATTATGGTTGTGAGAGAAAACCCGTTGATTCCTAATAATGAACTTGTCATCCTGAAAGAGATATGCAAGGATTGCGAAGTAGATTACGAATCAAGTATGTATGCAGCAAATATGTAGCTGATTACTCAACTATTTCGAAGAACGTCATTTCAGCGTGCCGCGACATAACTGAACTTCCAAGCATCGAAGTGTTTATGAGGAGCTGTGCAGGACAAAAAGTAATTTCTCTGCCTGGATTGGAATTGACTTACACCTTCACGGAAGCTCAAATTAACCAACTGTTCCGCGAGGCCGTAGAGGTGGTGATGTGTTTGAACTTACAAACTACCACTATTCAGAACCTAGTATTCCCCAAGCTGAAACGATGGAATTCATGCAGAGCTGGTGAGCATTACTCGTCTTCTTCAATCATGCATTTCTCATTTGCATCAAATCATTGTAGGCAAGCCTGCGCTAACCGTCATCGACAATCCCTTCTTGGTGAACATTACGTTCCCATCGTGCGAGAACAACTTATGCATAGAAAGCGGAACTATCAGCGGAAATCCACTGCTTCCTCCGGGAATAACGCAGAAATTCCCTGGATGGTGCTCCAATTGCGCATTGACGCCCTATGTACCCGGTCAGCTCTTTCTTATGTAGCATCACCTTCTGATTGCCAAGTTGTCCATCAGTTTTTAATCCCTAAAAGGAATCAAATCATTTTGGCAAGAAGAAGTTGCTTCGAGGAGATTGAAGTTCATTGTCTACATCCTTAATATTACCACCATTACGATTCCTTGGAATTAACAATGACTTTATAGCTTGCGGCCTCGGAGACCAAAGCTACACAGTGCAGCAGCTCATGACGGCATGTGCAGGAAAACCGATCATAACACAAAACCCAGGCACTACGATTGTCGTCTCCTCCACGGAGGTCACTGAGACCCAAATGAACGCATTTTGCTCCAACGCCGTTTACATACAGGCGTGTATCCAGATCGTTGATTCTGCATTCACTAGCCTACGGTGCCCTTATCTCAAGGAGATAGTATCATGTCAACCTGGTGCGTTTTACTTAGTTCTTTTTTAACAGTTGTCAAGAGCCTATACATTTTTGTGCTGGCAACTTTTCCAACTTTCGCACTTAGGTACTCTGCCTTTTGGCATTGTTTCTGAGAAAACGTGGCTTCTCTAAGTCTTTCTTCACAGGCATCTCTTACGTAGAAACTTGCTTTTTGCAGGAAGGCCTGCTCTTCAAATCGTCAACAACCCGCACTTAACGATAGTGGAAATCCCCACGACAACTGTCGTTCCGGTTAACGAAAAGGTCATAATCATCGATAGAAATGCACAACTTTCACCTGTGATCATCAAACAGCTGCGCCTGATCTGCCCTCTTTGCGATATCCAAAACGATTATTCAAGTACGGTTTCTTGACTTACCACTACATAATGCAATCTTTCTAAACAACACATCCAAATTTCAGCTTGTAGCGAGTTAGATGTCATTGGAGACGTTGAATTATTTGTCAAGAAATGCGCAGGACAACCAATAATTACTTTCAAGACGGGAGTGGAACAGCAGTTGATTTTGACAGAAGAGCAAATCACAATATTGTTCGAAAATGCTGTTGAAGTACAGATGTGTCTCGCTGTCAAAATGTCTTCCATACAACAACTGATATTCCCAAAATTGATGCAGTGGAGGTCATGTGCACCAGGTAGATTGATTTTATCTTCTACGGTTCACCGGGAACAAAGGCATTTTATGTGGGACTGGGTACCTCTGCATGTTTTCTGATAACTTCATTCTTCTCTTCACGTTCATAAGACGACCACCTCTTGTTAAGGATTAAAAAAAGCTTGGAAAAAAGGATGCAGAGGGTCTCGGAGTGGTCTGCTCGACAAGTGCAGTATGTACAAAGTTCTGTAACAATTAAAGGGGAAGCGAATAAATCAAGACAAATGCGAAGCTTGTGGAATTGGGCGAAAATCACATTTTGAAGTGGCAAAAAACAAGTTAGGAGGGGGATGGGACCCTGCAGAGGCTTTCGGAACATAATTTGAATGGAAACTGTAGGTTTCTGGAATTTTTCGCTATTCTCATAGTGACGAATAATATCTTCAAGTGTGCCGATTATGGAGAGTTTAGCAGGCACCTAATTCCCGCACATGATGCCTTTGTATAGAAAAAGTTCATTCCCATGTAGCTCCATATATTTCAGGAAAAAATGCTCTGGCCGTTGTTAACAATCCCCAACTGCAAGTTTTGAGCTTCCCCGCATGTACAAACCCACGATGTATCGAGAATATCGTTGTGGAAGGCAATCCTTTCCTCCCAACCGAGCAAATCAATGTCATTCACGGTTTCTGCATTAATTGCCACTTGGAATACTATGCGCCAGGTCTGTTGCTGAAACTTTTCCTTTTTATCCATTCTGAGGCAGTTTTTTGCGTGGGCAGCAACAGTTTTGAATAATCCGTTTGCAGCTTGCGGCCTTGGAAATCGCACATTCACGCCTCAACAGCTTGTCAGGGCTTGTGCAGGAAAACATGTGATAGTGCCGGCAGCAAACTCCCCTGGCATCATCATCTACTCGAAAGATGTAACCGAGGTAGAACTGAATAGATTCTGTTCTAACGCAGTTTACATGCAAGCGTGCATTGTGATGGAAGGATCCCCCTTCACCAGTCTTCAATGCCCTTACCTCGAAAAGATTGTGCCGTGCCAGCCAGGTGGTCTTTCATTTGGTTTGAATGAATTCTTCGAATATTGAAACATGCAAGTTTAGGACGAGCAGTATTTGAAATCAATGGAAATAACGCCCTGTCGGAGGTGGTCATATCCAAAACGGTGATTTTCCCTGAAGGAGAAAAAGTAGTGACGGTAACTGGAAATCCATTGCTGTCACCGAGCACCATAACCCAACTGAAAGGGATATGCCCGTACTGCGACATCAGTGATGTCTATTCAAGTGGGTATACTAGGCCTACACTTCCCTATTGCATAGTGATGATTCCGTAGCATCAAATTTCAGAATGCCGCTGGGTGCAAACCTTTGCAAGTGTGGAAGAGATCGTTGAGGAATGTGCTGGACAACCAATCATTATGGGAGGACCGGAATTCACATTGCAGTTCAATCTCGGAGAGACTGAACTCGTAAAACTGTTCTCCGAAGCTGTAGAAGTTCAAATGTGCCTCGAAATCAGGGGATCTCTGATCAGGAATCTGGTATTCCCAAAACTGACCAAATGGAAGTCATGTGCACCAAGTAAGGACAACTGCAAAACCTAGGGTAACACTAACCAAAATCTTTCGTCTTTTATTGCAGACAAACCGGCAATTACTATTGTAAACAATCCTTATCTGGAAAAGCTACAATTCCCCACATGTATCAACAACGAATGCATCGAGGGCATCGTGGTTGAAGGGAATCCACTGCTTCCTTCAGTGCAACTCAATCAGACTTTATCATGGAGCACCAATTGTAACCTAAAACCCTACGTGCCAGGTTTCTACTCAACAGTACTTATTTAGGCGTTGTAGCAAAATCAGCAAGCTCTCTAACAACATCATTTTTCCAGCTTGCGGACTTGGCAATGGACCCTTCACTGTACAACAATTCGTGAAAGCGTGCGCTGGACAGCAGGTTATCAAACAGCCACAAGGCTTTGAAATAACCATAAAATCAACGGAAGTGACTGAAGAAGAAATCAATAACTTCTGCTCTCAAGCTGTCTACATAGAAGCCTGCATTGATATATCAAGTTCACCATACACGAGTTTACGCTGTCCCTTCCTTCAGGAATTGCAGCCTTGCAAGCTTGGTAAGCTTCTTGATGTCGTACAAGGAATTACGAGGGTCAGGATTGTGAGATGGTGGGCACTGATGATACTTTCGAACACGCCGCTCGGGGAGAAGGTAGCAGACCCCACCCTAACGGGCCCGATGATGTGTTCTGAACTCGAAGTGAATCCCTAGAACATGAAATTCTTAACAACAGAACCTCACCTTGAAAGTAAAGTTAAAGGATAAGGCTTTTGGCGTTAATCAATCCCGTCTGAGGGATGCGCCCCCCGCGTTCGACTTCCATTCAGAATCGTAGTGGCGTCATTTGTGCGTATATGGCATATACGCACAAATGACGCACATATACGCACAAATGACTTAGGGTGGCCAGCCGATGTACAAGTCAGTGCTTTTATCCTCCTAGACGGGTCTGGTACCAATTCACCGACCACGGAGGGATGGAGGGCTTGGTTGGCCTAGGCGGACATCGATCCAGGATTCGAACCTCTGACCGTGCGTGTGATATAGTGCGCCACTACAACACCTTCGCCCGAGCCTCGCCTTATAGCGGAAAAAACTGTCATCAAAAGCGGACTGGTAACGTTCGGCTTCTCAAGGGCTCTAAACTTGAAGTAGATTTAGATCCTCGGAGAAGACGATCAAGTTGAGAACTAAAATTGTTTACCCTAAATACGATCTTGCAAGGCACCGAAATACAACCGTAGAGTAATAGTTCTGCCCCAGTTCATTGTAATGCTAATTAATTTTTATAGGACAACCAGCCATCACAATTACTGACAATACACAACTGAAAATCGTGGAGTTCCCCGCATTAATGAAATTCGAGGAGAAGGAGACACTGATAATTGTAAAGAACAATCCACTGATTCCTCACTCTGTAATTGCTTCACTCAGAATCCTTTGCCAATTCTGTGATATCCAGTACTACAAATCAAGTGGGTTTATTAAGAGCTTTTCCAATGAAAGAATAGAGGTCTTCCTCTTTAAATTAGCCACTAACAAAAGGAGAAGTTGGAATTGTTCCAGAATGCGACGGATTAACTAGCATAGGAAGCGCCGAGGAGTTTGTGAATATGTGTGCCGGACAACCAGTAATCACCGTTAAGGGATCTACTGTTATCGATCAGCAGCTTACCGAGACACAAGTGAATCAGGTGTTCTCTAATGCCTATGAAGTCCATATGTGCCTCAGCGTCAGCAGTTCTCTAATCCAAAATCTTACGTTCCCCAACCTAATGCGATGGAAGAGCTGCCGAAAAGGTAGTCTTGCACTTGTATCCGTAATCCCTTACCAGAAGGTAGTGAAACTACACTGAAACCTTTCAGGTCAACCGGCTCTAAGTGTGAAGAACAACGTACGACTGACTCACCTTGGCTTCCCCTCTTGTACAATGAAGGGATGTATCGACCATGCTGTTATCAGCGGTAATCCAGTTCTATCCCAACAACAACAGAGCACGGTCGGGCAGTGGTGTAACACCTGCGACTTCGGACAAGGACAAGGTTTGTTCGGCTTTGGGTTATCGTGACCTTAGGGCAGTACTGTGGCAATATGTCTGAGATTGAGGAAAGGATTGAAGGTGCAATTTATAAAAATCGAAGCTTTTTGCGAACTTTCGCAGCAGCGAGTACAGGTTGCGTTACAAAAATCGGCCACCTTTAGATAGATGTTACCCATCTCACCCTGCTGATCTTCCATAAATCGTTTTTTTAAGGACCATCAAGATACGCAGCTCAAAATTTTACATTACAATGCAGTAATTCGATAGTATTTCAGGAGGTATGCTCTCAGGTATGTCAGAAGGTATGTCTCAAAGTATGTCGGAAAGTATGTCTCAAAGCATGTTGGGAAGCATCTCTCAAAGTATGTCCGGAAGTATGTCTCAAACTATGATGGAAAGTATGTCTCAAAGTATGTCGGGAAGCATGTCCCAGAGTATGAGTATATCTTCTTGAAGACATTGGCTTTGTTCAATATCATCAATCGTGAATAAAGCAGTCCAAAACTCAGAGTTGTCACTACCGCACATGCTCATTGACACAATGGTGAAGAAGGGTTTCATTCAACCTTCGAAACGAATACCTTCCAAGGCCGACAACTAGTTAATATTAACTCATTCGACCACTAAATATGCATCACCTAATTGGAAATATCGCACGTGCTGCTATCGAATAACGAAATTGAAGATAAAATTAGTGTGAAGTTTTTGGGAAGCGCACTTTTTGCAGTACATTTTGTGAACTACAGTAAAAGGTTTCCCCAGCCCACTCGGCTTATCTCTTTTAGCCGGCCGCCACAAAAGGTGGCACATAGTTCAGGGCTAGGGACAAGTATGTCGAGGAACATCGGCTAACAACACCCCACTCAGCCTCCCCTTTACTCCCATCCCCTGCCGCTTCCGTTCCTCTCGAGTATGTGGACTTACGTGCGTCCGAGAACGCGCGCGGCAAATTGAGCGGCGAGCTTCGAAAACGGTACGGAATGGAAGTTGAACTACTTCTTTGATTTGTTCCTCCCTTATATTTTTTAAAACTTTGTCATGATATTATCGTTTGCAATAACTTATTCGTAACGATTTGAACGACTTCAGCACTTATCACTGGGGCCCAAATTGAAGTAGAGTAGATAAGAGGATCATCTGACCCTAATAACTACTCCGAGTTTCTGCCCTGAAAGTTGGCGTCAGAGTTGCACAAATCGTCACGAACTTTGCCGCGCGCATCCTCGTACGCACATAGTGCACGCCCCCTCCCCCTTCCTTCCTTCGCCGTGCTCTTCACTTGAACTCGTCTACTCTTCAGTTATATTCCTCCACTTTCCTCATCATGCATTTTGCGTCGTCTGAATAACTAGTAGGGGGAAGCAAAAAGGAACACAAAGAACATCAGAAGCGTCACCTAGCAAAGGGATATGCAAGAGAGAAACAGTGATGGTTGTGAAAATCAGCGTCCAAGCCTTCGGTATACAATGGTGTGTGGACATATGTATACACCATCGTAACTTTTTGCACAAGGTAATCATCCCAGCCCCACCGCGCCGTAAAACCATATTCTTTCACCTAGAACCATTATTAAGTGCTGGGTGTCCCAAAATTATGGGCGCCAAAGTTTAGATATTTCTAAGGTAAAAATAATCTATCAAATTCACATTACCTGCTATTAATCAGTTGCATGATAAGGATTCCTTGCAATATGCATGGTTACTCATGTGGAACTCCCAATATTTTTTAGATGAATGAGGTTAATTCAATGCCACTTGCAATCATTGACACGCGACAAATGGAAGGGCATTATGAAATTCCTTGGGATTTTTTATAATAGCTGCATAGGAGACTATTAATCGATACAGAAAAGAAGATTGACTCAGAGACAAACCAGAAAAGGTAGAAAGACCAATGTTTCTAAAGTCAGGACTATCAGAAATGGTCCGTCGCCAGTCGGTCGGGATCCTGGGTGACCCATCAAAATAAAGTCAATGGGCAATGCTTATCGGACTTATCGCGGTGGAAGAATGCATGCAGAAGCTTCATTGCCTTTCGTATGCAGAAATTTCACTTCAATTCCAATCTGAACAGGGACTGCAGGGCCGAAAAATGCAGAAATTCGCAGACCCTTTTGAGTGATGACACGCAACCCTTCATCGTTTTCTCTGGCCAAAAAATTTTTACGATAAAACCATCCCTCAACAACCAAAACGTTCGCGTTCAGGGAAAAAAACATCTAGTGTGCAATCTCTTATAAGAAGGTTGCTACAATAACAGTAAAATGTGCCTTGAAGAAGTCACTGGCAAGGGTAAGACGCTCGTGGTTACTTCGTGCCGGCGTGAAAGTTGACCAAGACCAGTACTCAAACAGGGTACTGATGGACGCAATGAAGCACTGATCTAAGTTTTCTGAAATATCTCGTTATCCTTCCAGCAGGACGCTACTCCAGCCCACAGAGCCGAGCTAGCCCACGAGTGGTGCCGACTACAGCTGCCCGACTTCTTCGGTAAAAAGTAATGGCTATCATATTTTTCAGAACTTAACTCACTTGACTCCCTCGTATGGCCCCTGATTAGAAGAGGACCTGTCGAGTTTTCAGTCCCAGTTTGGAGTCTCGAGAAGTAAGAGTGATGATCGGCTGAGAAGGAATGGAGAAGGTTACTTGCGTTCCACATGTGATCAGGTCGAGAGCAAACTTTGGGCTCTACCCGCGCTAATTGGTTGTATTCTGAAATGTGATTGTTGCAGCAAATGGTGCTAGCTGTTTATAGAAATTCTATCCTCTCTAGCAGATGAGAAGCTTCGAATATATTTCTATGAATCGTCGCCAATAATTTTGGGATACCTTGTACAGGTCAGATCGGCTAACCCTCCACTCCAACTCTCAGTGTTGAATAAAATCGATGCCCCTCTCCCATAACACCTTCTATTTGGTAGAAGTAGGGAATGAGACCCGGCATAAGCCGGGCGACCCGACTGGTATATATATATATATATATATATATATATATATATATATATATATATATATATATATATATATATATATATATATATCCATAACTGAGTCTTACAGTCAGCTTTAGTCAAACGCATGTCATTTTCTACTACTAAACCCTTGGACATTTCCAAATTCTCAAAGTTGGCATTGAACCGTCAATTTTAGGTGTACCCTTCATCCCTCAAAGCTATGCGCAAAGTTTTCGCTTCAATTTATCCAAAGGCAAATCCCCATGAAACTCCATTCCACTTGAAGGGGGATTTTCGTACAGCCGAGCTGCCTTCCTACTTTCGTTAACGTCCCGGGAGAACTGCAACCACCTGACGGTGGGGCAGCACATAAGAAGTTGATCTTCACTTTCCTTGACTTCTTAGTTCTCGAAAATTATTATGTAAATGTTGTAAGCTGTAGCTCATTAGGGATTTCAAAAGTGGTGCCACTAATAGCAGTCTTGAATCTCTGCCGGAGAATTTCTGGAGTTCTACATACTAAGGCCTTAATTCGTCAGCACGGGTCTAGTGAGGGCCAACCTATCATTGATCCGATGATTCCCAAATTGATCCCTGATCAACTAATCAACGTCGGCTTCGAGTATTAGAAACCGCATTCGCACACCACTCCAACATTAGCTGGATTCACATGTCGATTTATAAAGACTGAGGTTTACTTGAAATAGGCAGTCTAACATTGTCAAGATCTCCACTAAAGTGTATATGCATGGCGCATACCGAAAACTCGGCTTCCTTCCCGGCGTCCGTCGAAAGTATGCATCAGTAGAAATAATTGCCAAGCCTACAAAAGTGTTAGCCCGATCTTGACGGGGTATACTCTTATTAGCTGCTTTCATAGTCCGCCGGCTAGCCGGCCGGGGCGCCGGCGCACTGATGCAAAACGAATTAGTTTGTATGTGAGGAACCTACGTCCGTTCTATTTCACGGTCAGAACAAGTCAGAACCGTGAAATAAGATGCAACAGACGTAGATTTCTTACATACGAACTAATTCGTTTTACGTCGAGGATAGTCCGCCGGCGCCGGCCGGCGGACTATGAAAGCAGCCATTCTGAGGCTTTGTTGAATTCTACATATTTCCTGAGCACAGGGTTTCTGTATTTTCTTGAATTGGACTCAATTTTAGTTGTAATCTGCGGTCTGGGACCAACTCTGCTTGCCTCGAAAATTTTCCCTCCTTGATAAGCTCTTTTTTTAGGTCTCCCATGATTCTACAAAGGCTATTAGCATTCATGGCTTCCTATTTCATCTTCAAAATAAATATGATAGTTCCTCAAAAAAAGTGCAAAAATTAATTCTCGCTGCCGTTGAGCAGCATTTCACTTCACACATTGCTGTCTTGCTAGAGTTTCTTATCATGGTTATTTCACTGGTTATCGATCTGACGCCTGTTTAGCTCTAACGCGACGTAGCGTAAAGTGGTTCTATCGGAACAATCTCAGAACATTGAACCTGTGTCCGATATTCCTTGCCCCTTCGATTAGTACCATAAGAGACCCTTTCTCCTTAAGATAGTCTAAAAGGGCTAATTCATCGCTGATAACGAGGATTACGCTTTTATCCTGATTGTGATAAAGTCGCAGGATAAATTCAAAACCGAGCAAACTATGCTGCCTGTTGCAGATGGCATGTCCTTTCAACACATCGCGAGTTACTTTTATGGAAACAACGGCGGAAGATGAAGCACAAGCAGGAACTAACAAAGTGTCTTTGGGACAAGGAGTTACCTATTGACAATATTTGCAGGTGAATACCACTTTCAGCCAGTAGGCAAGGCAATTAACCTGGAATTGACCACACAATCAGGTCTACTTCAAAGAAATACTCATCAAACTGATTCCCTGGATGTCTTCCAATCATGTATGTACATTGTTCGGTCGCCAGGCCAAATAAGATGGAAAGTAAAGTAATAAGAAATTACCTCAAAGCAATACGAAGCATACAAAGGAGCCATGAAGTCGATTTACCATCAGAATTTGCAAAAATTGATGCAAAGGATTCCTGAACATCATTTTTGACAACAGTGGATATTTGTATACATACCTGATAGCCGGAAACCTACCTGTGGTAAAAAGCTGGAATTTAAAACAGCACACACGAGCTACCAGGCAACGACTGAAAGCTACTGATCGATCCCTGTGAGACCTGGTGGGGGTACAATTCTGCGCCGACGTCAGTTATCGAACAAGTAGATCATACCCCCCTGTCGTCCACGAAAATTACTTTTTTCGTCTCCAAGTCGAGTTTTTTTTTTCAGCTACACAAATTACTGGATTGTCAGAAGTTGCAGTCAGAAGAGCAAGGACATCGAGTTGATGATGAACATCTTTTCATCATAATTCATCAATGCTATGAACTTTGGTTCAAGCAGATCATTTACGATATCGATACCGTACGTGTCCTACTCAACAACATAGTACATTGTACGTCATGGCACATTACTTTTTCACATTTACAAACTAGTTGCAGTCACTTTGATAACCTTTTCTATCTTACCGTAGTGAGAAGGTAATTTCCGATTGAATTTTGGCATTCTTTCTTCAGAAATTCAGGAAATGACCACTAACCAATGATTTCTACTACCGTAACCAGCCGGAGATCAAATAATTTCTTTGGTCAAGCCTTGAACCCTGATTTAAGCTATCTCATACTCCGATTTAACTGAGCGTCGATCGATTTATTTTTCTAATGCTGTTATACTGCTTTGTGGGGGAACAAGTAAGTCTTGGTATTACATACAAGGTATAGCTCAACTTGAGCAGAAAAAATTGACCCGATACTACCAGATAGTGAAAGGAACTTACAGTATATCAGCCTCTTCCCTTCCCTCCCCCCCCCCCCTCCCCCTCCCCTCCTCCTTCCCCCGCCCCTTTCCTCCGAAGAATAGGCCTCAAAAAAGGGATCCGAAATAGTGGAGGCATGGAAAGGTTGCTGCTGAGGAAAAGGGCTGCTTTACCAGAGCAGTCGATCTTTTGCGGAAGAGCCTTCAAAACCTCTTACTGATGAAACAAAAACTCTTAAAATCGTCTCTGGACTCGATCGAACTGTACGAATCCTTAAGTTACTTGTTGATCAGATTACTATTCTCGACACGATCAGTCCTCTCGACTTTGTTGACTTCAGGTCAGCCAGCTACTGCAGTTGTTTATATGTTTAAAAATTGTTTCCATAGCAAGCCCGGCTTCCTGGTTTCAGGAAATACCTGACTTCTGCCTCAGGACTTCAGTCGCTACAGTTCAGGCTTTTGGAAAACAG
Source organism: Haemonchus contortus (assembly GCA_000469685.2). Taxonomy (NCBI): domain Eukaryota; kingdom Metazoa; phylum Nematoda; class Chromadorea; order Rhabditida; family Trichostrongylidae; genus Haemonchus; species Haemonchus contortus. Next base: position 263,953 of record LS997564.1, on the reverse strand, counting down.
TGCGCTGTGATCGACGAATCAAAGTACTGTTTTTTAACTTTTGCTTGAATCTGTGTAACGTGAGCATTTATCATTCTATAAATAAATAACAAAAGCAGATGGAGATACTGTATGGGTAAGCGGTGCACTATAGCAGCTTCATGATCCGAGGATAGAATCCGGTGATGATGCTTGCCTAGACCAAACGAGACTTCTATTCTTTCGGTCAATTGATCGGTACCAGAGTGATTTGGCAAGGTAAAATCAACCGCAAGTCATTGTATAGCTCATAAATGTAACAAACATATGCATTCAAACGCCACTACGGTGATGAACAAGAGTCGAATAGACGGCGCATTCTTAAACAGAATTTATCAATGGCGAGTAATTTGTACTCAACTACAAAATATTCAATGGACATAAGTACCTCTTGTCTAGAGAGCACTGTCCGATCTGAAAATAGTTAAGCTTGCTTCCTCGGATAGTGCTTGGTCAGGGGATGATACAAAAAGTGGGCTTAAGAAGCATACCAATGGCTGCTTTCATAGTCCGCCGGCCGGCCGGCCGGCGTGAACGAGGCAGTGCTAGGAGGGATGAGGGCGGCAGGCGGTCGGTCAGCCCCTCACCACATTCTCCAGAATGAATAGAAAGCAAGTCTAGGGAGAACTGTTTGACCTGAGAGGAATGAAACGTGTCTCTCCCGAAAATACCCATTTCGATAAACATGGGAAGATTTGAGAAACGTACCTTCTGAGGTATTAAACACTAATGAAACCTCTCTCAGGAGAAAACAGTTCGAGGTCATTTTACAGGACGCAAATAAGGTAAAGATATCTTTCCAGCATTCAATAAGAGGGGACTTGAGAGAGGGCAGGTTCGTGAACGTCGGTGGGAAGATATGATTGAAATTGAAGTCGTAATTGGAATTATTCAGAATCTAAGATGCTTCCTCTCGAATGGTCAAGAGGTAGGCAACATAAATTTGCGACGAAACATTGATTGTAGTGATGTCAGCACATTTTCGTAGGGTCATCGCACTCACAGAACGTTCTTGAAAACTATGTCGCGTATCTTCTGCCTGTATTCGTGTGCAAAAAGTTTTTTTTTGCGCACGAATACAGGCAGAAGATACGCAACATAAATTCACGGTTCCACTTCATTTCGATCTCACTTTTGGCAAGACTTACCCGACCTTAGATCTAATGATCTTAGATTCTCATCTGATGAAATATGTGTACCCACTTCATTGATAACGCATTTAATCAAATGATCTTCACGCTCTTTATCGTGCCTACGTGACTTTCGGGAGGACACACAAACGGGCATACAACCAGACACGCAAAGTTTCAAACACCCTATCTCGAGAAATGTTGAACTGAAGAATTTTTTCCCAGTTTCAAAGTTTATAGATTTAAGTATTTTTTCTGCTGTTTAGTTGAGTGTGAGTTTTGTCCGCTGTTTAGCTGAGTGAGAGTATGAAAGTGAAACAGAGCTCGAAATCCTTCTTCGACACAACAGAAATCGAAAGCTTCCCTCCTTCATTGATAAAGTTGTAGTAAGTATAACTCTCCACTCCTTTTTTGAAACAAATGAGTTTCCTGTACACGAAATCGGGCACAGAACTAACAGGGCAGTGCAAATGATATTCAGTTAATGTCGTTGGTTACACTTTTGATTGAAAGCCTCGAACTTTTGCTGTTTCTTAGAAATAACTTAGAAATCCAACTGTTAGACAATCAAAGATGATGAGTGATGATAGCTCCGTTATCAGATGTTCTTTATCAATAGGCCCTCTTCTTTACGGAGATATCATTGGTTGAGAATTCCAGATTACAGGTGGTCAATTAAGTTGTGTCGCAAATGACATCGAGCAAAGAAGATCCCTCACTGAATCACAAATCTTGCTGGGTAGCCGTCGTAATCTAATAGTAAGAAACGAACGAAGTTCTAATCTGTCTAACGAATTGCCCTGATGGGTCCCTATCGCTGCATTCACCACACACTTTTGTCACCCTGCTCTACCATCCCGTCTTATCGAATGAAACATAACGAACGGTCAAAGCTACATCGTAGATACCGAAGACGTTAGGATTTTGATTGGTAAGTAGCCTCTTAGGTCCCTTATCTTCTCTTATCAGTTATGATTAATTCTTGTCACCGAGTACCTACGATCCCGCCATATCCTACATCACTTACTAAAATGCTGACGTTCCACTGTTAGTACGAAAAGTGTAATTCTACCTAGTTTGAAAGCTCTCGGTCTACGGGGACAGGAGTTATGAATTTGCGGGCTAAATTTCTATCGCGCACACCTCATCCCCTGTGCATGGAATCCGGTCCCACCACCCACCATAAGTGTTCCAATCCTTACGCCCTTAGTCCTACAAAACTCCAACGCTCTAGGCCCACGCCCTAGGCCGAGTTATGAATTTGCGGCCCAAAATTTGTATCACGTCGCCTCGCCCATTGTGGATGGAGTCCGGTCCTACCACCGACCATAGGTGTTCCCATCCTGCCCTCCATACTCCTGCTAAGTTTGAACGCTCTAGGTCCTCGGGGACAGAAGTTATGAATTTTCGGTCAGACACACACACACCGACACACACACACAAACACCGACACACCAACAGACACTTAGCGATTTATATATAGTAGGATAGAGGATATAGTTGATTTATACAGCAGTTTAGAGTAGCCATCAGTCCTGGTAACTATTCATATGCCACTACTATAAAAATATCAAGTGTTTGGGCCAGTGTAAGGCCCGAATTCCTTCCGGATGTCCAATTGGGGTAATCGATCATTTCCAGCGTCAGATGTGAACTGAGGGCTACTGGACTTGACTCGAACGCAAGATGGTTTATTTTGCCAACAAAATTGCCATAATTCTAGACATCTAACCATTAGTGAGAACAGTTGACTGCAGCGACTCCAGCGCGCTTTGTATCAAGCTGCCTCTTACGGGGTACTGTACTATCACGAGAGGATATCCGTCTTCTGTTCTGTTGCAACAACATAGAAATAACATCTTGATGCAACAAAACACCACACAGCGAGCAATAATTTCCAATCCAAACTTTCATTAACGACATTGAATCCGCTCTTCCAAATTCTCTTCTAAAGCAGCAGTCTCTTCAATTCAATCACAAGGCTTTGTGTTGTTCATATATTTCTGAAGGAAAAAGAAGTAAACGTAAGTCACATCACGAACAAAACAGCTACAGGCGCAGAACTTGTTACTGGACAATTACAGTCATAAGGAAACTCTATATATGCAGTGCATGCATATTGACAAACTCTCAACAGAGATCATACTTGTAATATATAAAAGATAATACACAAGTTGTCATAAACAACACAATCATGAATTGAGTTGAACACATTCTTTCCACTTCCCTTCTGATCGATCAATACCTCCGTCTGCGCTCGCCCTGAATGGATGGTTCGGTCGGAAAGGTCGGAAAAAATAAACTTTTTCCAAAAATCATTGCGGCCATTTTATGCGTACAAGAACTCTAGCCAAGTTAGCGAAGTAAACAAGAAAGCTTGGGTTTGAAACTTGGGTCTGAAACCATGCATAGTGAAGCTTCATGATTGTCTCAGTGAAATGCTGTCAGAAACGACTTGATATACAAATCATAAATTCAATTTAAAATACGTAAAAGAATCAACCACAACTCAAAACCTTTTCTCGAATTTTAATGCCGCATGTGTTATACTGAGCATCTTCTTCAAAACCAAAATAATAATGGTACCTAACTACGTTTGATGATCAATAACGGGACCTGAAGAGCATCGAAACATGGAAAACTAAGAAGTAGTGGAGACTTGGAAAGTTCAGAAAGTTCGGAAACAAACTTCCTTAGTCTCCAAAGTCTTCTCAGTTTTCGAGCGCAACAATCATAGCCTCCCACTACTTGATATTAAGAGCCATCTTTCGAACGAGTATAACCCAAACCATAAATGCCGTTTCATTCGCGCCAAGAATCTTGATCGCAGCTCATAGCATGGCTCCTAATATCAAGTCACGTAATGCTTCCATTGAATCGAAAATTTGCTATCAGCACGCAAAATCCATCTACAAGGCGCGCCATAAATATGGTAACAACCTTACAGATGTACAGAATTTCCATGTTTTGAGATTAATCCAAATCTGCACGTTGTCTTGTGTTTATTATATAACGTAGCTCACATCTGCTTTGGTGCCCTCAATTGCTAGTATTCAGAAACTAGTAAAGCCTCGCAATCATCCGCCGGTCGTTCCATTTTCGCGAGCATTTGAAAAACCCTTTCCGGAATCTCTCATCGTGTCGACTTCCGCCGCACGACAGCCTCCTGTATCGCGGTGCGTGGACCGGCAACGAGAAGCCTTAAGAAGGTTGCCTTGTCTCGATTACGACCCCTTTGCCCCTGCAAACACGTGAAAATAATTACGCTAAGAGAAACCTGCCAAAAACGAGTGAAATGACCGCCGAGTTGAATGTATGTTTCACTTCAATGTAAGTAGTCTACCTCAAAAAAAAAACTACTGAACTCAGATAGTTTTCGGAAGCATCATGAATTTTTGATGACAAAAAACCGACAGAATGTGCACCCCGCTTTGACCCACTTTTCCTGGTACAAAGGTGTTCAGCGTGGAAGAAATATCTAGATTCTAGAGTACACGTATGTTTCTCATTACAAATGGCAAGGAAGTTGAGAAGGGTCAGATCGTTCTCAGTAGCCATTCTCCTAGTCTATGATGGTTCGTGCTGGAATCTGTGCCATCAAAGCGATATCGCTCAACTTTGTCGAGAACAGAATAAAATTTAATTAGAACATTTTCATTTCTTTTGAAGGACACTTCTGAGAAGGCGCTGCTTAGGGTCAAAGATTAGGGCGGGAAAACGATGTGAAAACACTTGCATAATTGTTCACGAATGGAAAAGATCACTACTGCCGCCGTCGATGAGTAACCAAAGTGTCCATGGGCTGTAATCAGCACAAGAGAAGGTTAAATCAGATGAACTTCAATTAGTTGATGCGATGCGTAGTGAATAGTTCACATAAATTCAATCAATCAGTATGTACCATGTATCAATATGAATTGCGCTTTCTGGACAACAATTCTTTTGTTACCATATTTGTGGCGCACCCTGTATGTTACTTGAGTACAATAAATTCTAAATCGCTCGACATCTATTCAAACCCACCCTAATGTCGTTTAAGCAAGTCATGCACACACGTGGCCGGTTCGTATGATCAAATGGGCAGCTGGATTTGTTGCAGGTGATGTCGTATCGACACATACCATGAGAATAGATACATTTCGCACCGGGACAGTTGGGAAAGTTCCTGAAAGCGCACACATACGACGTAGAGCTTTCTGTAAATAATGTTCCAGAGCTCGCACATTATTCGAATGCTGAGCTAAAGTCAGCTTCAGAGAAAATTCGGCAGCTACTACAAAAATAGACAACAAGCGCACCTGCACTTCACAGCTGCACCATGCGGACAACGGCCGACACCGCGAAGAGCAACCGCATCACTGGACGAGGATTTCGTTTTAGACGAGTGTTCGTACATTTTCTTCTTTAGAACCTCCTAAAAGCCATGTTCATGTCCAAATAAGCTATATTACAGAATGTCTCGAAATAATGGACACCAAAATCCAGTCCCTTCTAAAGTAAGAATAGTCATAAACTTCACCTCATTCGCTATTACTTAATGGTAACATGCATGGTTACTGAAGTAAAACTCCCAGTATCCTTTAAATGAGAGGCTCATGCAATCGATGGCATGCGAGAAGCGAAAGGCATCATGAGATTTCTTGGGATTTTCATTATACCCGTACAGAAGGCTATTAAACGATATACACTATACACCTATACAGAAGGCTATCATTAATTAACTTCAATTAAATTGAAGAAGGTACAATCAAGGACGAGCCAGGGAGAGGTAGAAAGGCAGGTTTTCTAAAGGCAGGGTTATAAAATTATGGTTCGTTCGCGGCTCGATCGTGATTTTGGTTCAGACGTCAAAAAGATGTCAGAGCAGCAGCAATTATCAAAGTTGTCGGTGGAGCGGATGTCGAATTAGAAGCTTCACTGCCGTTCCTATAGCATGCAGAAATGTCAATACATTCCCGATCTTCACAGTCCGGGGCCAAAAATTGCAGAAAGTTGCTACCTCACTTTAGTGGAAACAAGCAACAAGCAACCTTCCATTGCTTTTACTGTCTAAGAATTTTTACGGCAAAAACATTTCACAACAAATAAAACGACACGTTCTGGCTAAAGACATCGGCTGTAGAATCTCTCAAGAAAAAGTTGCTTAAAATCAGCAAAATGATGTTTATGACGTAGTCACCGGCAAAGGTGAGGTGCCCGTCGTTTCGTGGTTACGGACGTGGGAAGTGACAGCGACCTGTACTCGAAAATCATACTGACAGACTCTATGAAGCACAGATCCGACTCCGCTTTCTGGAACAGCTCGTACTCCTACAAGCACGACGGTACTCCAGCTCACAGAGCCAGGCTCGCCCGGGAGTGGGGACGACGCTAACTGCCCGACTTCATTGGGAAAGAGGAATAGCCAGCCTGCTTTCCAATTCTTAATTAACTTGACTGCTTCGATGGTCCCTGATTAGGAGAGGATCTGTCGGGTTGTTTGATGTCCTAGATGGTAAGATGCAAGAGTGGCTGGGAAGAAATGGAGGAGGATACTTGGGTGCAGCATGCGAGGAAATTGAGAGCAGACTTCAGGTTTCTATCCGTGATAATGGGAATATTTTAAAATGTGATAGTAGCATGTTGTAATGTCAGCAAATGTGCATATAGGTTCCATTATCATTCTTAGCCTAGAAGTTCTAAATGAGCTGCCATGATTGACGCCCATAGGCCTGGTTTTCGGATACTGGTCAAAAGCCAACTGCACAAAACAAGGACGGCGGTAGTGTCGGCAAATAATATCGTTTCGAAGTTTAAGTATACCTTATAGACATGTCCCCTAAAATCGTCCCACGAAGATTTGTCGAGTTTATCCGCTGGGCCACCAAACTTCTCATCACAGTAATAGCATACAACATCGTGTGAAGCATGTCGAAACAACATATGTGCTGCAAGTTTGGTGACAGAAACCGCGTCCTGAAATGAATTCCCAAGTATCCAAAACAATTTATTACAGTATCAGAATACTAGAAGGGTGTTACAGGTTAACAAAGTGATTTACAAAAATAACCTCTATGAATAAAAAAAAATAAAAACTAACCAAACAATCACCTGTACCAGCCGGCTAAATCGAAAAGAAAAAATAACCTTATCGCAATGGGCACAGGGGATCTTCATGTCATGTGCGCGAATCTCATGCTCAGCAAGCTCTTTAATTGTGTAAAAGCCACGACGACACTTCTTACATGAGTATGGACATTCGTCTTCAGGTAAAAACAACCTGAATATTCAGAGATGTACGAGAAGATCACTACTGTTCTGGCATCAATAAAACCGATAACCTACTCTAAGCCCTCATATGTTCCTCGGCTCGAAGAGCTCGAGCTGCGTGCACGCTTCCTAGGCGGGCTGCGTTTGCGCCTATGACGCGATTTGCGTGGTGACCTGCTGTAACAGAAATTAACCCTACTCAAAAATTGGGAATAGACAATAGAACGGCTGTTTACCTCCGGCTTCGGCTGCTTTCCGAAGAATCGCTATCGCTGTATGTTGGACTCGACCTGCCGGCTTTTCGTCTACGATGTCTGGACGACGAGCGTTTTCGTCGTGGTCTATCACTGTCTGACGAATCCGGAGTAGATGCACTGGCCTTTTTCTTGTCCTTCTCCGTTTCTCTGGCTTTTTCCCTATCTCTGTCCTTTTCCTTCTCCTTCCCTCTTTCCTTTTCTTTTCCTTTTTCTTTTTCTTTTTCTTTTTGCTTTTCTTTTTCCTTTTCCTTCCCTTTCGAAATTTCGTTCTCTACGTGACGCATGACATCTTCCACAATCTAAAAACATTTCTCAACACAAAACGGCTTATAAAAAAGAAGCAATGAGAGCCAAGAGTACTAAGGAAGGGCATCATTCAGCCGATTTTTCATTTTTAGTATGAGGATAAGCGTCCGAAAATCAAATTCAAAAAAAAAGCAGCCACAACACAGCACTTCCCCTTACTCATTTCCACATACAACTTATGATTCTTATCCAATAGAAATTCAACGCAGACTTCTTTATCATCGAGTGGCTACCGAGCAAGGGGTTAAATCTCTACAACTTTTATTACAGTTAAGGGCACTTCTGATGTTCGAAGTCGATTGGTTCAAAGTCTATCCTTACCTTATATAACGCTCGGGTGTCTGTCACTAAATTCTGAAGAAGCACCTCAAACGTCGGGTCAGGCTTGGATTAGGTTGGGCATAGGTCGAGACCAACAAAGCACATATGAGCTTAGCTGAGCTGATGGGCGGGGCGTCCTGACAACGAGAGGTGCTTTCTACACAAGTTAAAAGACGGTTCAACGAGAGCCTGGGAGCCGAAAAGAAAAGAAAAGAAAAGTCGAGTTTGCGATAAATGGGGCGTGGCCATGATAATCAGAGCACTTATGAGCTCGGGGGATTCCCGGTCAAAGTGGCGGAACAGGCACAGGAGTGGGCGGTGCAGTAGAAGAAATTCAAAACTCAGTATCAGAAACCAAGGCGGCTACGCACGCTGCCGCGCGCGCTAGGGGCTCTAGTCATGAGAAACGAAGCCACATGAGCTATTTTCATTATAGACCTTTATCGGATTTATGAGTTTCTGCTCAAACCCCGCCTCCTGTGGGCGGAGTCTGGTCCTGCCACCCACCGTAAGTGGTCCCATCCTGTCACCTGTGCTCCTACAAAATTTGAACGCTCTAGTTCCACTGGGACAGGATTTATAAGTTTCGCTCAGACCCCGTCTCTGTGAGCGGAGTCTGGTCCTGCCACCCACCATAAGTTTTCCCAATCACCCGAGAGAGTACTTAAGTAGCCGGCGGCATACCATAAATAAAAGAAAAATTCTCAAAATCTAACTGCACAGAAATGAAAGCAGACAAGCGATATGAAGCGAAGAATGGGGTCTCGTATGTACACACAAGGCAATAAGATATGAGCTTCTACCGGCTGTATTAGCATCGTGGTAACCTCGAGCAGGGTGCCATTCCCTTCACCTGCTTTTGAGGAGGTAAGACGCGCTGCATAGCCTCCTGGTGTTTAATGTTGTCCACAAGTCCATTATCAACAGTGCCGGTGCTGGGGAGTCCGGAGCTGCTACGCAGCATCGCACCCAATCTAGCATCTACATCCACTCTAGCGTCATTATCGCTCATCATATGCGTTTTACTCTACCGGAGCTCCAAATATTGGAGTCCGGATAACAGGTAGTTGGGTAGAAGGTATCAGCAAACCATCAAATTCCATAGAACGTGATAAAAACACCATGAGAGTATTTTATGGATCTTAAGGAAAATTTTTATGTAATGCGAAAGTTCCGACCCCCCACAAAACCCGAACCCCAGTTACTCGCTACTCGAACATGTAGCGACACGCTTACTATTACACCAAGCCGCCGTTGAGAAATGTGGCACATCCATGTAATTTAGGTTTTCTTATGTTAAGCTCTCTGGAGCCACTCTCATAACTCCGTTCAGAGAAACGCTCGGCAAATAGAGGAAAGAAGATTCAAGCTCAGCATCCAAAAACACGTCCAGCGGTGTAGGTCTCATTCCAAATGGCCGCTTCGACTTCGGATCCTTCCCTGGTTAGCTTTGAAATTATTGCGATGAATAGGTGCCAATAACTTTCGTACACCCCTTGAATCGAAATCGTCGCCGAACGAATTTCTAATTCTATGCTTGGATCTCCATTAATGAGTCACCAACAGAGCATTGAATACCGGCTCTATCGAAAAACACTTATTAGCAGTTGATCTGATGTTTTGTTAACTGTTGTTATACCACCGCAGAACGCGATACGAACATCTCTCAAGGTCGGCAAGTCAAGGGAAAAACTTCGGCCTCAGACGGGATTCGAACTCAACTCGGAAAGTACAAGTACGGGTTCCGTCTGAGACCAAATTTCTGGTTATTGGCACTTCTTTAGGCGCGTCTTTTTCAATTTAGAAAAATAAACAATACTTTATTCAACTCCGATGTGAGCCTAAGTTATGGACTCTGATGGTTTCAGTAGCATAAGCAGATTTCTCATCTCATTCGTCTACATTTCGATGGATCAACCACCATACTCGAACCCTCCACAACATGCATTTTGATAGCGCTCGAGTGCTTTGTATGAGAGTCGAAATATTCCGAATTTCTGTGGAAATATTTGATTTTTCAACCAGTCTGAGAGAAATGCGGAAGAATATATTTACCTCATTGGGAGGATGTACTGCAGAACATTTGCTCTCCGATTCGTTGGCTGCGGCACTACAATCTTCATTTTTTGCGCTCTCCGCTACGACGACGGCTTGTCGATGCGAATTCGGCCCGTCGGCGTCTTTTTCGAACTCGCCAGGCATGTAGATCTCATCGTAGCTTATTTCCTCGCACATCGCCTTATAAAGTGATTATACAGTATGTGTGGGTGTTGCTCAATAATCGAAGAATTTCAGGAATCGATTTGCTGATTGCACCCGGCGATGTTTTCAAATACTGCACTTTAAGAATACAGGCAAATATAACGAAACAGCAATAATGCGGATCCATTCAAAGTATATACTGCATTTGTTCATTTTTGCTGTAAAACCTTAGTTCAAGTTTCATCTTAACATAGGCTGCTCGCAAAGGCGCTTTTATCCAATCAATAAGTACGTTTTACACTGCCACTGCGCTCTCGAGTAGTGGCGAAGTTCGACAACGATAAGTCTGGCGAAAAATCCGATAACGAAACTGATCGAAAGTTGTAGTATCCACTCAATATAGCTGAACTCATACAATTATTAATAGAGAATTGTACCTATAATGCTTCAAAGGAGTAGCATCCAAACGGTTTTCGGAGGAAAACGTTTACCAAAATCCATAAGCATACCTTTTTGAATAATATTGGTTAACTACTATATACATGATAGCCGGGCGGAGTGTCATAACTAGGTTTATATGCGAATAAAACAAAAAAGAATAACGTTGTACCATCAACGGCGTTGCTGAGTGATAGAAGCTGTGAAGTGAATCACACCGGATTCTCCTCTAACCGGAATCATTGATAGCACAGCATATCCATTACATGTACTACTGGTAAGATTAACGCAATAGATTGAAAATACAGCAAAGGTAACTCACTGCAAAGCATGAAAAGGAAAGAAAGAAGAAACAGTTGACAGATTGACTTAACGCACTGAGAACCACACTCCAGAAAGCCTGGTAGAGGTTGTTTTTTTTTTTCATCAACTCACGCTACGTTAGAGAAAAAAAGACATAATTCATCCAATTAGATTCAACCAGCCCGCCGGTAAACCACCTCAAAGCCTTGGAAGGTGGCTTTTATGTCCAGTTTTAATTTGGTTCATGCGACATTAATATTTCTATTTTCTTTCTAATTCTGGAACTTCATTCTATGCTCTAATGCAATGCTCCGGTATTCTTCAGTCATGCGTGAATTTATCTTAACCGAATTGCCGCTCCGCCTTCCAATATATGGTTAGGTAGATGTGCGAGGAATTGGAGGGATGGCGACCTTCTTGGCTTGAGTCCTCCCTGTCCCTCCGCCCGATGTCGTGGTTGATCTCGTCCTTCATGCATTAAGCTGCGCACAGCAAGACCCTTTACGTTATGTCTAACCAGGGAAGGATCCAAGAAGTGGCCTTTTGGCATGAGACCTATATTGCTAGACGTGTTTCCGGATGCTGACCTCAAATCTGCTTTCCAAATTTGCCTAGCGATCCTCTGAATGGAGTTATGAAGTGATTTTAGGTGAGGCCTAACATTAGCGAACTTGAATAAGATGGATGTGACAGGTCTACCAGCGGTGGCTTGGGATAGTGGTGGAGCTCGAGTTTTGGGGGAGGCAATAATTTTGCACTGTAGTGAATTTTTTCCCTGTATTCTAGAAATTCCTTTGATGTTGATTTCATCGCGTTCTATCACCTTTTGATGGTTGTGGTGACAAGGTTCTCACCCAAACTTTGCAATATCGCTCCGATATCTCTCATGTTTGTTTACGCAATATTTACAGTGAGGCGAGTGCGGTGTAGTAGCAGAGGGCGCCCATCACACACGGATGGTTCGGAGATCGAACTCCGTTCGGGCCAACCAAAACTTCCATCCCTCCGGGGTCGGTTAACTGGTACTAGACTCGCCTGGTTGGATAAAAGCTCTGACCCGTACATTGGGTGATAACCGCGAATCACTGCTAGGTCACATACGCATTCTACATGCCACCAAGTGAGGGGCGCAACCCAAAAGCAGAATCGATCAACGCCAAGGCTTGATTTTTTCAATCCTCTATATTCACGATGAAACTCAAAACGATAGGCACAGTACGCAATCTCTGGCCCCACGAGATCTCAGAGAAGTAGATGAAGTAGTGCGGCTCCTCTCTGTAACCATCCACTTTTTCGCTATTATACCTTGCCTTTTCATTGATTGTCCCTAGGTTAGAAGTCTTTTGTGGTTTTAGAGTGTGAACGATCGGCTTCTCCGAACACTCACCACCACAAAAACGGATGAGGGTAAAGAACATTCCTACTTGTACACTGAGCTTAAAACAGCCAACATAGCTCATTTCTTGGCCGTTCGAAAATATGATCGTGATCTCACGCACGCGCATAGCTCGCAACCTGAATTTTCGCTTATACACTCGTGACTTGGCTTACTGTCACCTGCCTACTTTCAGTTATGTGCCGTTAAATTTGAAGGTATTCTCTTTTACGCATGACACGTTACCTGCTACTCAGGCAATCACAAGGTCACTTTGACACGCCTGCACAATTCTACTTTCTCCTTTCAAAAAAAATCAAGTGGTATTGCATGATTTGGGCAAGAATATTGACAACAAACCCATCTGAAGGTCGATCAAAAGGTCGCAGAACGCGATGAAATCAATATCAAAGAAATTCCTTGGCTTTTAGAAAAAACTACACAATGCAAATTTCTCGCCTCCTACAAAACCCGAACCCCAGCCTCTCGCACATGAAGTGCCACCCTTACCAGTGCTCCGAGCCAACGCTCTTAGACTTGTCACATCCATGCAATTTAAGCCCCCTTATGTTAAGCCTCACCCGAAACCATCTCATAACTCCGTTTAGAGAATTGCTCGGCAAATTTCGAAAGCAGACTTAAGATCAACATCCGGAAACACGCTTAGCATTAAGGTCGCATTCCAAACTGCCACTTCGATTTGGGATCCTTTCTTGGATTGAAGACCAGGACTCGCTCGAGGAAATACCGGCCTACCGAAAGGGAGGCGTCCTGACGCTCTGCCTCGTGATTTCGTCACTACCATCGGATGTCGACTTATATGGTCCAAATCTCTCGCCTAAGTTTTCTACTGCTCGACGAAGTTTTGCGTAAGAGCCTCCATCATTTTTTAATCACTACTTATATAAATGTCTATATATGACTGATAGTTCAACGGCACGTCTGCAGGTCTGAACAGCTAAGAGTAGGCTACCTCAGTTCTCTCTGATCCAGAGTGGCTATAGCCACGATGGTGAAGACTCAGGACTGGCCCTGGCAAGGCAGTGTTGAGACTCCAGGGAGCAAGCTAGGTCAAACAACAATAAAACAGCCCCAGTACCCTGCACACTGGGCCCAGCCGCCCGGCGTCGGACGGAATGGCGAACGAAGAGGGGTGAAGAAATCTCGGGCTGCGCAGGACGCCTTGAATTTTGTACTATGACAGCAATACCTACAACACGAGAACAATCTCTTCCAACGCCGCTCTCCATGAGCTCCTCGATGCAGCTACTAATATTATCATGTGATTTTGCTGCAAAAAACTAAGAGCAGGAGGACCGAAATACGACGAATGAATGATGGAACGCTCATCACTCGAGGTGAAAAGCTACAATCGCGAAACGTCAGCGGCGTTGCCCGCACCCATCTGTCGTCCATCCCATCTATTCACGAGGTCCTGTCGCCTCGCTCTGCCATTCTACGCTTATGACATACGCACCTGAAGATTTCTCTATCGTCAACTGCCACTTTACACGGGGCCCCTTCTTCCACCCATGAGAGGCGCTGAGTATTCCTTAAGGAATAACACAGTAACCTTTTTTATCGTGAACCGTGCCTTTAAGCTTGGCGAAGCACAAGAGAAGGAGTTTAGTATAGGAAGGTTCAGAATGGGGGGAAAGAATGAGAACGTGAAACCGTCCAGCTGGACTCCTGTCCGTGGCTTCCTCAAATTCCTTGGGAAGTTGAATAGAGACTTGGGTATGGGTACATACGTGCATCCGAGGATGCGCGCGGTGAGATCTTTCCTGGTGAGACTATGCTTGCTGGGCCTAATGAAGCAAGGAAGAAGGTAGGGCTGAGGATCACCCAACCAAGACACAGTTCATGAAGAATGCTTGGCTGACGAAGGTCAAATTAAGATCGATGGTGCACCCATCGAAGAGACTTCTTTCTACGTTAATTCGGTCATTCCATGAATATGGACAAGACATGAGGGAAGAACTGGTGGGACGGCAGAAAGCAGCACGGCAGCCTTCGGACCTTTGAAAGGGGGCACCAACCATCTGGCTGACCCGGAACTTCGCGCTAATCTGTTCGATTCCCAGTTCTTCCTGTGCTCTGTTACGGGTCGGAAGTTCAACTGGCTCACTCAATATCGAGTCAGACTCCGCAGCTCCGATATGCGCTAGGTGTATCGACTCCGCGAACCGGTGAAACACATGAAGCACACAAAATTTCGGTGGGTCGGTCATATAATGAGAAGAGATGATGACAGATGGATAAGAAAAACAGTCGAGTGGGCTCCCATAGGGTCATCACGGTCTAAGGGTAGGCCTGCTGCGAGATGTGGAGATGTGCTTGTCGTGAAACAGCTGCGACAGCAGCTGAACGACGCCTCACATTGTCATCTTCCTCGAATTCTGTGTCTACCGTGGATGGCGATCGTGGAAGACAGAAGCGAATGGTTTGTTACGCGTGCTCGCACTTGAGTGAAGACGAGCCGTATAAGTATAAGTAATAAGTAATCAGATTTAACAGTATTTTTCTCTAGAGACATGGCGATCAAAAACAACTCAACCGTTGCTCTTTCACTGAAAATTCGAGTAGCTGTCAAGAGTAAAGCTCTCATTACGTACTTTCGATTTTTGACCTGCTCTGAGAACTACGAAGTGAAAAACCTTCATGCAGCACGTGTGAAATTAGTGGTATTTCAAGCTACGCTAACTAATGTAAGCAGTCGAAGCGCAATCAAAAGTGCACCGGAACCATAGCAGCCAGTTACTATGGCACCTAGTCGATAGTCAGATGTTCATACAATCCTGGTGTATGAGAAAGAAAGTGACTCAAGATGCGGTACACCTTGAATTATGTGGATTGCTAGCACATTGCGTTTGAGAGTTTCCCTATTGTTATACCGAGTCTCAATCTCAAGTGACTATGAGAACCTAACACGAATAGAAGCGACCATAACCATGGCAGATATGGATAGATCGATACTAATCAGACCTACAGAATACGGAAGGAAAGTTTAGAGAAGGCAAAAAAAGACGAGTGTAGAGACTTAAAAAGAGCTTGAGTGGATTTCAAAACCATCACCTCACATTTGAGGGTAGCCTTTAACAGCACAATTATTTACTTTGATCCTCTCCCAAAACCTAAGATCATCACTTCCACCCTATAATTTCCTTGTCTCACTCTAACTAATATGCTAAGCAAAGACCATCTGTTTTATTAGTTATGTTAGATAGGTGCAATTACGGTATCACCGTGGCAACCGCTAATAGTGAGAATGGCTCGACAATTTCTGAATCGTCTTCCCAAGACACAAGCCCTAAGACGAACATGAAAAATTTTAACAATTGGATGATTCCATTAAAGCAAAAACTAAGTAGTGGCTAGCGAACAGGAGATGTTTATGGTGGAGATATTAAAATATCGGCATGGCTTTTGACTCAGAACTTACGAAAACATCAATGTTCGCGAGTATGGCCATACGGCCAAACAATATAATAACGACTGAAGAGTAGGACAGAAATCCAGCCCGTCCACCAACTAATGAAATTAGACAGCAAATTAAGGTACCCGAAGCGCACTTACCTTCACTTCTCATGAACACTTCAAAACAAGTTCCTCATCATAAATGTTAGGTTCTTTTCATTTCATGGATGCAATATTTGCTGAACCACTTAATAGCTTACCGATCCGATATATTAGGTGATAGGCTATATTTGATAGAAGCCAATATTTAGTAAATACGATATGATCCACCTAAACAAAGCGACGTTTTCGACATTCACAAACGAAGGCATAGGAAATTGAATTGAACGTCGAAACGAAAACACTGAAAGAAAGGTAAAGTGATTGTTGCCATGGTGATACCTACTAGCATGAAGATAATGAATGGGTTGAAATGGTTGAATGACGCTACTCTAATATAAAAACAAACGAATAATTGCGCCCATTGTTTCTGCATCTTGATTGAAGGAATATTCGCCTTTTTGTTTTCCAGGCTACACTATAAATCCATCTCCCTGCGGTGCATGTGCCTTTATCACATCCTAAAAGCGCAGGTGCGCCTACCGCTGTCTCAGAGAGATGGAGTGGGTAGCTGTCCAAAACTCCAGATGAGAAAGTAACAGTAGCTAAGATCAAAAAAGGCCGACGAAAAGTAGGCTAGCTATGAGCGTGAGCTGCTATGGCTCATTTTTATACTAGAAACAACACAGTGGGAGTAGTTTCCTACCACTTCTTCAGACCTCCAGGAGTGAGCACAATAATTTGAAGACGCTACATTATGCAAGAGTTTTCCTTCCCCAACGGTACCTCAGCACAGCTGCAGGCAGGAATTCGCCGCATAGATGGTTTTCGTAAACAGCAGCACAACTATATATGCGAACTGGACACACGTTGGAACTCGTTGGAACTGGATACATTTAAAATCAACGTCACTCTTTTTAAAATCACCAAAAATTTACGCACTTGCATTATGAAGAGAAAGGTTACTCCCAGACTTTAACGACACAACCGATGAGCGCGCGTTCGACTGTGGTGTTGCTGTCTATGTGTTGACAACACTGGACGCCTATGATTACGCGCCAGTGTTGCCAAGAAGTGGCTAACGCCGCCGCCGGTCGGGTGCACGCTCGCACGCCTATGCGCTCGTCGGTCGCGTCGTTTAAGGCTGAAACCGGCTGGACCCTCCTGCCGCTCGTACTTTTTGACGGCTCTAGGGCAGGTATGAAGAGGCGTGTAAAGTGATACTTCACCCATAAAACGCTTAAAGTGTGTCAATGAAGTATTACATCATTGGTTGGCAACGCCACTAACTGCTCTCAGGCATTGACGCTTCTACCTGCGTGTGTGCCGGCACGCAAAAAGAATCGCAGGTAGAATCTTGCGTGCGAGCAAGCAAGTGCCTATGCGATCGGCTATAGACAGGTGTTAACAACTACCTGCGATTCTACCTGCGTGCAGGCACGCTCGCAGGTAGAATCGTCGAACTCTGAAGACAGCCACTAACATTCGATTGTTTGTGATCGAGTCGCTTGCAGGTAGAAAAAAGAAAAACCTTCATATGAACTTGTCTTCAATATGCTTAAAAAAAGCACAATACTAACAAGAACGCAGTGATAATATTCCAAAAAAGCATAGATACCTTTTTCTTAACGCCATCCGTAGGATTTTCTTTCTCCTCTGCTCCCTCAGCCTTCACCTCTTCCTCGTTCCTCTCAGGTTTTTCAAACGATGGAGGTAGTGGTATATTATCCATCTAGAATAGCGCTTTATGGAATATCTGAAAATTGCAAAATTCACATACATATTGTCCGAAAATGGGGTTTGACACGACCTGCTCCACGTCGACAGTTACATTTCTTTAGCTCCCACCGTCACAATCAGAATTATACTTTCCAGGTTTTTTGTGGCTTACCTCACAGAAATTCTCATTCCCGATACCTAATGCGTCTCCGTCCCATGAAAATCGATGTCATCGCTCTACAAATCTCAGTGACACGACAAGCGCAAAGCGAGCCTTTTGCGAAACGTGGGATGAGAGTAATGAGTAGCGTTGTGATCAATGAAAGTGGCTTTTTGAGAACGAGTTTACAAGGATTTCAACAAAATGGTTTGTCGTATGTCTACACGATCGCTAAAACTCTTTATCGAAGGCGTCAACTCTTCTTTTCCCTTACGAAAGCTACTAATCTTACCTAAATCTTGACGCATCTCCTTGGTACCTCGGCCCTATATAAAAGTCCCTTACCTACAGGAAATGATTAAGAAGATAATGCTACCCAACAACTTAATAGTTTAGAGATTACAAACGAAGTATAGTCACAGGATGTCCCTCTCTCCTACAATAGCAACAATTTAGTGTAGCCACAAAAACTGGCGAAATGGAGCCCACAAACTTCCACGTTGTCTCAAAGTGAATGATGTGAAAGTCGGATTTTCGTTCTGTGGCGAAAAAACGGTAGATAACAAAAACGTCAAATGAGAGCAAGCTATCTACTTGTTCACTGCTGTAGAAGAGCTGAATAGAAAAGGGAAAAATTCGATCGCAAACACCCCAAGGCCAGAAGTGTGCTCACCAATAGACTTATCTCAGCTTATATTCATACGCAAACCGCACTATTCAGGGTGCCCGCTCTTCTCTAATTCCACACTAACCTCATTACTCTCAGAAAGAAAACACATAAGAAAGGAACAAAATGAAAACAGGCACAAAAGATGAGGGACGAGTTTGACGTTCATAAAGAGGAAATACCACAACACATTGGAATGTAAAATGATTAGCAAAGCATGAATCAGAAATTGAAGCGCTCACGAAAACAGCAACCGCTGACAAACATCACCGTCCTGGATACAGGTCGCGTTGATCGTACGAGATTAGATAACATTGAACGGATCGCAATTTGTCTAATCTAATTGAACATCGATTTTGAAAACAACTATTGTCGTATCTGAGTAGAAAGGAAGCACTGGTTGGGAAGAATGTATCTGACAAGCTCCTGGCAACCAAAAGCATGCAGCAATGCCACATCATGATTAAAGTAGGGCTTTTGTGCTAGGAAAAAATGGAAAATGAACTATGTGTGTGGAGAAACTGAAGTGGTTAGAGCGTAATGAATAAAAAAAGAGGATCCCAACAGAAAATCCCATTGCATGACCGTAAACGATGCTTTTACACCTCTAAACATGTTGCGAAAGCAAGAGAATTCCACGATGCAAACAAAATTTCAGACTTCGGATTCAGGAACACTGCCCACAAGCTCTGCTGAGAAGTTATTCTCGAAAGTGGCATGAATTAGAGTTACAATAGTTACTAGAGTAGTACCATCTCACTCGAGAAGAGGGATTGCGGCCGTGACACTTATCTTAGAACTCAACCTTCATAAAGTTAAAATGTTCTACTTCAGAGGGGTGTTCATGAGAATGAGTAGGACTAGAAAAGCTTCAGAATATAAATGCAAGAGTGTTGAGAACGGTAGAGAAATCTGTGTTAAAATGTTTCAATACTGCTGAAGTAAGAAACTTAACCTGAAAATACACCAGTATGGATTTCGCGATATAGACTGTAATACAATACCCAGAATAACCTTAAAGATTTCGTTGTTGATAAAGAGCTAAAATTCAGAAAGCCGAAATATAGAAGAGCACATCGGATTCGGATAGATTTCCTCTGCACTGCTGAAAACTGGTAAATTAAGCACCCATTTCCTTGCCTGCAACAAAGCATGTATCCTCACTTCATTTAGTAAGATATGACCAAAATAAATTCCTCTGTAATTGGTTGATATAAAATCGCTCTGAATTATAATAGGGCATGGAATGAATACTATAACGAAATTCTGAAAGGTATAGCATATTACAAATACTTTCTGAGACCAATTCATCAGCCAACTAGGAAAGCACGGCTGCGGTGGCAAGACACTTATTGTCAGAACGGATATCATAAAAGCAGATTAACATCTTAGCTTGAAGCTTTGCATGAAAGGTGAGACCTTGTCAAACTTCTCAGTTTTAAATGAAAGAATGAAGAATCACAGGAAAAGTAACTAGTGAACCCACCTCTATTAAAAATTACGACTCAACTTACTGATCAATGAATTATAACTACTCATATAACTGAGCAGACCATGGGTTGTGGTGACAGCGAGCGTTTATTTTTTGAATTGGCTATGCCAATAGTTTCAGTGCTGGGGCACTGCACTTTCTATAGATATTGCTAGATCACTAAGACACTAGGCGAAAAAATACGAGTAACGAAAGCAGCCAATTGTCTGATATCCGATACATTCATAGTATAACTGCTGTTGATAAAAATAAGAATGTAGAAATTCGTGTGAGCATCACCTTCTAAACAGGGCCATTCTACTGAATAATAAGGGTTCACTGAAAAATGATTCAAGAGGATGTTGGACCGATGATGCTCGCCACACTTACTAGCGATACTATGAAAAAGGGTCTGTCGAAAGCAAAAAATGAAATGAATAAAAATCAAAATGTACACTAGAAAAATGTCACAGAAATCTTCCACCGTTATGCGGAATATATGATCAGTAACAGTGAAACATAGTAATGTTTTATTAGATGTATTTTTGGGATGAAAAAGAAAACTACTTCAACATACCACTGATATTGGTGCCAAGCATGTTACATTGCCCAATATTTACAAAAGCTGAATCGGGGATCGGTAATTTTATTGCTTCACGATATACTTGCGTGGTTAGCGTGAATGAACAAATAATAGACTCTGATTTCGTATCAGCAGCCACGCTGATGAGCATTCGACAGTTCCGAATCGTCAGAAACTTTGTGGTTCTTGATAATCTTTGAGTGGCTGTTCCTTTGTGCTGCAAGAAACAAACGTTTATAGGGGGCAGGCGAAAACGAGGCAAGAACGAGTGAAAGGGTCACTAGAAGTGCACGGCACAATCACTGCTAAGTTTCACGAAACTGACCGACTTTTCTATCCATAACCCGGTAAATCCAAAATAAAGCACGAGATGTATAATTGAGGCAGTTCACGGGAGTTAGAGCATGGTAATCCGATAGGGTTGATAGAGCGACATTTATAACACGAAAGGAATCACAGCTTTGCGATCTCTTGGATAATCAGGAAACTTGCTCAGGTACCACCTGAAAAAAAAACAAGGCTGGGGATATCATAATAGACAAAAGAAGAGCAAAGCATTGTTACCCTCTAAGACCATCCAGACTAACGCCCCTCTACCAATAATCAAAC
Organism: Haemonchus contortus; assembly: GCA_000469685.2. NCBI lineage: Eukaryota > Metazoa > Nematoda > Chromadorea > Rhabditida > Trichostrongylidae > Haemonchus > Haemonchus contortus. The sequence continues at coordinate 242,629 of LS997564.1, read as the reverse complement.
TTTTCGATTACCCCTCCTTCAATACTTGCAGCTATAGACGTTTTTAGAGGACTCGTTGGCGAAAGCGGCAACTTGAGAAATACTAAATCAAGTCCACGAGTCGTGATTATTACAAACAGTCATCCCGCAGGACGAGTCCTCAATGGAAGCTGTGAGAGTCTAGTGAAAAAGGAATAGAGATGCAAATCTGTATCGCACCCCAAGTCTTAACCGCTGTCTCCGCGTATTTGTCAAATTCTGTACGTCAATAACGACTAAGTGAGAGTAGGGATGAATTCAAAGCTTCTGATGAAATTTCCCAATTTCTTGACGCCCAAATGACGCCCAGACCCACCTACCGCTAAGCTAAATTGATGAATGACTGAGCGAACGATCACTACCAATGCTTACGCAGAGCCTATATTCCACACAAGAGTGCAACAGAAGACCAGGTTACGACATATTTCTATTATGAACTTACTGGTGATGCTGGATTGCTCGCGGTCCAATATTGCAAGCAGTGAATATGGCAAAAGCCATTGCCGGTAATGAACCTGACATTATGGCGAAACCAGCCCATTCGACTATTTCACCAACAAAATTTGCACCAGAAACGTATTCGAACAATCCGCCTGCAATTTTACAAGATACAATAATTCCACTTCTGTTCAGAAAGAAGGCAGACATGACACGCAAGAGAACGGGTGAAACTGTATTCTACAGCAGCTACAATACCCTAATCTCCCAGATGATAGTGACAGGACAACGTAGAATCCTAACATAACCAGCTTTCACACTTTCTAACGGATATCTAACTTCACACACCTCGCGGTATTTTGTACCCCGTTTCACCGGGTTTTCGAAGGCTTCGGAGAATGCTATCCGAGTGAATATTGATGAACATTCCCATTGCAAACATTGACATGCCTGCAATGTTAGATACATGAGACCACGCGCTGTTCAAAACTGAGCATGTGTAGGTCTTACCGATAAACGTCAAACAATTTGAAAAGAAGCTGGAAGGATCGTAATACTGACCATGATAACTACCCTGAAACAGCGAACTATTTAAATGAAGTCAACCCATACCATATAGCACCAAACCTGTAAATAGCCATTCCAAGTGCAGAAAGCAATCGCAGAAAGACAGATAAACCATGGTGAGCCGTTTCCAGATTTTAATTGAAACGGGTATATGAAAGTCCTCAAAGACACCGTTACGGAATGATGCCTAATCAATAATCAATAAACTGACAAAAACAGAAGGTTAGTAAAGATCACGAGAAGAGCGCGCGCCGCACCGCTGGTATAGCAGTGGGGCATCTTTGCCGTCGGTGCATGCGCGTCTACTGCTTTTGTTGGAAATAAGCAGTATACAGTAACCACCAGGCAAATAGAAGAAAGCATAAGCAGTATACAGTAACCTCCAGGCAAATAGAAGAAAACAACGGGAAGCTGGGTTAGGAGTAGCCAAAGGGGAAATGGAGCGTATGCCCGATCTCTCCCACAATAAAATTCCCGTCTACTTGGCATACGACCTGCTACTGGGAACACCACAAGTACAACTGCCGCTTCAAAGTTCCTGCTCGTTAAGCTATACAGGACCGGTCACATTTGACCGATAAAAAATAAATTGGACGCACTGCTGTGATCTCTTCGGTGAGGAATCTCAAGGGCGAGCTCAACAACATACTTCCCTAAAATTCCATAGATAAGAGCGGGTGAGCCTACCGGTGAAAAATGAATTGGAAAAAATTGAAATTGAATGCAGTCACCCCTCTAACTTGATGAATGGATAAATTAAACTTCGAAGAAGAAGTTAAGAAGAAGCCCCGCCCCTCAACTCTAAACCCCGCCCACTTAATAAACAATTCATGTAGAAAAACTGCGATTTTTACGGATCGCTGTTTTTCCACATGAATTGTTTATTAAGTGGGCGGGGTTTAGAGTTGAGGGGCGGGGCTTCATCTTAACTTTTTCTTCGAAGTTTAATTTATCCATCCATCAAGTTAGAGGGGTGACTGCATTCAATTTCAATTTTTTCCAAATCATTTTTCACCGGTAGGCTCACCCGCTCTTATCTATGGAATTTTAGGGTACATACATAATCTATAGGACCCTTACTATACATGAAGCTCTCGCGTCTGTCTGCCTGTCTGTTTGCAGAAATACATAACTCCTGTCCCCGTGGGCCTAGAACGCCCAAATTGGTAAGAGTATAGGCGTCAGCATGGGAACACCTATGGTGTGACAGGGCCAAGCTACGCCCACAGGAGACAGGGTTTGTGCGATGTAAATCTTTTAGCGGAAAATACTAACTCCTGTCCCCTACCTAGAACGTTCAAATTTGGTGGGAGAACTGTAGAGGATGGGAATACTGACGATGAAGAGGCCATTGAAAGCAGAAAACAGTCAGCAATTAAATAATAATGCCTTCGTTATTTATGTCTAACTTTAACTTTTAAATATGTCTCATTCGACAATAAGAGTAGGTACAGTGATAGGGACCGATTAAGGGTACTGAATTATGTGAAAATTGGTTCACTTCTTGCTATTAGACTACGACCCGCTATCCAGCTGAGTCTGCGACTCGATGAGGGATCACGACTTCTTCTTGCTTCGATATCATTTTTGCCAAACCCGTTGGACCGCTTATAATCTTGGATTCTCATCTAATGACATATCCGCAGAAAAAGTAAGCTTCATTGTTAAGACACTTGATAATGGAATTATACTGACTTGACAACATTTAAGAGTACAATTCAAGGCTTTGTTCGCTTACCAGTTGAACCTTCAATGAATCATTATTTCTAAGATGAATGATCAAGATTTCTAAACATAGGCTAAGCATCGAAACATTTTGAATACCATTTGACTGCCCTGTTAGTCTTCTGTCAAATCTCCTACCCCAAAAGCATTATTTGTTCCAAATAAGGAGCGGCCGCCGGTTTGTTGACCATTACAGTCATAAGAAGTAGGGAAGCTCGGCGTCAGCTTGACGGCCCGACTGGTTAGTTATATGCGCAGTAGGGGCCACCAAATAGATAGAAGGATAAAAGATAAAGCCTCTCAGTTCTTTTTGGGGAAGAACAATGAATGCCGCGCGGAGGAATGGAAGTGTGAGCGACGTGGGCAAGTATCGATTCGAGATTCGACACACTTAATGCGCTTGTTTGATAAAGTGCCATCGCCACCACACCCCTTATGCCCTGTGTGATTCGCATATGTTAATTTTTCACACGATTCCACAAATTCAGCTCCACACAAGCTCCATTCGGCACTTGAATCGAACTAATTTATAGTTGTTGTTTACAACCTTATTTGGGACAATTAACGCCTTCTCAATGCGTTGAGACCTGCACCACAACGATGAATTCCACGGCTTTTGGCCCCATTGCATCGGTTGATCAGACGCTCATGAAAAGCTCCATGAAGTAGGAGACTACTGAAGTTACGAGGAGGGATCAAAGTGAAGGTGTCTATGTTTATTTGAACTGCACTCCTTCTTCAATCTTTGAATCGCCCCACCTGAGAAGCTGTACGTGAGGAACCTTAATGCACTAAGCTAAAGAAGCTTTCTAATGGAAGAAAAAGACTACCTGTTAAAGTAGTGAATAATAAAAGCAGCCAGTACTATAAAACCAGCAACACTTCGACATCCGACGATGTAGTAAACAGGTATAACAAATGAAGGCAGCTCCTGTATAAACCATGCATATCGTGTTGGGATAGTAAACTGAAATTGTAAACTGAACAGCGAACATAACTCAACAACAAGCTTAGGAGAAAAATGAAATATGTTAATGGTATCCTTAGAGGATTCTTTTTAAAGGACTCAGCAAGCTTTCTAGATAACTTTGGCTGTTGTACTTTTTGTTTTTATCATGTCTTTATTTTTGTATTCCTCCGAAATGGGAAAAGGCTCAATTATAATTGACAGGCCAGGATCATAAGACTACCTAGGTGAAAATGTAGTTGGGGGAGCGGGGGCACCCATCCGAAGGTCAGTATATCAAGAAATGAACTCACTCTAACGTGTTAGTCCTTGTTATACTAGCACTGTATCGGATGCGTAGAGGATGATGGGAACCAACCACCTTAGCTCTTTTATGCGATTTCACCTGAGAAAATTTAGTTTCCCAAATAAGCCTAGGTAGGGTAGGAGCACCTGGGCGCTGAGGTGATTACCTCCTGCAAAAAAAAAAGAAAAAAAAGAAAACTTAGCCATCGCGGTGCTCCTTCCCCACGAAAGCCCTCATTTGAAAACTGGCATGTTCGTTATATAACACGACATAACACGTTTCATTGACGTCATTTCTTGATACACCAACCTTCGGATGGGTGCCCCCTCCCTAACTACATTTTCACCGACTACCTGATTGGCTATGCCTAGACCACCGGTTAGAGTTAGTAAAGGATCATTTTCAGGGCAAGGTCAAATCTGAGAAACGGTGGCTGAATCACTATACGAACATAGAGAGAAATGTACTTTCATTCCATGGCAGGGAGCAACTAGTGCTTGACGCCATGATTGGAGGGTGATGAGAAGCAAACGATTCCCTCGTACCCTGGGCACGCACATCTTCCATTGATTACCATCTATCCCTTTTCGCCGACGTACTGAGTCATTAATTCTACGTACGCACTGCACATCACATTAACTTTGCTGGGGAGCTCCACGAATTCGTTCAATTTACTGCTCTTGAAATACCGTTTGTGGTATGCCTTACACGACAGGTGGCTCAACCGGAAAACACTTTTTGATCAGACACCCACCGATGACTGTATGGTGTATCGCCCATACACCGCTCGCATACCAAGTAAAAGTGATACCATTACAAATACGCCTGATATGATCATTAGCCATGACAGCCAGTTTATGACTATCAGCTCCGACACAGTGAAAGCCATGGCTAAAACTATACTTTTACGATCAACAATTGCACTTCAAGATCCAGAGAATGACCCCTTTCTCCTAGTTAGAAGCGAAAAAGAGAATCATTGAGCAATGCTCGGCAGGAACCTAGCCAGCTAGAAAAAACAATACGACGGCTCTTTTTGCATGACGTCAAACACTAAACGTTAAGTTCAACCACAGACACCTCACAAGAAACGACGCCAACTCGAGAAATTTGACACCGGGCGCATTCCTAACCGGACTGCGGGTACCCGCAGAGCGGTGCGGGTACCCGCATCAGTCTACAACAGCACCCGATCAATACTCGCATTCGATGACTCATGCCGTGGGTTCACTGTGAGTACGAGTGTTAATGAGTCAGATTTGAATGAATGCGGGCTGACTCCAATGAGTGAAAGCGGTCACTGGCTGCTTTCATACTTCGACGTGCGTGCCGGCAGAATCGCAGGTACAATCTTGCGTGCGGCGTGCGAGCGGCTATGCGACGGCGGAGCTATCCAAGTATGCAACAGCGCTGGCACGTGATCTATCGGCGTCCAATGTTGTCAAGACCTCTCTAGCGCCGTCGTCGCATAGCCGCTTGCACGCCGCTCGCAAGATCGTACCTGCGGTTCCACCTGCGTGCCGGCACGCATGTCGAAGTATGAAAGCAGCCACTGCAGTTTGATGCCGCGAGACTACTGACAGAAAATTGCAGCGTGCGTGCATGACCGTATGAAATCGGGGCAAAAATTTCGGCAGCAATTGTACACTCAAACACGACATTGTAAGCCTACGGCTGCTTTCATACTTTGACGTGCGTGCCGGCACGGAGGAGGAAAAGGACGTATATTGGAGGAGCGGCGTGCGATCGGATATGCGACGACGGCCCTATCCAAGCGTGTGACAGCAGCGGGAACCGATCGATACCGCAAACCGAGGATGGCTGCTGTCACACGCTTGGATAGGGCCGCCGTCGCATAGCCGCTCGCACGCTGCTCCCTAAATGTACGTCCGTTTCCACCTGCGTGCCGGCACGCACGTCGAAGTATGAAAGCAGCCTATCGCATTATCGAAGAGTGATACTCTGCTGTTGTGGGATTTGAGGCATGGGTGTGGTGTGGTTACTTCTAGTGTTAGTTTTGCAAAGATGGTGGGTCTACATTGATGTCTCGCTTGATGTGCTATGCACAGGTGAATCTTGTTTCAGAATGATAACCCTGTAAAAGACAAAGCAAAGAGCCAAGTTCCAAAAACGCCGGTGAATGCACTGAGTGCTCAAGGAGATCCTGTACCGCCGAAGAGTATCAACAGGGTACGTATGAGTCCTCCGAGTAAGACAATCATCTACGTGAGGTCCTTTTCCCTGGTTGCTCGTGATTTGATGTATACTCGGTGCGTAACCGTGCAGATCAGCCTCATGACAGAGTTAGTCAAATTAAAGCAGACTGCAAGACAGAAGGACGAGAAGCGTGGTCGCTGGGGTGAAACCAGGCTACAACGCTTGATGATCTCTATTGGTCCTGCCTTCAATATTATCATATTTTGCCGACCATTACTAAAGACCAGTTTTCCACGATGACGCTGAGATAGCTTCAGTGCAGTGACCATGGCTGTTTCTGGCCCACAGTCCCCTAATTACCGTTATTAATGGACTTTACATCATTGACGGACCATTTGCCCCCGCATTGATGCAAAAAATGATGTGAAATCGATAAGCATTTCACTGTACCGATGGGTGATGCGGAATGAAAATAGTGAGTTGAAAATGGTGGTTGTGAACCGTACAATGATTAGGATAGTAGAAAGCTACAGCCATTGATAAGCTCATCTCCGATAAAGTGCGTGCGGAAGCTATGGAAGACGATAATTACTGATAGCGGCTAATGAGGAAGATTGAATAGCAATCCATTAGGTTGGCAAGTCCTCTAGAATCTACCGTGGAGCCCTAGCATGTTAATGGAGTGGATGAGTTATGACAGGGAACGTTACGTTGATGAAGGGAAAAGGAGTAAAGGGGTGATAAAGGCGGAGGAAAGTAGGTACTACCCGATTCTCTGAGGTTTTCATAAATGCATGGCGTACGTTTAAACGAGTTGTGTAGAGCAGAGTTCAGGGACACAGTTAGGTGGTGGGTTATAGAGAATGATGAAGACAGAAAAGGCCATCCAAAAAATGTCAATTAGTTTGGTACTCTTTGCCTTTCACATTAGAATTCATGTACCAAGAAATGTTACATTAGTGCGACGTGAATCAACACGGAACGGAAAGATAAAAAAAAGAGGATAAAAAAGAAAGGGTGAAAATGTAGTTGGGGGCGGGGGCACCCATTCAAAGGCTGGTATAACAAGAAATGAACTCAATGAAACGCGTTATGCCGTGTTATATCATGGACATGCCAGTTTTTAGTTAAGGGTTTTCGTAGGGAAGGAGCACCGCGTTAAGCGAGTTTTCTTTCTTTTTTTCTTTCTTTTCAAGAGGTAATCATCCCAGCCACCCAGGTGCTCTTACCCTACCTAGGTGTCGCGCCGGCGGAGACGCCTTGCTCCTCGCTATACGTTGGCATTGGTGTTCGCTGCTTAGCGTCACCATCGGCGTGATTGCCTGATCGGGGTCTTACGCAGCGCTCGCTCTCGCCCCATTTGCCACGCGGGATGTTACCTTGGCCCTTACAGCCCCTACGCTGGTCCTACACTCCAACCTTCACCCTACGCATGCTACGTCCTACAACCCGGGATAGCCTAGGCACAGCCCAACTTCAACAATCGAACCAGATATTACCTTCACGGCGTAACCGCCTATGATGTTAAACTACCAACACAATATTCTACGCAGTCCTTCAGGGGTACGCCAATGAAAAAGGAATGTTAATACGACAATGGAAAGAATTGGTAAAGAGAAAAAGAAATACATGTTATATGCATCTGTACTTAAAAAGAAATATGAAATACGTCAGCAAGTAAACCACGATGAAAAGCAGCAAACCTACGTCTCAGGTGGCTCGAACCCGGTACGTTAATCTCACGGGGGGGGGGGGGCGACGTGGCTCGGGACCGCTCGGCACCTTTGGGCTTCCATACACACACACTGCCGGATGGTTTTAGACACAGACACACACTGCCGGATAGTTTTAGGCCAGAGCACGCGTCGAGTATAGTCGACGCGCAGGCGCCGATATGCTGTGCGCGCCGGGACCCCCGCGCCCCTAAGGCCTTTAATAAGTCGGTGAAAATGTAGTTAGGGAGGGGGCACCCATCCGAAGGTTGGTGTATCAAGAAATGACGTCAATGAAACGTGTTATGTCGTGTTATATAACGAACATGCCAGTTTTCAAATGAGGGCTTTCGTGGGGAAGGAGCACCGCGATGGCTAAGTTTTCTTTTTTTCCTTTTTTTTTGCAGGAGGTAATCACCTCAGCGCCCAGGTGCTCCTACCCTACCTAGGCTTATTTGGAAAACTAACTTCCCCTAGCTGAAACCACATAAAAGAGCTAAGGTGGTCGGTTCCCGTCATCCTCTACGCATCCGATACAGTGCTGATATAACAAGAACTAACACGTTAGACTGAGTTCATTTCTTGATATACTGACGTTCGAATGGGTGCCCGCCCCCCCCCCCCCCCCCCCCCCCCCCCAACTGCATTTTCACCAAAAGAAAGTAATGAGTAACTGATAAAATTAAGAGGGTTTACATAACATGATTGGGAAAATAACCCTTACACCACGCAATGGCAAAGAATGTCCAGGGAAGAATCTTTCAAAAATCCAGAACTTTTGATTATTGATCGGAACCCATTCATGGTGGACCAAGTAGTAATCGCAGAACATTCCTGAAGCTTTTCTGTGATAGGCATTTGATACAACATACCGTTTCTTTCAATGTTATCCCTGGAAGCGCAACTTTGGGATATCGTTCACTGCCGAAACCAGCGTGTTAGGGACCTAGAGGCCAGTTCAGTACTCGCCGTAAGAACTCGGAAATTCACGCGAATAGCACGAACTGCGTCTCTTTCGTAGCTTTTTTTTTCATAAGTCTGCTCAGATTGGAGTATTACAAGAGATGAAGTTACCGTGAGCCCAGTTCGTCAAGCTCTTTGAGCAAATATCCTGAAGTGTTCGTTTAAGACTGGACCATGCACCTGAGTTCCATCCGCAAGTACATAATAGTATGTAAATGGATTGCACGTCCTACTGCTTTTAGGAGGTGTTCTGCGAGAATGGAGCGTTCAGATTCGCTCTAGAGTGCACCACGTGCTCGATTTTACTCATCGAATCACACTATTTCTGAAACAGCTGCACAGCGTGTCAGTTTTTCAACGAATAGATGTTTTTATTCGGGTGTTGGTGCGATGCAATGCGAGCTCCTCCTGGACAAGCGCAAAGGAGAGTAGGCAGCTTCCTTTTCATGTTACGAGACCAACTCAGGTAATCCTTCGGGATCGATGAGAGGTAGGGGCGGTCCGAATGGATACGAAACTGTTTTGAAAGAGAATAAAGGGGTTTTCAGGCAAAAGCAAGCCAACACATTATCGAGGATCCAGACGTTCGTATTGTTCTCACGACACCACTTGCTTACCGACTACGCCACCGAAGCACAGCAGGTGTATAGCTCTATCGGTTGAAGTGTTCTATAGAACCATTCGAGGACCGGACTCCCAGAATAAATCGCTTAGATAAGTAGAACAGATTTCGAATAAAGGTTCCGAGATGGATACAGACGTAGACATGACGTCTTAAATGATTGCAGACCCCTCAAAGACGTCCGCAGTGAGAAATCGATCAGCGACAGACATCACTTGTATCACCTGTCGTCTCGTTGATCAGCGATTTCTTGGGGCGGGCGCTAGTAGCCCATTAACTCACTCAAGTAACTCTAGTCTCCATTCGTCCCCGTCGCGAGCCCGAGTAGTCCAATCAATCGTACTCGCTCGAGGAAAATAGGGCATAAAATTTCTTTTATCAAAGCTTTCATGAAGAAGTCTGTTCATCGCGCCGCTGGCCGTCCTGGTGTTCGTTTGACGTTCTGCGGGATACAGTATGTGACAGCCCTGCCTATCTGTCATCACTATATAGCATGACGTGCCCGGCCTACCTGACCTTCGCTTTCTCCGCGTAACCAAAGGCATCCCTGGTCTTCGTTCGTTGAAGGGGCTGGAACTCCCAATCAACTTCTGCACTTGTGTGTATAGGGTAATTCCGAACACCGCCCTCTCCACAGCGCGTTGAATTACGCTAACCGCATGCTCATCCTGCTTTCGTTGAGTCCACGTTTCTGAAGCGTATGTCAAATTAAGAAAGACCTCAGTGTCGAAAAGGTGCGCAAGGAGCCGGATGTTTTCTGTTTTCTTCACTACTCTCTCGATGATTTTCAATGCTCCCCACGCTTTTCTTCCGCTCAGCTCCGGTGTCAAGTCTTTCATCATATTGACTTCTCGGCCTAAATACACGTATAACATTCAAAGATGTTCGTTTCGTTCAGCGTGGAAGGAGCATCAGGCATCGATCCGTTTCGCATGGACATCTTCATTGGAGTCAGTTGTAATTGTTTCTACAAGCCTTGTCTCTTTCGGCTAGTATTTGCTCTGCCTGCTCGATATTTGGTGTTATAAGCACGATGTCACCTGCAAAGGTGAAATGTAAGTAGCGGCCATCGACCTTCACACCCATGCCTTTCCATCCCACAAGGCGCATAAAGATCTCGAGAGTTGAAAAGTTTGGGTGAGATCTTATCGCCCTGCCGAACCCCTCTATTCCCGTTGACTTCTTTATAATAAAATGGCGAGATCCTGGTCGTGAAGTTCTTGTAAAGCTCACGAAGCATCCTTATATATTGAGCAGAAACACCCTGGTTGCGCAGAGCTTCAATTACCGCGGATATGACCGATTGTACTGAACCCATTCCGAAGCCTTGCATGCTCGCATGGCTGTTCTTCATCTAATATTCTGTTGAAGATGACGTGTGAATAGATTATAGACAGCAGGCAAATTGGGCGATAACTGTTAGTGTTAACTGGATCTCCATTCTTATACAGCAACACAGTCTTGCTGGTTTTCCACGAAATGGGTACTTTGCATTCCGACTGATACCGCGTGAAGAGCTGGGCCAGGTCTTGCCAGTGAACGGCGATAGGCTCTTCAGATGTTTTGCTTCAATCCTGTCGGAAAGGGCATGGCATGTACTCCTCCTCATCGACATTATGGCATGTCGCATTCGAAAGGAAAAACAGAACGGACGACGTATCCGCCTTGTCTTAAGTGTTAGAGACTGGGGTTGAGGCGCATGTTCTCAATCGCAAACGTCCGATTCGGGTTGTCAAGCTTTCGCACAAATCGATGTTCATGGCCAAGTGCATGTTGACGCGGAGACCTACACCCCCGACGCCTCCACTGTCGCATGCTCCAAGGAACAGTTCTCCAGTTTTGAAACAAAACGTGCAACGGCTGGTGCGTTCTCATCTCGGTCAGTCCGATAACGTCGTGCTTGGCTTGCATCAGCAGATCTTCGATAACTCTTCCAATGCAAGCGTTCGTACATTGAAATATTGAAAGATTTGGTCAATATCGTGGTCCTTCTCCTTTTGGACGGCCTATTATGGCTCTCCCTACGGATCTCCTTCACTGAGGGTTCTCTCTCACTGAAGGATCCCAGCCGGTTAGTGACGAGGCTACGTAGGGCGTCCCCAGGTGGCGGATGGGGGAATTAATCGCCGACCAAAAGTCACCGGTACTTCCCAGAGACGCAGGTGGATTCAGGGGATGGATTCCTTGATTCTGCTGTGCTGAGTCGATATACCCTCTGTTCTTCGCAGATACGCATACGTGTGTGGAGAGTCTGTGGGTGCAGTTGGTATCCTGCCCATCGACTCGGCCAAAAGCTTGCATTCGAGTGACGAACAAGTCACGCTGGGAAGTATCTGGGAGGCGATTCGGGGCCGCCTCCAAAAACAAAGCCCCTTGTCCACTTCGGGATAGCCTGGCAAGCCCCCGGAGTCAATAGCCCCCACGTCAGAGCCTGGCAAGCTGCACGTTGGGTATCTTCACGCCAAAAACAGTAACAGAAATGGGCCTCATTCCCCTGAACCTGAGGGAGCCCCCAATACGGCAGCGTTGGGCAGGACCGCTCGGGAGAGGCTGCTAAAATCTCAGGGCCAAAGCAGGCTGCCCAAAATGAGAAGGACTAAGATGGCGATCTGTACTTTCAACGCACGGACGCTTGCATCGGAAGCGTGTATAGAAGACCTGATGATGCAAGCTAGGAAGATCAAGTACGACGTCATCGGACTGACCGAGACGAGAAGGCATCGCCCGCTGCACGCTGTATTTGAGACTGGAGAAGAACTGTTCCTTGGAACATGCGACAGTAGAGGCCTCGGCGGCGTAGGTGTCCTCGTCAACACGCACTTGGCCATGAACATCGATTCTTACGAAAGCTTAACAACCCGAATCGGACGTTTGCGATTAAGAAATGTGGCTCAATCCTAGCTCTAACCATCTTCGTTGCTTACGCACCAACATCGAGCTACGAAGAAGAGGAGTTGGAAGCGTTTTATATGGATCTGGAGAGGCTCTACAGAGAAGATCACACTTTCTTCAAGGTCATCGTCGGTGATTTTAACGCCAAGGTTGGCCCCAGAAGAACGGCTGAAGAGCTTCACATCGGGACTCACGGAGTGGAATGGAACGAGCAGGGTGAAAGGCTGTCCGAGTTTATCATGACGACCCACACCATCCATGGTAACTCGCAGTTCCAGAAGCCCTCTCATTTAAGATGGACATGAGAGTCACCTGGTGGACAGTTCCATAATGAAATAGACCACATCATCTTCAATCGGAGATTTTGCCTGACCGACGTCGCTGTTGTTCCGAAGTTCTACACGGGATCGGACCATCGTCTCCTCCGCGCTAGATTCCGCTTCTCAGTGCGTGGGGAGAGAGCTATGAAGTTTCGGAAACGAAGCCCCAAGACCTCCATCAACTGGGACCACTTCGCTTCCCTTGCGAGTAAGTGGGAGGATTCCGTTATCGACAACACCGACGAAGAATACAACCGGCTCGTCGAGCATCTTCACTATAGTGCTACGAAAGCAGAGAGTCTACAAGAAGCCAAGAGACGACTCTCCTCGAAGACTCTCGAGCTGATACGCCAACGTGGAATCGCGCGAGCTACAGGCAATTATCAACAAACGTCCGAAGTTGCGAAGCTATGCAGAGAAGCGATAAAGGAAGATCTGAAAGAGAGAAGAGCAGCAGTCATGGACGAAGCCGCCGAGGCCGGAAAGAGCATTCGCAAAGCCCGACGGAGCTTCGCCAATTACAAGATCAAGATGACCTCCCTTCGTCGTCCTGACGGAACCGTTATTGCATCCCGGAGGGCAATGGAGAAGGTCATCTACGACTTCTACTCGGATCTCTTCGACAGCCCCGTCTACCTGCCTACTCACCATCTTAGGCAAGACGAATATATCGCTCCTTCGGTTCTCCCTTCCGAAATACGGCATGCCATCACGCCGATGAAGAACTGTACAGCGCCCGGTCCCGATAGGATCAAACCAGAACATCTGAAGAGTATACCACCAGTCATCATCAAAACTCTGGCTAGGCTCTTCACACGGTACCTGTCGGAATGCAAAGTGCCCACGTCGTGAAAAACTAGCAAGACTGTGTTGCTGTACAAAAAAGGAGATCCAGACGATATTGGCAATTATCGCCCAATCTGCCTGCTGTCCGTAATCTACAAGCTTTTCACTCGTGTCATCCTAAACAGGATTGGCAGAAGATGAAGGACAGCCGTGCGAGCAAGCAGGGTTTCGGAGAGGGTTCAGTACAATCGATCATATCCACACCCTAACAAGGCTCATTGAAGTATCGCGAGAGTACAAAATGTCGCTATGTCTTACGTTTATCGACTTGAAGAAAGCCTTTGACACCGTTGAGACAGAAGCGGTAATTGAAGCCCTGGGCAACCAGGGTGTTCCTACGCAATATATAAGGATGCTTCGTGAGCTCTACGATAGCTTCACGACCAGGATTTCACCATTCTATAAGGAAGTCATTGTCAACGTGAAGAGAGGTGTTCGGCAAGGCGATACTATTTCGCCCAAACTTTTCAGTGCCGCCCTCGAGAATATCATGCGTCATTTGGAATGGGAAGACTTGGGAGTGAAGGTCGACGGCCGCTTCCTACATCACCTCCGCTTTGCAGACGACATCGTGCTTATAACACCGAACATCGAGCAGGCGGAACGAATGCTGGCCGAATTTGATAGTGCTTGTGGAAAGATCGGCTTGAGGCTGAACCTAACGAAGACGATGTTTATGAAAAACGGACTGGTACCTGATGCTCCTTTCACGTTAAACGGAACGAATATCTCCGAATGCTCTAGCTCTGTGTATCTAGGTCGGGAATTCAACATGATGAACGACCTAGCTCCAGAGCTGTGCAGAAGGAAACGCGCCGCGTGGGGAGCATTTAAGAATATCGAGGGAGTAGTGAAGAAGACAAAGAACATCCGGCTCCGCGCTCACCTTTTCGACACTGCCGTCCTTCCTGCTTTGACGTACGCCTCGGAGACCTGGACTCTACGAAAGGAGGATGAGCATGCTGTCAGCGTTATTCAACGCGCTTTGGAAAGGACGATGCTCGGAATTTCCCTATACACGCAAGTGCAGAAGGGAATCCGGAGTTCAGAGCTCCGTCACCTAACGAAGATCAGGGATGCCGTTGATTACGCCAAGAAATCGAAGATCAGGTGGGCCGGACACGTTATGCGATATAGTGATGACCGTTGGACCAGGGCTGTTACTGACTGGATCCCTAGGGACATCAAACGAACTCCAGGAAGGCCGCCAACGAGATGGTCAGACTTCTTCACGAAAGCTCTGAACGAAAGGAATGTTTAACCTCGTGTCCCTGAAGCGAGAACGATTCACTGGACCACTCTGGCTCGTGACAGGGACGAATGGAGACGTTACTGGCGCCCGCTCGAGGAAGTCGATGATCAACTGGACGACAGGTGATACAGGTGATTTTAGATTGAGATTTTAGCAGCCTCCCCCGAGCGGTGTTATCCAACCCTGCAGTTTTAGAGGCTCTCTCAGGTTCAGAGGAATAAGGCTTATTTTTATAATTGTTTTTGAATATCAACGTGTAGCTTGTCAGGCTCTGAAACATGGGCCTACTCTTAGCCGTGTGGACATGCAGACGTGTCATTAAAGTCATACGTATTATGTAAATACTAATAAACAGAGTAATGAAAGCTTCAACGCAAAAGACCACCGAGCAGTAGAAGCATGGAGGAGAGCTCTCGGACCATACAAGCCGACATTCGATGGTAAAGACAAGAGTATGTGGCAGTGCAACAGGTTGCCTTCCTTCCGGTAGGCAGATAATTCCCCAAGCGAATCCTTGTCCTAAGTTCAGAATGCAGAAGTTCAGAAGCAGCATACCGGGGTTTGCTGTGTGCAACTTAACGCGTGAAGAACGGGTTCAGCCACGATTCCAGGTGGACAGGCAAGGGGGAATCAAGCAATGGAGCTGCCATCCCATCAGCTTCTCGACAACTACCTAAACACTGCTTGGAACATGAAGCGGCAAGCCGGTCAATAAAAAATCCAGGACTGGAAATTACCGGAACTTTGTATCAGAGCACAACATGAAAATACTAAAACTTACAGAAACCGGATATTTTTTACATAAACAGAGTTGGTAAAATGGATACGCCCGCGGCGGGCATACGGCAAGAAACGGTTTGTAGGTTTGCGTCACCGGTTGTTACATATATCATGAAATAGCATTCTCCACGGGAAATCTAACAGTGTACACTTCGGTTGCAAAGAGGTTAGGGCTTGACGGAAAGCGAAGTTCGGGGCCACTCCAAAGGGTAACTTTGATCTATGATGAGGTGTACCATAACATACGTGAAAAGAACAAATAGTTGTCAGCGATGATAAAGTGCCTCCGACGTCACTTTCTCAAATCTCTTCCAAGATTGGAAAATGCCAAAAATTGGACTCACTTGTTTTGCCGGAATTGATGCCATGCTCTCAGTGGTACATTTAATGAGCAGTGTTGAGTGCAGAGACTGTAGATGCAGTCATCTACCGCATCCACATTAGAAATTAACGATGGAGACTGAACAAAGCCGATCAATCATCTCCACATTGTGCAGCACGCCCCTTTGCCTCTGCGCGCCCGCGTTTTCGTCCAAAATCACTCTAGAGTTTTAATGAAGTTCGAACAGCCCATACTTTGCGATTCGCTCAAACAATCGCTCTGTGTGGCTGCGTGCTGCACGCCGTGAGCCACGTTACCGCGTCGATTTTGAAGAAAACGCATGGCACATGCGCAGCTAGCGCAAAACACTGCAGTACGCAATGGGTTATACCCCATCCTTACAAAACAATCAGCCCCTACAAGCATCATGGCGTGCACCTCACACACATTCTCTTACTTTCCGGTCACGATCTGAGCTGACGAACTGAGCTCACGGTATCCTCAGCTCCTGTAATACTTCACTCTGGACCGATTTATGGGAAGGTATGAAAAAGACGCTCGTTCGCGGTATTCGCCTGAATTCGAGTTCTTACGGCAAGCGCTTGACCACCATTAATTTCAATCTCTCAGCTAACGAAAATGATGGCGACAGCTACGACTTCCACCCTAGTAAAAGATCGCCAACCTGCCAATAAGTTTTTTCACTGTATTGACTAACAGTGTTCGCTATAATATCGGCTGATTCGCATTGTATAATGAAGAAAGGAATAAAGAACATATGAATAATTATGGCAAAACTTTCTTTCCAATCTAATAATGGTGGAGATAGGGAGGAAGCACAAATTGTAAAGGAGAAGGAGAAAGTGCGGCCACTAAAGTCAAAAAAAGCTTGTGCGAGTAATAAGAACTCACTTTATGTCCATAAACACGTGTCACCATCACAGTGCTAACAAGCATATATCAGTGTCGAACATACCAGTATTGCTGATACCATTTATACCCAATACGGTGTGTACATCTGTCCCTATGTAGAAAGAGTAAAATTTCTCGCGTCACCGCAGTAATAAAGAATTCACTCGTTCAGTTCACAAGCATTTGACATTCTGGTTACCTTTCCATCAACTGACGCTACGTTATGTAAGTTCACCTGAGCTAGCCGAGTTGTATGTGTAGAGGCGCACGGGTCGAAGGTTTGGCTCGATTTTTTTCAACGAGTAGCTTTCTGGCGTGGTCTCCTTCACGAATGAATCATTCCCTCATGGCCATAGAGCCCTCCAGAAACTTAGTTGCAGTAAAGGTGAAATTCCAGAGAATTGATCTCTCTGTACAAAAAGACCCGTCAGAAGTCAAACCATTGCTATCAACCGAAACGGCAGCCGAACGAGCGGACTCCAACCAGCAAAAGGTAACTGACTATTTTCTTCCAACACCAAGTAATTTCCAAAAAATCGCACATTGTCCCTGAGTGCATAGGCCACACACGCAGTCCACAGGCGACTACGGGAAGAGAGGAAAAAGTAGGCGGACAGTCCAAAATATTTGCTACAACACAACTACCATGCGCTACGGCATCGTTGTTGTGTTATAGTAGAAGTCTAGACCTCTTCAGAGGAGGTTTCTTGGAACTTAGCCTTCTGGTATCTTACCCTCGTCCTGCAGTATCCGATGTTATGCTCTGAAGCAAGATGAAATACTCATATGTACTATTCCAACTTGCTTCGTTCCATACCGTTCTGAATAGTGATTTTTGTAGCTCGGTTCACGATGTAAGAAATAACAGCTCATGATTTTAAGGAGGAGAACCACCAACTTACAAGTAGTGGATGGGGAGAGTCAGATGACACAGTTCAATTCTCTCTTGTCGGTGAGCGCGTTCCCGCTTCTCTTCAAAGAAGAAGTTTCTCACAGTATCTGATGAATTGTTTGCTTTAATTTAAAGCGGATCGACTCCATATCAAAGTAGCCAACTGGCTGATGCTTTGTGGTCTCGCGCAGGATGCCGAAATTTTGTGGAATTTTGCTAAGTTTGTAATGGAACGAGGTGGAAGTAGGTCTCATCAGAAGTTTTCAGCCATGAAAAGTGCACATCGAAAATTCCAGGAAGGGAAAAATTTTGATTTTGCGATCTCACAATGTTGGCGAGTTGTGAGCAAAACTTAAACTTTGGCCCCAGGTGGGATTCGAACCCGAACTTGCGCCATTCGGGCACCGAACTCTATCCTTTACTCTACCGTGACCAGATGAATTCAGATATGATTACGCTTCCAGTATCGTAGCAAAGCTCCCTAGTTGGTTCACTTTTGATATTATTGTATTTTGATCGCTTTCGTATAATAGACACACAGATTTTCGACGGATCTTAAGGTGATTACCTTATATTGACCCTGTATTTCATGGAAAAGTGTTTAACCATAAAGGGCTTACTCACTTGGGATCGGGTGCGCTTCGTTGCGCGTTTCCGTCGAAACAAAGTCACGCCGCAGCCGTCGCACGCGGCGAGTTGGCCCGCGATATTTGACAGACGTCGCAATTGTCAGTGGGGCACACGCTTTGCGTTCGGTCCACGGCAGTCAGTTCAAGGGGAAGATAACACAGACAAATGCAAATTATTTGCTCCAATGACATTTGGTGGTACTGTAGTGTCAGCTCGAGACCTCAGTGTGATGCGCCGCGCGCGAAGTGGGCGGGGTGACCTACTTCTGACGGACACGCGCAACGGACGTTCTCCCTTGTGATCACAACCGCACAACTCGTTGGGAAACAGTTCTTCATTGGGAGGGGGTATCAACCGTGAAACTGTAAAATGTCGATGTGTGCTTAGGGCTGCTTATCAAGCGGGAACTCCTTCAGAGTTATGATGAGATTCCAGTATATTTCATGGTTATATACTGGTTTATGTTGTTTGTACTTGTTTGTCCCGTACTGCATATGGAACTTTTCGTCGGTCAATGGTGTCAAAGCGGTATAGTGAAGACGATGCGCAGTTACGGGAAAGGATTCGAATGTAGGTTCAATCAGAGTAAGATAGACTTCGCAAAGTATCCTTGGATAGAGATCACGGGTAGCGTTTGGCGTTATCAGTGCTAATAGAAAAGATATGAATCGATTCGTTGAGCTTTTTAGGAGTTTGAGTAGTCGTGGGAGGAATCCCTCCGCGTAAATAGCGTACGTAGGTTGCCTTTTATATTTCGGGATTTGAGAACAGGAGCAAATATTATTTATTGAAACTCGCTTGACTGCCTTTCAAAATTCTCCACATTGAAACCTACACACTTTTGCATGGGCTCGAACCAATTTTCGGAGCACTTTTGCTACTGTGATTGAGGTAACTCTAAAACATGGGTTCTGAACGCATCAACGGCTTCTTCAGGTGTCGAAAACGTTGACCTCTCATTTTATTTTTTACGTACGGGATGAGAGGTCACCCGGGAACTAAATGGCTAATGACCTGTCAAATCGTTGTTTCGAGTGCTCAAAAATGCAGTTGTTTGAGCCGATGTGTGGGAGCTCGCATTGTCGTGGCGAAGAGTGGTCTGTCTTCAGCAGTTGGTTTTCCTGATTTTTCGGAAGTCAACTGGCAAACAAATGGTGGTATACCCCTCAGAATTGACTGTTCTGCTTGTTCTAATGGTACGGTTGCGACATGTCCAGTTTTTCCAAAAAAAAACAGGAGTTCAATTGCTTGGAAGTGCTTGGTGCGCGGACAGCTTTTGTTGGGTTTGGCTCATCTTGAAATACCCATACGGTCGACTGCTGTTTCCTTTCGGGCTAATACGCATAAATTCATGATCCATCACCTGCCTCGATGTCATAGACATGTTTTGAAGCATCGCGATCGTATTTTTGAGCACTTCTTTCGACAAATCGACACGAGTCCCTTTTTTGGGGGATTGACAAATTTTTCAAAAACAGTTTTTTACAGTCAAATGTTCATGCAAAATTGAATGTAAGCTAGTCCTACTAATGCCTAAGGTTGCCTCAATCTCACGATAGGTCACATGACGATCTTGCAATATTAGTTTGTGCACAACATGAACCGTTTCCGGATCGGCAACTGATTTTGGACGACCACGAAATTCGTCTTCGAGTGAACTACGACTCGGGTGAACTCACTGTACCATCGATAAACATTGGTCCTGGATGACGCTTCTTCCAAAAAATTGAACTCAGCTCATCCATGCATTGCTGTTGAGTTAGTCCACGTCGAAAGTTATAGAAAATAATCGCGCGAAAATGCTCACGATTAAACCCCATAACTTGGCCGAAACAAAATCTTATAACTTAGTGTGAACAACACAAATCGCGCTCAAATTTCGCAATGGAACCTCAAAATAGTCAAACTTTACGATAGTGGTGTCAGTTGCTAGATTGCTGCACTAGTCTTTCCAAATCCCGAAATATAAAAGGCAAACCTCGTATCTCTTGTTGTGGAAAGCACCACAGGGCGGATGCGTACTAGAATAGACGAGGACAAACGAGTAGTACAAGTAGTACGAGTACGAGACTAAACTTAGAATGCTGTGAACAGTTGACATCGCAGCAGTGCCGGAACCCCATTTATCGGAGATGGTGGCTCAAAGGTTCTCTCGTGCATTTGACATCCTGCGCTAACCTGGAGATGGCAACCTGGCTATATGCATACATTTAATCTGTGGGGAGTCCGGGAAAGATCTAATAGAATTACCACTTGGTCGATCATGGGCTCAGACCAACATACGAGTACTGGAAGCTTCGAAAAATTGGTTCCAGACTTTCTTATCAGCCCAGCTGTCAGCTCACTTCTCCCCTTCTGCAGAGTATAACAATATTTGGATACTTCGTAATCGTCTGTTCTTTTGAACCTTGCAGGTTTTTGAAGACTCCGAACGTTGCTGAATGAACTGAGAGGGATTGATCCTACACTATGACATTGTTGTTTGAATTTACTTTCACCCAAGCGATACAGCAATGATTTCTTTCAGTTATCGGAATTATAATAATGATCTTATTGTTTTTTCGTGCTGCAGTTGGCATTCATTACTCATACCCGATTGCAAAGCATATTTTCAACCTTATAGATGAACCTGAAGCTACTGTAACATGCACACTCAACACGAGTATGTACACTATCTGTATTTGTCAAGCCTTAACTTTACTTATCTTCTCAAGTTTCTCAGTTTTGGAAGAATATGCTCAATTCTTGGAGAAGTAACCTAGTTTTTAGCTTCGTTAAAGTTTGCTAGATACTGTGTTTCGCTGGTTAACGATATGAAATGCAAGAAGGACAAGGGATCCGGATTTATATATTATGGTACTCGTTGTACTGACAATACTAATCAGATAATTACTGTTACTTCTATCGCGGGGTTTTACGCAGAGTAAGCACATAATTGTATAAAAAAACCTCTCTCTATGAGCACGGATGTTGATTCAAAGAGGAATTTCAGGGGATTGAGATCGATAGAACCTCCTACGGAATACGATGTTCAAGTATGGCATCTCTTTCGTTTGTTTTGTTTTATACATTACTCAATTTCGGTTTGATTGCTTAGTAGTGGATAGCATCTACGAACTTAGAAAGCACGCTGCTTCTGTCACAATGTGCAGAAATGTTATTTATTTCTCGTATTAGATGTGCAAGTCTCAAGCCCCAGCCGTCCAGGCTAACCTGACCTTGCAAGCCTTTGAGACGATTGCTTAGTACTAACATCTTCCAAATTCCTTATTATTATTTCTCCTTTGAGATCGTGTAAGATATGTTACCAGTCGATCGCGGGCTAATCCTGCCGTATGTTCTTCTAATAAGTTTGGACGCTCTGGAACCCGAATTGACGATTTTCGCGCACGCCCCCCCCCCCTACATGTGGGCGGAATCCAGTTCTGCTACTTACCACCCATCCTGACGCCTGTAGTCCATCTAAGTTTGAACCCACAGCAACAGGGATTATGAATAATCGGTCAAAACACGCACACACCAGCAGACACACTTAGCTCGTTGTTTATGTTAGGATATACTCCCCCATGTCAAAGAGCCTTCCATCTCTCTGAAGTCGATTAATTGGTGTTAATGACTTGTTTTCTTGAGTAACCTCATTCAATAGCATGTCTAATCTGATCACATTCCAGCGTTTGCTTTATATTTTCGTGATCTGCCTGGTCATTGTTGCAATCGGTGTTACTCGATTCACCGTGGTCCGCTACGTCGTGGCTATTGTGTGTCAGTTTACAGAACTTATTTGGTGTTCTATTGCGGCTTACTTCTTTTTTTCTCACAACCCTGATTATCATCAATGGCTGCTTTCATAGTCCGCCGGCCGGCGAGCCTGGGAGCCGGCGTGCCACGAGGCAGTGCTAGGGGGGAGGAGGGAGGCAGACGGTCGGCCGAAGGGCTGAAAAAAAGAAGAAAAAGATCAAAAACCAATTAACCAGGGGCTTGTACAAATGGTTTTTGATCCTGTCTCTCCTTGTTTACAGCCCTTCGAGGGGCTGACCGTCCGTCTGCCGCCCTCCTCCAACCTAGCACTGCCTCATGGCACGCCGGCCGGCCGGCGGACTATGAAAGCGGCCAGTGGAGGATGAATATGAAGTGAACATGCAAGATACCACACAGACACTTTGCCGGCTATTCGTAAAGCGACATTTTCTCTAATACTCCATTGAGTCTTACGTTTCAACGTTCCACGAGTTTTGTGAAATTTTGTGAAGTGGCCGTATGGTTCCACTAACACATCTTTGCCAGCATCTACCAATGTGACTGTGAGTGAGTGAAACCTGAACACAAACGAATAGACAATGTATATGCTGTACGAGCTTTACAAGAATCCCCCTGCCCAAGAATTTGACGATATCGTACACCATAAATAATGCGCCCCAACGCTGGGCGTTGCTGTGCTTCAACGTTCGAAGGGGATTTCTCCTAAGGGGAAATTGGCAGCTGCTACCACTTGAACTGTCCGGAGTCATCAAATCAGAGCTACTCATGAGTTCATGAACGCCCATCGTTGGGGCGCATTATTTATGTGGTATGATATCGTCAACCTCTCGGGCAGCAGGGGGATTCTTGTAGAGCTCGTACAGCATATACATTGTCTATTCCAGCTGTCCGGCGTCATCAAATCAGAGCTATTCATGAACTCATGAATAGCTGACTCTGATTTGATGACTCCAAACAGTCCATTACTTTCAACTCATGCATAGCTCTTTGCACTCCTCAATGGGAAAACAACGGGAAAAGTATCAGCTCTCGACATTAAAGTCAAGAAATTATAACTTGGTTTCAGTCGCGTTCTACTCTGTAATTTTTCTTGCAATGGTGATACCCTTCTTTTCAATGAGCGATAGTATCTCAAGCATGATGCATTCACTATTAATTGCCACAACTCCAGAGTCATTGTTTGAGTTTAAGGTGAGTTCAAACTAATTGCAAACGGGCACAACCACAGCTGATATCTTATATGAAGCGCCACTTGGATTAGGGTCGCGCTGGCGTACACGCCCTGCTCCTCGCTATAGTCGGGCATCGAGGTTCGCCATGCTAAGGAGCGACGTCGGCTTGAGGCTTCACTGGAAGACTTACGCGGCGCTCGCTCTCGCCTATTTGCCGCGCAGGATGTTAACTTGGGCCCTAGCAGTCCCCATGTTGTTCCTACACTTGACTACCTCGATGCATGCCCTGCTTTCCCTACTATACGGTCCAACCAATGCACTATCGGGCTTACATTAATCAGAAATGAATAAAGTGATTCCATCATGTACACCGACTACGATCTTAGACATTCAACAGAGTATTCATACCAGTTTTTCGTGTTTATGACAGCATAAATTAAAAAGAAAGAAAATAGAAATACGACATGTAAACGAAAACAAAGGAAAGATAGGAAAGCGGAGGACGACGTGGCCTGAATCCGCCCGGCGTCTTCGTGCTTCATACCCAAGTCGATCACTACGTTGCGGACCTTACTGCATTATCTCCTCGACATCGAACGGGCTCCGACGGTTGGACGCCGTGGCAACGGTGACCAATCTCGACGGCGACGGGCGCAGACACTAATGTTCCATAGACCAGAGCACGCGTCTACTCTAGGCGACGCGCAGAACGCAGATACGCAGTTTGCGCTGGGACCCCCGCGCACTCTAACAAACGTGGCGACCGAAAGAGGAAGGGCAAATTGAGAGAGTTGTTGCAAGTGACGTGCACCTAAGCCGCTTAGTTGTAGGTTTAGATTCGTGTGAAAATGTAGAATCAGTGGGTTGCATAACTGTTGGTCCCCAAGTCATTCTCTGCGTCAAATACGTATTCATTCAAATGCTATTAGAAGTGCAGACACAGGATAACTTCACCAAGACAATCGAACCCACTGGGAGAAACACCCCCTTATTCCAACCACTTCTACACAGGGACCTGTTTTGTTCATTGTTGAAGTGCGATACTCCCTCACTTAACCCTCTGATGACAACGATGATTTCTACGTGACGCGCCCATGGGACCACGCCTCCTTCCTTTCGTGCGCAACTGGCACCCACCGATGGGTGCCGTGGTCTCAGGAGGAACACCTCTCTCTGGCTTAATAAACTTAGCCATATTTCCGCATAATAGAAGCATCGGATCTCATTTTATCTCATATTAAACTGAGGCGTAGAATTGCACTTCGGTTTTGGGAGCAATCTAGGTTAGAATTTCGGTGATGGTGTAAGCAGTAGGAATTCGTATGACATCCAAGGAACTTGAGGATGGAGAGATCGACGCGCGGTCACATAATCGCAAATCGGTATTCTAGGTGCTGCCTCCAATGCTTCTAGGACACACACAAATCTTGCCAAAGTATCTAAATCTTTTCAGTACTACTCCATTGTCTATATATGTTTGTAATGAACAAGGTCCTATGAAGCTTTTACGTGGACCATGTTAGATATAAATACCATAAAGTCTCTTAATGAACATGAAAATGTTAAATAACTTTCAAATGTACAAGTGAAGGATAGAACATGGTGGCACAACACATTGGGTGCCATGGTCCCATGCGTCAGTCATAGTGGCACCAACCGGCGGGTGCCATGGTCGTCAAGAGGTTAATGTGTGAAGTATGGGATTCTCTCCCGAGCACCCATCTTGCGACCGAGGTTCTTACTACATATCCAATTTCAGACATATTTTTATGCATTGCTCCATGCCATTAAATCAGGCGGTCTAGGATTGTCTGCGTTCCTATGCGCCTCGTCATTCCGTTCCAGAGGAGCAAATAGCTTTCTGGTGAGTGCTATGTGCTTTGACATTAATGTTGCCCATCCATATCAAGAGTTTAAGCCATCCTGCATGCGATATTTTTTAGATGACGTATATGACAATACTTGTGAACGTTTTGTTTGGACTAATAAGCGTGTTTTATTTTCTTTGTATCATCAATGCCGCCAACCACAACGTCCCAATGTTCAGCAAACACAGTGATGGAGTAGAAGGTACGTCGCGGACAAAAATGAGCAACAAGATAGATAAGCAGTCGGTTTTATTTCCACAGCTTCATCAAATTTTCTACGTTTGCACGGGAGGAGTTCCAATACTTGGGTGTACTGATAGTGAAGATGAATGTGTTTTGTCATGCAATTAGGAAAACTACCAAAATATAATATCTTAATAGTAAACGAAGTATCTGGCTACTGCATAGGACCGCGTGATTTGCAGGCAGTTCCTAAAACAGCTAAAAGAGGTGCGCTTCCTTTCACTAGTTCTTGTCGCAGCCATCGCACGCGGCGCATCAGTCCGCGACTTTTGACAGGTACCGCAGTCGTCAATGGGGCATACGATTGACGTTTGGTTTATGGCAGTCAGCCTAAAGAGAAGACAACATGGGCGAATGCAAATCATTCGTTCCTCTGACATTGACCAAGGAAGGGTAGTCTTCTTATCATGGAACTTTGAGTGGAGACCCATATTATTCGATAGAGTTCTGGATGCTGTTAACAGATATGGTAATCGAGACTGCAAAATGGCTACCTTAAAAAGTTATTAGGGCTCGAAATTTGCTTGATAGAGGTGTCAATTCTAAATGCGAAGTCAGTCGTAGCATAGATATCAAACGTCGACGTGGCATGGTGATAGCAGGCACACTTCACAGGCGGGGGTTGCGGGTTTACTCCCCGACACTGTCGTGATTTTTGCATTGTGTTCATTCGTCCCACTAGAGACTTTCAATACCTTTTCTGACATTCGTTTGAGTGAACGTCTTATTCTACGTTCATTTGCGCTTGCACATATCCAAGGAAGAATAGATCTACGCGTTGATTGTATGTCTCTGTTCTACTTTCAATTGAAGATACAATCAACAGAATAACGCCAGAGATGTATAAGGTGCCTGTAAGGGTCTCACGATTGATGGAGAAAGTTAAAAAGATGTGTGAAGCACACACATTCACAAACTGCACACTCTATACATGGTGCTTGTCTTCAACAGGAGAAAGCAGTTATTGTCTCAATATTGACCAATTACTCGCCACGAGTGGCACAGGAGCCTGGATTTCCATCAACCCTGCTTATACCAAGTGCATTTTGGAAAATTCGAAAAAAAACTTCAAAGCTCTAGATCCATTGATCAGAGTGGGCACAACACACGTTATGACCAAGGAGCATAGTCGGCTAGATTTAGACTTGGCTTGTTAAGAGTAGCCAGGGAATGCATCTTATTGTAGACTCGCGGTCGCCATTCTACGACATCTTGACGAGCACCTTATCACAGGAAGCAAAGCTGAAGTCCACTATTTGCCTGCCGGTGGTATGTCAATGATTTGCTCACAGCAAGTCATCTGTTTCGGATCTATGAAGAGCATTTAGAAAGGATCAGATCATGAGGATATGATGAAGACCGCAGAACTCGATATGGCACAGATAGATGATATACTTCAAGTTTTATCACAGGTGTATCAAATGTTCTGTGCACCTCGTTTTTCACTTTCTGAAATGTACATGGTACAAGCAGGGTAGGTGGATGGAAATCCAGGCTCCTGTGCCACTCGTGGCGAGTAATCGTTCAATCTTGAGACGAATAACTGTTTATTCTCCGGTTGAATGCAAGCCCCATGTATAGGGTGTGCACTTTGTGAGCACTTACACATCTTTCTCAGGTTTCTCCATCAATGTTGAGTCAAAAACACAAACGCCTCATACATTTCTGGCCTTATTCTGTCGACTGCTTCCTCAATTCAAAGCAGACCAGAGACATACAGTCAACGTGTAGATCTATTCTCCTTGAATACGTGCAAGCGCAAATGGAAGCAGAAATAAGACGTTCACTCAGAGTTCCAGAATAAGTAGGCTACCACTCCCTCGTGAGTGGTACTGTGATGTCACCTCGAGATCATAGAGTTGCGCCGCGCGAGAAGTGTGCGGAGCGACCTAGTTTCGACGGACGCGCGCAACGGACGTTCCCCGACCGAAGGGCCACATGTAGTATGCCAAATGAAATCCCAGTTAAGGTTACCCTCGTATGCGCCCCTTCGCCCCTAGGATCTGAACGTTTTATGAGTTGGTTGGGAACGGAAATGGTATAACGTGCTGATATAAAAAATGGCAATCGATGGCAGTTGGGGCATGTTCTATTATAGAATCGACGATGCTCTAACCAAGTCCTCAATGCAAGCGAGCAGAGCAACTATTTCGAGATGAGTCTTGTGAAATCAATAAATCCAGTTATACTCAAGAAAGGAAATAGAACGGAACGGAGGATCCGGTGATGGTCCAACGAGTAATGAGGCAGAAGAAATCGGCTTACAAGCGCTGGCAAAAGACACGAGCTCCAGAAGACCTAGCCGCCTACAGAACTTCCAAGACGGTCGTCAAGGCTGCTTTCACGAAGGCGAAGAACACGGAAATGGACGCCTTGTATGATAAACTCGACAGTCGGGAAGGAGAGAAGTTCGTCTTCCGCCTGGCGAAAGCGCGTCACTGCGCCATTCAGGACATCGGGGTAGTGAAGTCCGTCTGGAACAGCTAGGGTGCATTCCTGAGGAAGCCTAGTAAGGTCAAGCGTAGGTGGATGGAATACTTCGCCGGGCTCCTCAACGAAGAATTCGGTCGTAAGAACAGCTCCCAATTAGAGGCAACGGCTTGCCCCATCAATCTCTGGACAGAGAATGAAGTGCGTGGATGAATGGGAAAGATGAGGGTTGGGAAGGCAACTGGTCCGGATGGAGTACCGATCGAGGCATGGAAGGCGCTCGGAGAGCACGGGATTAAGTGGCTCACCCGAATCCTGAACACTGTCACCGCCAAAGGAATGATTTCAAATGCGTGGAGGAGTACTGTCGTTCCCATCTTCAAGCAGGGGGACGCGATGGAATGTTCTAACTACCGGGGGATCAGGTTGACTGTTCACAGGATGAAACTGTACGAGCGACTGGTCGACTCAAGATTGAGAGAATTGGTCCCATTCTCACAGGAGCAATCTGGCTTCATGCCTGAAAGGTCTAAACGGATGCCATCTTCATAGCTAGGCAAGTTATGGAGAAGTATCGAGAAAAGCGTAGACCCTGCTACCTAGCCTTCCTCGATCTGGAGAAAGCTTTCGGCCATCTCCCTAGACAAGCCCTCTGGAGATCACCCCGAAAACGAAAGGTTCCAGAACACCTGATCCCTCCGGTGAAGGACATGTACGATGGCTCCATCACAACAATACGCACCCCATACGGCCAAACCGGAGCAATAGATGTCACGGTTATGGTACACCAGGGATCAGCTCTGAGCCCGTTCCTCTTCCTGCTCAAGATGGACGTCATCGCAGAAGAACTCATGGATGGACCACTCAATACCATCCTCTAATGACATCGCTCTGATAGCGGAGAGCAAGGAAGATCTTCAGGACAAACTCCAGAATTGGCAGAGGGTATTGACGGGGAATGGACCCTAGCTGAACGTGAAGAAGACCAAGTTCCTCAGCTCCGCGGAAGGCACGGAGTCAATCGTTGACGGTTGCTGGGAAGCCATCGAAAAAATCCAGGACTTTCGCTACCTCGGGAGCGATCTAGCCGCTGATGGTAGCGTGGACCAGGCCGTGAAATCCCGAATAAATGCGGCATGGATGAAGTGGAGAGAGTCCACCGGTATCCTCTGCGACCGTCGGTGCTCTAGGGCCCTCAAAGGAAAGGTGTATCGGACAGTAGTGAGGCCCATGATGCTCTACGGTAGCGGGTGTTGGCCCATGTGTACATCTCATGAAGAACAGCTCCACCCTCACTCGCTGAATTGAGAGTGCTCAGATGGGCCTGCGGCTGGATGCGGCTGGATCGGGTCAGAAATGAAGACGTCAGGACGGTTACGCAAACAGACCCAGTTCAACTCTAGATGAGAGAGCAGCGCCTGCGATGGTTCGGGCATGTACTAAGAAAACCACAGAGCCATCCGATAAGGGAAGCAATGGGGTTCGAGACTTGTAAGCGACCACGAGGAGCCCCAAAGAAGAGATAGTGATCAAGAAGGACCTCGCCGAAGCCAAGGTGACGGCAGAAGATGCCGTAGATAGAATGAAATGGAGACGGCTAACAAGAACAGCGGACCCTGCGAGGGCGTGGGTTTAAGCTAGGGAGAAAAAGAAGAAGACTCGAGAAAAGAAATCCGCTCGCTCTCGGTGAAGTTCTCCAGACTCTTCAGGTCCAGAAGAACCTGAAGAGCCGGGAAAAGCAGGATGCAGTTCGAGAATGCATCTTTTGTTTCTAATCGTGCAATAGAAGTCAGAACAAGGCAAAGCTATTTCAATCACTAGTAGAAGTGTTTCGACTGGGTCCTCATATACATGTGTACATATACATATGCCCTTATACGATGACAGAAAAGGAAGATCGTCTCTTGCCATCACACCACATCTTTTAAAACGTGCCACTGCCTGACATTATTGTACCGAACTTTTTTGTTGAATGAGCTACTGCGCTTGAGTTATCACATATCCAAAACCGTTTAGTCAATGCTAAGAGACCTGTTCACGTTAGAAATAGATTCTGAAATTTCACCCTTTAAGAACCAGTGACCCCCAAGGATAGTCTAAGGGACACTGTCGGGTCGAAAAATGGCCAGAATAAGGCGTAATGAAGGTCCTTATACCGGCTTAGCCGCCGTACCAGCCCAGGAGGACGAGTTCTTAAAGCACCTAACTGCAGCCAGCTGTATGCAAGCTTGAACAGCTCATCCAAATATTCTTTCCATGAAAGTTCTGTTGTCATACTATCATGCAACTTCTAACTTTACTTCTTGTTTAAGCCTTATATTTCACGGAATAAGCCGATTTTCACTTTTTTCGCCACTTTTGCACTATTCTGGACAACTCAATCACCCTCTGCTATCACTCCCCTCTTCCACAGTGACAATATCCCCACCTGAAAAAGTTGGGCTCATGCCAAGAAAATAATAGTTGATATTCTGGAGTGTCGTATTTGCTCCCTTCTTGAGTTTTATTTGCCAATTATATGTATTATAGTAACATTTAGGTTTCGACTTTATTTTTGGAACTCTGACGGAGATATTCATTGCACGAGAGAAATCAGTTGCGTGGCTCATACTGTACAACTTTGCAGTTTATCTAACAAGTGTTTCAGCTTTCTGCGGTAAGAAAGTCCCCTAGGAGATATTGGGGTTGTTTGTGGTGATATGACTGCAAAATAGTTGCGCTAATCAGCCAGCAACAAGAAATAAGGGAATTCGAGTTTTATTTTGCCTGAGATATCGGAGATTATAATTAGTTTCAGCAAAACCTGGAAAACCTACAAAAAGTGGCCAGTGTTCTCGGTATCGCTCAAAAAGGAAATTGAGTTTTTTGTAGTGAAGCAAACTCGTAAAAAGACAACATCGGTCCCCTAGCAACTTCCTGATCCCAGCTCTAAAAAATTCAATGACTGCATGCTACCACAACTTTGAGTGCGCCCTGATGCTTTTCGATCGCAGCAAATGGTAGTCAGAAGGGGATAGGTCAGGAGAATGCGGTGAGAGAGGTAGTAGTTCTTTGTTAAGCCGCTGGATTTTATGACCTGGCGTCTCATCGTTGCTACGTGCATTGTGATACAGAGGCAAGGTTTCTGGCCGTTTCGTGTATTTCTGGGGGAGCGCGTCAGCTAACCACTGCAGCTGGTTAGAATGCATTGCCGCCGTTACAACTGTGCCACCATCTAACTAGGTATTCGCAGAAGATCATTCCATCGCAGTTGCACGACAACCCAAGAAAACCTTCTCCTTCTGTGAACCTCTTCTTCTTCGTTTCGGCTGCTTCGACGAATAATCTCCACTGAGGGTCACGGTTCCTACGTGTAATGCCGACTTGAAGAAGCTAGCTTTCATCCCCTCTCACTATTCAAGCCAATAAATCCTTTTTGTGCGGACGGAGAAGCAGTGATCCGTCGTTATAGCTGACATGGTAGGCATTGCCCGATTCACGGAGTTCACTAACCAGGGAAGGGTAGTCTACTTATCTTGGAACTTTGAATTCAGACCCAGATAAATCGATAGAGTTCTGAACGCTGTCTACGAAAATGGAAATTAAAACTGCAAAATGGTTCTCCTTAAAAAGTTATGGGGGCCCGAATTTTGCTCGACAGTAGTATCGATTGGGAATGCGAACTCGTCGCTTCCATATCAAACGCCCACGTGACCTAGTGGCAATGGTCCCGCTTCGTGGGCGTAAAATGAGGGGTCCCTCCCCGCCATTGTCCGCACTTTTGCGAAGTGTTTTTTCATTTTATCAAAGGCTCTCTGAACGTTTTCTGACATTTCTTTAGACAATTGATACTACTGTCGAGCAAAATTCGGGCCCCCATAACTTTTTTAGGAGAATCATTTTGCAGTTTTAATTTTCATTTTCGTAAACAGCATTCAAAACTCTATAGGTTTATCTGGATGTGAATTCAAAGTTCCAAGATAAGTAGACTACCCCTCCCTGGTAAGAACCCATGTCTAACGAATTTGCAGGAGCGCAAGCATTAGGCCGACCCGACCGCTGCGTAATTTACCATCTCGTACAGTCGATGGGCGCTCAGAATGCTCCTGCTCCTGGCCTTTGAAGGGAGCATCGCCTGATTCAAAGCGGTTGGCAACGACTGGCAGTGGAATGGTGTACTATGACTCCTCCCTTAGATGCAGTACAAACAAACTGCAGTACAAATGGTACAAACTGCATCTCTTGCAGAGTGTCCGAGTAGAAATCTATAATTGATGACAGATTTAAGAGTGCTTGAATGACTGGGATTCATATCTCCTCTACAAATTGAGATAACGTTTTTACATTTTTACATTTTCTACCGTGCACATTCTAGCTTTTATACAAAAACTAATAAGGCACCCTTTGCCTTTGAAAGGTTCGAGATTGTCAAACCCAAAAAGTCCAAGATTTTCTGGACAGCTCAATATTTATGTATACGCGTGTCGATGTGTTCGAAATTCAAAAATTTCAGTTTCAAGTGAAATTCTCATTTCAAGGATATAGTGCAAAATACAGTTCATATTATAAAGCACATTACCAAGTGAACAAAATGCAATTCAAAATGCTGGAAAGACTTGTTATCCTAGGCTGTTTGATATCCCTGTATGGGTTTGTTCGTGACCATGCACAAAATGATCGGCGACTATGGATGTCTTTCACAACAGTGATTTATGCGCTGGCAATCTTCGTATACTCGTCTCTGGGAGGATGGGTGGTACGCGACAATATTTCAAACAACTTCTAGAAACATTCATAACAAACTCGTTTCGCGTTCATTTTTTACTGAGCAATCTTGAAATGCTGGGGTCTGTAGGTTAAGCACCTTGTACTTCCACAATGTTATGCCTTTCCGCTACCTCTTGCTCCGAACAGACAACGAAGGCAGACATCCCTTTATGCAGGATGTAATTATAGACGTTGAATGTCTTTTTTGGGGTTGCGGCCTGGCATCCCACTTCTGATCAGAATCATGGCGCCATCTGGATGGGTGACAAGTCCAATATGGTGACTTGTTTGAGGAAATGAAAACGTTAGCTTCTATTCTTTCATACTAGTCTGGTAAGGTCGGTTCTACATCTATGATCCAGTTTGCAGGCAACCCTGTCTACTCTCGAATCCTACCCTACCCTGCAGCTTGGGGTAAAGGAAGGTACACCATGAACTTGATGTCAGTACTAATCCATTCTTCCAAAACACGATCGGATTACGTTATTCCACTATGGGAGTGTGTGAGGGCAAAGCAATTCTAATGCTTCTGGGTTTATAAGAGAAGGTTAAAGTCGGCTTTACCCAAAACGATGCTAAATTTACTGTTTCTGGAAAGTCACTGAGTAATCAAGCGTTGTAATGAAAGTGGATGCAAGTGCATGGCGCCTTCCGGGCTTACTCTCATTTTTTGACCACTTCATTCTGGCATAGTCTTACTACTGCACATAGTCTACTACTTCGAGTTCGCGATTAAAGGCACAGCTCACGATAAAAAAAATTTCTGAGATTTCCCGATACTATGAATTCGAGGCTCCCCCTTATCCATACCTGTCTTTATAAGGGCGAAAACCGTCTTGGATGGGAAACATTAAGCGACCAGAGATTGTATCTGCCACAACCCCTGTGGACGAGTTTCGACGGCTTTGTAGAGGCTGCATGATTCACAAGGGGACCACTGTAGGAACTTCAAACAGCTTATCATAACTCATGACGACAGCTAAAGACAGTTTTAGGCAATTTCGGTTTGATGTAGTCATCTCTTTGAGCAATGGGAGCAAGTTAAATCTCGTCTAAGCACCCCTTACATGCCACTACCGTCACGGTGATCTCGAGCAACCTCCACTTCCACTACTTTTGAAAAGCTTGAAGTAGGCTTCTTTCTTGCTTTCTTCGCCACCGATGTACTCCTCTACATCAACACTTCCGCTTTTCAAATTGAAAAGTTTGCCTCGAAAGTATCGTTAACTGTGCCTTTAATCCCTCCTTCACTTCAAACCACTCGATGTTTCCCACTCGATCAGACTTTAACTTTTTTTGCCCTTAGTGGCAGAAAAGCACTTCAACGCAGGCACAGCCAACTGTTTTGGAATGGTTAAGGAGCATTTTCAGGAAACGGCAGAAGAATGGAGAAGAATAAGCCGTCATATGTTCACAATGAGTATATACATAATTGTTGCATCAATGGTTGTGGTGTTCATTCATATCTACGGTGACCCTTTTTATAATTTTTTTGATACAATTGTGATTTGAATGATTGAGGATATTAAAAACCTCTACACAGAATTTCATACAGTATTGTCGAGACACCAAGGCTACCATATCTATGATTCACAAGACGTCAAAGTAAAAAGTAAAGTTTTTGGCGTTAATCAATCCCGTCTGAGGGATGCGCCCCCGCACTCGACTTCCATTCAGAATCGTAGTGGCGCAATGGGTGCGTATGTGGCCTATACAATGACTTGCGGTGGCCAGCCGATGTACAAGTCAGTGCTTTTATCCTCTAAGACGAGTCTGGTACCAATTCACCGAAACCGGGGGAATGGGAAGCTTGGTTGGCCTAGGCGGGCATCGATCCGTTATTCGAACCCCTGACCGTGCGTGTGTATAGTGCGCCACTTGCCACTACACCACCTCCGCCCTTGGCGCTCTATTCGGGGAAATGGGACGCAACGACTTATTGGGAACCAGATGATATGGTTCCTTCCCATCTTTTCCAGTTATATAGCCTTAGACATACAATAATTCTCGCGTAGGGTCCAAAATGCTTGCACCACTAGAGCCCGTTCGGACGAAAGGTACGTGTACGTTCTAGTAGCTTGCCGCCAACGACAAATACATTGATGGAACTGCTGACCGGCCTCCAAGGTTACATTAAACCAGGCATATTCTCGTGTTTAACATATTTCCTTGTAAGGAGTTATTGCATTGATTTGTTATACATTTAGGAGCCCGTGAGTACATAATTGATCTTTGTGAAGTTTTCGTTCTCGAGGAAGGCCAGAGCCCTGTAAGATCAGCAACAAATTCATGGCAGTTTGCAGTGTTCAACGTAGTGCCTTTTTTGTATTTGGTGAGTTTCTTAGCAATTATGTCTCTTACCTGAACTAATAAGGCAGCACGGATATCACCGAATCTCATTTGTATCGATCGCAAGAATTTTTTTCATCACGTTCACTCATTTATTACACCTGGAGACTTCTTCTACTCAAACACTGTAGATTTTTGGAGATACTGCAATAGGCATGCTTATTTCTGCTGCCTTGCACAAGGTGCCTCAGCACGGGCAGGTAGCCGGGCAGCAGATGAGCTGGCGTGATCTGTGCCGGGCGGCTGCGTCACTCGTCAGCTCGCACTCCCTCTGCTACGCCTTTGTACCTCCGGTCCCCCAAACCGCTTCTTATGAGTGTTACTGCCTCGGCAATAAAGTACGAGTGGCCTGTCCCGTGCAGAGCTTCCTCCAGGCATCGGAACTTTGTTTTGGCTTACGTTTGCCTCTACGAACCCTGTGCTTTAGGTCATATTATAAGGTGTTAAATGACAAATAAGAAAGATCGACAACTTGACGATTATTGCAACTCTGTCTTGAAAAGGAGGAGTGCCGGCGCTACCTACCCGGGCGACCCAACTGATGGCATGAGCCATTAAGAAGGCGAAGGCGAGCGGGGTAGGTAGTGTAAGGTATAGAGCACGATGCCCGGAGAGCACAAGTACGGGTTCGAGTCCCGTCCGGGGCCGAAATCATGTCCATAACTCGCCGAGTTTCGCATCGCTAGTGCGGCGAAAAACAGCAGTTAACAAAACATCAAGTCAAAACAGCCTTGGAATTCGGTTTGCTTTTCGTATAGAGATCACCTTGCAGCGACAGATCCAATTCTGAGTTGCCCTACTCACAGCCTGCCATTATGGGATTTCTTCTAGGGAGTAATAGACGTTGACCCTCTATTGTCTAGCTGCCTTTAACACCCATATCTCCTTACATATCTCCGTTTTCAAATTTTGATAAGTATTTCTGATAATAGTGACTGTTCCATGGCTCATCACGGAAAGATTTCCATCGTTGACACCTTCTTCTCAAAGTAGATATTTTCAGATTATCCAAGCAAATGTGATGCCAGCTACACTACGACAGCATTCTCGATTGGTTTGTTCTTTACCAAATAGAGCAGTTGCTCATGAATTTCATGTGATACTCATGTTTCCTACGATTGGCTTTTCAATCCTCATTGACAAGTAGTTGTATATAAGTGATGAGTGTTTGTTTCAAGGAAAACGTTTGGAGTGATTCACTGACAAAAGTTGTTATTAATGCACTAGGTATTATTGTGGTGATTAGTTTCGGCTGGAGGTTATACAATAACGTAAAGGATGATAAAGTAAGGTCATACATAATCTCCTGTTTGTTTTTGTGTTCTATGAAAATAAAGGAAAAAGGGTTTTCCGGTCTTGCTCGAGAAGCGTTCGCGCATGACACTTCCAGGAGGGGGGGGGGGGTTGATATTGATTGAGTCAGGAAGCCACCTTAGACCCCACCTTTGACTTCGGGGTACGTGTTGAATAATGTCAAGAGCAGAACGTAGGCTCTTCCATCTCACGTGTATTGTAGGGACTTATCAGGAATCACCATTACTCAGTCATCGTGTACTCATCTCAACTCACTGAACCTCCTACAGTGCGTCGCAAAATGATAAAGCCACCTCTAATTTTCCCAAAAACTCACAGTATATGATGTTTCTGAAAAACTGCCAAAGTAAAAAATGTGTCAAATTTGAATTGCAATTCACACATTATCACCAAATTCCAGCTCGAAAACACAAACATTTTTTTTGGTCAATTTTTCAATAAAGGGTGCTTTTCCAACGTCGCAAAATGATAAAGCCACTTCGTGTCTTCGTGTCGTTTTTTAGTTCAACGCAGCGAAAATGCTTTGTTTATGAAATGTTCTTCATTTTCAGGCAATGGGAAGAGGAAGCTTGCTTTCGGGTTTCGAGAAAGGTCAAATCCTCGCGAAAAAGGAGCAGGGATTGTCAAATCGCAGAATCGCGCGAGATTTGGGTCGATCTCACACAGTTGTGGAAAACTTCATCAAGAATCCTGAAGAATATGGAACCAGAAGAAGTGCTGGACGTTCTTCGCTCCTTTCCGACAGGGACAAGCGCCGTATTTTGCGAGAAGCGTCGAATTTCACCAAGTCCTGCATGGAAATCCGATCTTCACTGAACCTCAATGCCTCAAAGGACACTGTTTGGAGGGTCATCAGAAAGTCTCAGTTCATCGTCAAGAGGAAAATGCGTAAGGCACCCTTCATGACAAAAAACATCGAGAAAATCGGGTCGCTTTCGCCAGAAGGTGCAGCCGAACCGAATGGAATAAGGTGTTCGTCATGTGCTGACATTTGACCTTCCTTCTCTTGATGGTTTTTGTTCTTCAGGTCGTTTTTTCCGATGAGAAGAAGTTCAACTGTGATGGTCCAGACGGAAACCGATTTTATTGGCACGACCTGAGGAAGGAAAAACTTCACTTTTCCAGACGAAACTTCAAGGGAGGAGGAGTCATGGTTTGGGCCGCGATCTCGTCGAGTAAGCGTATCCGTTTATGTTTTGTGCCGAAGAAGATGAACTCGTCCTTCTATCGGACTGTCATGCGGCGTGAACTTCTCCCTTTCTGGCGTCAAAATCGCCACAGAAATCTTATTTTTATGCAAGACAACGCCCCAATCCATGTCAGCAGGAGCACCCAAGCTCGGTTCTCTCGGCACTTCTGCCCCGACCGGCGAACAGCTCCGGTTTGAATTCGATGAAAAGTGTATGGGGCTTCATGGTGCGGAAGATTTACGCCCAAAACAAGCAACTCCGAGGCGTCAAGGAGTTGAAAAAAGCGATAATCGGAACATGGCACCAAGTTGCCCAGGAGCTGACCGATAATCTTTTATTCGAGCCCAGACCACCGTATTATCAAAGTAATTTGGAGGAATGGTGTACCAACTGATTATTGACTTTGCAAATTTCTCTCTTTGTTGTATGTTTGTTGTTAAATAAATTAATTTCGTTAGTGGCTTTATCATTTTGCGACGTTGGAAAAGCACCCTTTGTTGAAAAATTGACCAAAAAAATGTTTGTGTTTTCGAGCTGGAATTTGGTGATAATGTGCGAATTGCAATTCAAATTTGACACATTTTTTTACTTTGGCAGTTTTTCAGAAACATCATATACTGTGAGTTTTTGGGAAAACTAGAGGTGGCTTTATCATTTTGCTACGCACTGTATATTCTAGGTTACATCGGTGATTTAATAGTGAAAAGCTCGTCGGTTCGGTTCCAGACCTCGCCAATGCATGACTCATTTTCTTCATTATAATCCTGACCATCGTGATTCACAAAACCACCCCCGCACTATCCTCCAGCTCGTACTATCCTTGGGTTCCCCAGTCTTGGATTCGCAAACAACTTTATCAGCCCCACCACTATGTATGTAATA
This sequence comes from Haemonchus contortus, assembly GCA_000469685.2. Classification (NCBI taxonomy): domain Eukaryota; kingdom Metazoa; phylum Nematoda; class Chromadorea; order Rhabditida; family Trichostrongylidae; genus Haemonchus; species Haemonchus contortus. The sequence continues at coordinate 204,375 of LS997564.1, read as the reverse complement.
CTTAGGATACACCTTACGATATGGGCTAGACATAGCAAAAAGGAGCTCTGAAATTTAAGGAGCCAATGCCTTTTTTCTTCACGATGAACTTCGCACTTGAACCTGTTTTTAGGGTTTGTCTTCATTTTTCACAATCACGCCGGAACACATTTCCTATAAACGAATCAGTTCAGGATGGAAAACGTCCAGGAAATGTAAGTTCTATAATACTCCGATAACTTCTCCGACATTGGCTGCTTTCATAGTCCGCCGGCCGGCCGGCGTGCCACGAGGCAGTGCTAGCGGGGAGGAGGGCAGCAGACGGTCGGTCAGCCCTTTGAAGGGGTGTAAACAAGGAGAGACAAGATCAAAAACCATTTGTGCGAGCCCCTGGTTGTTTTGTTTTTGATCTTGTTCTTCTTTGTTTTCACCCCTTCAACCGACCGTCTGCCGCCCTCCTCCCCCAGCACTGCCTCGTGGCACGCCGGTACGCCGGCCGGCGGACTATGAAAGCAACCATTGGCTTTGTTTGGTACCCATATATAGGCAGCGCATGCTGTTATGCATTGGGTAGATCCGATCCGTCCCCAGCGCTCGACGATTTTTAGCTAGCTGTCCGACTTCGAGACTGCTGCGGATCGCCTTGATGGAAAGCCCATATTCATCCTGTTGATGTTCTATTACTATGTGGATGCTCTACCACCCTCTCTACCTCCCAGTTGGCTGCCCCTGCCCATAACAGCAGCTTAGTCGTGAGGAAACGGGTGTGGAAATTCACACCCATGTTCGATTGATATTGTTATCGAACTCGAGCTACACTTTTCTTTGGCATTATAGCATGTATCACGCTTCGCGTTCGAAGTTGTGGTTAAGTAGATGCCGAGACACTGAAGAATGGCAGCAACACATTTTGAGTCCCTTTGTCCGTCCGTCAGAGATCGCGATTAAACTCCTTCTTCACGCGTTAGGGTGCACTCAGCAAGCCCTGGTACATTACGTCTAAATTATTGCGTTCGGCACGAGGAAAGGACTCGCTTGTGAAAATATTCGCGAACCAAAGGAGAGGCAATCTGTTGCCCTGCCTCATGCTTTCGTCGCTACCATCACATTTCGCCTTGTATGGTCCGAGAGCTCTCGTCAGCATCGAGCTGTGGAGCCAGGAAACGAAGCCCCAACACTGTTGATAACTGCGATCACTTTGCTTCACTTGCAAAATTGTGGGCAGGCGGGACAAATGCTGGCGGAATTCGAAAAAGCTTACGGAAATAACGTGTTATGAGCCTAACGAAGACAATGTTCATGGGAGACGGGATGGTACCTTCTCTTCCATTCGCGCTGAACGGATCGAACATACCTGAGTGCTTTAGCTACGTGTAGGCCGAGAATATGATGAACGACCTAGCAGAGGAGCTGAGCAGAAGGAAACGCCATCAGTAGGATCACATTATCAAGAGAGTAGCGACGAAGACAAAGAAAACCGGCTCCGCGCTCACCTTTTCGACACCGCTTCGACATACGCTTCAGAAACTTGGACTCTACGAAAGCAGGGTGAACATGCACTCAGCGTCACTCAACGCGCTGTGAAAAGGACGATGCTCGTAATTTCCTTATGCATGCAAGTGCAGAATGGAATCCGGAGTTTCGAGCTCCGTCAACGAACGAAGATCAGGGAAGCCGTTGATTACGTCAAGAGATCGAGAAATAGGTGGGTCGGGCACGTTATGCGATATAGTGATGTCCGTTGGACCGGGGCGGTTACTGACTGGATTCCTCGGGACAACAAACAAACTCCGGGACGGCCGCCATCGAGATGGACAGACTTCTTCACGGAAGCTCTGAACGAAGGAATGTTTGACCGCGTATCCTCGAGCGAGGACGATTCAATGGACTGTTCTGGCTCGTGAAAGAACTGATTCAGACGTTACTGGCGCCTGCTCGAGGAATTCGATGATGAACGGGAGGAAAGGTGATACAGGTGATACTGTGGCGTGTATGCCCTAACCACACTCGCCGCGGTATTGCCAAAACTCAATAAGTGATCGGAGTGCGCAATCTATGGGTCAAGTTTGAATGATTGGCATCTTTCATAGTCAACGGTTTTGCGTCGCTCGACTGGTCGCTCGAATGGTCGCTCGACTAATCGCGCGACTGGTCGCTCGACTAATCGCGCGACTGGTCGCTCGACTAATCGCGCGACTGGTCGCTCGACTAGTCGCGCGATCTGCTCGGGACCGTATAATTAGCGCGGCCTCGTCGACCGATCGAGCGACCGGTGGCGCGACCAGTCGCGCGACTGGCCGTGGACTATGAAGGCAGCCATTGTGGTGCGTGGAGACAGGGCTCGATACGGTCATGGCATTTTGTCCCTGCGAAATTACTCTCAAAGATTTGTCGCACGCTACGCACGTCCGTGGGAATTTGAGCGTAGACTCTGCACCTGTCGGATGTGAAAGCAGCCTTACCGTGCGGGCGTATCCCGCGGTCAGACTGCTGCAGATTTTCTTCGCTAGGCGGTACCGGTAGCGATCTCAACTTTTTTTTTCAAATTAGGACCCTTTACCACATTCATTTCAGCTAAAGATGCAGAAGATACATAATGTGAAGAAGAAAGTAAATAGAAAATCTTCCTTTAATATGTGATCTTGAATTGATTTAATACAGTGTCTATTGTGCATACATTAACTAAAAAGCCAATCTTAACTATATGTCCGTGACGATTATTGGTTTCTAGTCTCAAAACAGACGCTGAACTCATATTCATCTCGATTTCACGCAGAAATAAAACCTTGTTATTCATCAGTCAATATTAAAAGTCTCACTATGGGCCTTTCAGATGCGCCCATTTCTGAAGCCTAGGTTAGGAAGAAAAACCTATACAACTAACAGTTTCTACGACTTCGGTGTAATATGAGGTGCATTAGGATAATGGGGAGTGATATATTAGACAAAGCTAGGTGCTTAAAGCACCATTCACGATAATTTTGGGTAATCCAGATTATCATGAAAAATGGAGGAGAAGGTCGAAAATGAAGAAACGGTGCTAAGGGGGTGGGGAGGGGGGGGGGGGTTACGTGACTACTTGAACTTTCTCTGCGTCCCTGACGGCAAGAGGCTAGAGCGCAGAGAAAAACACCCCGGGGGAAGCCTACGGCGGTGGTGGTGGGGGTCCCATTGGACAGGCGAGCACAACACTCAAGGAACACATCAAACGGGAGTGCGCCAGACGAGGGCAGAAAAATTACGCATCAGGCAAATGTAAAGGAACCGAGTTCAAGTAGTCCGTAGGCCTGTGTGGGGGGAGGGAGGGCACGCGGCGCGGCACCCTGCCCTTCTCCAGCGAGATAGTAGTGGGCCTGTCTGGGAAGGAATGGTGAGGTTGTACTGATGAGTTCCGTGATTCAGAACAAACTAACTCTTAGCGCATGTTGATATGCTTGCATATTATGGATAGTCTTCTTCTAAGCCGATAAAACCTTTTTTTTCAAAAAGGGGAGGGGCAAAAAGCTGAGATGAGATAAAAGTTGCATGTCTAATTTGTTCACCCACCCCGGAGCCCCCCCCCCTTCTAAAATTAGATGAAAATACACAGTTATAACATAAAAAAGCTGTGAAACGTCCCTAAACACCGTGACGGGCTCGCCTACCTTTCCTTGTCTACTATCTCGCCGGAGAGGGCGCAGACATGAAAAGGTGCCGCGCCGCCGCTCCCCCCCCCCCCCCAACGGAGAGCGTTCGTTGCGCGCGTCCGTCGAAAGTAGGTCACCTCGCACCTCGCCCACTTCTCGCGCGACGCACCACGCTCAGGTCTCGAGATGAAATTACAGAACCACCAAGTGTCAGTGGAGGGAATGATTTGCATTTGTCTGTGTTATCTTCTCTTTGAACTGACTGCCGTGGACCAAGCGCAACACGTATGCCCCACTGACAGCTGCGACGACTGCCAAATATCGCCTGTTGACTCGCCGCTTGCGACGGCAGCGGCGTGAACTAGTTTCGACAGACGCGCGCAACGGAGCGCATCCCCCCCCCTACCCACTTAGCACCGAAGAAACTGCGTAAATCGGTGTTTCCAAAGTGAAAAAGGGCTTCGAAAACGGTCAAAAAGGGGGCTGGACGAGAAAGTGACCAGGAAAATGAAGAAGAGTGGGGCGCCCGGACGAGCTATACAATGTGTCTCACTGCGTACGTGTGGGTTCTGGTGCGAATAACAGACCATGGTAAGCAAAAATTCGTTTACTTGTAAGCATAAGTAAATAAAAAACCCTAGTAACAGCAAAAGTAACTCATATTTTTCAGCCTCTAGGAGTAGGAAATTAAATAAGGGATTGCGGCAGCAAAAAGAAAAGCAGGGGAAAAAAGAATGGGAGAAAAACGTCGCCTCATCATTCGGTTATCAGCTGATTGTGTGTGGGTCCTAGAACGAATAGTTGCAATCTGTATTGTCTCGACACTCGTCTAACGTCACATCAATCGAGGGGCGTTAAAGCCAATTACGGCAGCAACAGGACTTCCACTATGCTCTAGGCGCCGAGATTGTGGGAGCGAGAGGGTCCCTTCTACCACCCATGGGGCGCTGAGAATTCCTGAAGGAAGAACTCAGTAACCTTTTTTATCGTGAACCGTGCCTTAGTCCTAGTTAATGGCAGGCGAGTAGCAAGTGACACCCTACCATGCAGGAGTGGTCCTGGGATCGATATTCGTTCATGCCAAGCAGGCGCCAATTTTCCGGTGTCTGTGGATTGGTACCGGACTCAACTAGAAAGTTAAAGTTACTGGCCTGTACAGCGGCTGGCTACCGTAGTTCATTGTACGCACACGCATTCAAATGTACCTATTCTGAATGAAAGTTGGATGCAAGGCGCATCCCAAAAACGATACTGATCACCGCCAAACCTGACGTTATCTTGTATGGTTCTCATGATTTCAACAAAGGTTTTGCAACGGCGAGAGGCGCTCTCCAGACAATGGAGCCAAGTTCCGTTTTGGCCATTGATTTGCTGAGTGGGTCGGAAGGATAATCAATGCAGATTTGGATCTATCCTGCAAGCCGTTGTACAAACATATCAACTATGTATTCAAGTGCATCTAGATATTTTCAATAAATATCCAACGCTAATGCTAACGAAGTAGGTTCGATCGATGAAAATTATTCGGCTTCATTGTATTAGGAATAGAACACTTCAAGACAAGAACAGTATTTCTTGAGGCAGACAGGAGTTCCCTTCAAGGACGCCCCATCGAAATTCGCTGCTCGTGGTAATCTCAGCAATTTTTCGTCGGCTTTCCGACACTGGAACAACCAATGGGTATGGGTACATTCACCCGGGTGACGGAACTTCTCCCCGACTGCGGCATTCCCCCTTGCGGCACGCGGCAAATGTGGGTATGTGTACGAAGTGCGCGGCAAAGTTCGCAATATTTGAACGGCTTTGGCGCCTATCACTGGGGCCCAAATTTGAAATAGAGTGGATTAGGAGGATCATCTGACCTTTCTAAACTACACTACTTCAAGTTTGTGCCTCGACAATTGGCGCCGCAGTCGTACAAATCGTTACGAACTTCGCCGCGCAATTTGCCGCGCGCACCCTCGGACGCACGTTCGTACCGTCCCTCGGCAAATGTCACTGCAACTACCGTACTTGCCCCGCCTCCCCGCCAATCGATATGACGCAATATTTTTCGTCGATTGCCCTTCTGTTTCATTAGATTTGATCGTTTTTTCGCCTGTCTCTTCTTCGTTTTAATGCTTATTAGACCTGATTAATTAGAATGACTCCTCCCACATTAGCGACGATCAAGATCACACTGGAATTGAAGAGAGCGGTCAGCCAATTCAAATAATTGAAGGACTCCCTACCTCACAAATTGCGCGCTACAATCTTTCGTCGCAGTCCTGCGATACGCGGCGGGTGCGGCGTGCGCGACGCCGCTTTCGGGGAGAAGATTCCGGACCCCATTCACAGACTGGATGGACGCGGCAAACCGCGCGGCGAAATTCGTGTTTATTAAAAGGACTCTGGCCCCTATCATTGGGGCACAAATTTGAAGTGGGATAGAGAGGTAGCACCAGCTAGCCCTATTTAACCAATCTACTTGAAACCCATGCCACAATGATAGGCGCCGAAGTCATTTTAATCACCTCCTATTTCGCCGCGCGGTTTGCCGGGTCCATCCAGTTCTGGGTGAATGTTCCGTCTCCCTTACAGGACCCTCATAATACCGTACTTTGCGGTGGAGGAGTCTATCGATAGGAGAAGAGGAGCGATTACGAAATAGGGGATTGATCTTAACCTCTAGCGCGCTACATAATTACGCGTGCGCCGCAACCGCTGGCAGATCGGCTTCTCCCTGGACTGTGGTTCGGTTCAGGTGATATTTAGTTGTTTACCAAGTTTGGCTTGGTTTCTTGCGGTTTAATTCGTTCCAGTTCGAACTGACCATATGCAGAGAATGACCGGCTCATAAGCACTTTGTTTCTGAACCTCACTTCTACTTGGCGTATGAGCTTCCTTTCATGGAAGGCATCGTGAAACAACGTACAGTTTGATGCAGGCATAACCCATTCAATAGTTCCCGTCTTGCAACTGATTTTTGGTGATTTTTTTGCAGACATTAGGCTTGGGGTGGTCATGTGACTTTGTTTTTTCAGCTGATGACTAAATCGTATTTGTTTCCGCACTTTGCTCCGTTGCGATTTCGTTTTGAACGCAACAAAATGTACATGCCGTCCGTGGCAGTTTGCCAATTTTTGCGGAGATTCGTCGTAGAACCTCTGTTGGCACGGTGCCACGGCCGTGCTAACAGGGGTTAGCCGGATTGCGACGAGACGGTTCGATTTGAATTAAGTGATGAGGAAGTAGTGGGTGCTGCTAATTGCAGTGACCAGAGGAGTTTGAAGAATGTCAATGAAACATGTTCCAAGAGCAAGGAGGTTGTGGGGGCTCTCAAACGGCAGATCTTCAGGCCCTTACTAAGTACCTGCTTACATTTTTTAGTTAGATGCTTTCCTCGGAGCATGGTTTTTCGAATAGTCATTTATATGCCCTTCTTCCTTTGGAGGCATGTAGATGTAACAAATTTAAAATAATAGAACAAGGTGAATCTCATCGTCGATAGGCTGCGGCTTATGAGGGATCCCCGGTTAAGAGCGTGTCACGTATTTTGCATGTATACGTGACTTCATGGAAGGATTATCCTTGGTAGTTGTCAAGAAAAAATCGCAGACGACTGCCAATGGTTGATCAGTAAAAGGATTATCGTAAATTGTCACTGTGTTCTATTGTAACATTTATGTAATGCGCTAGGCGGAACCGAAGCGGGGTTCTTTGAAGCACCACACTACTTATGAAGATCTTTCTGCATCATTGGCGGAAGTTCAGGGAGCTGGATGGAAACTTGCTGGAGAACTTCGCAATTTAAACATTGAACTCCGTAACCCTTATCTATCATTATCGATGCCCAAAGCGCAGGTGGTTTCAAATGGAAAGTTTTTCATGACATTTGAAATGACGGTAACCATATACAGTTTATTACCAAGCCCATTCCATTAAAACAAAAGCAGTTCAAGCCCTCCGGCGAGAAAATTGATTAGGCAACATTATCTGCTACCTTAACTAGCCACCAAATTCCAACGATTGGAAAAGTAGCAAGGTATCCCTAGGACGATTAGAGCCAATCGTTGTCTCATTAGAATCAATTGAATCACTCGGGTTATTTACAATATGGCCCTTCCGTCAACAAGTTCAGTTTTAGTGACAAATTTGATGCAATAGTAACCTTGGTCGTGGTTACGAAGATTGAAGAACATGGCAAAGCTGAGCGATCGCACCCGATTTTTGTTTTCAGTTTTTTAATGAAATCAACTTCCCCAACTATTTTCATTATCCTTTTCTAACCAAGGTTTCATTCGCAAGCCAAAAATGTGCGGATCGGAGTTGAAGCGGGGCCACGGCCGTGGCACCGTGCCAACAGAGGTCCTACGACGAATCTCCGCAAAAATTGGCAAATTGCCACGGACGGCATGTACATTTTGTTGCGTTCTTTCGTTTTTGCAAAAGCATCATAGAAGAGCTATATTCCCTTCTTTGTCCAGCTTCATGGCACCATAGGGTACGAGCCAAGAGTTGCTTTTGTAGCACTATATTGGTAGCTGCTTTGAGCATCTGAGATTGTGTTATACTTCCAGTCCTACCATTCCGATACGAGCCAGTTATCTTATACAGCCATCTTCCTAAATCGCTACCGCTAATTCATCAGCTTATATATTCCCTTTCCAATCCGAGAAGGTTTTCTCATATGCAATATTATCCAATTCCCCTCCTGTTCTAGGTTTTGACGGTTGACCAGTTTACGCAAAAGTAATTAGCACTCATTCACCGACTAGCAAATTCGCCATTATGCCAAAAAGCAAACTGGCTGGATGTATGGTTTACTTTCGAGTGGTGAGAGTTCAAAAATCGCTGGCTATCGGTTCCATATCTCCCATTACTTCTTTTCTTTATGTGGCTACGATTCCAAAAACATCTAGAAGTGTTATGTAGTTTTTCAGAGCCAAGTTGAACATCGAGAGTAGTGTATAGCATTCGTACGATTTTAATTAGCACTTTATTTATGCGCTTGCATAGGCTGCTTCCATAGTCCACGATTTGGCGAGCGACCAGTCGCGCAACTAGTCGTGGACTATGAGAGGAGCGATAGTGAGGTTAGGATCCAGCTAAGAGGTCATTTTTGTTCATATGAGAATGAGGGGTGGATTTGCAAAGGATCTATCCAGGACTTGCAGAGTAGTGATGTAATGATTTCCTCTTTTTTTTTCGTGATTAGGAGGCTCTTCGTGAGCTCATAAGGAACAATTTCTATCTACTCCAACATCACCTTATAACGCGTTGTCTCGTTGATCATCGATTTTCTTTAGGGATAACGTCTGAAATCCTCCCTCTCGCAAGCCAGAGCAGTCCGTTGTATCGGCATGGCATTCCACTTGGTCAAGGCTTCCATGTAGAAGACTGACTTTCGGGAGACGGGCAGTAGGAACGATTTTGTGTAATCGTTTCGCCGCATGCGGCTGTCGCAAACTTCGTTTCGCCGTTATTACGGCTCTAGCATTTTCATACAGCTCGATAGCTATGCGATTATTACTTTTGGCATGATTCTACTATAAGTTCTTTTGTTCCTCTATTTCTTATTTGCTGCTTCATTCTGCTACATTCCTTCGCCTGCGGCGTCTCTTGCCGCGGCGCGACGATTTCGTTCCTACTGCACCACACCCCTGACCATCTGCTGCTAGCCGACCTTGTGCTTGTTTGACTTCCTGAGATTTCCAGTTAGTAGTGCCACAAATCGCATTTCTCGGTCCAACATAATGAGCTGAATTCCCTTACAGATGGTAGTGATAGGTTGCTGAAGGGTATCAGCTCTATTCATTTTGTTTTCTAGAGTTCGTTGACATGAAACCAATCGATGAGACCATGCATTCGAATATCTCTAGCAATGCTATGAATCATGCTGTCATTTTTATATTTTCACAGTTTTTAACAGCATGGCATGAATCATTTTCTTTGGCATGAAGTGCTTCTTTGCTGCGATGTCCTCCGTCTCATCAGTTATTTTGATATTGTGCGTTCCAACGATTGCCATTAGATTTCTGTTCCCTCACGACTTTCATAATCGCTCATATCTTCTTTTACTTAATATGTTCATAGTTCACGGCTGGTGATTGTGAGTGTTGTTTACCTGTAGCCTTCAGCTACCGAAATGATTCTTGAACAGCTCTCTGAAGCTTGAAATTTCGGTTTTTCCTTTCACTTGGAACTTCGCGCCGTTTCACAAACAAGCGCTGACATCTACCCTAAATGAAAGGAAGCACCTTTCGTAAAGAAGTATGTCATCTTTTCTGATTGGGTGTAGGAAGGATGTCTACAGCTTCATTTTCACGCAGACCACATCTGCACGTTGTCGTCTGATTAACTTTGGAGCCCACGAATTTCCTCATATAGAAATCTGAAGGTTACAAGCGGACTTTTTTTTACGGAGTGGCTAGGTTGTTTGAGTTAAGTGCTATTATAGGATGAACGATACTGTACAATGGCGTGTCCGAACTAATACTGAAACCGTCCTCTTCGCAAGCTGTGGAGCTGCCAAGTACTTTCCCAGATCCTACATTATCATTGGGTGTTTTCAGAGTTCATCGACCAACCGACTGACCGACCGCGGCGCTGGCCACATGTTAATAACGCTGGGCAGATTGCGTTCAGGGAAACGTGAGTGGGTGCCTTCAGGGTGCAACGACCGACCAACTGACAGAAGGTGTTGCTGGCTACGTATTCACAACACTGGACAGATTGTATCAAGGGCCGCATGAGTGGCCGCTTTCATAGCCCGCAAGCGAGCGATCGAGCGACTGAGGCGGCGCTTGGCCCTTGTTCACAACTGAATCTTGATCGGTATCGCGCGCCGCCCCAATCGCTCGATCGCTCGATCGGTCGCCGTCGCTCGCTCGCTCGCGGGCCACATCGTGGACTATGAAAGCAGCCAGTCATTAGGACGCGTGATCCAACGGCGTCCTGTGTTGTCAACACGTATACAGCAACACCGTCGGTCGATCGGTCATTGCATTCTGAAAAGCTGCTTTCAAAGTCCGCCGGCCAGGCTGGCCGGCTAGCTTTTGGTGCTAGCCTTGTTGACTATACTGAATGTTGATCGATACCGCAGGCCGGCAATGACTAATTCTTGGTATTGAAAGCGGCCGCTGCTTTTTCCTCTGCGAATACAAATACAAAAATACGAAACCATAGTATAAATACAAATACAAAACAACAAAAATGCAAATAATACAGTACAAAACAAAAATACAAGTACAAATGGGAATATACAATACTATGAGGATACGAAACTTCAAAGTCAAAAGCATCGAAAGTAAATAGCTCTAAGGAAAAGCAACGGCCGCTTTCAATGTCGAGAAATTAGTCATTGCCAGCCAGATATCGATAAACATCCAGTGTTGTCAACAGGGGCTAGGCCGGTCAGCGCGCGCGGGGGTGGACGGCGGACTCTGGAAGCAGCCAAAGCGCCTAATCGGGGAGGCGTGATCCATCCATCCATCGGTGTCCTGCGTTGTCAACACGTGGTCAACCCCGCCATTGGTCGTTCGATCAGTCGGTCGGTCGGTAACGTCGTTGAACTCTGAAAGCACCGCCATAGAACGTAAGAAGTAGTATCTAGAAAATGTTGTATGAAAAGTGATGCATGCGCTGTTTCAAGGGGTATCCATATCGCTACTTGAAAAAACTAAGTGTTTAGGAAAAGCGCATATGTGGGAAGAATCGTAGGCCGTTAGAAGGAGCTGACCCCCATGAGCCTATTGTTCCTGTTATGCTAAAGTCCGTGGTCTACAGAACAAGCCTTTTGTCTTTCAACTTGCAGGTTATTTGTTTATTTTGCTGTACATTTTGCTCTATTCTTCTTCATGCTGTTTCTTTGAGGAAATTTCTCTCAAACTCTCAATGAAAGGCGGTACAACATGCAGATGTAGATTTCGTACTTATTTTATTTATTATTTGCTATAGAGCCGATCTGAAGATGTCCATTAAAGTGGAGCGATGCGCACAGAGACCACCATCCGCTCCAGCAAACTCATCAGTTCATCGAGTAGTTTCCTTAGTCGACAAATCGATAGCGTTCAAGGTATGAGAACCGATTATTCATAAGATTGTTATGAAGGCTGGATTTTACTGTAAAATTTAGTGTTTTTTCACTCTGGGTGCTGAAAGTCTTTAAATACAATTACCTTCTTTTTGCCAGTAAACATGAGTGATTTCTCTGCCATCAAGGCAAATGCTTGCATTAAAATGGTGAGAGTATAAGGTTGGGGGAAGGGCTCTTTAATGTAGGGCGAGTCGCCATAAAAGAACCTAGGATTGCTTTTTGTCTCCTCGGACGATGTTAACATTCGACAGCAAAAGTGTGGCGGCAGAGCGAACTGCTGGGAGTCTGTGGCTGGATATTTTATAGTTACACATGTATATCAGGAAAGAGCAACTTCCCCACAGATATAGCTCTAGAATTTTAAAGAGACAGCTAGATCAGAAGTTTTGTTTATGGAAAATCAAGTATTACAGTATTCGGTCATTAACTCTATTTTTCGGCATGACCGAAGTGCTTCACGTAACTTCCATAAATACCACTGGCCGCTTTCAGACTTCGACGACGTCCATCCGTCCGACGCGTGCGTGCTGCGACGGCAATCGCTAGAGTAGTGTTGACAGCGCTGGCACGTGATCTAGCGTTGTCAACAACGATCAGGTGCCGCCGTCGCAGCACGCACGCGTCGGACGATGGACGGACGGACGGACGGTCGTCGAAGTCTGAAAGCGGCCACTCGCTTCCAAAACGATGCCTAATCTTATTATAAGGATTGGCCGTAGTCGGAGGCAGTTTGAATGCGCCTTGTTGAAGTGTAGTCCCTTGTTTTGGTTGTACAATTGGTGACAACCAACTGAGCGTTGCTTGATGGCATGTAGTTGCAAACGTCTGTTCAAAAAGAAAATAGAGCTTCTCATGAATTTTATTTCAGATAGACCTTCGTGTCTGTCACAACAAAATGATAGATCTGTTTTGATGGCAACACTATACAGGGTGCATCATAAATATTGTAACAAAATATAATAATATAAATAATAATAATTCTTGTGCGGAAACCGTAAATCATATTAATACATGCTAAATTTATGTAAACTACTTAATATGTATTGCTTCAACAAAACGAACGCACAGTCATCTGCTATAACCGTCTGCTGTACCAAATATAGCTCATAGATGCTTCGGCTACTCATCGAAGGCGGCACATAGAGTTTTTTTTTTTTTTTTGAGAATCTCCATCCGGAGTTTATTTTTCAACGTCTTTAGAAGTAGCAACAATGGTGTTTTTGAGGGCAGGTCAATTCTCCAGTAAAAGTATGCAAACGCACCCGAAGAATTGAGGCCGGAAAATTTGTAGGCCAATTGGAACCATGGACGAAATTGCGAACATCTCAGCACCAGTCTCGACCTTTTTCTATTTGTGAGCAAGTATGGATGCTTTCATAGTCCGCCGGCCGGCCGGCGTGCCACGACGCAGTGCTAGGGGGGAGGAGGGCGGCAGACGGTCGGTCGAAGGGTTGAAAACAAAGAAGAATAAGATCGGAAACCAAACAACTAGGAGCTGGTACAAATGGTTTTTGATCTTGTCTCTCCTTGTTTGCAGCCCTTCGAGGGGCTGACCGACCATCTGCCGCCCTCCTCCCCCCTAGCACTGCCTCGTGGCACGCCCGCCGGCCGGCGCACTATGAAAGCAGCCGATGCGAGTGTTTCCAAATCGTAATACTGGCTGAAACAATCTCTAATCATGGGCAGCGCATTCCCAAAAATGTCTCTCGTGAAATAAATCTTTCTCGTGTTTCTGACCTTTCTCAACATCCTTGCCATTAGTAGTGGGAGATATACGTGTACCCTCTTGAAATAAAGAACGATCTGACCTTTCCCAACTTCCATGCCAGTTGCAGTGGAAGATATGCGTGTACTAGGGCACGGCCTTTATTTATTTACTTATTGACTTATTTATTTATGCATTCCACCGAGTGCGCCACAACTATTGGCAAATAAACCACTCGCTGCTACTGTGCAAAGAACAAAAATAAACCAAGCATGGGAAGTGAAAACAAATAAAAGCATCCCTTGAAGAAACATAGGAAAGAAGATAGGCTCATGAAACAAAGCTCTCAGCGAAAAAGTCGGAGGTTCAGTCGGGAGAATCTACATCCAGGATGCGCTGGGAGATAAACTGTTGAGACAGAGGAGCACTTCATCGCGAGCATGAGCATAGATTCATAAGAAGCGATAGCGGTACTCTTGAAGATGCTCGATTCTCGCCATGCATTGATGAAGGAATACAAAGTAGAACGGGAAGCTGAACTTGATTCTTTTTCTCAAACTTCTTCTCGTTATAAGTATCATAAGACTTTCGAAACCCATCTGGATACAACTGTTCGGCAGTAATTTTTGTGGTGTTTCTGCAGGTTTCGTAGTGTAACCATTCTCTGACAATTGTATTCGGAAAAGAGGTCGTAACCTAGGCAAGACGACCGCCTTGATGCTGATCGTTGACCTATTCACCCATACGATACAAGAGACTGTCACGCGAGGAATTTCGAAACGACAATAGGTTCTGGAAATGGGCTCACTAATTGCGCTCGAAAAAGAAGCGGCTGCTGAATGATTCCGAGGCTTCACCATTTTTCGAAAACTGACGATTTGAGAGCACAGAAGCAGGGGGAACGGGCAGTAGGAACGGTTTTGTGTAATCGATCCGCCGCACGCGGCTGTCGAGGACAATTTGCCTCGTTATTACAGTTCCAGCGCAATCGCTATGCGATTATTACTTATGACATGATTCTTCTGTGAGTTCTTTTATTTCTGAATTTCTTAGTTGCTGCTGCATTCTTCCACATTCCTTCGCGCGCGGCGTCTCTCTCGCCGGGACGCGACAACTTCGTTCCTACTGCACCACACCTCAGAAGCAGCTGCGTGAGCTAAGGGGTATAGTAAACATAAGAGAAGTTATAGGTTTGGAACCCCCTCCAAACGAGAAAATTGCGGACTTCCGTGAGTTGTTGCCATATTCATGGCGTGGCGTTTGAGCATGCTGTTCACGACAGCTAATTAGCATTAATGGTGTTAAGATGAAGAGAAATTAATAATTGTGACTCTTTCGGAGCTCACATCTTTCCCAAAAAATCCGCTTGATAGAATGGAGTTTTGAGTAAGATTCAGAGCTCAGGGAACGCTGTTCAGGAATCTATTTTTAGCCAAGTTTTTTTGTCGGCCGGGTATGTATGGATATATCCGTTATTCACGAAGCATTGACCTTCTGTTTGACATACAGAACTTTGCTCAGAGCTAAGCTCCCAATGCTTGTTGCCGTTAGGGGCACGCAAGCTACTTTCTAACATTCAGTATGTCCTCAATTCCTAATGGTTTGTTAATTTTTTTAGGTCTGGATAACATGCAGAACGCGAAGCTATCAAGTGCGTCCAAATCAGGGATTTCTGGAAGGCGGTGGTACTGTAGCATTACTAGTTATTCCAACCAGTATTCGATACCCAGAAGCAAGCTTACGAATCGATTGGATTGAAGCCGATCCTTCCGAGCGCGATGTACGCGCAGCGTTCAGATCTGCCAACCGATCTGGTCATGTAATACATCCACTCAATTCTAAAATGGTCTACACTGATGAAAAGTTTCCAACAGCTCTTCTGCGAGCTCATACCGATCCTTATACAAATATGCGACGATCATGGATTTTCATTAAATTTGGCAGAAAGACTCCAGCAATAAGAGACCCCGATACTGTTTGGTAAGATCAGTTCTGGTCATCATTTTATCCATTCTCGAAAATTTTCGAATAAGTTTGACCTTCAACCGATTTGGGTATCTTCGGCAATTTTTCAAACTCTCCGTTTCGATAGGTAAATTGGAGTTCGGGTCTGAATGCTCACTCGTTCTCTTGCTGGCTTCATTGGCTGCTTTCATAGTACGCCGGCCGGCGTGCCACGAGGCAGTGCTAGGGAGGAGGAGGGCGGCAGACGGTCGGTCAGCCCCTCGAAGGGCTGTAAACAAGGAGAGACAAGATCAAAACCATTTGTACGCGGCCTGCGAACCATGAAAGCAGCCATTGCTTTTCGCATGTCCTCAAAACCAGGCATTAGGGGGCGGTCGAATATCCGCTTATATTTTAATATCTGCTAATGTTCGGTTCTTCTCTGTCGCATAATATGTCAAGTTTAGGAGCGCCATATCCAAGATATATGATTCGTTATGTTTTCATAGAGTGATGTTAGAAGAAGCTCCGTTGTATTACACCATGGATTCTATGGATGGTGAGAAGGTAACATGAAAAACAGACTTTGCGAACTGCAGGTATAGTTGTTTAAATTATAGATTGCAAGAGAATTGCGGAACCGACTTTGTGGCCGGAAGAAAGGCTCATTTCCTGTTCTACTGCTTATTGACGACTGTAATTATTCCGTGTTATTGTACATCTTGACTCATATATCAAGCACTATTGTTTCCAGCTGGGGCACATTTCTCAACGTTCATTAAAGAACGATTTTCCAATGACCTTTATGTTTTTGAAGTACAAAGCCAGGAATTAGCTGATATTGCAGCTAGCACCGCCGAGAAGCCTTACAAAGAACTCGAGTGGGTGATACATATAGGTTATTACAGTTATATTTGCTTTGATGACGTGTTGCATTCTTTAGTAAGTGGTGTAACGAATTCTCCTCGATCATTCAAGAAAATGAAAAAGAACAAAGAGCCGTTCCCAACACGCCAGAGTGTGTGGTGTTTACTTTGCTTTAGCCATTTTTTGCATAGTTTAGAGGTTTCTGTTTTTATTTTTTGAAGTGATACCGGGTCTTCAAAAGGCACGAATGATTCGGTGTGTTCTCGACAATACGACGATATTGGTGTTACCGCATATGACACTCTGAGGTAAGTAGGTTTCGTGCATTTATTCATTATAACCTCATTATATTTGCGTTGTAATTATCTTAAGAATATGTTTCTCTAGCATGAACTATGTTTGTAACCGGGATCATCCATGAGAATAATGCCGTAAGAGTATTTCGAACTTCTTTAGAGATTGTCCTCTCCAAACTATTTCTTCAAAAGGTGTTTCAATTGACTGAGCGCGCATTTGACGCCAGACCGCGATTTTTCAAACCATTGGTGGCAGTTGCTATTTATGAGGGGGCTTTGCAAGACCGATGATGGTATTTGCCAGAGGTCTCATTCTATTTGGTCCAGAAATATCGTTGTTAGGATTGATGTTGAGCACCTAGCAGTAGTGGATACCAGAGTTGGTAGGGAAAAGAAGCCTGTTCAACGGCACCGGTTTCTTCGTTTTCTCTTTAAATTCATCAGGTAGCTTGACATAGGATTTGAATGAAACTGAAGCCGGAAAATATAGGGGAGAAGGTTCTTAGGAAAATATACTGCATATCCTCCTTCTTTTCGCTGCATTCCGTGATTTTAAAGGGGGAGGTGGTTAAGCGATGGATCTCCTACAGCTCTGGCTCTAGCTGTGAACCACATAGTATTAAAACCCTTCAATTTATAATTGTTGATTTTGAAAGATTGTCATTCTATCATTGCAGTGCGGATGAACCACATATGATGGAAAGGAAGGAGGTAGATGTCTGCAGAGAAACGGTGTCAGTACCTGAAGTGCAAGGTGGGGCTCACTGTGGTATTGGTGAACTGCATTAGTTTCAGTATACATAGAATGACATTAATTGTTATAACTAGGTTTTTCTGTTCTAATTGTTTTGTAATTGTTCGCAGACTTCAATGTAGTGATCTATTAGGGTGTCCGAAAAGTTTTGAAAAAATTCAACCGTTTGTTTGAACACAATGTAACTAAAGCAGTGAAGTTAGTTCAGAAATTAAGACAGTGGCCTCATCAACCTCAATGTTCCTCAGCCGCAATGTTTCTCAATCGCCTGGGGCAATACATTCATCTACTACCACTTGGCTTTCTGACGATCACTGAACTATTTCCCTTTAGAATAGGAGTATGTATTTTGAAAGTACCAGTTGCTCACGCACGCCTGCTAACGCGTGCACCTTATACTCACTATCGCTTTCCTACGATTTATTAGAGTACCAACAATAGTGTCAGTTGACTCCTCATTTCATGTTTCCTCAACGCGCTCACGTGACATTTACATCTACATCGTGCCCACGTGACTTTCGGAAGGACGAACAGACAGAAAAACAGAAAAACAGACAAACGGACGTTTGCGGATTATATATAGTAAGGATGGTAGTCATGCAGGTAATATAGGTAAGGGCCGGCGAAGAAGTGGGTAGTAAGGCAGCCAAATTATATTAAGGCCCTCCAACTCCTCCATAGCCGCCCTCGCGTGGGTGGTCCAGCATTATCCATTACAGTCGAAAACTCCTTCGTAATCGGTGCGACATTGGGGATCGAAACACCAAATCTCTCGTTTGTTCACATCCCTTGCGGTCATCGCAGTACACTCCGGTAGGATCTCCTAGTAAAACACCCGGTTGAGTAGAGGAAGAGTGAGCTCATGTCCTTCTTGACCTGAGCGCTTTGCTTGGTAGCAGGCTGTGGCCGTCCACTGGTAGAAAATGTGATTTCCTGTGTGGATTTCCATGTGATATCCAGTTTTTTTTTAGAGCGGGTGTGGTGTAGTGGCAAGTGGCGCACATCACACACGCATGTTCACGGCTTCGAATCCCGGATGGATATCCGCCCACGCCAACCAAGCTTTCCATGTGCATCGTCTGGCCACCGCAAGCCATTGTATACGCCAAATACGCATTCAATACGCCACTACGATTCTGAATGGAAGTCAAATGCATGGGCGCATCCCTCAGACGGAATTGATCAACGCCCCAAGACTTTAGACTCTATCCTTTTATCTACATTTTATCCTGAGTAATAATGAAGCCGGTTGATGTCGGCTTTGTTTGCGGTCGAGGAGCTTTTGCGTAGAAGATCGTAATGAAATGATGAAATCGGGAGTAGAGATCATTTTACCATCTGCTGAATATTGAGGAGGATTGCTCTGCCGTCAGGTCGGAACCGTTTCGGTATTTGAGAACAGTGGACGTCCGCTTCGACAGCTTCGTCCAAGCATATTTCGTCTCAGAGATAGCGTTCATACCATTCATGGTAAGTGACGAAATAGGGCGCACTGCTGCCCACCAATCACCATAACTCATTCCAAGCCTTAGTGTGGAAGCGATCAGTTTTGCAGTGGTGAAGCAGAAGGCTCCTGTCTCGTCAATCGCACATCGGTGGTCGGTGACCACGTACTTCCAACGATGACTTCAATCACCGATCGGCCGTAGTATCGATCTATCAACTGTGGCCTTACCCCTCCATCGGTTTAGCGTGTTCGGGAGCAACATGCTTTTCGCAGTTTGGAGGCATATTTTTTTCAAAACTCTCTAGACACCCTAATGGATGCTTCCAGGTTTTAATGATTCAACCGGCCGTCCGTTCAACGCGTGCGCGACGGCGGCGCCTGACCGTTGTTGACAACACTAGATCACGTGCCGGCGCTGTCAACACTACTCTAGCGCCGCCGTCGGCATCGTTCATAGCCCACGACCGGTCGCGCGGCCAGTCGCCGGTCGTTAGCGACTGGTCGCTCGATTGATCGCTTGACTGATCGCGCGGGACCGTCCACGGCGGCACCCATAACTAGCGCGGCCTCCTCGACCGATCGAGCGACCAATGGCGCGATCAGTCGAGCGACCAGTCGTTAGCGACCGGCGACCACTCGCGCGACCAGCGACCACTCGCGCGACCAGTCGCGCGTCGCGGACCCATCTCACGAGCGACCGGCGACCGGTCGCGCGACCGATCGTGGACTACGAAAGATGCCGTCGCAGCACGCAAGCGACCGACGTCGCGCACGCGTTGAACGGTCGGACGGACGGACGGTCTGAAAGCGGCCAAAACCTAATCCGTTATTAATACTCAATATTAATTTTTCACAGGCTACTATGAAACGAGTCCATCAATTGCATCTGCCGGTGATGTCGTAGAAGCCCTGAAGTATGCTAGAAGCAATCATCTTGACGCTGAATTTGTGAATATTTGAAGCATTCCATGTTTTCGTGGTCATAGGTTTCAACTTTTTTTAAAGGTAACGGAGCTGGCTGGTCCGCATATATACAACCGGCTGTCTTCCCCTTTCGCTGATATTCTTCCGAACATTTACCTCATGCAGCTGATTTATATGTCTTGTTCCGTTATGTCTCATCTGAGAGATGTTTACGAATCTGCTCGCCACATCATTTGCAGTGTTTTTTCAACACGGTTAGTTCTTTTCTTTTACACATATTTACATCCTGTGCTCCTGTTTTCACACACTAAAAAGATGAATTCCGTTTATGAAGAAGCCTCAAATAGCAAGTCTCACCATCTCACCACGAAAGGATCCTAGGTCAGGGTGGCCGTATGAAATCAGGCCTATACTGCTCGAAGTATTTTCGGATGCTCATCTCAAATCTGCTCTCCAAATTTGCCGAGCGATTCTGTCAATGAAATCATGAGGTAATTTAGGTGAAGCTTAACATGAGTGAACTTAAAGGCACAGTTCATGATAATTTTGAGGTACCCGTTTTTATTCGGAAGGCGGAAGTATAGTTGAGAATAGTTCATCGGTAGTGAAAAAGATCTGGGGAGACCTTCAAAAGGGGCCGAAAGGAGTATCGTGTGGTGAACATTACTGGTCCCTCAGTAATGTTCACCACACGAACGCAGCCAATGGGAACAGGAGGTGGAGCGAGACAGGCCCCGCTGACCACAACGCCGGTCATCCTGCTATCCAACCGACGACAGCGATGTCGGCGTTCCCAGCGGCGAGCTGACCACCTGTGGTACACTGTGTGGTGCCACAGGCGGTAGCCCCGCGGCAGAGGATGGCGCGACGTAGCCCACAGCGGAAAAGGCCGGTGTGGACGGCAATTCGGAAGTTGCGGGACATTTGCGTCCACCAAAGCGGAGGTAGGAGCCGAAGAAGCCCCAACGAAGCACGCCGAAAAAGTCGCAGCCGAATTCCATACGATGTACGCTGAGGACGAAGCTGCAGCGGAGAGCTGGAAGAGGCACACTGTAGTAGCCGCTCGCGTGGAGAGCGAGCGGCTGTTGCTCAACCCGATGGCGTTGAAAACTGAGTGGTAAATAAATGATTTTGAGGTTAATTGTTCTGATGTGTAGCAAAACTGTAGACAAGATGGCCTCCCGTGTGTGTGACCGGAGGGCCAATAGGGGTGGGTGTGAGGGAGTGTGGGAGAGGGTGAGTAGAAGTGAGGAACGAAGAAGGATCAGCGGGATAGGAGCGATGGACAATGAGAGAGTATATAAGTGTTCGAGTCTATAATAATCATTCCACTCTCTGTTGGTTGCCTGGCACCGTAACCAGTGGTCTGTTCTAACCTGCGATATTTATTATACGGATAGCAGCTGTTCAGTTCTTCACTCATTCCGTTTTGAATAATTTGTTAGAAGTGTCCCTGATAGAAATGATCCACGCCCGAGTGAATACTTGAGGACAGATCGTCAAAACAAGTGCTTCTACTGATACTTATGATGCAACTGACTAGGTGTTTCGTTAGGTTTTCATGGTAGCTGTACTGCTCTTGAACTCAAGACCCATCCCACAGCTTTCCTATTTACTTCTATTAATCACTCCTAATTTTCTAGCCTTTTTGAGTTTTTTTGAGATGTAGGTCAGAAGGTCAGTCTCTCATAGCATAGAGGGCAGTTTTCCGAAGTTGTGTGCCCGACTTTTTGGTGATTTTTTTTCGGTAGATGACTCCCCAGACTTACAAAAGGCGCTGCTGCCCTCTCACTCAATTCTAATCTGAACTACAGTATTTGAACATATGCTATGCGGTTTCCAGATATATTCCAACTATGTGCGAATTCTTCGGGTATCCGGCTATAAATGACTCACGTAAGTGGAACGACGACTTTTCAGATTTCCTTGTTGCCATTATGGACTTATTTATTGTCATCGACAAGTACGGGTATCATGGAGAAGAGGTGGTGAGTACCGCAAAGTGAACAAAAAATTTTTGATATGGTACAAAGCAGCCAAATTATATTGCAGTGGCTAGCATGGACAACATACTACGATGTTTTAACTAAACTTCCTGAGGCGTTCTGGGCAGAAGAAGTGGCCAGAGATTGGCTAGAACAGTTGGCCATTGAGCTGAAGGTAATTTCTTCAACTTCAATCAATAACTGACTCAGACACAGGTTTACCACATGAATTTCCAGCACTTGGGTCACTACCGTCCAGCCCAACTTACATCGACTGGTGAGATACGTGGAAGGGAGAACCGAATGAAGTATAAACGACAGGAAAGGCAAACAAGGTACGGGATTCAGGAAAATCGGTCACAAATTGAGAAGCGAAGTAGAGCAGGAAAAGGAAGAAAACTTGAAGAAAGACTTGAGATGGAAAAAAGAGATCAAGGGAATGAATTCGATACCACAGCAGATAGAAGGAAAAGCGGCACAGTGTCCGATCAACAGGAGTGACAAAGTTGAAAGGCTTCGTCTAATAATATTATAGTTAGACGAAAGATTATTTGTTCAGTTACTTTCCCTTATTAGAAGTCGTAATTTTTGCAATTGCTCACCTGAAATTTCCTTCAAATTCGACAAAATATTTGGACTAGACAAGGCAAATGAGTGCCGAGGCAAATACATAGGGCTCAATCAAGAGTGACGAGACAATCTTGTCTCTTAATACAGAACTTCGGCAAATTTTTTGTTTATTGTTCCACCTAGCTCACTATGCCACAGTCATTTTTTTTAGTAAGCAGGAGCCGAATATGGCTCCCGAACAATTAATTGAACAACCACTATGGCAGGATTGTGAAAATCGCCCGCCTCCATGTGATTTTCGTACCTTGAGTGAAGTTCCTGTGATAACCGACATCTATAACGCTGGTGATTTCTTTTTGTAGTTAGCAAAAAGCGTGTGGAAGAGTCAGCTCCAAATCTAACTATGCACAGCTGATTCTAAGCAGGCAATACCGACCTAATGTTCTTTCATTTTATTTTAGAAAAGACATACGTCCGTCGAGCGATTGTTGATGGTAAGTATACAGATGCCGAACACTATCTCGACGTACAGTTTCGATTGTTTCGCGAGGATCTAGTCAGCCCATTCCGAGATGGTAGAGGAGTATATCTTATGAATGGTCAGCAATATTTGAACTAACTTCCGCTTCAACCCTCCGGAGGGGTAGCTACGCCGAAATCGCCATAGATGATATTCAGGTAGTAGTCGCTTCAACAGATGCGCCGAGGACATTGATGAACTGACGCATGGGCTGCTGATATTTGAAGTGGAGAAAGTGTTAGGATTGGAAGTGCATTTTCACGATGGTGTACCTCTTCGTTATGCAATGCTTACGGTTTGTGATTTCTGTGTACGCACTTATCCTTCACTATACGACCACTAATGTTGTTTCCAGCCGCAATCGATCTCAAATCCTGTTCTACCTAGACATTTGATGTTTGGCCAAATAGTGTGCCTGTCTTCAGACGGTTTTCATGATGATTTGCACCTGGCTAAGATTGTTGAGCGCGACACTACGGTATGTGTAGATTATTTTCTTTTGTTTTGTTTTTTTTTTATTTTGACCTTCTGTGCTTTCCAATTTCTGTATCCCATAATCTTCTTCCCCTTTATGACTGTGCTATTTGACGTAAAAATGCGATGCAGGCCTGCCTTTCTTTATCCTCCGGCTGCTCTTTTACAACTCGAATTCCAAAATTTTCTGGTTACGCTAGAGGGATGATGGTTTAGTTAATTTTCCGTTTGGGTTTTTAGCAGTATCTACATAGTATGTCATCGTAGGATCACTACAAACTTCACGATCACAATCGCGCGTCAGATAGTCAGAAACTCAGTAGATATCCCATTAAATACCCTGCATTTCCGGTCATGCATTGGCAATATATTTTTTATACTTATATTTGATTCGCTTAGTGCTGTTAAGGAAAAAAATGGCGTTCTTGGACTGTCCCTACTACCTGAAGATGGATCACTCAAAAAGAATTGCCCCTATCTTCTTGCCGAGCCCAATTGTTATCTAGAAGCGTACCAGCATGTATTGTCTGTATTAAAGGTGAGAGACGCTAACTCATTGCCAATATTTAGTTCTGTTGAGGAGGCAAGTACCGTTACAATCGTTTTTTCGTCTGGAGTAAAGGCATAGATGCGTAGATGGTATACAGTACCGGTCAATGAAGAATGTGTTTTCATTTTTTCAAACGTAACTTCTTTAAAAGAGCATCTGGTTCCTTCACTGTTAATGCCTACCACTGAATGTGGTCAGAGAGCGAGTTTTCAATCGCCCAAGGGAATTGTGAAATATTTGGAAAGACTTCATAAAAAGATTCCGCCACCAAAAGACCATTCCTCGCTAGTTGAACAATGTTTCTGTCGAGAAGGCAGTATCATTCTCGCAGCTTCTGGCTTACCCTGTGACCTTGCCTTCCTTTCAAATCGTTCGAACGCACATAGCTGGCAAGCTTTGAATTTCGGGAACTCGCCTGGATGTTAAAGCTTCCTGAAAGTTCCGGATGACGGCGCTAGCATATTCTTGGTAACTTACAGATTCCCGATTGCCTTAAAAGAGCCTTATTGATGTACTAAGTGCATGACGTGACACAAAAGAACGAAAATCACCGCGAATTTCTTAACATGAAAACCATGAGTTTTCGAAGGCGAAAGTGTGCGCGGGGGGGGGGGGGCTGTTTGAAAATAATGCGCCAGTTCTGATTGGAAGTGTGGTGCTGGACTGCTGCACAAGTATAATGTCACTAACTGTTTAAGTTACTTACTGCGCGGAAAGGTTGAATTTTGCGGAAGTTATGTCTAAAAAATTGAAAACACCTACTTCACTGACCGGGACTGTAAGGACATAGGTAGATGAACTATCGATTATTGGTTGTTCGCCACAGGTTACGCAAATATAATTGTGCCGTAATACTGGTAGGAAGTGAGCGGAACATATTTCTCACAGAGGGTGCAAAGTATCTTGTACGCAAGTTTCCTCGATCAAATGTGGTAATGATTTCTGTTGTTATTCAGAGCTTCAGCAAGTTTCAACCGCTCCCGATGGAGCGCTACATCGTTCATGGTAAAGTTGATGTACGAAAGCCGTTATACATGAGATTTGATGAGAGCGTCGAAGATATAATTGATGATTCTGAAATACTGGTAGAAAATTTCATCATCATAGATTTCCATTACCGTTTACCACCTGCGTCGATTGTTTTTTTTTTCTTAGTCGCCTAGAGGTGATTTTTCGAACGTTCTTCGATTCCTTCCTAGGTTGGTTTCGTTTTTTTTTTCAGAAATATTACACGGATCTCCAAGCCGACGCAAAGAAAACTTCTGAAAAGTCCAAACACCGAGTTTCTCAAATCAAAGGCAAAGATGCCCTTAATTGTGAGAATATGTGAGTTTTTAAGAGCTCGAGGAAAGTAAGTTGTGCTCAATTACTTCCTACAAAAAATGCACATGCTTCAGTAGCGATGTCGGCGGTGCTTGGGAGTCACCCATAGTGAAACGGTGTGGCCGTGTCGTCAATCTAGAAGGTGAAGGCTTCATTGTTTTGAAATTTTGTCTACGTATCCCTTTTGTTACAAGGGAAAGAGACTGGAATTTCAGTTAAGTCCTCAAGTAGGTAAGAATGAGGTACCCTCAAGCCGTTGTTCCTACTTTCTTTGAAAGTTGCACATGAAGAGGAGTTAGGTGAGAGAATATAGTGCCTTATTTGCAGGACAGTCGCATATTCTGATTGATGGAGAGAGGTACGAGGTATGTAACTGGGACTATTGCTGTAGAATTGTTTTCTTTCTCCATTCGAATTTATAGTTTTTAAAACACATCGTAGTAGGAACTTGTGGACCATTACGTGGTCATGATTAGTCTCAGATCCCTCGTAAGCGCGTATAATCAGTTGCAATCAGACAATTGTGCTATGGGTTTCTGACAAGCTTTGTCCATAGTTCAAGTGATTCTGTGAGCCTTCGTAGAAACTCTTCCATAACGAAGGAGGAAATAATAAAAACGGTCGCTTCCAAATCAATAGATAAATACAACCATAGCCAAACAGCGTCGTAAAGTTTCGTTCAACGGTTCACCAGTATACCTACTCATGTCCCGAAAAGCGACGGCAAGATGTCGACCGCCTGAAGAACTAATTTCTCAAAGGCACAGTTCATAATAATTTTGATTAATCCAGATTATGATGAAAAATGGAAGAGAAGGTCGAAAATAGTGCGATGAAGGTGGAGAAACTGCGTGAATCGGTTTCTCTAAAGTGAAGAAAGGCTTCTAAAAACCCTTAAAAAGGTAGCTGGACGAGAAAGAGACCAGGAAAATGAAGAAGAGAGGGGCGTTTGGACGAGCTACATATACAACGGGTCTCACTGCGTACGTGTGGATCCTGGTGCCGGACTACGATAAGAAAAATTCATTCACTTATAAGCATAAGTAAACAAATAATCCCAGTATCAGTAGAGGTAGCTCACCTTTTCAGCCTCTAGGAGTAGGAAATCAAATAAGGGATCACGGCAGCAAAAAGAATAACAGAGGAAAGAAGAATGGCAGAAAAAAATCGCCTCATCACTAGGCGACCAGCTGATTATGTATGGGCCCTAGAACGAATAGTTGCAATCTGTATTGTCTCGACACTCGTCTGACGTGATGACGTAACATCGATCGAGAGGCGGGAAAGCCACTGACGTTCCCGCCCATTGGAATATCGTGAACTGTGTATTCAACAGCTCAGACCGTAAAAACATCTAAATTATCGAAACAGTGTATCGTATGCGATACAACCTCTTCGGATCTTCCGCAATTACAATTCCGCTCTGCAAATGAGCTAGCTTGGACCTGTATGTGTTAGATTTTAGGTTTTCGCTCGATCCTGATTGCAATAGCTTCGGTCTTTTGATGTATTTTGATATACCTTTTGATTCCACTTCATTATTATCCAACTGGAATTGGGTCAATTTTATAAGGGAGGTGTTCAATGCTGCATGTTCCCTACTCGTTACAAGAGGAGTGAAAGTCATTTTCAATTATTTTTTGTTGGTTTCAGTAATTATTTTTGCAAAAGTTATTGATTTTCGTAATAATCTAGGTAGATAAAATGCTTGATGAGTTCAAATCATCAACACTAGATGAAAGCCAGCGACAGGCGATGATTTACGCTCTTACCAACGAATTGGCTATAATACAGGGTCCTCCTGGGACAGGCAAGATTTCAAGAGAGCTATTCCCACTTTGCTTCTTTTTTCTTTTTTGAAGCCTTGATAGACGGAAAATGCGATTCGCAATGTTCTTTGTCGAG
The DNA here is from genome assembly GCA_000469685.2 of Haemonchus contortus. Lineage (NCBI taxonomy): Eukaryota > Metazoa > Nematoda > Chromadorea > Rhabditida > Trichostrongylidae > Haemonchus > Haemonchus contortus. The sequence goes on along the minus strand of LS997564.1, from coordinate 177,429 downwards.
CTATCAGAACAAGTTGTTTTGAACTCAACGAAAATAGGAAATCTTTCGATTGTCATCAGGAAAGACGTTCCTTGGTGTGGAAATCGCACGAATAATTCTCCAAAATCGCGTTCGATGGGGCATAGTTGAGCCGATTCTCGTGGTTGCTTATACAAACAATGCCGTCGATAGTTTTGCGGAACTGCTTCTGAAAAAGGTGATCATTAAATTGTAGTCGTTCCACTTACTCACTGACTCAGAAGATCTTTTTCAAGATCCGTGCGGACAAGGATAAAGGTTACGTGCTACACGATGGACCTCTTGGTGTCCGCCTTGGAACGAAGTCTGAGAGCGAATTCCTAAAGAGGTTCGTGATGTCTTGGTGGGAGGAACGTTATTCATGGGCAAGAGAAGGAAACAGGAGTGACACACGTGACGTCACGTTCCATTAATCATACGAGTGCATCTGATTGGTCTCCCTTGTTCCATTCTCTTTGATGTTGGGCAAGCTTCCGGGGCGAATCTTTCAGGTTCAGCAATCTAACTGAACTGCATACTTTTTCGACTCTTGCTATTACCATTTGCAGGTGATGGATAAGAAGCAAACAGGAACACTTCTAGACTTAATTTTGAACGAACAGTCTTTTAATCCTTGAAAAGATCAAGTTGCGCAATTGGAGTTGGAGTTGGAGTAGATAGAATTAAACTGAATGAGAAGGTAGTATATAACTCCTACTGACAATTCCAACGGAATAACATTGGAAAGATCCCTTATAGTCTTAGAAACCACTTTAATCATAACCCACACCGAGTAGACCTCGACCGATACAACTGCATCTCATTCGTTGACTGGGACCTTAGCATACAGCTTTGAGCGCAAATTGTTGCTGCCATCCGTTCACAGCGCCGGGCAATGCTTACGAGGCAGCATGACCGCTGACGGCCTTTGCGTTGGAGATGTTATTTTCCAAGCATAGCATGCTCCAACGCGCTCAACGCTCATCGCAGTACTCTGAATGTGCCCGCTGAGGGCGACGAAGGTTTAAAGTCGTTCTCGGAGACCTGGAAGCATTTTGGAATTTATAAAACTGAAGAATAAATAAATGCTCATGAAGTACATGTCTGACACAGAAGTTTCAATCCAGATGAATCCCTCAAGACTTGATTTCACGACTTCACGACTTGATTTCACGAATAACCGAGCGGCCACGCACGCTATGCACTAGGGGCTCTAGCCATGAGGGACGAAGCCACATGAGCTGATTTTCATTACAGGCCTTTGTCGGATTCATGAGTTTCCGCTCAAACCCCGCAACCTGGTGCCGAAGTCTGGTCCTGCCACCCACCATAAGTGTCCCCATCCCGCCGCCTATACTCCTTCCAACTTTGAACTTTCAAGGTCTACGAGAACAGGAGTTATGATTTCCCAAAATGTTTTATAAAGCATTGCGTTTTCGAAGAATGTCCCGCCCATCGGGTGGATCTCTGACATACACCTCTAGCCACCTTTAAACCCCAGTTTTGAAGCCGTCTTGTGTTTGAATCCGAAATCATGGTCTTCAGTACAGCTCATTTCGTTGCACGCCACGCCCACTGTGGGCGGGGCTCCGTCAAGCTGATGTGTGCTTTATACTTCTCGCGACATGGCCCATCCATCCCATGCTTGACCCGGTCTCTCCAGGTAGATCTAAAGGAGCTAAGGAATTCCGTGACAGACATACATAACGATTGACGACAGACGACAGACAGACGACAGACGAAGCGCTTCATAGTAAGTAGGATAATGAGAGGTAGTGTTGTACCGTATTGGACGTCTCTACATCGGAGCAATAAACAACCAATGTATTTCAACGGCAGCACGCCAAATCGAACTCGACAACGCCATGGAGAAGATCAAATCCGATATACTCGGAGTAACAGAATCCAGGATACCACGCAGCGGAAGCTATGAATTATCGTCAGGTATGATGCGATTCCACTCCGGTGCCGAAACGGCCTACCGCGGTATAGCTTTCGTGTGGGCTCGCGTGATTACAACATGGATTCCATATGACTAGTTGGACCAAAGAAGGCGAGGACACCATTGTATTCGATGGCGCGATGAATTGTCGAAGAAGTTCGGAAAAACTGGTGGAGTATGACGACGGAACAGTTCAATCAGGCCACTCGACAATCAGGACATTCGAATATGAGTTGATTTCGTAATAAAGTGAAGTGTAGAGTTGCAACAATGTTTTCACGCGCTTATTATGAGAACTGCCCTTGGGTTTTTGTCTTCTCATAGTCGGTTGCTGAAAGCTAAAAAAGAATAGGGCAAGGCTTATAAACTTGACAGATATTATGTAAATATCATCTGGCGCACTCTTCGACGAGTAATCTTCGAATCGCGCAAATCTTGCTCCTGCACCCACGACTTGTCGGTGTGGTGGGTATGAGTGGGATTTCTCGAAAAACATTTCTGTTATGGCATGTTCAGATTTATGTGGTTGCAGAGCACAATGGATTAGGCATTTGCCCTGTTGGACCTTTCACTTTTTTCTTTCTTATTTAGTTACAGCTGTTGATAGGAGTTGATTTCCCACTCTTTTGATTTTGTCGATATCCAGTTGGATCACCGCGCTAACGCGGGGCTCTCTTCCACCTTATGTTAAAATTGAAATGCCTCACTTAGTCCCAACATAACTCCATCCTTTATTCTTGAGAACAAGTAGTTAGTAGTATTTCCATATTGGATAGCACAAAACTGCACTGGCCAAAATTGGTTGCTGCAATTGATCGCTACCTTTACAGCTATATTCCCACCACATCTCTTAGACCTTCTTGGAGCATTGTACAACTAAAGGGAACAAAGCTGCAATTGATCCGACAGTTACGCAAAAGATGGCATGTCGGTGTATTAGCCAACATCCCCCTAACCCTCTCCACCTCCATTTCCCCCTCAGAGTGAATCCTACCATTGAACTGTCCGAAGGGAACAAAGCTGTGAATGATGTTACATAATCTGAGAGGCCTCTAGATAGGATTGACGATTTCGCGTTCCTCACTACATCTTCCAAATTTGAATGGAGGCCATACCTGCCAATGGTGTTTCCATCTTGATGCTTGTACCCCTTCCAAATCAAATTCGAACGCTCTAGCTCTGAGGGAGGGGGAATGTCGCGCAACCCTGTTCTCAAGAGCAACGGCTACACCTGTGACCTGCTATTAGTGCTCCCATCTTGCCATCTGCATCCCTTCCATATTTCAACACTTAAGGCCCGGGAGAACAGCATTTGGATAAAACGCGAGCCCCGCCCCTGATGGGCGGAGCTCAGCTTAAGCCGTGTGTTCCCAGTTAGCTATTGTCATTCCCACTTGTTCCAGCCTGGCTGAGCTACTCCAACTACTCCAGTTCACTTTTAAGAAGGCACCATGGAAAGCGGTTACAAACAGACAGACAGTCATACAAACAAACAGCATTTGTAGTTTATACATAGTATAAGGATAAAATTAATACATTTAAGGTCAGGCTGTATGAGAACAGACTTAGTACAAGACCACAAGGAGCTAAACTCGGAGCACCTCACTGACGAATTCAACAGTGCGATGAAGAGACTGAGGGATGCTGGCCGACGATTAGCAGAAGCCAGCTTCATCCTCTACATGTTCAAGAGGTTTGGTTAATCGAGTCATGACTTTGTTACCGTTTTTCTGCCATTTCGAGCTGCTCCAATTGTTCACTTAAATTCGTTACCAGTTTTTGTGAGTTCTTTGCTTTTCTTGGGTGAAGATCGAATTGGACCATTCAGGAATCTTGCCAACTATCGAGTGTTGACGAACTATAATGTCATTTCTGAATCATTCCGACGTGAATTCCGCGCATGGCAAGCAACGCACTGCGATTCTTCTGGCAACAAACTCGATGCACGTATACTGTCACTTTTTCACTTTTCTTTTCCACCATTAATGTTGAGGTTGAGTGGTCCGCCCGAAATTTGCAATTTCCAGTTGGGCTACGCACGCTAACGCGTGCACCACATGCCCACTACCGCTTACCTACGACTTGTTAGAGGTTGGTAGAGGGCCAATATGAACAGTATCGGTTGACCTCCCATTTCATAACTGTCTCCTCACCGCGCTCAGTGACATTCACACTCTTTATCGTGCCCACGTAACCTTTGGAAGGACGCACAAATGGGCATACAAACAGACACACAAAGTTACCGCTTTATATATAGAGAGATGACAAATAACAATTGCAGGATGATGAGACTCTGGCTTGCTGGCTTTTGGAAAAGGTCTACACCGCTGATACTTGTGGGAACGACGTACCGGAAGATGATGTTGATGAATTTGAAGAAGACGAAGAAGAAGATATGAGTGATAGCACAGTGCGTTCAAAAAATTTAAGTCTTCCTTTTTTGATTTACTCCTCACAAGGGAAGGATAATTGGTCGCAGTGGCCATTCAAGATGAGATGTATACCCCCGTAGGTGGTTTCGGACGCTGATCTCAAATCTGTATTCCAAATCTGCGGAACGATTCTGGGAACAAAGTTACGGGACCAGGGTCTCCCTGTGTAATACCACTGCGCTGAACGGATCACCGAGCCGAGCCAAGTTCTTCCCTGTGCAACGGTGGTCTAGGGGATAGTGTGGTGGACTAATAAGCATGACATCAAGGTTCGATTCCTTGATGCATGGGCTCGTTTTGCTTTTCCATAAAATGCGTCCTAAACGCTTGCAAAACATTTTTGGGCTCAATGTTGGGCATCTACAGGGCTCCCTCATAATTTAGGAACACTGGAGAGGCATTACAAGGAAAGTTTTTTTTGCCTCTCACCGACCGAATAAGGTTGGAGCTCTAGTCGAACAAAAAAGGAATTCTAAATATTTGCTTTGAATGAGCCTCAAAGGCTTCACAGAGGAAGATTTCTTATGATTTATCGGATCAAACACTCTTCAACACGTTGCCAGCAAATCTTCTGAACGGATATGGGGTCATCATATTTGAAGGAGGACTGTCGTTCTTGCAGCATGAAGTAGACACCAACACTATCCAAGAGGCGGTAATGAATTAGTTTCGAATACTATGTACTAATACTACTATTTACTTATCGATACTATGAAAACAAGCCCGCTATCGTTTGCGAAGAAGTCGAATTTGTGAAAGGCGATCACAATGATCCTCTCCGGTCGCCTGATGAGGACAGCGACGATGGACCCGTAGCTTCGCAAATGAAACTTCCTACGTTTGGGGGGATATAGAGGCTCCCAAGTGAAACGTAGCCCTCAAATTTGTGATCTGGCCCGTGAGCTCCAATTTTATGGCACTGGTGGAAGAGTCTATAATCTTCTATAGCTCGAAATTCAAAAGAAGCCACACCTTCTCGAGCATGAGGAACACGTTTTGTATCATCACGACAGAATGCCGGCTACGGAAATTAATATAGCATGAGCTTTTGAGTTAATCTATTATTGACAACATACGATGTATTATGTGGTCGCAACTATCAGGTGCAGAACAAGCAGTCGGTCTACCTACTTACGAAGATTAGCGGATAAGTTGGAAGGATACGTCAACACAAAATTAATAAAGGAGTCCCATTGCACGACAGTCATTTCCACTGGATACCGCTTCAAATCAACAATGAAGGCTCATAGGGGGAAAATCCAAAACAACTCATAGGTGGATGCAGGGTATTGAAGACAGCCGTAGTACCATGCCCCACCGCACCACCATGTTTACCTCATGAGAGAGCTCCTTGAAAGGACGTTTACCTCAAGAATGAGCGTATAATCATATGTGCATACAAAGCGATAAACTATTGTTTTACAGTATTTTTTCAACAATGTCAGTTAACTTGTGCCACCGCTTCGAAGGCGCGGGCACTATTCTTAGAATCTGAGGACCGCATCACCGCATCTCTCTCAAGGGGGGAGGGGGGAGGGGGGTCGGTTGGATGAGTCATTCGACCGCCGCCTACCGTAAGTACGGGGAGCTGTCGAAGATTTCGAAACACCATCTTGACTGTTCAGGGTGGGGAGGCGTACGCATATATTTTTATTTTTATGCATATTAGTGGTGGTAAAAAATTTCTAATGGATTACTATTCCCCGGGGCCCTAAATTGTGGGGGACCCTGTAGATGCCCAACATTGAGCCCAGAAATGTCTTGCAAGCGTTTAGGACGTATTTTATAGAAAAGCAAAACGAGCCCATGCATCAAGGAGTCGAACCTTGATGTCATACCTATCAGTCCACCACACTATCCCCCAGGCCACCGTTGCACAGGTAAGTCCTTGGCTCGGCTCGGTGATCCGTTCAGCGCAGTGTTATAACACAGGGAGGCCCCGGTCCCGTAACTTTGTTCCCAGAATCGTTTCGCAGATTTGGAACACAGATTTGAGATCAGCGTTCGAAACCACCTACGGGGGTATACTTCTCATCTTGAATGGCCACTGCGACCAATTATCCTTCCCTTGTCAGCACTGATTAATCTCGGCCTAGCATGATAGGGTTTCATTCGCGATAATTCAATCCATATAGTACTTTCATTTTTGTTCTTCAAGGAAGATGAAGCCGACGGAGCTGACACACTCGACAGTCTTCTCGAGGTTGTAAATGTGAGTTCACATAAGATCTTCTTATTTATCACAAGCTAATGAACTATTTTGCTGTTTCCTCCTATCGATCGCTCAAGGGAATTTCCCCTTCTTCGACTTTTCACCAGTGATAGACTGACAGGTTATGGGTGTTATAAAAAGGCTTATTTCAGCAGCAAGCCGTCAACAATGACGAGGCAGGCGATGAAGTTTTCCTTACAGAACGGAAATGGGATATATTAAAGAAAATGGCGAAAGGGGATGAAGTGAAAATTGGTCCTGTCGAAAAAGATGTCACTCTTCTCAGTAACCGCTTAAAAGGCTACTCATGCAAGAACCCGACGAACAAAGTCAGTGTCTTTTTTTCGATGAGGGTCACTTTTCTAGAATGACCCAAACTTTTCCAAAATTATATACTTCATTAAATAGTGCTGTCCTTTGAAAAATTCCAGAAGCCGGTAGACAAAACTTTAGTCCATGAATGCACTGAAGCTAGAGATGCAATCGTTCGGGTATCAACTTATTTCGATAGTTTCTAGTTTGAGTAACTGCCATAAGAGAGTTTCGTGGTCCACTTCAGGTGAAACCCATGTCTCTACAAGAAGCCAGTGATGTGAAGTACGTTTTCTCCCTGAGTAAACAGCGGCGGTGGGAGCTGTACATGTTGTGGATGCAGCAACTGGTTTGTAATCCTTGTATAGCTATCATGGTATCGGTTGAGGTTATTGATACTTGTAGTTCATTAATTGACAGATTTGAGTGAAATATTTTTCCACACATTTGACTTTTCCAAGTTTCATTTTGTTCAGAGGGATTGTGCTCGGCAGCTATTGCCTCGCCTAATGGACGACTATCGTGCGGAATGTGAGACAGTGAAAAGGGTACGAAATGAATGTCATGCTGAAGTGTTACGACATTGCTTGGTATGTCTTCAACAATTGAAAAAATGTAAGGGTATGGTTCGTCGTAATAATTTGTACGTATGAGGTTGTTTTTGCTACAACGACCGGTGCGGCGAAAGAACGAGGGTTGCTGGAAAAATTGCGTTGTCCCGTGGTCTTTGTGGAAGAGGCCGCTTGGGTATGTGAACGTTGTTAATAGTTCCCAGTTTTAAATTCATTTTTTCTGTGACTTGCCTGAAGATTCGGTACTCAGAAAATATTCGTGAACCACGAGTTTATAAACATTTCTCTCTTCCGATAGCTAATTAAAGAAGGGAGCTTAAGCAAATCAAATACATTTCCGCAATTGCTGTTGTGTTTGGCTGACATTAGATCGAAAAAAAACAGTTTCAGTATGATTTTTTATGCTGAACAGAAGTTAAACGTGGGCCTTTTGGTTAGCTCGAAGCTTCGGATAGTTTCTTTTTTTTTTTTTTTTTGATAAATTAGAAAAGATTTTGGCCCATGTTTACAGGCAATACTAGTGGTTAATTTCAAACAAGCCAGGGTCGACTTTCAAACTTCTTTGAAACCTTCACGAATGCGCCCACGATTCGACCTCCATTCAGGATTACAAGGGTTACGATTTGACTGCTTTGATGTCATTCTTTTTGTGCCAGGGGGCAAGGTTAAACCATCATCTAATCGCGGAAGGATATAAGCTTGCTCAGACTTACCGTATCTCAACCCGTGCATTATTCAAAATTGATCTCACCTTAGCCGAATTGCCTAAAACCAATTCTCATGTCCTAACATATCCTAACAAAAAGAACATAAAGACAGAAACTTCAGCTCGATGTTCTTCAGACATATTTGAGTGAGATGTTCCGCTGTTGTTTGATAAGAGTGTTTCAGATTCTAGAAGCTCGTACTTTGGCATCCTTGTTACCGACAGTCGAGCACGTAGTATTTATTGGTGATCATCAACAGCTGAGACCTTCTCCTGGTGCGTTTGGTGTGGTAAACTTATACTAAATCTATTTCGGAGGGTGACAATTTGCTTTCCTCGAAATTAGAGAATTTTGTATATGGAGGTCACAGCCATATGGCGCTTTCAAGAATATCAATTCAGAGGTTGTCAAAGAAAGTGAGTAGTGTCGAAGAACTGAGTCGTAAACAATTGTTTACAATTTCTGAAATCTATTTCTTGGCAAAAAGGAGAAGTGCTGGTTGGCCCCGACTGTTCTTCGCTGCATACCGTATATTTCAGCTGTGTATGAATTAGCTCACGAGTACAATATGGACATTTCAATGTTCGAAAGGTTGGTGAAGAATGGACACCCCTACAAGACGCTTGGAGTGCAACATCGAATGAATACGGACATAACGACCAATATTATCAGACCATATTTCTATCCCAGGTAAATGTATCGTCTGAAATGATATGGGAAGATAATATGCTGTGATTTAGCTCTGAAAGGTTATCCCACTGGAGTCCTCACTCCACTTTCTGCTCTAGATTCCATTATATTAATTCATTTATTTCCCAGTGTTGCTGATGATGACACAGTGCTAGCATATCCGGATGTGCCAGGTATGGATAAGAAATGCTTCTTCTGGATGCATGAAGAACCAGAAACGACGCCTGTTGATGCATTATCGAGGTGCAACGCTCATGAAGTTGGTATTTGTGTTGAACTGATTCATGGAAGTTTCCTTCTCAAGTTTTAGATATTTTGACGTATTATTTTCCCTTCAGGTGAATATGGTTGTTGAACTAGTTGCATACCTGCAAAAACAAGGAATACAGTCCCATGAGGTGAGAATATCTTTCTATACGCATGCAGTTTTCGGGTCTAAGGCTGAGGCCAGGCAACGCTATCCTTCTATTATGGTTAGAAAGGTATTTATTCATGGTGCAATTTTAGATAACAATCATTACGGCCTATTCGGCACAGCAAATTGCAATGCAAGAAACGGTTATTACTATGTTTGGTCGAACAGCTGACGACCAGCCATCGGTAGCTGTGGAGACTGTTGACGGCTTCCAAGGGAAGGTATATTAGTCGCAGTTGTTCATGTTCGAGAACCTTGGTAACATTTATATTCGCTATCTCTGATTACAATCGTTTCATTGTTACTGTTTATGGAATCAAGTTGAAAGATGCATTGTGATTTGCAAATCTGTGTCCCCTAAACCTGGGTGTTATCTTGGTTCAAGAATTTTTTATTAGGTAAATGAGGATCGATTCTCGTGAAAATCAAAATCACGAAGGTCGGCGTTCCCAAAGAGACGAAATGCTTCGAAAAAGTAAAAAGCGGAACTGGGCGAGAATAAGAAAAAATTACGTGGAAGGGGTGTTTGTACGAGTTTTACAATGTATGTCATTGCGTACAGCTGACTACAGTAAGCAGAAATGTTCATTCAATACATTCATAATTACTAGCATAAGTTAACAAAAACACGATTAACAGCGAAAATAATTCCTTTTTCATCCCGTAAGGTACAAAATGGCCGCAGCAGCAGAAAGAATAATAAAGAATAACAGAATGACAGTAATACGGCCCCTCACCACTCCTCTATCAGCTGATTGCATGTTAAACGCACAGGATCCTGGGTCGAATTGCGCAAACTATATCGCCTGGACACTCGTCTGACATACCATCAGTCGATGGGCGTGGACGTCGACTAATCCGATAATTGGGCTTGTTATGCTCTATCTATGGAGTTTTTAGTCCTTTGTGTTACACATGGGGACCTCAGGGAATTCCTGGGAAGAAACCATAAGAGCCATTTTTTCCGCGAACTGTGCTTTTGAACATGAAAAGTGATTAGGCATTATTTTATGTGTTTGTAAACATCCATCGTGATCGTGTTTTGTGCGTGCGTTTATTTCTTTTTTTAAGGAAAATCGTATTGTAATTGTGTCCTTAGTACGATCGTTAATGGAAGGAATTGGATTCCTAGCCGTAAGTTGTAGGGTTATTTCCTCGAGAATTTTCGTAGCAGTGTTTGTTTAGTCTGGTTTCGAACTAGGGTAGTCTAGTAATGCATTAGAATTTAGGTGAAAAATCGTATTACGGTTGCATTAACTCGGGCGCGTCATGGCATGTATGTTATTGGGAACCTCACCTATTTGGCAGATTGCTCATCGTTTTGGCGCAAACTAGGCCTCGATATGTACAAGAAAAGATTTGCTGGTTCATTATTGCCCATTCGCTGTGTTCGTCATGGCAATGTTCAGGTAGCAATTTTGTTCATTTTCTTTCCTACGTGAATTACTGAAAGTTTTCTGTTTATTTCCTATTTTGAAGAGCATTGAACACCCAACCGAATTTGCTACTAAATCACTGGAGGGTGGATGCATGGAGATCTGTGATACCGAACTTCCATGTGGTCACAAATGTCCTCGTAGGTAGGTATTTTCAAGGTCTTGCTAGAGCCTACAATCAAAAATGCCATTGTTGTATACGGTTCGCTCCATGTGATAGGTGGCGCAGGGCATGCATGATACAGAGCTATTCGAACTGGGCGTGATATACACTGCAGTGAATGTTTCAATAACAAACTTCCTGATTTGATTTTAGAAAAGCCTAGAAACTGAAGGAAATGCAAGGGTAAAGAGTGAATAGCTTAATGAATAGGACGAACTAGACCTACTGGCGGTGGATGGAACGTCCCCTTAATGTACGATGCACAGATTCAATTCAGGAAGGGTACGAATTATTAGAAAAAAATTCAAGATGCAGTGTTTGGCCGGTATTCTGAGAAAACAGAAACATTCCGAGATCCGAACAAGATTGTTGAAAAGCAGTAGGGAAAGAGATGTCACTTGTTCATGGGGTACGGGAATATTTTTTCGATCGCACCTTATCAAGCTCGCCTCGCACCTAGGCGCGAAGTGACTTTAATTAGGTGCGAAGACTACGCTTTAATTATGCTGCCCGCACCCGCTGCTAATCGAGTCAAACTTGTCAGCCAAAGAGGATAATGACAGTGGAAATAATGAATTTTCTTTTTAAAAAATGAGTTTTTTGAAAAGTACTCCTTTTTTTTCAAAGAAACCCCCACTTTGAAGGGTTTAATCTGATGTATTGTTGTAGGTGTGATGGTAGCGGGCATGTTGACTATATCAATAAATTGAGTTTTTAAAGGCTTTTAGCAGCGTTAATCAATCTTATTCAGTGCGTATGTGGCCTAAACGATGACTTGCGGTGGCTAGCCGACGTGCAAGTCACTGCTCTTTTATCCTCCCAAACGAGCATGGTACCAATTAAGCGACCCTGGAAAAGGGGATAGGTTCTTCTTCAGTGAATTACAATTGCTAATTCATAGGTGTCACCCGATAGATGATCACGATGTTTTCAAATGTATGCAAGAATGCCTTCGACGATGTAAAGATGAGAGATACCGACACCCATGTCAGCGGCGGTGCTCTGAGGTACTTATTCAGGAACTTATCGCTATCATTTTCTCGCTGTAATTCAACACTTGTGATTATTTCGAAAGCTCTGCGAGGTTGATGAAGACCCGGCTTATCTGGATTCGCGGTTCAGTAATGGACCACGTGAGGGTGGGAGGTTGGTTAGCAGGGTGGGCGATCTGATTAGGAATGGGCTTTCATCTACAGACTTCGCCTAATTCTCACAACCTCCGAATCCATTGATGGGTTTGAAAAGGTTCAAGTTTTCGGCAAGGATAAACTTATCGGCGCTTATACTTTCCATTATGAAAAGTACCAAAGCATTTGCTTTAGCCAAGAATCGTTTGAATAGTTGCCAGCCAGTATACAAGTCGCTGATTTGCCATTTTTGCCTAGGGACCAAATCTATTATCGGTCAACAGGCTCTCTGAACAATGAGTAGGTCTTTTGTAGGGGTAGATGTCGGTCTGGGTTGTGATCTTAACTTACCAGGGTCCTTGTTTAGAGCGACCACCAGTTTTGTTAGAGATTAGCTAGAGATATAAAGTAGTCCAAAGACGTTCCCTGTAAGATCCCCCTTTCGCACACTCTTTTAAGGAGGAATTTTCGAAAATCTTCGTTCATTTGTTCATCTAGTGGTGATTTTAATGATTGAATATAGGATTATAGAATAACTTGTAATATCTCATCCAATATTTAGCCATGTGGAGACTGCGCTCATGTTGTTCAAATTCGCCTGAACTGCGGGCATTCCACAAATGTTATGTGTTACGCGTCGAATAAAGCTGTTTGTCACGAACGGTAAGTTTTGGGTACGAGACCACTCAATAATGTATAGCAGGTCTAGACTGCAGACTATTACACCTTCCATTCTGTTTGGAAATGTAGAAGCATTCCAAAGGTTCTAGTTACGCTTCAGATGTACTAAGGTGCTTGGCTGTGGACATCAGTGCCCCTCCACTTGTGGTAAGCCTTGTGATATGGACTGTTTCGAGGTAATTCCGCCTTCCTGATGTTGCTTTCTTGTTAATACAGTGTTCTTATATTCAGCCAGTCACCCTCTCAAACACCATCTGCAACCATTCTTGGAAGGTGGTCTGTTGCGAGAGGAAAGCTTCTGCTAATTGTCCCATGCGTTGCCCAAAAATCCTGTCATGTGGCCATGATTGTGAAGAACGGTGTGGTCAGCCATGTACGACCGAATGTAACAAGGTTATATTGAACGAAAGAAGTAGCTTTTCATTGGCTTCGTGGTTCTATTCAACTTGCTCAAATTTGAGAATATGGGCTTGTCGTCATAGAAGTCCTCTTTTAAAGAAAATTTGTTCAGCTAGTGCGACGTCGTCTGGATTGTGGACACATTGCCCACGTTCCTTGCCACTTGAGTGAGAAAACGGAAAAATGTGGAGTAAGTCTTATTTCCAGTGGTTTCCGTTGACGTGCTCTGAAAACTAAACTTCTGCTTAAAACAAATTATAGATATTCATGTTCATACCCTATATTTCAACCAGTTTTCCATTTTTAGCCACTTAGCATAACTTGTTATATATGGAAGGAAATAGTGATATACCCTTTAAAGTATACGCTTTCGATTACCATACTAATTCTAATTGACTTTTTCAGCAGGTACAGGTTGAATGTCAACCTTCTGAAATTTCTTTTTGTAATTTTATCGAAAAACCGATTCATTTTGTGTTGAAAGACACCTTACATCGACAGTTTGCGAGATTTCATACTCTTCATTAGCTGAGTAATGAATCTATTTTATTGAATAACATGTATTGAAGGAGAAAGTCTTACGAGATTTGGAACTTTGTGGTCATTCCGTAATGATGCCATGCCATTCTGGTACGAACCCCAGTTTCTGTCCCGCCATTTGTGATAAAGAACTCTCCTGTGGACACAAATGCGTTCGTAGATGTGGTGAATGCTTCGATGGTAGGTATTTGAGTTAGTATAGTATAGTTTGTAGTAGTTGTATAGTTTAGTATAGTTTGTTAACCACCGCTCCACGTGCACTTCTATTGAAGATTTTATGGAAGGGTGCGGAGTGATGAGTTACCCGTGCCGGCGTTTTTGTGATAACATATTCAAAATGTATTTTTTGGTGAAATTTTTCGATCATTAGTCTTTTTCGGACCCCCTTGCCTTGGTGATGCATAAGAACTTGTTATTTTTGAGAAGATTTTCTAAAATTCGATGCCCATAATCATTTTGGTTGCTTCAAGCAGGAGAATGCATATGTGGGACAATTTGTTCGAAGCAGCTAAGTTGCGGTCATCAGTGCACGAAGAGGTCAGTCTGTAGTCAGTAATGAAGTCAAATATTCGAAACTACGAGCATTTTTCATGATTATTTTTATTTACATTTATATTTAGATTGATCCTTATTCCAATAAATGATTTTGCCTAGATGTGGTGAGCCTTGTGAGCCTTGTACCTCGCCCTGTCTCACAAGCTGTAAGCATCAAGATTGCGGAAAAAGTGATCGCAGCCAGGTTTGGCCTCTGCTCTATAATAATGTTTGTACATTTTTCTTTTCATTTCGTTTTTCAGTCATCCATAGTATTATTTTCGTCAAAAAATAAAGAATAAAAGGATAAAATTTTTGGCGTTGATCAATCCCGTGTAAGGGATGCGCCTTCGCACTCGACTTCCGTTTAGAATCGTAGTGGCGTGATGAGTGCGTATGCGGCCTATAGGGAGACGGGCGTTAGGAACGGTTTTGGGTAATCGATTTGCCGCACGCGGCTGTCGCAGGCCATTCATTCGCCGTTTTTACAGCTCTAGAGTTCTTCATACAGCTCAATCGATATGCGATCTTTATTTTATGCATAATTCTACTATTAGTGCTTTTGTTCTTGTATTTCTTACCTACTGTTGCATCCTCCTACATTCCTTCGCGCGCGACGCCCCTCTCACCGCGACGCGACCATTTCGTTCCTAACGCACTACACCCCGGCCTATACAATGAATTGCGGTGGCCAGCCGATGTACATGTCAGTGCTTTAATCCTCTCAGACGAGTGTGTACCAATTCACCGACCCCGGGGAGATGGAAGGCTTGGTTGGCCTAGGCTGGCATCGGTCCGGGATTCGAACCCCTGACCCCTGAGATAATGCGCCACTTGCCACTACACCATCTCCGCCCTTCGCCAAAATATGGCAGAGCAAAGAAGAGTTTTCAGATACTGAAGTATGGTCGTAATTGCTCGCAACTATGTGTTCTTTGTCCAAAGTTATGCGACAATAGCTGCCAGCATCGTAGCTGTGGCAATAAGTAGGTTTTATTAGATGAACTACACCAGTTCAAAATGCCCTTACTTTTCCTTTTTGAGAGAGAATAAGGAGCAGGCGGTTATCAAGCCCATAATGAATGCGGGAATTATTTTTTTTGAACCTATGAATGTATTTCTTAGGTGCTATGAAGTGTGTGATGTGCGACCTTGCGAGCAACCATGCACTTTGCGATTACCATGCGGCCATGGCTGCCTAGGAGTGTGTGGAGAAGATTGTCCACGTGAGGAGCTGCTTTGATAAGTATTATTTTTTTAAGAGTCGCTTATCGGAAACATCTATAATTGAAAAACTGTTGTCACCCATTTTAGGGTATCTTCATAATACCCACAGCATAGTATAGTAATATCCCATCATCCTTCACCGCTTTTTCCCCGCACTCCTATCATATCTCTTTTCCATATTCAGCCTTTTAGGTCTCTGTGGTACTTGCAACAAACAGGCTTACGTTAACATGGTAGAAGAGTCTCTGGGTGCCAAGGCGACGATGGCAAAAATTCCAAGAATTATAGAGGTTGAGCGATGTCGCCATATATTCCTCGTTGAGGTAAGCGCTTTCTCAATAGTATTCACCTATATCTCCATCACGTAAGCTGGCTTGGAAAAGCTTGCTCCGTTGTTATTCAATTTTCCGTAGAAGCTGCTGGAAGTAGCGAAACTCTTCCTTCGCCTGCTGAAATTTCGGGAAAAGCCTGTTCTTATCTTAACCTCCCATCCAAAGTTGGCCTTTATCGGAGAGTTCTCTTCTTCATTGGTCTAGCTCTACGGGTCCGGGAACTTCTCCCCTAACACGGCGTCGCACACGCCGCACCCGCAGCCTATCGCAAGATTGCGATGGAAGATTGGAGCGCGCAATTTGTGAGGTAGGGAGTCCTTTAATTATTTGAACTGGCTGATCGCTCTTTTCAATTCCAATGCGGTCTTGATCGTCGTTTATATAGGAGGAGTCATTTTAATTAATCAAGTCTAATAAACATGAAAACTAAAAAGAAACAGAAGAAAAAACGATAAAATCCAACGAAAAAGCAAGCCAGTCAAAGAAAAATATCGCGTCCTATCGATTGGCGGGAGGTGGGGATGAGTACGCTGATTGCAGTGACATTTGCCGCATGCCGCAGGGGAGAATGCCGCGATAGGGGAGAAGTTCCGCTACCCCTAGCTCTACAGTCACACGTTCAGAGCAGTATGCCGGTTCTGAACACTGAGTGTTTCAAACGGCCATCAACCCTGACCAGGGTAATGTTACGCAGCAATGAGTCGGTCAATAAACTGGTATTTTCAGGTCCTCGACAAGCATATGAAAATCGCCCAAGACCAGTCCAAAGCGCTGCTTTGCCCCCACCCTTCATGTCATCAGCCGATAATTCGAATTCAGCGATACGCAAAACTAATTAAAAAGAAGAATCTGGAACGTTATAATGTGAGTGGTATTTCAGGCGTCATCCAATTTTTTGAGCATTTCTGTGGTGTCGAGTTTTTGAATAAATTGTTTTGTTCATTTCTTAAGATAGAGAACATGTTGGTTGATGTTTCAGCAGAAAATCCAAGTGCAGGGCGATATCCCTCGCAACACGGTCATAGGTGCGATGAGCAAATGTATGAACCGTCTCATTGCTGAGCAAAAGGAAATATTTAAAATCCTATCAAATCGAAGAGTATCTGTGAGTGCTGTTTACCGAAAGATTAACATACAAGGCTTACGTTTTTTGAAGTGTTTAAACTTAAACGGTCATATCTTGTATTGTGCGAATTTATTGTATTTGTAGCACAGAGATCTGTATGTCGATGTGAGAAATTTGCTAACTGATGCTCATCGATCGATCTCAAAAGAACGTTTGGTTAAATTGGAGTTGTGCGATTTTTGGAGGGACTATTCGAGGTTGTATCCCATTCCGAATTCATTACACAAGATATGTAGCTGCGCCCAGAAATTGAAGTATAACTCGTCCAGCCTCGATTTATTTCCTCCCTTTTATAGGTTATTCCTTGTGCTACATTATTAATCGTGCTCATTTTGAAGGTATATCCGCCCTCTAAGAGTTGGCCAGCTGAAGTCGTATTTGCGAAAAGTCCAGCAGATAATCCAGATGATAACTGATGTTTTCATTCATCCTGATTAAAGCCTTGAGGCGTTAATTAAACAGTCACGTGCTCGCATCCCGGATCGATATCCGCCTAAGCCAACCAAGCCTTCCATTCCTTCGGGGTCGGTCAACCTCTTGACGACAATGGCACCCACCGGTGATTTCCACTATGACTGGGGCATAAGAAAACGGCACCCAATTTTGGTTGCTCTCAGACTTCCTTGTTTCTTACCAACTGCTGAATTCAGTTAGCCAGTGAAAGAATTTCTTAGGACAGTGCCACCCACGCGCGCGAAAGGAGGAGAGCGTGATCCCATAGGCGCGCCAGGTCGAAATCCGCATTGTCGTCAAAGGATTGATTCGAATCAAGCTCGTCTGAGAGGATAAAAGCACTGGCTCGTACATCGGCTGGCCTCTGCCGCCGAAAGCCATTGTATAAGACGCTTCAATACTCCACTATGATTCTGAATGGAAGTCGAATGCGTGGGCGCATCCCTAAGATGGGACTAATTGAAGGCATAGTTCGCGATAATTTCGAGTTACCCATTTTAAGTCGAAAATCAGATGTATAAGTCGAGACTAGTTCATGGGTAGTGAAGAAAGCAACAATATTGGCGGAAAGATAGAAATTTTGAGAAATTAGGTCTGCTTAAAACGGGTATGCTTCGTTGCACGCGTCCGTCGAAACTAGGTCACGCCGCAGCCGTCGCATTCGGCGGCTCAACTCGCGATACTTGACAGACGTCGCAGTTGTAAGTGGGGCATACGATTTGCGCTTGACCCACGGCAGTCAGCTAATGAGAAGACAACACGGACAAATGCAAATCATGCGCTCCATTGACGCTTGATGGTACTGTAATGTCATTGCGAGACCTCAGTGGGGTGCGCCGCGCGCGAAGTGGGCGGGGTGACCTACATTCGACGGACGCGCGCAACGGACGTTCTCCGCTTAAAAGTAGGGAAAGTAGAGGTTGGACGAGATCAATATGAAGGGTATTCGGACGAGATTTCAGTTGCTGCATTTGAAGAGCTGACTACATCGAGCCAAAACTGTCCAGAAAAGCCTTCACTGTCGCTATTGGTCATGACAAGTTGTTTGAACTTCATACATGGATTCCCTTGTGAATGGTGCAGCTTCTACAATCCCGTAGGACCTCTTCCGAGGATACCCAATGAACAATCCTTGAGCCTTTTAACGCCATATTTAGGTTGTTTTTCGACCTGACGTCCTATGATAACGAAGGGAACAAAATTTGTCGTTCTAGTAGGATATCTCATGAGCCATTTTTATGAACTGTGCCTTTAAAGCCCCAAAACTTGATCTCTTTACCCTTTATTATTTAACACTGAATCTAAATCAACTAGCTGGCTTCTGGGAAGTTTAATGTTTGGCTTGTTTGCGTGAATACCCACCTTTGCCTTTGTGGGGATACATATCAATTTCTAGAAATCGCGCCTGAGATTTCCTCCTGCCCACGCTGGCTGGTCTGCTTCGTAAATCCTGAATCTTTTCAGAGGCATACCTTCTTCACATTGGGGTCACGTTGGGTATGGTTAAATAATGTCGAGGACAACTCGACTTCTGTCTAGTCGGTCACTTAGTGTCGTTTAGTGTCTGTCTCGAGTATAGGAAGGCCATCAAAAGCTTTTTTGAATACCTTCGGTCCGGTTGTAGGCTGAATATGCCACTATGGGTTTTCCATATCGCGATTTGGCCCTGGTTTCTATCATCTCTATGCGTGGTAAAACCAGTGGTAGTTTTAATGCCTTAATATAAGGCTACAAAAATAATGGAATTTGAATTTAGGTATTTCAAGATTTTTAACTCGAATTTAATTTTTTTATTAGTCCTCATTTTCGCCTGGTGAATCACAATACAGAACGGCTCATTCAGGTGTCTTGTTCTGGTGTCACGATTGATGCAGCTTTTGGTCAATGCTATGCCTTTGAAGAAGTCACTTAAAAATCTGTTTGAGCTGTTCCGCGAAGTTCTGCCACAAGGGGCTCGAGAAGCTTTTGTGAGCCGTTTGATCATACATCTGATCTCCTTCACTGTTTCATGTATTGTTAGGAGAGTTATCGGGTTTACCTGTACGTTATCTCTTTGGTGAAGCTTCTGGTTGCGTAAGTGAAAAGACTCTGGAGTGGCTGCTTTCATAGTCCACGACCAGTCGCGTGAGTGGTCGCTAGCGACTGGCGACCGGTCGCGGACCCATCTCGCGAGCGACTGGCGACCAGTTGCTCGACTGATCGCGTGAGTGCTCGCTCGACTGATCGCGCGATCTGCTTGAGACCGTCCTCGGCGGCGCCCATAACTAGCGCGGCCTCCTCGACCGATCGAGCGGCCGGTGGCGCGACCAGTCGCTCGCGAGATGGGTCCGCGGCCGGTTGCGCGACTGGTCGCTCGCAAAATCGTGATCTATGAAAGATGCCAGTCCGTCGTGATACTAGGAGGAAAGGATGAGTGAGCCTTAAGGTGAACGAAATGCGACAGCTTTGTGATTGGTTATCAAATTATGGTAGAACGAGGTTGAGTGGTGTTGTGGTGCCCCGCGCACGATATCTGGCTATTCGCTCAATATTCTTCAGTGATGTGAGTCGCTTGCATAGTGGTTTCTCAACTCTTTATAAATATTGCCTTTGATTTGCAGATGATGGAGTTCGGCAAATTATGTCGTCTCCAGGACAAAGATCTCCCGAATGAAGCCGCCGCGAAATTGATTCAAAGCTGTATCCAACAGTTCCTTGCAGCCACACCGGATCGGAATTATTTGGAACTGCTCGGTTAGTATATACTTTTGTAACTGTTAGAATACATTTTCCATTTTATGAGTTTCTGTTTCTGGCCAGAAAGGCTTATAAAAAGGTTGTGGTTGTGAAAAAAGGACCCTTTTGAGCCTTCTTGAGTAGTCATACATTCGGTTTACATCCACTGTCTTAGAGGCCAACAGATATTCATGTCTGTGCATTTGCCTTCTAGGCTTGCATCACTGACTACGCCTGGATCTCCTGCTGACCGTAATAGGCGGTTTCTGACGGCCTTGTGCCTCATACCCAACCGCGCTATGCCGTAGTTTTTTCCTGTTTGAAGTACCTGATTGATTCAGACAAGTTCGAAGATGCACTCGCCAGTACGCTGAAAGAAATGGGTATTGTCGGGAAGTTCAACACCCGCATCCAAGCCGGCTTCGAACTGCCTGATTTTTGAATAGCTCAACTTTTGAAATTTTGAAGTATAAGTTTGCTCTTGTTTATATATGTAGTATTCGAGTGGTTCTGATTATAAATATCTGAGCTGATGTTGCTCTATCGGTTGAGGTTGTTCCAGGCTATGCTGAGCACGTTGTGATTTGCAATTTGTGCTAGTTCTTTTTTTGTAAATACTGACATGGTCCATCACTGACCTGGGTTCTGACCTAATTCTTACTCTTACTATATTGTAATAACGTCTAGAAAGTCAATAACGATCTATTTTTAATCCTCAGGTCATTCAGTCAAGCTTTTGTAGTTCAACGAGTTTTAACTGTGAAATCCTTACATATTATCATTATAAATTCGCTCATTATAAATAGTTATCATTGTTGTTGCATTTGTTTTGACTTCGAGCCTCTTATTGGTTTAATTACTTGTTGCTACATCGTATTGACACATTTTGATACAACTTTTGTAGTGTTCGTCCAAATTTCATCCGAAGAGGATGAGGCCTTTTCCAAAAAAGTTCAGTGAGGTTACTACACATACATAAGGCTCCTGAGGTGCTCGTTCGGTATCTGTTGTTCCATCAAGGTTATAGAAAGTGATAGAGGAATTTAAGTGAAGACGATTATCCTCAGGAAATTTTAATGTTTTTCGATTGTTTGTGGGTTTGTATGTGCCCCGGAGCTTTGTACTATCCTCACTATGTATAAACCGCAAATGTCCGTTTGTTTGTGTCTGTTTGTCTGTAACACTATCTTCTATGGTGCCCTTCGGAAATCAATTGAAATAGCGCAGACAGGTTGGAACAAGTGGGAAATGAGGTTAGAACAAGTGGGGAATGAGCAGGGCTCCCTGGGTACGCGTGACCCAAACTAGGCTCCACCCACCACGGGCGGGGCTTGCGCGAATAGTGTAGCTCACCGGAAATCTGTAACTCCTTTGCTCCTGAGCCTAGAGTATTCAAATTTGGCAGAGATACAGGTTGCAAGATGGGAAGGCTAATTGTAGGTGACAGGTGTAGACTCCGCCTGCTGGGGGCGGGCTTCCTCAAAAATAGTAAATTTCGACCTGAGACATTAAAATTTGTAGAGATGTAGGCGGCAAGAAGGGAAAACTAATGGTAGGTGACAGGTGTAGACTCCGCCCACTCGGGGCAGGGCTTCCTCAGAAATAGTGAATTTAGACCTGGGTGGTTCAAATTTGGCAGTAGACGGCAAGAAGGGAAAACTAGTGGTAGGTGACTCCACCCACCGGGGCGGGGTTTGCGTGAAAAAAGCAAACATGGACCTGCCTGTCACGACATAAATTCCATCAAACAATACAGGGTGCGCCATAAATATGGTAACAACTTTTCAGACCTCCGTAATTTCCTTGTTTGGAGGGTTTCTCCAGATCTGCACCTCCCCTTACTTTTATGATGTACCTTAGCCTACATATTTACTTTGGTACTCTCAATTCGTCAAATTTCGAAAACCGGTAGAGCTTCGTAGACATCAACCAACCGTTCCGTCCTTGCGCGCTTTTGAAGAGTGCTTTTCCGGGTTCGTTCCTCGTTTCAACATTTCCCACATGACAGTCTCTTGGATCGCGTTGCGTAGACAGGTCAATAACAAAACTCAATACGGTCGTCTTGTCTCACATACGACCCCTTTTCCGAATACAATTCCTTGGGAAGGAGTAAGCTGCGGAACCTGCAGAAACACTAGAAAAATGGCTGCTGATTTGTTTGTATGTTCTAATCCGATGGGAGGAGTCTACCCAGAGCAAATAGAATTGTATCCAGATAAGATTCGGACGCCTTATAAGCTTTTTGACGGGAAGAAATTGAGGAGAAAAATCAAGTGCCGTGCGTTACTCGCGCGCGGCACGCGCATCGACACACATTTTTTTGACTAAAGGATGTTCAGCGTGGAAGAAATGATGAGATGCCAAAGTATGCATATATTCTACACCAGGAGGGCTGAAGCCGTTGAGAAGAGTCAGATCGCCTCTCAAAGCCATTACTCCCCTTTCATGATAGTCTGGGCTAGAGTCTCTATCATTAGAGCGATATCGCGAATTTTGGTCAAGAGAAGTACAAGACTTACTCCGCACCTCTTTAAGAAGGGGTTTCCTGAAAGGGTGCAAGTGAGGGTCAAAGATTTTTCTAGGGATCCGACTTGAAAACAACGGCGCACTTGCTCATGAATGGGAAAAGATCGAGACTGGTGGTGAGGAGGTGTTCGCGACCATATCCCACCTTCCCATCCTTCTACGAATTTTCCAGGACCACAATGTGATGGGTCGCTGGACATAGCCCAGACTAGAGAGGAAGGCCTGCGCTTCAAAATGCACCACTATTGCTGCTCCTAAGGAATCACTGGAAAAAAGCCAGGCTGGAGTTTTTCAAGAATCTCTGCGTGCCGCCGTCGATAAGTAGCCGCAGCGTCTTTGAACTATAATTAGTACAGGAAACAGTTATATGAGATGACCGCGTGTTTGTTTTGTAGATGCGATGCATAGTAACTAGTTCACATGAATTCACCCTGTATCAATGTTAACTGCTGTTTCTGTAGGCAAATTACTTTGTTACCATAATTATGGCGCACCCTGTATATTGGCCAACGAGACCGTCGATACGTAGGCTATCAAATGCTTTTTGCGAAGGGTGCAGATGAATGTCAGAGGGTAATAGATTCCCTTCTCATCTCCAGTGAAATACAGGCATTCCACAATGGTTAGGGATAAACAAGGAATTAATGATTCCAATGTCCTTTCATGATTTCATGGATTGTCTCAGCTAGTACATGGATGAACGAATATTAAGGGTTGCCAAATGCAGTTTGCTAGAAATATGCGCTCTCTATTAACTACTTATGATGCTATTATTTTGGGTGGAAGAACGGTACTGTCCATTTTTCGGAAGAGGGCGGTTACTGTGTTGCTAAGTCGATTGCGCTCCAGGTTATCTTTGAGGAAACTCATTTATCGCAAGCCATGAGACGCGCACGGTATCGTGCGCATGCCAACTGGTTTAAAAAAAACCTGAGTAGCTCAGTTAAGTTCAGCTGGGGAGGGATAGGCTGTGGGTTGAAAGGCGTGGGTCTCACATATCAACTGAAGATGGTAGAGATGCATCGATGCTGATCAGAAACTTGTGTGATGTGAACAGCGTGTCCCAAAATTATGGGCGCCAATTTAATATATTTGGGGCTTTTAGAAGGTAGGTGGAATTTTTATGCACTTTAGCTAATATCATTTGCTACAACTCGCTACAATCACATTTCATAATATCCTCTATGAGCGCTGATAATGGCCCAAAGTTTGCTCTCGACCTGGTCGCATGTTGCTCGCAGGTATTCTTCACCATTTCTTCCCATTCGTTTTTCATTCTTGCTTGCTAGAACTCCAAACTGGGACTGCAAACTCTACAGGTCCCCTTATAATCATAATCGATTATGATCATGGAATATACGGGGGAGTCAAGTGAGTCATGTTCTGGAAAATAGGATAGCCGTTACTCCGGTGAAGTCAGGCGGCCGTCGTCGGCACTACTCACGGGCAAGCTTGGCTCTGTGAGCAGGAGTAGCGTCCTGCTGGAAGGACCACGAGATGTTTCAGGAAGCGCAGTCGGATCAATGTCTTATTACGTCCATTAGTACGCTCTTTGAGTACTGGTCTTGGTCAATTTTTGCGCCTGCACCGAAGAAACATCGAGCGTCTTACTCTTGCCAAAGACTTCTTCAAAGAACTCATTTTACTTTTCTTATGGCAAGCTTTTTGTGAGAGGTTGCACGTTAGACCTTTCTTTCTAAAACGCGAATGTTTTTGTTGTTGAGGGATGGTTTTATCGTAAAACTTTTTGGCCAGAGAAAATGATGAAGAGTTGTGTGTCTTCACTCAAAAGGGTCTGCGACTTTCTGCATTTTTTGGCCCTGCAGTGTCCGTCGAGATCGAAATTGAAGCGACATTTCTGCATGTGATGGGAGCGGCAAAGAAGCTTTTGCTTGACAATCCGGCCCACCGATAACTTCGATAATTCCTGCTCTTCTGCCATCTTTTTGATGGGTCACCCAACATCACGATCCACTCGCAAATGGACCATTTTAATAACCCTCTTTGGGATTGCCGGCTTTTCTACCCTCCCTCAGCTTTCCTTTGAGTGTACCTTCTTCTCTATGTCGTTCAATAGCTTTCTCTGCGAATATTATAAGAATCACAAGAAATTTCACAATGCCCTTCCACCTCTCGCGTATCAGTGATTGCAAGTCGCATTGAATGAGCCTCCTCCATCTAAAAGATATTGGGAGTTTCACATCAGTAACCATGCATATTGCAAGAAAACCTTCTTATGCAACTAAATAATAGCAGTTAATGTGACTCCGATAGATTACTTCTACCTTAGAAACTGATGAACTTTGGCGCTCATAGTTTTGGGACACCCTGTCCAATGGCTTACTGTGATCAGTCGGTGTTCAATTTAGAACTCATACCCTCCCATACGAGTTCCGTACCGAATGAGCTAGTGGGTGAGAATCGAATTTTGTGTGCATTTGTGCGCTACTTGGTTTTACATTACAGTCTACTTTTGTGGAGTTCCTTAGTTTTGAATGTAAGTGGTGCTGAAACGTTGGCAAGGCTAATGATTACAGGGTGCAGGCATGAGTTTAGAATTCCAACCACTCGGTTATCCCTCAAGTGTACAATGATTTACTTCCATTGAATAGGGCTAGGGGCAATGCACTTCTTTCTGTTGCCCCTCTTACTGTCCTCAGTATTTGCGAATTTGATCCGTCGCCTGTATTCTTCTAAATTTGAAAGCTCTGGTCCAAGAGAGTAAGAGCTATTGACCAGCCCAGCGGATCAAACACACAAACACACTTCGTGCGCACCCCACCAGTCATGATCGAAGTCTTGCTCGAGTCCTGTGTCAGAATAACATGGTTTTTCCCACTTACTCCTATTTGAGTGCGTATTTTTATTCAGATTACGCTCACTTCAAGCATGCTCCGCCCTCCATCCCCCTACGCCGCCCGCGGGCAGAATCCAGTTTAGTCACCACTTCCTACCACATGCCATCAGAGCTCAATCCTGTCACTTGTACCTTTAACAAAACTGACACCCCAGGTCCAAATTAACAACTTTCACGTACGTCAGGCCTCTCTGGGGAAAGTCCGGGTCCGCTACCTATCATCAGTATTCAACCTGTCGCCTATACCACTACCAAATTCGAATGCTCTGGGTCAACAGGAACAAGAGTCATGGATTTCACTTAAAGCACTAATTTTTGCGTATAAAATAGTCCAGTCCTGCCCCTTACCATCAGTGTCTTAAACTTGCAGCTTGTACTTCTAACGAATTCACACAGACGTACATACATACACACTTGCATCGCCTTATATGTAGTAGGATGTTTTTTTTTTAAATTGAGCTTCTGAGGGTCTGTAATGACCACCAATTGTATGACAACTTCAGCGTTTAACCCTTTCAAAATGTGGAAGTAACGGGGGGCATGGCTTTTCATCTGAAGCATACATTGAATAGTTGTTAAAGGACGTGTATCCCACATTCATTGGCTTGAGCTTACTTTGGATATTCAACTACTGATAATGTTTGTGGAAGTTCGTTAAAAAACCATGCAGAAACTTTTGAAATACTTTTCTTTATCATAAAAAATTGAAGACGGCGGAGATTTTACAGGAATAATCGAACATATGCATATTGATTAGCTTACAGGCTACAGACGTGCTAGAAAGTATCTACAAAGAGAGTATAAATGGTCATGAATGAACGAATTCGACAAAGAATTTCGCACGATAACCGTATACCTACAGACCCTGTAATAGGTCTTCACATCGAGTGATTTATGATGATATTCATTGATATCATAAAATAGTAATCAGTACAAATTAATAGATATTCGACTAGAATGCATTTAAGCGAAATCGGTATCTGCTCTGCATTTTCTTGGACTATTGCAAACTCACATTGGTTAAAGAAAATACAGGTAGTGAAATGAAATGCAACGAGAGGATGCATTATTGATTTAGTCCTTCTTTTTCAGGTGGAATCACCAATGGTTGAGCGTTGACACTGCTATAGCGATGGCCAGCCAAAGTTTTACTGCTTTCCTTCAAATATCGACTGATTCGAGGAGAAAAGGTTGATAGGTTCGTTGTTAAAAATGTTTCGTTTCCCAAACAAGGCAAGCAGGGTGAAGGGTATGTCGGGGAATCTCCCACGCTTTCCTGATGATGATTCGTCTCCACAGAAAAGTTCAAAATCGAGCGGAAGGAGGGGGGGGGGGGGGGAAAGGATCAGTGGGTAGAATTCAGACAGGAATTAGGTACCATATACTATATTCAGTTTTGAAGGGATAGGGTAATGCTGACGAGCATATCTCCTCGACGACATGCCAGACCCAGTTAGTTAGAAATTGAGGGATTCATTTGGAAGTACGTCGGGGGTGCGCTTCGTTGCGCGCGTCCATCGAAACTAGGTCACGACGCAGCCGTCGCACGCGGCGAGTCAGCGCGCGACACTTGACAGACGTCGCAGTTGTCAGTGGGGCACACATATTGCGCTTGGTCCACGGCAGTCAGTTCAAAGAGAAGATAACACAGGCAAATGCCAATCTATCGCTCCACTGACACTTGGAGGTTCTGTAATGTAATTTTGGGATCTCTATGTGGTGCGCCGCGTGCGAAGTGGGCGAGGTGACCTACTTTCGACGGAGGCGCGCAACGGACGCTCGCCCATGATACTTTATGACGAGTAATGCATTGATAGTCGGAAAACGTACCTTTTGTCTGCAACATCGTCTACGGAATGTACATACGCATATAATGAACACTAAGCATAACGCTATTGTTGCGCCAAATACCCATCGTGCCAGCATGCCTTTGTCTTTGATGATTCGCTCGGTGAATGGCAGATCCTGTAAGGATTCATCTTGGTGACACTGACGAAAAGCAATTATTCGGCTAATTCATGATCATTTTATAGATTTTAAGATATCAGGAGTTCAGTTGTGATAGGTTACTCTCTAAAGGGTTTTGACCGTGTGCATTTAAGACTTTAATAACTGCTTAGCACCCTCGCTACCCTCAATATAAATGGTTTTCGACCATTTGAAGTGATTCACTCTACTATATGACTATGTTTATTATTTAGAATAGTTATTAGAATAGCATGTTACCTCGTCATTTTCTTTCTCCTTTTCATCCTCATCGGTTTCGGTGTCATCGTCCTCGTCATGCTGCTCACTTGACTCCTCTTCCTCTTCATTGTCCCCCTCTTTTTCCATCTTCTCCTCATGCTTCGCGTCTGCTTCGACTGAGTCGTCACCTGCTTTCGCAGTAGATTCAGTAATTTCTTCGGTTTTGTGGATTCCGTCGGCTTCGGTTATATCATCCTCCTTCTTCTTCTCGTCTTCTTCTACTTCCTCGTCGTCATCACCCTCCGTTTTCACGTAGACATGTTCTCCTGTCGTCTTCAGGGTCATCACAGTCGTAGTAAGTTCTGAAATAGCAGAGTTCTATAGGAATCCAGAACCAGAATTATTCATAAGCACGTCACCCAAGTACGTTCTGTCAGGACCATTATTTTCCCATCTGATTTCGGTAACATTTCGTTGAATTACCAATTTGTTCATTGTATTACTTATTATTATTAATCAGCGTTGATTATATTATTTGTTTCTTTCTTATTAAAAAAGTTCAAATTTTTTTTTTGGCGTTAATCAATCCCATCTGAGGAATGCGCCCTCGCACTCGACTTCCATTCACAATCGTAGTGGCGTAATGAGTGCGTATGTGGCCTTTATAATGACTTACGGTGGCCAGCCGATGTACAAGTCAGTGCTATTATCCTCCCAGACGAATCCGGTACCAATTCACCGACCCCGGAGGGATGGAAGGCTTGGATGGCCCGGGCGGGCATCGATCCGGGATTCGAACCCCTGACCGTGCGGGTGATATAGTGCGCCACATGCCATTACACCACCTCCGCCCTTCCTTCTTACTCATTCTTATTCTTCTAGGTATTCAATTAATCTATAATATTTTGCTTGTTGGTTTTCCACGGTTACTGCTTAAAGTGGACCTATTTTAGACATCTGTTCAAATCATTATTGGTGGCAATGAGTATTGGCTGATGACAAGGATTGAAAAAAGAATTGCATTGGCATCCTTTTTCAAAGAGATGGTTGAATTACTGACTTCAAAGTAGAAAACAGTAAGGTTCAATATCGCCGATTCACTCTTTTTTGTCCCCCCTTTTTTGTCTTTTTTTTTGTTTCTCTCGTGAAACCTGCTCGTTATGAACCATTTCGAAAATTAATTAATGAGGATTTCGCTCAGACTCAATCTTATTAAGGGCATTTTCCCATCTATTCCCATTCATATCAGCTTTTACTAGTATCACTCATGGTCTCGAGTTCTCCCGTTTATAATCTACTTGGCTTTGCGTAATTTCAACCGAATGAGTTACCGTCATCGTCGTCTCCATGCTCCTCTACAGATTTATCTTCATGCTCGACTTGTGGCTCGTCTGTTGTAGTTTTCGCTTCAGAACTTTTCACATCAGTCTTCACGTTCTTATTATGCATTTCGCCCTGGAAGAACAGCATGGGAACAAGACTATGCTGGACAATACTTTGTACTACTTATACTTTGTGCCCTTGGTGTTTTTGTCCTAAACAAATGGGGTAGGAATGAGACAGACAGGCTGCAGTAAGCGAGAAAGAAATTTTTAAATTAGCTAGAGGTATTGGGCTTGGAAACAATCATAGGAAAAAAGTGCAACATACCTTTGTAGGTTCACGCTCCTTACTTTTCGATGGTCTATGGTTTTCAAAATTATCGATACCACCTTGCTCTTCACTGGTGTCTTCACCTTCATCTTGGGTTTCTGAAGAGTAGAAGTATCAGCTTTTCGGAAACAGCTTCATTGCTGCCAGTTCTTTGGCCGATGAAGAGTTTTCAAGGTAATTCTATGGTCTTGTTTAAAGGCACAGTTCACGATAGTCTTGGGTAATCCAGATTATGATGAAAATGGAAGACAAGGTCGAAAGTAGTACGATGAAGGTGAAGAAACCGCGTAAATCGGTGTTTTCAAAGTGAAAAAAGGCTTCGAAAAACCGTTCAAAAGGGGGCTGGACGAGAAAGAAACCAGAAAAATGAAGAAGGGTGGAGCGTCCGGACGAGCTCAATAGCGTGCTTCGCTGCGCGCGTATGGGTCCTGATGCGAATAACGGACAATGGTAAGCCAAAATTCATTCACTCATAAGCATTAATAAACAAAAAAACCCTAGTAACAGCAAAAGTAGCTCATCTTTTTCAGCCTCTAGGAGTAGGAAAGTAAATAAGGAATCGCGGCAGCAAAAAGAAAAACAAAGGAAAAAAGAATGGGAGAAAAACATCGTCCATCACTCGGCGATTAGTTGATTGTGCGTGAGTCCTAGAACGAATAATAGCAATCTGTATTGTCTCGACACTCGTCTAACGTGACACCGATCGAGGGGCGGGAAAGCGAACTGCGGCAGCAACGGGGCTTCCACTATGCCCTGAGCGCCGAGATTGTGGAACCGAGAGGGTCCCTTCTACCACCCATGGGGGGCGCTGAGTACTCCTGAAGGAAGAACTCAGTAACCTTTTTATCGTGAACCGTGCCTTTAAGAAGTTTCCTTATTTTTCAATGGGTCTTTATCTTAAGGGTATGGGCTCCTGTGCGAGTGCTGTGACCCGTTTCTCATACGGGCGTGCCCACTGTCTTCGAAGGAGGACGTCAGTATTCACGGTCGTCACCGCCACAAATATTCGCTTACGGCTTAGAAACTCGAAAAAAAATGATAATGATGAAAGCTTTGAAGTTACCCGATCCCGTTCGGGATGCCTCTACTCATTCCACTTCTAATGGGAATCGACTCACTTTGTCTATGAAATGACTTACAGGGGCCAGAATTATGCAAGTTAGTAAAATCCAGATCTTCCCAATTGTCTATTGAGAGAGTTTCTATAGATTTACATTCCCTTAAGAAGACGGAAGGCCTTTTGGCCAGGTAAATGTCTATACAGGATTTGATCCGCTTGCAGCATCGAATGATAGTTCCCCGCTTACGCTCTTATGAAAAACGAAGCAAATTAGTATAGATGAATATAGGATCAGGGGGAGACGGGCAGTGGGAACGGTTTTGTGTAATCGATCCGCCGCACGCGGCTGTCGCGGGCCATTTGCCTCGTTATAACAGTTCTAGCGTTCTTCATACAGCTCAATCGCTATGCGATTATTACTTTTGGCATGATTCTACTGCTCGTTCATTTGTTCGTGTATTTCCTACTTGCTGCTGCATTCTGCTACATTCCTTCACGCGCCGCGTCTCTCTCGCCGCGAGGCGGCAATTTCGTTCCTACTGCACCACACCCAGGATCGAGTGATTGCTGTCAATCGATTCCGTTTGAGATGCGCTCCCACACTCGACTTCCATTCAGAGTCGCAGTGTCGTTTTGAATGGAGGTATGGCTTATAAAACGATTTGCAGAAATTCACGAGTACAAGTACACTCAAGTCTAGTACAAGACAGTGATTTAATCTTTGCTGACGAGTTCGGTACCATTTGACCAATCTCAGGGTGATGGAAGGCTGGGCGAGCTTCAGTGATTGTCAATCCAGAGTCGACCCTACACTACCGCCACCACTAGAAACCGATTATACAGATCTTTGAACATGCAAACCTGTAACAGCTGGAAGATCTTCCGTTGGTTGGTATCCGGCAGTAAGATCATACTTGAGTATCTCGGATTCGACCGATGTCTTGGCATCATGAATTGTGATGGAGCCGCCCTGAAGGTTGAACTATAATGTTGACTCGTAATTAGAGCTCCAAATAATTTTTTTCCTAATTTCTTCGTACAGCACGTTACTTGTTTTTTTTTGTCGCAAGCTAACCTTGACCTCCAACTGTCTTGGTCGGCTCACGTCAACGAGATAGTACACCTGAACTTCTGATGCTCCTGCAAAGATATCGCGGTCGATTTCTACTTCTTCTGGCAAGTCATCGTCGTACTGATCGTAGTTCTGAAATAGGACAATCACTTGATTTGGTTAAAAAAATCTCGACTGATTTTAAAGAACTCGCTTCACTATGCTCATATTCTTCGTCATCATGCTCGTCGTCGCCGGTCACACCACCGACCGTTATGTTCAAAGCAATGGAGTTGGTACAGAGGTGCTGGCCATCATCTGAAGTCGTCACCGTGCCTTCGCAGTGCTCCGGAGCCTGAAGGATAGAAGGTCTACGAGTGTGTAAAGATGCACGAAAACAGTCTTGGAAGAGCGCCTTTAGGCTACTTTCACTGGAAAGACCTCTACTATCAGGACAGCCTTCGAAACATCGTTTCATATAGCTTGGCCTTCACAGTGGAGATTAGCTACGACACCGGTTGCACTCAGAGTAATATAAGGGCTTGATTCGAGTTGGAAAACTTTTGAGCCAATATTTCGGGTGAAAACGGGTGGTGCCCTAAACACTACCCAGCCTCTACGGCCATCTTTCAGTCGGAAATTTTCACGTTACCTTTTGATTTTAAGCAAATTGTTCGATTATTTGGAAATTTAAAATGCTTGAAATTGTTTACATACAAATTGTTTACATACCTTGACATTGAAGTCATAGTGGAATGTTAGATTATCGAGCAACAACTCTCGCCAATATGGTTCAAGCCAAAACGGCTCGATAGTGAAAATGACCGATTTGCCTTCGTTGACTGCTAGTGGACGAGGCGGAGCTTGTAAAGCTGAAAACAGCTTTTCTCGACATCGTGAATGGGGTGATTTGCGATGGTCAGTTGGGGTGCGCTTCGTTGCGCGCGTCCGTCGAAACTAGGTCACGCCGCAGCCGCCGCATGCGGCAGGTCAGCCCGCGATACTTGACAGACGTTGCAGTTGTCAGTGGGGCATACGATTTGCGCTTGGTCTACGGCAGTCAGCCAAAGAGAAGATAACACCAACAAATGCAAATTGTTCGCTCCACTCTTGACACTTGGTGGTACTGTAATGCCATTTTGAGACCTCAGTGGGATGCGCCGCGCGCGAAGTAAGCGGGGTGACCTACTTTCGACGGACGCGCGCAACCGACGTTCGCCGGTCAGTTGTTATACGGTCCGCCAATTTGGTCTCTTACTTACTGCGTCTACTACAGACCTTTTCTGTTATGCCACGGGTCCCTCAAGTGAGGAGGGCCCACTAGGTAACGTTTCAGCGTAAGGAGCAAATGGGGACGAGGAAATCGATTACAACGGGGCGACAGGTGATACACGTAATAAATTTTTATATTGTAAGCCTAGACCCTAGCCAAATTAGACAAATTTCCCTACTCGGCGTAAATGACAACGGTCATAAGAAAGAGTTCATTTTACGCCATAAGCGTAATCACTAGAAGGGCGTAGTGTCTTCAAGACCCAGACAAGAGAGATGGGGGAAGGATTGATGCCTTCATAGACCAATCTAAAGGTTTAGTTGATTTCCAATCCTTATGAACATGAAAAAATAGGAAGGTAATTGCTGCAAATCGAAAAGGATGCTCTCAAGTAACTCGAACTGAAGTACTGTGGTCCGGTTTTTTAGCTGTATTGGTATAATAATTAGTTCAGTATTTACTTTTGGAGGAAAACTGAGAAGTAAACTTACCGCTCATGTAGCATATGCTGTATGTTTTCATGGAGATGTTGGCAGGATGTTTAGTCTCATGGAGTCGATCGTGACAGTTGACCGGTACTGTATGGGCACATGAACAAGCTGTTCGTCCCTCTACCAAACGGTCACCACGATTTGGTCGAACTCGCATACAAACGCTGAAATATTGCTATATTATCAGTATCAAGCACTGCCATTCGGATTTTTGAACTATTTATGAATTCTCGTCATATGGCTTCTCTTCCGGCTACAGCAATTGTGCTGTGCTGTTCTGAGAGCGGTCCGCGTGGTTATAGCAATGATTATAAGATTTTTTCTTGGGATGGACCTGTGAGCTCCCAAGGAGGGTACAAGAGTCCCTATCGTTTCAAGAAACGGCCTAGATAGAGGGTAAAGTCCACAAACCCGACTCAGCCGGTGTACACACCCAAAGACGGACGAGTTCTCACGGCGTTGTAGAGGGCTGTAGAGGTTGCACCAATCGCAGTAGGGCGCACGCGTTGCACGCAGGCAGCTTACTGTTGCAAGCTGTTTGGCACATACATTTGGGCAACTCGCCCAAACATTCCACGCGACTTCTGTCATTACATTCTCGTCCAACCCCTATTTTTATTATTTTTTATCATTTCTCTTGTTAGTCGATTTTCGCATTTTTCTTCGTCACTTTCGCCCTTTTCCAAACTGTCACTCTTACTGTTCAACTTCTTCTTCTTCTTATTCTTCAGCGTTTGTCCCGCTTGTAAGCGGGGTCCGCTTTTCTGATATGTTGACGCCACTTCTCCCGATTAAACGCTTGATCGGGGTGGATGTTAACCGCTTTAAGATCTTCGTGCAACGTATCGAGCCACCGCTGCTTTGGACGTCCTCTGGGCCGCTTTCCGGACACATCAAGGTTGAGACTGATCTTACGGACACTGTCGTTCTTTGCGCGAAGGGTATGACCATACCATCGTAGACGAGCTTCGCGCATTTTATCGACAATGGGCGCAACACCGAATCGCTCCCTGATGGCGTCATTACTTACACGGTCTAAGCGTGTTACTCCGGCTGTCCAGCGCAGCATTTTGGTCTCCATCACGCTGAGACGGGCTTCAACCTCTTTCGTTGCAGGCCAGCATTCAGCGCCATATATCGCGACTGGCCGGATGACGGTTCTGTTGATCTTGGACTTAAGACGCTCAGGGATGTTCTTATCACAGAGTACGCCAGTCATTGAGCGCCACTTCAACCACGCTGCATTCACGCGAGAATTCGTTTCAAAACCCAGGCTGCCGTCAGACGCAATTGCCGATCCAAGGTACTTGAAGGTTGTTGTCCGTGTGAGCTCAGTGCCATTGATCTTGATAGAGCCTGGCTCGCTCGAATCAGTGGTCAAGTACTCAGTCTTTTTGACGTTTAACCTAAGCCCGAACATAGCCAGACGGTCGGACCAGGTCTGCACCTGTGACTCGAGCTCGCTTTTGTCTTCACTGGCGAGCATCACATCATCGGCATAAAGAAGCGTCCACGGAGCCGGCTTCTGGAGGTCTTTTGTGATGGTATCCATGACGACAACAAAAAGTAGTGGGGATAGCGCAGAGCCTTGGTGTACTCCAACGGAAATGGGAAATTCCGCCGATGTGCCCGCTGCCGTTTGCACTCGACTCTTTGGGCTAGTGTAAAGGATGCGCACCCACTCAATGAGCTCTTCGGGTACGCCATGCTGTCGTAAGGCATACCATATAAGGTCACGTGGAACGCGGTCGAAAGCCTTCTCTAAGTCTAGAAAGGCAAGATGTACCGGTCTACGTTTCTCGCGATGCTTTTCTAGAAGGAGGCGAGCGGCGTGTATGGCGTCGATGGTGCTACAACCAGCTACAAAACCACACTGATTAGCGGTCAGCTCGACGATATCCCGGATACGACTGTCTACAATCCGCTCAAAGATTTTCATGCTGTGCGAGAGCAAGCGAATCGGACGGTAGCAAGTGCAGTCCCCAAGGCTGCCCTTTTTCTTCCAGATGGGAATCGTCGTGCTCTGTTGCCAGCTCTCAGGCACCTTCTTCTCTGCAACGACCTGGTTGAAGAATTCCGTCAACCATCCTGCAGAATTCCAGCCTTTCGATTTCCACAAGTCCGCTGCTACGTCGTCAGGACCACTTGCTTTGCCTGACTTCATCTTCTTCAAAGCCGTAATGGTCTCATTCACGGTTATTCTCTGAACGGGACCGTGTACTGGCGGAGCGCAGGGGATGGCGGGATGAGCGAATTCGTCTGTTGAGATGTTTGCGAAGTACTCTCGCCATCGTTTCAGTACTTGCCTGCGGTCCGTTAAGAGGCGACCGTTCTCGTCATTTATGCCGAAGAACTTTTCTGTATCCTCGGTCTGGCGGTTGCGGGTCTTTGCGAGTCGGTAAACGTACCGCTCACCATCCCGAGACTCGAGTTTCTTATTAGGATCGGCATAATGAGCTGCCTTCTAAGAAGCAACAGCCTTCTTCGCCTCTTTCTTCGCTATCTGATAGCGTTGCCAGTTGTCCGCCATCTTTTCGATAAGAAATGCGTGGTACTGCTTTTTCTTCTCATGAACTTTATCCCTGACATGGTCGGTCCACAGCCATGTTTGCTTATCGAGCTTCCGCCGTCCAGGCTTGGTCACGCCGAGCTTCGACCGTGCGACCCGGGTTATCGCTTCCGCAGCTCCCTTCCAAGTTTCGTCGACAGTCGTTACCGCTGGTAACAGAATGCTGGAAACGACGGCCTCTTCTTTCTCCTTCAGTCGCCACCACTTGATTCTCGCAGGCCCGCACCTTTCTGCCAATTTCGGTTTCGGCGGGGCGATCTTGAACGTACAAATCAGTGGTCGGTGTTGTGTTGCGACCGTTTCATAGGGAACTGTCTTTGCGTCTGTTACGAGCCCCTGATCGCGGTGCCTGACAAGGACAAAATCAATTTGTGTTCTGTTCTCACCGCTATAGAAGGTGATGAGATGAGAATCACGTTTGCGAAATCTCGTGTTTACAATGGCGAGATTATGCGAGTCTGCATATTCGAGAATTCGCTCGCCATCAGTGTTACGTGACCCATATCCGAAACCCCCATGGCAGCTATAACCGTCTTTCGTAGCGCCCACGTGACCGTTGAGGTCACCTGCGACAACTATGGCTTCTTGTAACGGTACTTCAGCTGTCTTCTCATCTAGCAGGTTCCAGAACTTGTCCTTGGTCTGCTCGGAGCATCCAGTCTGCGGAGCATAAGCTGAGAAGAGATGGTATTTTTGGCGTTCGATGACTACCACGATCTTCATTAGGCGGTCATCGAAGCGTTCCACGCTTACTATCGAGTCACGGAACCGTTCAGAGACTATTGGTGGTTTTTGGGCCACCACAAAGAACGGCTTTGAAGCCGAGGCCAATGTCCCTGGACTTGCAGCAGGACCACCTCGTTTCCTGCACGGCACAGAAATCAATTCGTCGACGCTCTAGAGCTTCTGCTAACTCGTACAAGCGTCCCGTTAATGTGCCAACATTTAAGGTCGCAACGCGGGTCTTCCATACGTTGCGTAGCTTTCGGACTAGCTTAGTTGCCCCCCGATGCCGTCCTTGCACCGGAGACCCTCGCATACTTTTCACACTCACCGGACCTTGCGAGTGCGCGTCGGCTCCCGCGGACGCCGTAGCATTACATCGAACTTCTTTAAGTGACATTAACATTTTTGATGTGACTGGGGTGTTCGTAGGCCGGCCTGTCACGGGGCCTGTCGCCTGCATTCGAATGTCCGTGGTCAGCTCAGCCCACAGAGTGGGCAGTTCCCGGTGGCACTCCTTGGAGGAACGGACTTCGCCACCACTCTTACTGTTCGACTAAAACTCGATATTCTAAAATTACCTTTAACTGCCCCTTCAGTGGGTCGATAACCTGGAGGTGAGGCACTGCTTTGCCCTTCACGGAGCCGAGTTATTCAGATCTTTTAATAAGCAAGTAATAAGCTCATGGGAGCACTTTTGTGGGGGACTAATCAATACTAGTTACGAAAATACTCGTATATGATTATTTGGTTTTTTTAATCATCTTAGTATTTCTTTGTTAGTATTACGTTGTCCGAATCTCTGCTACTAAGAAAACAACAAATAAAGAAAGCTACCTGTAACCACTTGATGAACATTGGTTGCAGTCAAGGCATTGTTCGGTGCTCAGTGAATCCTCGTCAACAAGGCTCTTCACGCCTAAAAGATTCTTCGAACTTTCTAGCAAATACTCATTTCAAGATTTTCTCTTTCTGGCCGGCTGGAGAAGACTGTTTTAATCTATTTATATAGTTTAAACTGAAAAGAATTATTCAAAAGTAGTTCTTTTTCTCTTTTTGGATACTTTAGAGTTCTTTCTTACAAATGGAATTTGTTTACGAATAGTCAATCACTGGAATGAGAAAACACACAAATTTTTTGTGGCTTTCCTTCCTTCTTTTCTCCATTTCTCATTGCTTTTGAGGGAAAGCCTTTTTGAGTTTTTCCTGCCAGGAAAACCCATAGTGAGTACTGAGTGCCATCTCTGACCTTTACTATTCCAGAAGGACATGAAGAGAGGAAGGGACTTTTTTATCTAACGAAACGAAAACCTTAAACAACTGTATAATCAGAGGAACAGCCGCTGCCGCAACGCTATAAGACCCATGATCCCGGACTTTCAATAGAATTCCAGTCGATGAAAAAACTCTGAGTTTCCCACATCATGACCTTCTCTCTGGCCATGGTCCTAGCAAATTAGTTAGTGTCTTTTTTTGGTCTCTTAAGGCGCTAAATACGGGTGAAGTCTCAAAATAGATTTCTTATCTTTTTCGACTGCAACTTCCAACCCTACCAAGAGTCCAATTCAGGACATTACGTTGTTGCTGACATTGTGCCGACTGGGCATGC
Source organism: Haemonchus contortus (assembly GCA_000469685.2). NCBI lineage: Eukaryota > Metazoa > Nematoda > Chromadorea > Rhabditida > Trichostrongylidae > Haemonchus > Haemonchus contortus. The sequence continues at coordinate 139,418 of LS997564.1, read as the reverse complement.
ATTTATGTGCAGATTGCGTGTTCTGTTGCCATTCAGAGAACTTTGGTCCCTTGGTGAATGACTTATGCCTCTTAATTTCCGGGTCAGACCAAGTTTGTTATGAAATAAATGGGTTTCAATAAGTAATTCATACCGCTATCGAAAGCCGCCTCTGGGCATTGCAGATCGACACATTCTCGATGCAAATCGTTCTGACGTACGGCAAATGCACTGGAAAAGTTACTGCTGTCTCATTTGAAATATTGGTGAAGTGCTTTGTAGTTTTTTATAGATTTGATTCGATGCTTTTTTTAAAATATGAAACGCTTTTCTATTTCTTTACATTATTTATTTATTTATTTATTTATTTATTTATTTATTCACAAATCGGATTATTTTTTCTAGTGCGAAAACGAATAAGATATAAAATGTTGTCTGTTCTACCATTATCACTTTCTATATCTCTTTCTTCAACTTCGATTCGAAGTGAATCGCGGTAACGGAAATTGATCAATGATCTGATCTGCCCGTATGGAGAAGTAGGAGGTTTACCAGAGGAATATAGCGTGAAATGGTATAGAAAAGGAAGCTCCAAGAATATCATCATTCATGCAATGTCGGCACACCCCAGAGCTGTTAAATGGGCAGTATTACGGAACATGTACAGAACGGCTGTGGAAGTGTGCACCGGTAGCGGGAAGAGTCCAGAAAGTTGGCACACCAAATAGCTAATCTAGATGGATACACAACTCGGCAGCATGGCTCACGAGGCAGATTAAGGCCTTTTCCATATGGGATTGAAGATAAAATTTATCTTCGATTACCATTTATAACAGATCGATTCAGCGCAGTTATTCAGCATTGCCTGAAAAGAGCCGATCTAGCCGATGACGTTTTCTTCGTTAACACACCAAGAGAAAACATCAAACACCAGCTGGTTAGAAATCGTCTCTATGACCGGATTTGCATCATGGATAACTGCGTGATCTGCCCGTACGGGAAAGTAGGAGATTGTGCACAAAGAGCTGTGGTTTACCAGCTTCAGTGTTTAATATGTGATGCTTGCTATATTGGAGAAACTGGGAAACAGTTATGCGTTCGTGTGAAAGAACATCTAGCTAGCAAACGGAGGGTATTGCTCGATTGCACCGCTTGGGAAGCGCAAAAGAGAAGGTCATGGTGGTTGTGACTTTGGCGTTAAATGCACGATTTTGGCCGACGAGGACAGTATTGGTGCCAGAAAAAACTCTAAAGGCTTTCTGGATAAGACACCGAAATAAAAGCATGAATAACAAGAACGTGTGCATCAACATAACTGGTGACCTCTTGTCTTGTATCCCTCTGTGTGAGCTCTGATAGTAGTGACCGTCATGATACTATTAAAGGGTCGTGGTTGACCGGGCTGTCTCAACTGCTCTATCGTCTCTGAAGTTGAGCGATTGATCGGTGTTGGTGGAATCGACTTGAGTGACTTGTCGGAATTTCTACTTAGTTGGAAGTTCATCGGTCTGAGTGCAACTAGCTAAGAGCTGGTCTACGTCAAGCGTGATAGGTAACACTCTGAAGTTAGGATGCGCTTTCAGGAATTTATAACGACGAGTTAGTCGAAACGTCAGGCGAATAAATGTTCCACCATTAGAAAACCTGTTTGGCACAGAAGCACAAACTAGTAATATTACTCGATCGAATCGATCCAGCCTCTTTCGCTCCACACAAGGCGGGCTTAGGAAAAGTCTGTACCTTTTACTCTATCCCCAGGTCTATAAAAGGCTCTCCATTCCACCCAAGCCTGGGTCAAAAGAAGACACTTGTGAATTTATACGAGAATCACTGGAGAGGGGGAGGCTCAGTAACTGTGACTTATGAAACTAAGCCGAGTGGGAGTTATTTCCCGTTTATGGCAGTCCGGCCAGGCTTCTCCCGTTTTTTCCTTCATCTACTCTACTTCTTATGAGAATTAGTCAACAGTGAAATCAAGAACGTCCCCTCCAAGATGCAAATTGTCTTTAAGAACACAGAGAACATTTTAGTAACTTTTCTTCTCGAACAGTGCCAACTGCAATTGACCATCCTGAACGCTCGAATTGAAGGCTTTGTCGGAAGGGATTCGGATAAATGACTGTGCAACTAAAGCATTGATTTAATCGATTGTTGAGTTTTGATTAAAGGCCAGAGATCATTTGTGCTGGCAATTGAAGCTGCAGGAAGCTTGTTAATCAAACAAACTGTCTACTGCGAAAATCTTATTTTGGGTCCTGCGGCACCGATTATGTGCTTGTTATCCCTAGCAAAACTACCGTACATAGATTTGTCTTGACCAAGATAAGTAATCGACACATTAAAGGCACAGTTCACCATAATCTGGGGTAATCCAGATTATGATGAAAAATGGAAGACAAGATCGAATATAGTGCGATGAAGGTGAAGGAACTGCGTGAATCGGTGTTTCCACAGAAAGAAAGGCTTCGAAAAACCTGGACGAGAATGAGACTAGAAGATTGAAGAGGAGTGGGGCGTTCGCACGAGCTATACAATGTGTCTCACTGCGTACGTGAGGGTTCTGGTGCGAATAACAGACTATATAAGCAAAAATTCATCCACTCATAAGCATAAGTGAACAAAAAACCCTAGTAACAGCAAAAGTAGCTCAGCTTTGTCAGCCTCTAGGAGTAGGAAATTAAATAAAGGATCGCGGCGGCAAAAGGAACAACAGAGGAAAAAAGAATGGGAGAAAAACATCGCCTCATCACTCGGCGGTTAGCTGATTGTGTGTGAGTCCTAGAACGAATAGTTGCAATCTGTACTGTCTCAACTCGTCTATCGTGACATCGATCGATGGGCGTTAAAGGCAGTTGCGGCCGCAACAGAGCTTTCACTATGCACTAAGCGCCAAAGTTGTGTGAGCGAGAGGGTCCTTTCTACCACCCATGGGGGCGCTGAGTATTCCTAAAAGGAGAACTCAGTAACCTTTTTTATCGTGAGCCGCTCTTCAGAAGTAATATTTTCACTAAACGATGATTCCGTTTTTATAACTATTATCGGCCCTTTTGAAATACTCATTTCTACCCCTTATTTTCCGACAATAATCATTTTAAGAGGTGGACGTGACGTAGTGGCAAGTGGCGCAGCTCTCACATTGTCCGATGATTGAATCCCGGATCGATATGCTATGCTATGATATGATATGATATGATATGCCAAGACCAACTAAGTCTCTCATCCTTTTGGGAGAGGTCTATTGGTGCCAGACTCATCTGGGAGAACAAATTCCTTGACGTGTACATACATCGGCTGCTGCAAGCCATTGTATAGGCCACATACACATTCAATTCTGAATACAAAACGAACGTGTTCCGGAACGGGTTCGAGGCCGTAGACTTCCTTGTCAGGGCTTATATTACTGCTAATTTACGGCACTTGTAATATTCAAAAATATTACCATCGTAAACTACTATGCCGAGTTTACAACAGAAGAACAGCTGGAGGTTAAATTTGCGCTATCCTCTTCTTTTGAGGGATCGATTAGTCTGGTTATGATCCTCAGTTTTTCCCTCCTTGTACGATTACACATGTGCCGGGACATGCTCGAAGCTTTTTTGAGCACCTATGACAGCACGTAAATGTACTTAACCCAAGAAAATCCTTTCCCAAAACCCTATTTCAACCCCCTAGGTTCTGTCATCAGTGCGGTTTCTCTGTCGAGTTATAATTTCCTGTGAGTTTCGGTTGGTTGAGCTTCGGCTATTTGCATAGGGCTATGCTAAACCTCCAATTGTTTGCTCATGTAGAAGCTGACGCGGCAAGGGTAGCGCAGCAGAGCAGGGCAGTCAGTCACTACGCGATCGCTACCACCGAAACTCGAGACGACGTGGCAATCAGATGCAGCGCTGCTGTCCGTAAGCACGTCATCTCGTATTAGTGGAAGGGCTTTTGCTCTCCGTAGAGGACTGATGCCACCCGATTGGGTTTCGTTACGACGTTACGAAAATGCTTCCAAAAAACGAGAGGAGGACGGTTCCCTCGAGCGCATTTCCACGATCGAGACAAAACCAGCCACTCTTCTCATAAAAAAGATGGAAAAAAGAAAAAATAAAGATGTATCGCGAATTTGAGCTTTCAAAAAGGTGGGCTTTCACAGATCTAGTAAACTATTAACCACATTTGCTCCTCCTACTTGAATCGTACTTACTCGAATCATTGACTTCAAGAGCTGGCAAGAAGGGACCCCGAACAGACAGTCACTTAAAAGCTTGTTGATTTAGAGCGCTCCGATCCAATTATCTACTTTTAACTCTAACCTTATGTTGCGATTACCTATGGGTTACCACATATTCTTGATCCTTCTCCCTATTCTCCAGTTGTGGCTTTAGGAGACTGTCAGGAGCGATTCTTATAGGGGCAAATAGGGCGATGATTGATTTTCTCATTGAATCCATCGAATTTTGAAACTCGGCATCGACGTGGAAATCCCCTCCCTCAACTTGACAGATTTCAAAAAAAAAGACAAAAGTGCAAAAGTGGAGGGTTCGGAGAGATAAGTTGGTCCTTTGTCGTATGACCGTGACCCTTTAACGGTTCGTTGCTACGAAAGAGCACCTATAAAAGTGGATGAATCGAGGTAGGCACCAGAAATCTCGAGTGCATATTTTACAATGATTTCATATCCTCCATTAGGTCTAGAGGGGAGAATTGTGAAGGAGTAGTTCACCAGTGGCAAAGAAAATATTAAAATGCGCAAAAATCACAAAACATAGGAAGTTCAAAGCAATTATTTCTGCAGTTGGACAAGGTTATGACGACAAAGGGAAGGATTTGGCCCCCTGATTTCGGCCCGTTCAAAGCAGTTGAACCTTCTTTCAGGAGATGAAGAGAGAAATGGGTTTCGGGTTTAGCTCTTATTGCGTCCAATCTGAACCGTCTTTCGACGGGATAATGCTCTGTTTAGGAATAGCAGCTCCCTACCAATGAGAAATCTCCAAAACTATCTCTTGTTGCCAATGTACTTTTAATAGTCTCCCATTAACACGTGAAATAATTGGTGTGTGATATATAAATCATATAAGACAGTGTTTGAATAGAATTTGATGAATTACAATTATAAAGTGACGGCAGTAAGTAGTCGAATGGGCGATAAAATGAGTGATTAACCACTAGCTTGTTTTGGGTGTGGTGCAGTAGAAAGGAAATTGTCGCATCGCGGCGAGAGTGACGTCGCGCGCGAAGGAGTGTAGCAGAGTGCAGCGGCAAGTAAGAAATACAGGAAGAGGAGAAGTAATAGTAGTATCATGCCAATAGTAATAATCGTATAACGATTGAGCTATATGAAGAACGCTAGAACTGTTATAATAAGGCAAATGGTTCGCGACAGCCGCGTGCGGCGGATCGGTTACACAAGACCGTTCCTACTGCCGTCTCCCACATGTTTTTCGTCGTTGATTGTGATAATGTCAGACCCTCATTCTTGTCACTAGGTTGCACTTGCTCATGACATCATTCAGATGTGCATTTGAGCTTGTAGGTGCCTTTTAGAAAGTATAGCCACTGGTAATGATTGAAAAGGGAAAGGTAAAGCTTGTATGTGAAGTTTGCTTATACAGGCACCTTATCCTATTGGCTACTATCAGTAGTGGTGCCGTCACATGCTTTGGCGGTCCATTAACATCAGGTCCTTCAGCAGTAATGACTAGTTAGTTGTGGTCACTTTCCGGGACTACTTAATGAGCTTATTAAGCTAACCCGGCTGCCTCAGCTGCATACGATATATAATAAATCACTCATCACCTGTGGTTGACCATTTCTCGGTAATGAGTACCCATTAATGGCCCCCCTTACTTATGAATTCTAATAACACCACTGCTCAATACCTAGGATACCAATGATCACTTCTATCGTTTGTTCGGGTGATGAAGCCTTTTCTAAAATGCCCATATGCCTTCGGCTTCCAACCGTATTCGTTGAGGCGGTCAAATGCGTACATGGCTTATACAATGACTTGCGATTGTCAGCCCATGTACAAGTCAGCGTTTTTATCCTCCTACGAGAGGCTGGCACAAGTTTACTGGCCCTGGAAAACCAGAATGTTTTGTCGGTCTGATCCGATCCACGCGAATCTCGAATTGATTAGTGCCCAGTGATGGGTCATTTGCCCTTTCCGACTCCATCTATCGCATAAGTAAATGCAGAGATTGATAAATCACTTCGGAACAACATGAAGGCGTTTCATTCTTCGAAGCTTATTTGTGACTATTTTCAAATTTCTTTTTCGTTTTCGCTGCTTAAAGGTGCCAGACTTCTCCATATTGACTCTACAGGCTCTTACGGCAGGCAAGCCCTTACCCCTGATGCTCCATAGAACTGTTTTCTTCTATAATCTGTATTTGTTTCCCGCATTTTCGACCTTGCTATCGTTTTGCTTCTTTGTTGTCCTAGATGCAGGATGAATCACTGTGGCAAGACGTTTTCCCAGTGAGCACAACCTTATTCCTTCGACCCGATTCTGCTAGAATTAGTAGTCGTTGTGTAGAAGAGTTATTAGTCGAAGAGGGACTAACACGATAATACATATTACAGAGAGTTGTGTAGAAAATATGCTATCGAATAGTAGGAAGTTATACAGTACCGCTCAAAAGAAATCGGCCATTGGCTTCTTCAGTCGTACTTTTCCTGTCGTAAATCCTTTCCTGAGCGTCTTGCCACAATGATTCATCCTGTATCTAGGACAACAAAGAAGCAAAGCTATAGGAAGGTCGAAAATGCGGGAAACAAATACGGAATGTAGAAGAAAACAGTTCTAGGGAGCATCAGGGGTAAGGGCTTGCCTGCCATAAGAGCTTGTACAGTCAATATGGGAAAGTCTGGCACCTTTAGGCAGTGAAAACGAAAAAGAAATTCGAAAATAGTCACAAATAAGCTCCGAGGAATGAAACGCCTCCTTGTTGTTTCAAAATGATTTATCAATCTCTGCATTTATTTATGCCATGGATGGAGTCGGAAAGGGCAAATGACCCATCACTGGACACTAATCAATTCGAGATTCGCGTGGATCGGATCAGACCGACCAAACATTCTGTTTTCCTACTGGATCTTATCACGCGAAATTTCAATATGTGTAGCAGGGTGTAGTGAGAATATTTACCACTATTAACCTGCAACCTGATCATGTTCCAAATATCCCAAAGAGCTTGAAAACAAAACCAACTGCAAATACAGACATTGGTGCATCAGTAGGAATTGAACAGAATCAGCTTATCGTAGTGGCTCTAATGGACCCTATCACTGCACTTACCACTCACTTTTATCATCCTACTCTAACATCCCGTCTTATCGAATGAAACATACTGTATAATCAAAGCTACATCGTAAATACCGGAGACGTTAGGATTTTGATCGGTAGGTGGCCTCTCTTAGGCCCCTTATCGTCTCTTATCAGTTATTATCGTTTTGTGTCACCGAACACCTACGATCCCGCCTTATCCTACATCACTTTTTAGAATGCCGAGGTTCCTCTGTTAATACGAAAAGTGTAATCCTACCAAATTTCAACGCTCTATGTCCACGTAAACAGGGGTTATGAAATTGCGGTCAAATACTTCTAACGCGCACGCCCCGCCCCCTGTAGGCGGAGTCTGACCCTGCTACCTGCCATGAGTGTTGCCATCCTGCCGCCCCTACTCCAACCAAAACTGAAAGCTCCAAGTCCACTTAAACAAGAGTTATGAATTTCCGGTCAAACACACACCGACAAACCAACAGACGCACTTGGCGAATCATATAAAGTAGGAGAGTAAGGATATATTACTAGGTTATTAATCACTTACGCATTTGATATACTATTTACTAATATCTATTTAATATACTTTACTATTAATATTGCTATATCTTATATGCATTGCATTTATTGTTGACAAATTGCTCCGAACTCTCAGATAGGTATTTTGGGTGATGTTTTGGCGCCCCAGCTCTGGAGCCTTTACAGTAAAAAAGTTTAGCTATCGAGAACGAAGGCAATAAAAGTTTTCAATTTGTCATATGTTAGTTTTAATAACAAAAGGAGGCGTGATTCATAGTTTTATAAGCAGACGGCTGGCTGTGAAACAAATGATTTTGTGCTCCGTCTTTTTAGTTGAAAGTGGCTTTGTTGAAAGGGGAGTAGAGTCATACGAAAAGTACTCAATCATTACATTTCACCTCCCTTGAATGTGCAGCTGACGATAGGAGTGGTTTCGGAAATTTCATTCCAGTAACAACCTATGACGCCTAGAAACACCTACGGGGCTCGTTAGGTCGAAAAGGACGTATGAGGTCCTGAAAACGGTCCTGACTCCCACTGCTGCTTCCCACCACGGTCAAGAATGATTGTAAATGCAGCAAATACGATACGCCCTAATAGTAAAAAAGATCTCAACCGAATAATTTGCCGTCATAAGCTAGCCCAAAGCAACCAAATGATCCTACTTTAAATAATTCGCTAAGTGTGTCTGTTGGTGCGTCGGTGTGTGCGTATGACCGGAAATTCATTCCTACTGTTCCGTTGGCCCGAGAGCGTTGAAATTTGGTACGAGTACAGGAGACGGGATGAGAAATCTCATGGCAGGTAGCAGGACCAGACTCCGCCCATAGGGAGCGTGACATGTGCAAAGGAAATTTTGGACCGGAATTCATACCTTCTGTTTACGTAGACCTAGCGAGTCGAAATTTGGTAGCAGTACAAGCAACACAGGATAGCGACACTTATGGCAGGTGACAGGGCCAGACTCCGCCTACGGGAGGGCGGGGTTAGCGCAGAGTAAACGTTCGAGCGGAAATTCGTAAACACTGTTTCCGTTATCCTGAAAAGTTCAAATTTGGTAGGATCACAGCTTTTTGTATAAGCAGTGAAACCTCGAGATTTTAATAAGTGATGTAGGTTTCGACGGAATCGTAGGTATCCGGAGACAGGAATCGATAATAACTAATAGGAGAAGTTCAGGAGTCTAGGAGAGCAGTAGCCGCCTACCGATCGAAACCCTAACGCCGTCGGTATTTACGAGCTTTGGCTGTTCAATATGTTTCATTCGATGAGATGGAATGGTTGATGAGACGGGATGGATATTTATGGGGACAAAAGTTGGGTAGTAAGTACAGTGCCAGGGACCAATTAGCGGCATCACGATAAGGGTATTATATTACGACCGCTACCCTGCAAGTTTTGTGACCCAATGAAGGACTCTTATTGTTCGATATCATTTGCGACAAAATATAACCGACCGCCAATTATCTGGAACTTTTAACTTATGATATCTCTGTTAAGAAAAAGATCCATTGATAACATCTGATAATGGTGATACATCTGATGATAACATCACACGAAACATTTGTGAGTACCGCCCAAGGCCTCGGTTGCCTAACAGTTGAATCTTTATTGGGTTTTCATTTTTAAGAAAGAGAGCAAGAAATCGAGAATCCCAATTATAGGCGTAAGCACCGACTTACACTGAATACCAATTGCGCTGCTCTGTTAGTCCTGTGTCAAATTCGTGTACAGGAAAATATTATTTTTTTCAAAGGAGTGGAGAGTTACTACAACCTTGCCGAAGAAGGAGGGAAGCCCGGCCTTAGCCGAGCGAGCCGATTGGTAACTTCATAAATGGCCTCATTTTCGTGATATTTGCGGATTTTCTTATTTCCCTCACCATCGGTGAACTACTAATCTCCATTAACACCTCACCTTCTAAGCTGATGATGCTTCTGAGCTCTACTGGTTACATTATCTCGAAAAAATGAGCCTATCCCTTTGGATCAGTAGGCAGCCGATACTCACTACCTTTCTGAGGTATAGTTAATCGCTCGCACTCAGTATCATTTTGGGAACTTTTATTTTAAGCCAACCTTCCCGCCATAGCCGTCCTCTCACTTAAACGGCTAACCTATGAAGTGTTGACAGAGAGAGAAACGACGCTACTCTTTTTTCACACTGTCTAGCTCTTTTCCCTTTTGCTACCCAAGAAACGCCTCACCCTTCTATCCATTGAGCAACTATGTATTTAGTGCCAGTCAAGCAAATTGTTAGTTAGGGGTTTGTTTTGATTGCTTGCGAGAGTTTAAGCAAAACCCAAGAAGAAATTAAACATGTGAAAACACCTGCAAATAATTACACCCAAAAACAACTGATAATCTTCAGAAAATAATAGAAAGGCTTTCGAAAATCTATCATCTATGCAGTTGTCTAACCTGATGTAAGAAGGTAGGGCGATAGTGACGTAAACCGTGAGGGCGATCCACCAGGACCGCATTTGGTGGGCCGTTGAGCGACTGAAATCAGATAGTCAACCATCAAAAGAGGCTCTTTCCTTTGCGACAACGGAGAGAACCCCCGAATGTGGTGGGATTCTACGTCATGTCACTTAAATATGCTGACACCAAACAACCATGGAATAATGGCGGAGAGCAGAGAACGAGCGCGAAGCAGAAATTTAGCGAGATAGCAAACAACCAGATGGACATCCGATCTGGGAGCACAGAGACGGGCACACCAATGCAGAACAATGTGGGTGTCTGCGGTGGACTCGTAAGAGGGCTGAATCAGGAAACGCCGTTTGAATAGCAGAACGGCATCGATTCGAATATTCGAACTGATGGTAGTGAAAGAAGAGTAGGCTCGATAACATAAAGATGTTACTCGAGTTTTTGGGTATAGAACAAATGGACAACTACGACACAGTACATGCGATTAATGGGCAATTGACACATACGCAAATGATCTCTTTGTAAAATAATCAGGTGTGGATAGATTTTGTCAAACAAAGGTGTCGGAGGCCTACCATGGAGGCATTATGTTGGAAAAAAGTGATTTTCCAAATTTCTCGGGGAAATGTGTGAAGCGTTCCGGTTCTTCCAGGGACGGAGCCGTCTATGTATTTGAGCCGTCCAGAAGAAAAAGCTTTTTTTGAGTCTACAGCTGAATAGACACTTCTCAGTGTCTCACAAGCCTCCCATCTGAACTCGAACCCCCCTCCGTTTCAAAGGATGAGTCCGTCAGATCTTCCAAGCAGGTGCTAACACTGTGAGAATTGCCGGCTCTGAATAGTTGAATGCTCTATAATTGCTGCTGGTAATGATGGTATATGCAGTACTTTGACGACACACAATTGATATAATAAACATATAAACACCACTTGGTAGGAAAACGTCCATGAATTTCCATGAAGGAGAAAGAAAACAACTGGAAACCGAACATCAATAAGGTTAACTTATTCGGGGGGTGCATGGTCCTCAAAGAATTTTATAAAAAGACAGATATCGAGGTAAAATCGACTTGGTCTCCACATTTTTCGTTGAATTACAGTTCTGATAGTTATCTCTTACAAAGGCCAAATTGGAAAGGAATGAAAAGGCCAAATTTATTGAAAAGAAAGGAAATTCCAAAGTTATGTGAAGTGAAGCACGGCAGAGAGAGATGTTGGTAACAAACAAGGGCTCTGTAACAGTTTTACTGAGAACGTTTCCGATTTCTGTGATGATGGAGACAAAGAGCTGTACAAAGAAATGACTCTGTGCAAACAGTGGCAAGCCGTGTGGTTCGAGAGCAAATTGCCGAAAAGCCAGACCTCTCCGTTCTGAAGAGAGACCACGCCCACAGAAGCCGTTCCATCTGAGGGTCTGTTCTCACAATTATAGCAATTAGATTTGTTAACATATGTGCGTCCTATTATCGGAATAAAACCAATCAATACATGAGGGATACGCCATGTATACGGGTTTCAACCGCTATTACAGATATGCATGTTTGGAGATATGTCTCGCTAAACAATGACAAGCAAGTCCAATGCAATTGACATGGGCTTTTACATCGATGAATAAAGAGTCATCGCTTCTGCTAATTTTGATGTCACGGAAATCTTGATCGAACATGATGGGATCTGATCCGTGGACCGTAAATGAATGAGCGGCCCTTTTTAGTGCCGAGCCATTCCGTTTCTTAGAACGCGTCGAGAGATGGACCACATGTACCACTAAGAATTTGACAAATCGCGCATTCGGGAAAAAACTGCTCGTTTATCGGATGGCACGTGAAATTTATCAATTGGGGACATTCACCAGTGTCCGGGTATCCTTATTCAGGTATGCCAATATACCAGAAAATGGCGAGTTACGATCCTGTCAGTTGCTGTGCGAGCAAAAATGCTCATTGCAACCAAATCGTTCTCATAAAGCTATTTCTCTGTTTACACAACGGCGAGGTAATAGATCGGTGCTCATTAAGCCTACAGTATAAAGCTCCACCTACCGCCCTTCCCCCTACCCTGTTGGTCGCTCATCGTTTCGGAAAGTGTTTGTGATGTTTGAGTAGCGATTTTTCTCTTACTGAATGGCGTCAGTGGGAGCTTTTTGCTTCTCAACTTCAGAACATAGAATTTTCATTATATCAGAGAGAATGCGGACCAGTTATCATTTGAGCACCAGATGGCGAAGTTTTTTGTAGGGAAACAAGTTCTGCGGGAAGTTCTTCTAGTCAATGGGCCGGTTTGCAGCTGCTGGTTAGTCGAAAATGAAAGGAAGCGTATTAAAGATATCCATGAACAGATGGTCAGCATCACTCAATTATAGGATGCAGTACTATAAGAAAGTGGGGTGTAGGAGTTCTACGGATTGCGCCATGATTATGCTAGACAATATGAAGCCTGGATAGGCGAAGAAAGGTTGTGCTTATTTTCATACTCTGTAGATCTAGTAGCTACCAAGTGGTTCGTAAGAAATATGCAAGATTCAGGGATTTGGTGACAATATGATCTTTCTTTGTAGAGCTTTCCACTAGCTTCCAGTTGAATTTACCGTCATTTTTTATTTCTCAGGGCGATTGGAACGAGATCACGTTGTCCTTTCCGATAGTGCATTCGTAATCTATACAAATCAAAGAGGGCGAGGGGTTTTTGGTGTCCATCAGTCCTGTTTTCGAATTGGCCCATTGTCTGTTGGCCATATTCTATCTATCCGCCCACAGTGACCTTGATGTACAAATCAGAGCTTCTATCCTTCTATGGTTAGACGACTTTGAACCAGTTATCCGACCCAAGAAGGATGGGTGGCTCTGGTTCGCCTGGGCCGATATCGATCTTGGGTTCGGTACCAGACGGCGCGCGTAAAAGCCATCACCGTACCTCTACCTCATTATCGGAATTTTAATGTGGGTAAAGGGAACAATTAACTCGATATTTCAAAATCCCGAAAATGGATCGTTGTGGTTGAGAGTGTACCATGCAGGTGTAATGCATGCCTACTCTATGGGTAATCGAATGAAGGTTTAGGGCATACATTCCTGTCCATCTCGCCTTAATACCTGGGAGAAGTCGTTGGTGAAGGAACCATATTCAAGTTCCCCAAAATATTCGAGTTTTTGTGGAAAAATGCTCATGGATTCAAATATGGAAGTCATCCCGTATAGGCAGATGCTCAAAAGATTTATTGGAGCAGTGGCACCCACCCATTTGTAATGTATGAGGGAAAGGCGTAAACTTGTGGTAATCTAAGCGAATAAACGAGAAGAAATACAATGCAGGAACGTTTGATAGCTGTCACCTATGTAGCGAGCGTCAAATCAATCAGATAGGTGTGTTGATCGTTCAGGGTGTGATCATGTGTTCCATAGCATTGACGGAATGTGAACAGAAGATTCCTGGAGCCACACGCCACACCTGGTCTCGTTAGAGTGTCGTTTACCAGTTAGCTACTGCTACCACTATTATAATGGTTGATTCAATGCGTCTGGCTCTTCGTAAGTTAAAGAGAAGTAGCAAACATTCTCGATGTCCATGGATGCGCCATGCCTACTCCGCTTTCACAAATCAGAATGATTAATTTCTAAGCTCTATTCTGCTGCAGTTGGAGGACACCTGACGACTCTTAATGCAATGTTTTGTTTGGACAGCCATTATATCAGCCTTGATTAATGGCGTAGGTGAGGCTATGTTACCTGGTATCACTAGAAACTGAGTGGAAGAACTGATATCAAACCCGGGATCAAAGTCGGCCACGCTGATCGGATCTTCCGCCCGTTTGGGATCGATAATCAATGCCAGATTTGTCCGGGAGAAAAGCCTCTGACTTGACCATTGGGTGGTTCATGTAAGGCCACGTACACCATCAAATATCACCGCTGGATTCTGAATGGAAGTTGATTGGGTGTGCCCAACTCAAAACCGAATTGAGCGACCCGAAAACACTTTGCCGTCCATCATTTTCCGGTCCTGTTCGGTTGTAGTGGTCTGATCTGGAACATAGCTTTCGAGTAATATACAGAATTAATTCCACTGTCACCAGTCGAGCCCTCCACTTCATTAAGTCCTGTTGTTTGGCACTCGGTCACTCAGGTCTAACTTGAGGATGACATGTTCTTGTGAACAAGCTGATTCCCGCTGGGCAAGTATGTCTCCGCGACAGAAGGCAGAAGTCGAAGGTACGACCCATCAAGATTAGTAAAATAAGCTCTATATAACCTGATTCATCGAACGTATTTGTGAGATGTAATGAATTCCTGTTTCATTCCTCAGGAATTCACAGGACGGTAGTGAGTTGATGTTGAAATAATGCGCGGGAGATGATGACAAACAAGCTGGAGGATGCAGCAGCTCCTGTGCAAACAGTAGCCGTATCGATTGGTGGTTAGTAATCAGTGAAAATGGGGACAGAGAGTGATAGAGGAGAGTTGGCTTCTGAAAGATGGACGTAAGATCACCGAGTTCACGCGCCACTTACACTCTTTGGAAATCCAGACCATGTCCATCATGTAACAATAACCCTTGCCCTCTGAGTTTAGCTAATTAACATGGTGCTGCATGAAAGCGACATCCGCCTTATTTAGGACCGGATTGATGCTGAGGATGAAAAATGTTTGGTAAGGTCAACTTTTTGAGAAGAGGACAACTATCCAGGCATTTGTCCAACTGCCTAAGTGCTTGCAATGCGCCATGCATACGCTATCGGATTTTTTCAAGACCGAGCCCATCTAGCTAGCACTCTATTCAATATTCCTATTATTTACCGTTTGACCGACATCCCATAGCAGCGCCTGTCCATGGTTGCCTACCCTTCCTACTTGGGGGGCAGGCCGAAGCCATCGCATAAGTTCATCGACATGCTAAAGCATGCTTAGGTCGTACTCGCCCTGAGTGGCTTCAATTTTTCGGCCCTTACCATTATATAAACAAGTTGGTAGAACAGAAAGCAAATCTAAAGCTTCTAGGAGAACGGAGCGGATCAAAGGCAGTCTCTGGAGGGGTAAATGTGATTAAGGGCCTTGTAAGCCACTATTATCTCAAATGAATGGAGTGCCTAATAATAAGTCTATTGTGACGGTGTTGCTCGAATCGCGCAGGTTCCACTGTTCACCTAAAGATAATTCTCAGCCCTGCACTTGGAACGAGCAGAGTTCATCGGAACTGAATGGTTCCCGCGTCAAAAAGTGATGATACTCTGAACATCTACTGGAATTCTGTTCAGCTCGACCTTTGGAGAGACTTAGAAGACGTTCTAGAAGAGCCTATAACTAAATACCAAAATGACGCAAGAAAGCTGGTCTCTCAAACGGATCATAATGAAAGGAATCTAACGAATGTGAGGAAGTAGGAGCAATGCTGCTAACAGCCAAAACTGCAGCTGTAGCAGCTCCAGCGAAGGGTCCCATTGGAAGCTGCATCCCGTCGCCGTCAACTTGAAATCGACCACCGCCCCCACGACGACAATCACCTACCGCCACCACCGTCACCCCAACTGAGCAAATAATTCGCATGGCTGCCACTAACCAATGAGTACCGTTTTCTTAGCTAACTACCTGCGGAACCTGCGCGAAGAGGTTATCCGCCAAGTGGACATAATAGTAGTGCTGAACGGGCTGAGGATGACCCATTGCCAAGGGGGAGTACGCCCATTTCATGATCATTCAGAACTTTCACAGATTTCTTTTATTAAACCTTTGAGCACTTGAAGGTTTTATGGATTTTATAGGTTTTCAGGGAAAAAGATGAAAGCTCGCACTCATACATATTGCTTCTTGAAGAACAGGCAGTCCAACATTTCCTGCTACTAAAAATTAGGTTTGTCGTCGATAATTGCATGGGAGAGCCGTTAGTGGGTTTCATTGTTTGCTAGGGGGGCGTATCGAGTTTCAGAAAAATCCATGATAGCCGTCCTTCGAGAGCTTTTTCCCTACCCTCAGAGCCTGAATTCTAATGCTGGAATGGACATACGAAGGGAGCTAAAAAGACTCGTGTTCGTAGTAAGGGAAGTATGATCATGAATTATAATCTTCACTGGCCTGTATGTGATCTATGATACATATGAACAATGCGTTTTATAATGATAGATGTCTGCAGAAATCCAACAAATCGAAGTCCATTCATTATCAAAGGATAAAGGATAAAGTCTTGGGGCGTTAATCAATGCCGTCTGAGGGATGCGCCCTCGCACTCGACATCCATTCAGAATCGTAGGTGCGTAATGAGTGCGTATGTGGCCTATACAATGACTGGCGGTGGTCAGCCGATGTAAACGTCGGGCTTCTTTCCTCCCAGACAAGTCTGATACCAATTCATCGACCCCGGGGGGATGGAAGGCTTGGCTGGCCTGAGCTGGCATCGATCCGGGGTTCGAGCCCCTGACCGTGCGAGTGATAGAGTGCGCCACTTGCCACTACACCACCTCCGCCCTTCATTTATTATTATTAGTCATTATTATTATTATGTTGATTAGTTAGCTACTAATTAATTTATTCAGTCTATTGGAGCGAAGTGAGTAATGAGGGGTCGAGTGGGTACCTGGAAACTGCGATTTCTGTATTGGCATCGTGCTAGGTATGCCTATACCTATGTAAATCGGAGGTAATCCCATACATGTATAAAGCAGGAATTTGGTGAGTAGGTTAATGAAGTGGTGCGAGTGCTGCGGAGTTAAGTGAGTAGTAATGTGGTGGAAAGTGAGTATTCAAAACTGTGATTTCGACCTGTATTAGCATCGTGCTAGGAATGTTTGTACATAAATCGGAGGTAATAATGTAGTTGAAAGACTTACGTCACACATCGAATCCCAAGTTCTCTCATCTTGAAACCGCGGCATTTCTGTTGCTCTTCAAATTGTTAATTTTGCTTCTGCCTCGAGGTTGTTTGGTGGGAATCTTTATTCTGGCCAACGTTTCGACGGACTCGTCATTTTCGAAGGCCTGAAAATGGTAACCTCACCTCCGCGATGGAAGTGAGGTGAGCTTATCGTCTGAATTTTGGGCATTCTTCTCTTTCTTACGTTCTATCAGGTGCATTTCTGATGCACCTGATAGAACGTAAGAAACGCTAGAGCGGAGGAGGCGCTCGGTGGAGTAGTGTGTAATCATTAAGCTTTGAACCATTTTCATTATTGACCTGATCTTCAGGAGGGAAGGAACATTGGGGTGGGTGAGTCAATTGGATACTCAACTCATACCCCATCCTAGCTTGAAGGTGGGCTACCTATCCTTCTTCGCACTGAAGTCCTCATTGTGTAATAAAAGCGATAAAAGCGAAATCCCCTCCGTAACCACATCATTTTCTAACTACTCCTCAAGGGAACGAATGAGGCCGGGCCACCCGTCCGGTATAACTATCAAGAGCATATTCTCTACTTGCACCATCATCACTGGGAGATATCAAACTGATCACTTTTTGGCTGTCTTCTGTCGTTCCACTGAAGTTGTCTCAAATCCATACTATATTTAACGCGTTCGCTTCTGTCTGTGTGTCTGAAACCCTGGTACGAAATCCGACACTACCTGAAAGAACATCTGGAGAGGTCGGGTCAAGTTTAGAAGGGGTTAAGCAGACACCGCCCACCCTGTGCATGTTCCCCCCACCGGGGGCGGTATCTTAGGCAAACCTTTCTCATTCGGTCTTATAACAGTCCAGGTGGCGGGAAAAGTGAGCAGAGCTGAGGGACGGGTCGAGAAACGAAATGAAAGGGTCACAACGGCGGTGGGCGCAGCGCTCCCGCACTGGGCGGTATTTCTCTTATGAGTTCATGACTCGATTCAGCGAAGGCGTTGAGACCAGAACAAAATAGAATAAGTGAGCAAGGCCATGCGTTCTGGCATGTGTAAATAAGCGAAACTCCGCCCACGACGGGTGGGATTTGCGTTGAAATGGAAGCTACTTTTTCAAGTTGAATATAACTCTGTTCGTAAAGGTTCTACATGGAACAAATGTGGTGAATCCTCGAAGTCGGCGGGGTTTACACTAAATTAAACGGGGCTAAGATCAAACGTTCATAACTCTGTTCAGAAATGTTTCGGGATACGGGAAAAAGTGATTAGAGGTAATGGTAGAGGTAATAAACATTGTTCGTACTTGGACTATGCTGAGACTTTAGCCACCTGCATCGGCCATTATGTAAGAATGAGTCCGTTTAGCCCTATCTTGAGCAAATATATGCTGAGCTGACTTATAATCAGAAATTAATAGGAACACTAGTAGGAGCGAACAGTCAAGTGGAAACAAAGCTGGCAAACGACATATTGCTGAGCTGTTTCCACGAACACTTCTCAAGTTTTGTATACAAGCTTTATAAGGCTCACGTTCCGGCGGAGTCGCTTTCTTCAGAGCCTGAAAGGATCATAACAATTTGTGACCATCTGATCAAATGTTCCCACCGCCAAACTGAAGTTTGAGACTTGCACGCAGGTGATTGAAAGAAGAGCCACTCACTTATGGATTCTACGAAACCACTCACCCCAACCGCTGGCACCACCAACACCCAGTAATAGAGCAAGTGTGCCGAGGTTCATAGAAAGCTGTACGTGAAAGCTGATAAAGTATCACCCCACAGAAGAGAGGGGCAGTCGCTGCGTAGAGGGTAAGTGGATGGACTCGCTAACGGAGGCATGATGGAGCATGTCTTTCCCAGAACTGTCAAGGTTGACGTCAAATGTAGTTAAGCACTTGCAAGCTGTTTAGGACTAACTAACACCTTCACAATTAATAAAGGAACGAAGACGCATCCGACCAAAACGTCTCTTCTCAATCATAAAATAACACTAGTTCCCGATGTAGTTACTCTGAGTGGTTCTGAGTAAAATTAAATTTTTGCAGCTCTATCAGTAACAAAAAAATTTCACCCAAACATCATCCGAAGAAATACTTTGCTATACGTAACACTTTGAGTATGTTTGTTGGTTTGTCGGGTGTGTATGTGTGTTGTGTGTATGTATGTATATACGTATGTGTATGCGTATGTGTGTGTGTCGATGTCAGCGTGTGTTTCATCAGAATTTTATAAATCCTGCTCTTTTGTTCCAAAGCATCCAAATTAGAAAGGGATGATCGGCGTCCCGAGTTTAATTAGAATGAAAGAGAGGAGAGCTCGACGTTAGTCGGACGATCTGATTGGTAGTAAATGACATCTTTTATAGTCCACGATTTTGCGAGCGACCAGTCGCGCGACTGATCGTGGACTGTGAAAGCAGCCAATACCGGCTCTAACACCGGATGTAGCGGCCATTTTTCAGCCCTCCTTGTTTGACGACAGATTGATGCCACAATTTTTTTACCAGCGACCAGGTCAATAGCTAACTCCCGTAGGTCCCTGCCAGAACTTCTCAGATCGATCCACGGTGCTACAGCTACAAAAAACTTCTACACATATCATCAGAGTCGCAATCCCTTGTTAGTACTAGCTATTACTCAACGAAACTGTAATAATTGAAAAGTGCCGTCGCTCCGATCTATAAGGACCCTCTCCTACCACCCACAAACAAACTTTTGGACAGTTCAATAAGAACAGTGAATTGAGCAATACACTCAAATCTACATAAAAGCAAGCGCACGAAGTGCTGGAACTCCTTAACTGTAAAGAAACCTAGCAAGTTCATGGGTATGGTTTTCAAGGGAGAATGCAGAACAGCCATAACATTTGATTGACCGGAATTCCCCTCTATTTTTCCTTCTCCTATATGTTTTACATCTGCGAACACTGACTATCATTGAAGAGGGTTTTCCGGTTTGAATTTTCAATTTTCGCGCCAGACGCCGGCTCCTGCTTCGTAGCTGCCCCTAATACAC
Source organism: Haemonchus contortus (assembly GCA_000469685.2). NCBI lineage: Eukaryota > Metazoa > Nematoda > Chromadorea > Rhabditida > Trichostrongylidae > Haemonchus > Haemonchus contortus. The sequence goes on along the minus strand of LS997564.1, from coordinate 119,388 downwards.
TACCTGCTTACTGGCTTCTAAGAAGCTCTGCGGCGTCTGTGAAGCTTTATCATACCAATTGCTAATTATTTGTTCTTCTTTGTCCGTTTTCTTTCATATTCTTCGGTCAGGCTCGTGCTCTCGTTTCTGCAACGATGCGTTCATACTTCAAAGTCTTCTCAACCGGTTTATTTATACCAACTAGGTATTACCGCATGCAAACAACTGAGACATCCTTACTATTGTCAAGTTTACTTGGGTCGCATCTTCTTCCGTGTTTTTTGAACCTTATATCAGTTTGATAAACAAGCATGAATCAGAATCGCAAAGTATGAACCCATCGAATAGGGCCACGTCTACCGTATTCCTGACCTGCCCGTGCGCTCAAATGATCGCGCTGGTTGGCTGAGCTTTGTTCCTCCAATGAATTATATGAAGTGTTTGAAGAGTGGAGGGTGAACGTTGGAGAAACGAATTCGGCAAGTCAGAAAATAGAAGACTGTGACTTTGCGAAAGTGGATCGGAAGATTCACAAATGTCTGTGTGCAACGCGCGGTTTGGCCGGTCGCTTCAGTCTCGCGCTCAATCCCAATTCATTTTGCTCATTTTTATCATGCATGATGTACTTTGACGATTGTTGTATGCTGCTGACCGCAGAGCTGCAAATCTTACTCCTATTAATTGCCTTTGTTAGCTTCTCATGTAAAGAAATGGGTGCTAAGTGGGTTGGGGTGTCCACGCGGCGGCGCGGCACTTTGCCGTCTGGCGCTCTCTCCAGCGAGACAGTGGAGAAGAAAGATTAGTAGGGCCCGTGATGGTGTCGAGATTCATAGATTTCTTATGTTATAACTGTGTATTTTTCACCTAATTTTTAGGGAGGGGAGGGGCTTTGGGGTGGGTGAACTAATTGGACGTTCAACTTTTATCTCATCTCAGTTTTTTGCATGAGATAAACATCTCTCCCACCCCGGAGATCCTCCCCTTCTTAAAAATAGGTTTTATCGGCTCAGAAGAAGAGTATCCATAATATGCAAGCATATAGCATGTGCCAAGAGTTAGTTTTTTTTAAATCACGAAACATATCAGTACGACCTGACCATCCCTTAACAGACTCATGCCCAGTACTACTATCTCGCTGGAGAGAGCGCCAGACGGCAAAGTGCCGCGCCGCCGCGTGCCCCCCCCCCAACCCACTTAGCACCAAGAAATGATCGATGTACTACTATTCGGTGACACTACTTATTCTTTCTCTGTGACGACCAGCAGTAATATGCATATTTCACCTCGCTGTTCTCAGAGGCTAAAATTTGAAAAAAAAAATTGTAATACTGTGATTTAGTTGTTGTGCAAACTCATGAGTGCTTCGAGGACAACCGCCAGACGAATCCAAAATCTTGGACCTACTCTGGACAATCGCTCGGTGAGGTTATCTTCTATAATCATGCTCATCGTTTTCTGTATTACAGATTCGAATAATTAACTTAACTTTAGATCAAAAAGTACGGATTTAAAAATTCCGTGAGCGTATTATACAGTAACCCGAGCTGTCACTCGGACAGGCTGGTTACACTAGCGCGCGAGCGGTAAAATCAACAAGTTGCCTCTTTAGGGGAGACAGGCGATAGGAACAATTTTGGGTAATCGATTCGCCGCACGCGGCTGTCGCGGACCACTCATTCGCCGTTATTACAGCTCTAGCGTTCTTCATACAGCTCAATCGATATGCGATCATTATTTTATGCATAATTCTACTATTAGTACTTTTGTTCTTGTATTTCATACCTACTGCTGCATCCTGCTACATTCCTTCGCGCGCGACGCCCCTCTCACCGCGACGCGACCATTTCATTCCTAACGCATCACAGCCCCTCGTTAGGAGAACCAAGAGTGTGGCTTATCTCCTCAGGAATCGCTATAAAGGGAAAGATTCGAATACACAGTGGAAAGATACGATAGGCAACGCAAACCAGTGGCTGCTTTCATACTTCGACTTGCGCGCCGGCTCGCAGTTGGAGACGGCCGTACATTTAGAAAGCGGCGTGCGAGCGGCTGTGCGACGGCGGCCCTATCCAAGCGTGTGACAGCAGCGGGTACCGATCGGTACCGCAAATCGAGGATGGCTGCTGTTACACGCTTGGACAAGGCCGCCGTCGCATAGCCGCTCGCCCGCCGCTTCCTAAATGTACGGCCGTCTCCAACGGCGAGCCGGCGCGCAAGTCGAAGTATGAAAGCAGCTAGTGGAATGAAAACACGGAATAATCCTACTCTGTATAATTCACTAAGTGTGTCTGTTAGTTTGCCGGTGTGTGTGCGTGTGTGTGTCTCGGTGTTTGGGTTTGACCGGAAATTCATAGCTCCAGTTCCCGTGGACCTAGAGTGTTGAATTTCGGTAGGAGTACAGGCGGCAGGATGGGAGCACTCATGGCAGGTAGCGGACCAGACTACGCTCAGAGGGGGCGGTGCGTGCGCGATAGAAATTTTTATTTTAGTTTACATGCACTCACGGTGCACCCTATATATTACACACATGACAGAACAACAGGCTTGACTAGAGCGTAAACAAACAGAACAAAAAAGACCGAAAAAACTAGCAAATGATGACGATTTGCAACATAAAGGAGAAAAAATAACACTGGCCCAACAGAACCGAAAAGCAACGAAAGAAAGGCAAAAGCAAGGTGGAAACATAAGCGAAAGCACACGTAGAAATGTTGAGACGGACCAAGTGATATCTTGACGAGAGGGGAAGGGCATTATGATGAGGTAGAAGGAAGCTATCGGTAGGGCAGCACTTCAGAGCAAATAACAAATAAGTTACAGCATCCGAATGGACATTATTGGACAGAAAACCACGCGCATTTTATGAGGAAAAGAAAGAAAGAAAACTTAACGACCATCAATAATCTGGGAACACCATTTTAATAAATCCATAGAAAAGTTCCATTGATAACAACATATGGGAACATTTGTGACTTGTTTTGCCTAACAGATGAATCTCTGATAGGTAATCACATTAAGATGAAAAGCAACAGATCGAGACTTCTAGTTATCGGCGTGAGCATCGGCACATACCGAATACCTTTTGTAGCGCCCTGTTAGCGCTGTGCCGAAAAAGGTATCATTTGATCTGAGGAACGAGTGGCGGGCTATCCGTTATCACAACTTTGTCATACGAAGGAGGGAAGTCCGGCGCCAGCCGGGCGATCCGAGTGGTAGTTATAGTTGGTCTTAACACAATACACAGCCTTGCCTTTGACGTTGGTCGAAGAAGAAGTGCATACCCACCCATCATGGTTACGCTCGACCTCGCTTCATTTGGGTGTGGGTTGGGTTGGGAGAGGGGTTCCCCTCACCTCAGACGATGAGACGACGGGATATAAATAGGGGATCGTCGCCTAGACGACGATAGCTCGGGTTACTGTATAACACATTTGCGGAACGTTTGAATTCGTATTGTTATGTGCTCTAGGCATGCCACACGCAGTGGATTGCTGAGGGTCAATAGAATGGGTGCTTTTCGTTCTCTCGTCAATGAAACTAGATCATGTCACAGGCTGCTTTCAACGTCCACCGGCTGACGTAAAACGAATTAGTTCTTGTTAGAGATCCACGTCTGTTGCATTTTATTTCACGGTCTGACTCCTCACGGTCATGTTCTGGCCGTGAAATAAAATGCAACAGACGAAGATTTCTTACACGAACTAATTCGTTTTACGTCAGCCGGCTATTCAGCCGACTATGAAAGCAGCAGCACACATCGCGGGCAGCGCATTACAATCTCGAGATGAACACGTTTTAACCGTGTAAGGATTTTGTGGGATGAATAACTTTCTCGGTTACTTGAACGCAACCCACCAGGGAAGGGTTCCAACTTCGCAGGGAACTTTGTATAGAGACCTAGGTATATCAGTAGAGTTTCTAATGCAATTCACAAATTTTGAAATTAAAAGTGCTAAATGAGTCTACCAAAAAAGTTATGAGTTCTCAAATTTTGCTTGCTCAGCGCATGAAGAGGTAGTGCCAGTTGAAATACGTAGTTGCCCGCAATTGCCGCGAAGGTCGCTGTAGCGCATTGGTGCTGCGCTCAACCTTTAGGAGAGAGAAGATGGTTTGCCTCCCGATAGCGCGCCAATTTTTGCGTAATGTGCTTCCTTCCAGATAAATGCTCTTACACCGTTTTTGATAACTAATTAAAGCTGGCGCCTTTTGTCGGCTGTCATTTGCGGCCAACACACACTGAGTCTGCAAGGAACTTTTTATATAATGGATTACAGTCATTAGAGTTCATGGGTCACATGGACTGGTCACATGGACAGCACTACAGCTCTTTTCTTGCCTAGACGGATCCCATCAAACCTGGCCGTGGCTATAATAATTGATGTCTTGTAACCGTATTCATCGGTCTCATCGATGACAGAATTTGTTTGAGAGTAGCCATAAAGTAACTTCATAGAGAAACACTTGAAAGAGGTACACTTATCATGTTTGTTTCTAGTGGGGTGCGACATTTCCGGAGGATGTGGATACGTGGTCTGATTCAAAGAAGTTCATCTCGAGATGCATGTATGTTGCATTCTGCCACATAATCGCTAGCCGAGGACTTCTTCCAAGTAATAATTTTAAGAAGAGGCAAATCGATGGTAAGGGATGCAGCTGTTACCATATTGAATTCATTATTTAAGTTCGCATCAGCTTTTTTTAGCATCTACCTAAATACCCAATACCTGAGCATTTTACATATGATAATTGAACGAGTACTGAAGACATAATTAATATAGCTCAAATTGCTTTGATGTTACGCACAAAGTGTCTATGAATGGCTTGAAATGAATTTTTATGACTGTTAAGAATTGTATTGGTACTATTCCACTATTACAACCACAAAAGCTCAAAATTTTCATTTTCGATGAAACTTTGCCTATAGGGGTAATCCGGTGCCCTGATAGCGAATATGACCTTCATTTTTAACGCTGGCGCCTGGCGCCAATTTGGTGCCAAGGGTGTTTTCACCAAATTTGCTGAAAACTTGCGTTTAGGGGTTATTTGAGGTCCTGACAACGAATATAACATCCATTTCTGTGTCCACAAACAGCGAATAAAACTTTTATTGAGACACATCGTCTCTCCCACAAGCTGTATGCCTTGTCGTCGCGCCAAAGAGCCTCAGCGCGTGAAATGGATGTTATATTCGTTATCAGGACCCCAAATAACCAATTGGCGCTAAATGGCGCCAACGCCAAAAGTGAAGGTCATATTCGTTATCAGGGCATCGGATTACCCCTATAGGCAAAGTTTCATCGAATATTAAAAATTTTGAGTTTTTGGGGTTGTAATAGTGGAATAGTACCCAATGCAATATCAAACTCACTTTTACTCCTATCGAACAATATGCGAAGAAATTTCATTCTTTATCTTCAATGGCTCATAAGGAAGTCGGTTGACGCAAAGCACAACAGTGATTTTCTAGCGTTTATGCTGTTTTTGGCTTTTAACCATCTCTTGATAAATTGTAGCTTGCTGCTCTTTACAGGTGACCTTCGTGCTTACGTCATGAATTCGCACGAGGTCTTGGGAGCGCGCTTCGTTCAGAAGTTCAAAGGTGTCTCGGAGGCTATTGATAAGAAATATCTTCGAGAGCTGATGCTTGTAATATCCCCCAGAGAGGACGATGAAAATGATGCCATAGAAATTCACTGCTGGAGATTACGATACGATGCTGATGGTGATCCACTAGCGGAATTGAGACAGTGGGATGACTTCTTCATTGGAATTTTGTGGTTGGCTTAGGGCAAATTAGTAACATTTCACCTCTTCAGAGCCGATGGCACAGTAATGGCTGCGCTCCGCTTCAAAGGAATGCACTGCTTGAAGAAGCAGGTAGCTGAACTACTGCAAACGATCAGAACATTGTGCAAAGGAACACTCGGAGCATTGCCACCTGAGGCCTCAGCAACATTAAGAATCACCTATACAGATCGTTAGTTTCCTTTCTTTTCAACCTAAGGCTATATTTTTCTTTATGGATCTTGTCTACGTCGGTCACAGTCAAGCGATGCAGCTACGAGGAAGTCATTCGTTGTCACTGAAATGTCGGTTTCAAATAATGAAGTGGGTGATGACTTGGTGAAATTTGAGTACTCAAAAGAAGTGTTCTTGCGACAAGGGGAATTTTTCGCTAACTTGTTTTCGTTGGTGACCATTTTCCCTCCTTGAACGAAATCAGCTAAGCTCTATACTTCGATCCAGTAACTTCCGGTAGTCCAAACAGAATTCGCTATCAACGCTGCCTGAAAATAACGTCTTCAGGAACACCGAAGGGCTATCAGGCACCTGGTTTCTACCGTGCTCCCGATGATCCCGTCTTGAGGTCAGATGCGCAGGAAATCGAAATCGGAGCCATGCAAACAAAATATCACGGGTAGTCAATGCTTGAACTGTTTGCTTTAGGAACCTTATTTCTTCCCATTGCCTCTACAACCTGTCCTTGAAAATTTCAAAATTTTCAGCGCATCGGTCGTTGTACAAAGCGTGTTCATTGACGACGCTTACGCTGTTGGGCTGAGACTCAAGGATGGCGTTCAATATGGGCACTTGAACGACTCGCTGAATGATTCTTTTGGTGAAGATGCGGAAGCTGGAGATGAACCTAATTTCTCTGATAATAACAATAACAACACGATTGAGCGTATCAGTGACATAGCCGAACAGCAGGTATCAAATACTATTCATGGTGCGCTTTCGCCTATATATTTGTTTCCTCTTACGGAAATTCTATATTACTTGAAACAGCAACTGAAGAAGTTGGGTAAATGTTGTATTGGGTAATGTTTGAATTGCCTAAAGTTGAATTGCGTTGGGCAGAGGGCAAGACTAAAAGAGCACACGTGAACTCTGTCAACAGGAACGGACATGCAGAGGAACATCGGTGTAGTGGGCAAGACCCCTCAATTATGATTCATAACAACCCAGACGCCGGGGAAAATGACTAAGGTGAGGGGTGAATCAACAGATGAAATGAATAGACTTACCGGCGGTGGGCGGAGCGTTCTTACAGTAGGCGGCAATTTCCACTTAAGTTCACATCTCGATCCAAGGAAAGCGTGGCGACCGGAAAGGAAAATACTAGGAGTCAGTGAGGCCTTATGCGTGCTGCCCTACGTAAACATGGCTGAGCTCCACTCACAATGGGCGGAGCGTGCGTTGAAATGTTAGATTCTTCTGAACAAAATCTATAACTCTTTTCAAAAACAATTCAGAAAGCGAGCAAAGAAGTGGTTAGAGGTAAAGTGTAGAAGGAATGTGATCAAATCCCTGAAGTGGACGGGCTTGCACCAAGGTGAGCGGGGTTGAAATTAAAAATTCATATCCCTGCTCAAAACGTTTTCGAGAGCGAAGAAAGTGGTTAGTGGTAAAATGTAGAAGAAATGTGGTCAAGTCACTGGAGTGGGTCATAATTCTGTTCCAGAAAGAATACGAGACCGGGGAAATTAGACAAAAGATGGATAAATCAGCAAATCAGACGCCAAGTGTTGCCGAACTTATTGCATGGACTAATAACCCACCACAGCCTAAAGCTAGTTCTTTGAGGGTGGGGCTTAGATCGAAAAAATCATTCTTCGTTGTTAGTGTACAGCACCCAACTAGTAATTTATGCAGCATTATGCAGTTGTTGTTGAATATATGTGTACCCATTCAGTTTTTCACGTTTCAGGTCACAAATGTCGAACACCCTCGTGATGGGTCTGTTTTGAGATCTCATAACAGTGCTTCTCATACAAGCAGTCAAACCCTGGAATCTGACATAAGCAAAATAGCGAAAATCAGTGAGTTCTGTATTAATGATGAGTTAAAACAAATCTATACATTAAGATCGAAATTGTTAGGCATAAATTTTGGTTTCTTCTGTGATGTCTTAGTAAAGGATAGTCGTTTCATGAATGGGTTTGTTTGAGCAAAGATCAATAACAACCAGCGCCTCTTTCAGGTATTGAGGGAGATCGTGGATCGCCAGCAAGTAATTTATCAACCGACATAACATCCGCCGATGATATGCCTGTAAGGCGCACTCGTCATGTGAGAGGAAATAGAGTTCTGCGTGGCCAAACAAATAATGGGAAACAAAAATCTCCGGTTCTTGTTTCAGTATGGCATTTGGTATTCGATCCATTGTAGAATGTCTGAATAGAGTGATTGCGATAAACCGTTTCAGGAATCACCAAATATTCCACTTTCCACTACACCTAAGAGGATAGGGAAAGACGAGGTTTGTGTTGTTCATCACATATCAGAAATCCGGATTAGAATATTTACGATTTAGAACACTTATGATACGCCACCTGCGAAGAGGACACCGGGTAATATGAACCTATCTGGGGTAAGCTTTTCATCCCGTGGGTGTAGAGAAGCGTTATCAGAACTATACACTGTAAAAAATGAACTATAAGATTTCAGGTTACTCCGAGAATCCCACCAAAGAGGCACGGAAGATGAACATTCTGGAGTTGCAAGTGTATCTCCTGTATTTCTTGGTTACAAATTTGATTGGTTTTGTTTACACTGCTAACTAGGGTAATCTCTTGGAGTTTCTTTTTATATCGTCGATGTCATTATGGAAGTTCTTGTGAATGACGGATGTGTTTTGTTGTTTTCTTACTTCTTTATGTTTATTTGTTATTTTTCATGTTATAACAAGCTGAATTGCTACTGCTTTTGTTCTTGGCAATTGCTGAAGCAAATTTTACATGCAACATGGTCTGTGAATTGGTTTCATCTTTTTTTGAATTTTCGCCCATACCCAGCCCCTTGTAGGCGGAGTCTGTTCTGCCACCCACCATAAGTCTTCCCAATGTTTGCACTGCTGACTAGGGTAATCTCTTGGAGTTTCTTATTATATCGTCAATGTCATTATGAAAGTTCTTGTGAATGACGGATGTTTTTGTTGCTTTCTTACTTCTTTATGTTTATTTGTTATTTTTCATGTCATAACAAGCTGAATTGCTACTGCTTTTGTTCTTGGCAATGGCTGAAGCAAATTTTACATGCAACATGGTCTGTGAATTGGTTTCATCTTTTTTTGCATCGTTGGTGTGTTGATGTTTACAGCTGTTCCACAGTCTAAGGCTTGTTTATAATGAATCTTGTGAATCTAGTGTACTGGGATTATTCACAGAGTACGGTTATTCACCGGCGTCTTTACGAGTGTGCTTGATTAATATAAAGGCGTCTTTAACCTGATGTGGTGCAGTGGTTAACACCTCAGCGCAAGCCACTTCTACTGAAATTATTCGGCCACGTTTCCTTCGTTCACATGGGAATAATTTAGCCTAGAGTTTGGAACAAACTTACAACTTTTTATCTTAGCTCCGCTTACTTCAGTGTATGCTCCCCTATCATGAGTCAAAGAGGACCCATCTTTCAGAACGTTCCGAGGTCATCTCTATCACATACAGCCTATCATAAACATATGACCAGACTTTCTCAGGTAATCTCTAGCCATTTTTTTTTTTGAATCTCGGAACGTTTCTGAATAGGTGTGTATTCTCTCGCTGTTGATCTTCATTTGTTGACCCATTCCTCACCTCTGCCCATTTTTTCACGCTGTCTGATCTGTTATGGAATCAAATTGAGAAGTTCTGCCCTCGGAACCACCCAGTCCGGGGCAAGTCGCACCTTTGCGAGCAGAGATCTGCAGAGGTATTACGAGCTCTGTTGCTCTTGCCGTGTGCCCCACTTATCCCTAACCGGGTGAAACTCACGGGTGTGCGTGGTGGTACAGGAGGGGATTACTGTATCACACTTTCACGGGGTGCTGAAATCACTACAATTCACAAGTGTTGCCAAGTATGCATATTTCTCGTTGTACGCATATATACGTATTTTCGAGAATTTCATCTTGAGAAGATGTTAGGAACCTTATTAAGCGCTTGGGGATTAAGTCGAGTTCTGGGAAAAGCTATAGTGGACACATTTCTCGAACCATCAGACAGACAATCAATCGTGTTAATTTGCTCCACTTTGTTAATTACCTTTTTTGCTTGCGTTTTTACAGTTTCTGAGTGTAGTACGCGTCTGAGTACTGTTCAACAATATAACATCGAGAATAGTTTTTCTAAGAATAAGAAATGGGTGCGGTAGTCTTCCCAAATGCCCACGGCAATGGTTCTACGGCGATCTCTGTGTCCTTCCACTGAAAATTCGAACCTTTCTCTTTATAGCGCGTGACCGTTCGCGATCGGGTATGGCGTGCGTCATGCGATTCTCAGGGACCAGTAGTTTTATAGAAACTTTTACATTCAATAATTAAAAGTACTGGGTCAGTCTTAATAATTAATTTGCGGGTGTGTAACTTGTGGGCGGTGACACAAGTTACACACTGGCTAATTAATTACTAAGACCTGACAGGCCTGAAAAAAGGAATGACTTAGTTGATTTCGACCAATTTCTCTTAGAGTGCATTCAAGCACGCGACATTTTTCGGAACTGTAGAGTTATTGGAAAGCGTATTTGGCCTATACAATGGCTTGCGGAGGCCAGGCATGTATATCTTTTTACGCCCTAATGACAAATTTGGCACCAATAAATCGATCCGCCGGGATGGAAGCGTTGGTTGGTGCTAGCAGACATAGGTCCGATCTTACAGAACCCACCGCGTGGTAGGTTATGTAAGACCAGGCGGCCACGCACGCGTGCGCTATGTGCTCTAGCCATGAGGGACGGGGCCACATGAGCTGATTTTTATTATAGACCTTTTTCACATTTATGGGGTTCCGCTCAAACCCCGCCTCCTGTGGGCGGAGTCTGGTCCTGCTACCCACCATAAGTGTTCCCATCCTGTCGTCAGTACTCCTTCCAATTTTGGACTTTCTAGGTCCACGGGGACAGGAGTCATGATTCTCCAAAATGTTTTCATGAAGCATTGCATTTTTGGAGAACACCCCGCCCATCGGGGGTGGGTCTCTCCAGTTGGATCTAACCTACCAACGAAACCTCTAGCCACCTTTCAACCCCGGTTTTGAAGCCGTCTTGTGACTGAATTTGAAATCATGCTCAGTACAGCTCATTTCGATGCACACCACGCCCACTGTGGGCGGGGATCCGCCAAGCTGGTATATGCTTCATACTTCTCGGGACATGGCCCACCCACCCGCGTGACCAGGCCTCTCCAGGCAGATCTAAAGGAGCTAAGGAATTTCGTGACAGACATACGACAGACAGGCAGACAGAACGACAGACAGACGACAGACGAAGCGCTCCATAGTAAGTAGGATGGGATCGTTGCCTGTTGAGCGTCAGTGAACACCTCTCCACACCCTCTCAGTTGGCTGTCGCTGTAGCTGACATTTTTTATTTTCACCAGTCGGGTCGTCCCCGGCTTACGCCGAACCTCATTTTTACTTTTACAAAGTATTAGGTCGTGAAGAAAGTTCTTGCGTTTCTGCGCCTCCAACTTTAAATGTACATATCTCGGCTTAAACAAAACTTCATCAATCGAAATAACAACCATTACTATCGACACACTTTTGCTAACGAGAAATAAATTAGTTTATCCCATTCGCGTAAAAGTCCGAAGATCTAGAGGCGATTAAATCGTCGAATGCCGCGGCAGCATCTTGTTAGATTTTGAAGCATTTCTCCTTGAGAAAGCCGTCGAGATGTTTGAAGAAATGGTATTCGGTGAGGGCAAGGTCTGGGGAATATAGTGGATGCGGGAGAGTTTCATAGCTTAGCTCCATCAATTTTCTCATGTTAAGTTGTGCGACGTGGGGCTGAGCGTTGTCGTGGAGTAGAATTGGCCCCTTAATATTCACCGGCGCCGGGCTCATGAGCTTGCGTTTTCGATGCCTTTCGTCAATTTCTTGACAATACTTCTCGGCTGATCCGGATCCATGAAGTTGTGGTGGATCAGCTCGGCTGCAGACCACCAAACCAGCACCATGACCTTTCCATGCTGCTTCGGCTCGGGAAAATGTTGTGGGGCTTGATCCTCGTCCAGCCACTGGCCTTATCGTCACAGTTGTTGTACAGAATCCTTCTCTCATCACACGTCACAATACGGTCTAAAAATGGATCGTTCCTGTTGCGCAGAAGCAAGGCGGAGGCGAGCTCGAAGCGAAGGTCTCTGGTGCTCGGTCAACTCATGCGGCACCCACTTATCAAGCTTCTTCGACTTCCGGATCTCCTGAATGTGGGTGCCAACCGTCCTGCTGGAAACATTCAATCTCGAGCCAATATCCTTTAGCGTTGTACGTGGATTCTCCTCCACTAACGTTCTCAATTGTTCGTTGTCAATGGCCGATGACCGCCCACTACGCTCATCATCTCCCAAGCTCTCAACGCCGGTACGGAATTTTTCAAACCACCACTGTGCTGTACGTTGATTCGTCGTACCTAGACTAAGGGCATCGTTGATATCCCGGGCCGTTTCCGTCGCTCTCCTGCCCAATTTGAATTGGAAAAGAAAAATCGTGCGGATCTGTCGTTTGTCCATGCTGATTTCGACCCTCTAAAAAACCCCAGGAATCACTTCAGGGCAAACCCTGTTATATATTTGGATAGAGCAAGAAATGCGCTTCAGAATTGTATAGAACTTGCAAAAAATTCAAAAGCAAATAACACCGCGGCGAGCATTTGAAAATTGGGCGTCAAAACTTTCTTCACGACCTAATAAAAGTTAGAAAATATACACGACCTAATAAAAGTTAGAAAATATAGTTGGGGGGGGGGGCATCACTTTTCTTTAACACTGAGAGCTTGAGTGCTGAGAAGAAGGGGTAGCTGACCTTACCAGTGCTTCGAGTGCCCTAGACGGGAGAATATTTTAATTATTCGTGTTTTAATAATTTAATAATTTTTTATCTACGCCCAAGGAGGGGAAGAGCGCCGGTGTGGGGTACGAACTGAATATTCAATTGGCTCACCTTGTTCTATAGACATAAATAAGACGATGCCATTGCAGGACGAAATCACAGCTTCGAAATATCCTTTTCACATTTTTCACTTCACTCCGCAGTGCTTACTCTACTCCATTAACATCAAATTAACAATCCACCAAATTACCGCTTCATATATAAGAAGGAAATGTAGGTTAGAGCTGGGTTTTCCATATCACTACCCTTATCGTAATCACAAAGTTTTGCGGACGGACACACCGACAAACGGACAAACGCACAAACCGACACGCCAAGTTACTGCTTTATAAATAAGAGAGATATTATAATCATTATGAGAATTATGTGTGGCAGGCTGGTAAATCACTAGCTGCTCAAAACCTGACCGTCGCTCCCCACTTGGGAGCGCAGTCGTTCTCCCAGAGATTTGGTCAACATATGCATGGCTCCATGATCGGTTGGTTTTCGGGCAACTACTTAACCAAAGTCTTTAGGATTTGTGATGAGGAGTAGAATACGTAGTGCATCCCAAACGGGCCGATCAATTTTTGCCGATGCTCTCATTTTGCCTATAACTCTGTCGCCTCGGTCGTCGCATCATGAACGATTTATTCGATAGCACTATCTTAACTAACCTAAGCTGCATCTAAGGATATGTGGTTCGAAGAGATGGAAGGAGCTAATTGGAAAGAACAGAAAGAGCGTCAGCGCATGTGAGATCCGAGAGCAGAGATGGCAAACAGGTGGTCACACTTCACGAGGGAATGATCCCAAGTCGAAGTGGCCGTTTGAAATGAGACCTGTACTGCTAGATGTATTTTCGGATGCTGATCTCAAATCTGCTTTCCAGATTTGCCGAGCGATCTTCTGAATGGAATCATGAGGTACTTCAGGTGAAGCTTAACATGAACGAACTATAACATGGATGTGACGTGTCTACCAGCGGTGGCTTTGAGCAGTGGTAAGTTGACGCTTCATGATCGAAAGACTAGAGTTCGGGTTTTGTGAGCGCGAGGATTTTTATTTTATTGAGTTTTTATCCTTGTAGCCTAGAAATTTCTTTGATGTTGATGTGATCGTGTTCTACGACCTTTTGATAGTTGTGGTGACAACGTTCTTACCCAAATTATGCATTATCGCCTTCAATTTTTTTTTGCATGTAGGCGGAAACAGAATTGTGTAGGCGTGTCAAAATGACCGTGGTAAGTGCTCAAGCAGCAGGCGACGTGTCATTTATAAAAGATAAAGTTTCCAAATCTAACAGCCCAGAACTGAAAGTAGGCAGGTGACAGTAAGCAAGGTCACGAGTTAATAAGCGAAAGTTTACATTGGGAGCTATTGCGTGTGAAATGATGATTACATTCTCGAACGGCTAAGAAGTGAGCTATGATTGTCTGTATTAACCTGGGTTATAGGCTGTTCCTTTTCGTGGAGGTACGTGTTCGGAGCCGCCACCACTTTCGAATCACGAAAGACTTCTGACAAGGAGTTCGCTTATATTAAGCCTCCTTAAAATCACCTCATAACTCCATTCATGGAATCATTTGAAAATTTTGGAAAGCAGATTTGAGATCAGCATCCAAAAATACGTCTAACAATATAAGTTTAATTTAAAACGGCCACTTCGACTTGGAATCGTCGTGTCGCCTCATCTATACCACTTCAGAAGGACATGGTTTGTAGTCGGGAAATGTGAATAACAATGGAATCATCAAAGGAAATATCGCTTCTGTATATATTTGCCGGCGCTATCCCTCGGCGCATTTACGACTCTAGAAACCTTGCCAGTACTTCCCAGCGTAGATTATGGAAGCCAAGTTTAACGGCCTTGAAAACCTTTCACAGATAACATTTTATATCAGTCTTAGGGTGAGAAGCATCCTTTGGTATCTTCTGTTTCATTACCGACAAACGGAAGTCAGAGTGGGGAGATTGGGTAGTCAAGATTTTCTGCGGCTTTGATTTTGGGAAAAGGTTCATGAGAGCTCCTTGACCTAATAGTCAATTGATTGTGAAGTTTTTCGATATTCTCTTCCTTTATCTGGAGTTTTGAAAGTGTCCGGACAGTCAATGTCAATCCTCTTGAGGTTTTGTCGTGCCTTTTCTGAACAGTCGGAAACCCAGTTTTGACGTTCTTCAAGGACCATTCAATCAGGTCGAATTGGGAGGTTTATGAATAGCTTGAGACATTCAACAAGGGTATTATTCAAGAGCGGCTTCGGCTAGATAGGGCTGAGTAATACAGTGCTCCAAATTACTTTCATCAATGATTTAGGGATTAAAGTGAATCACCATTCATATAACGAACACCTGATTTAGCTTTCCAGAGTTTCGTTTTCCTTCTCAATGTAGGACCAGAACATATCGATTTCTCAAGCGCCGTTACTCCCGTAATTGATTCTCTTACAAGTATCTCCATGAGGTGTTTTAGAATACCGCAGTTGCAAAATCATGGTTTGTCTTCAAGGTCGAAAATCTTATTTGAATTTGTTGTCAGAACTCTTGGGACGAACATAAGTTATGGTATAGAACATTTTCTTACTTTACAAAGCTTTGTGGTCTTAGGTGAAAGTGAAGAGGTGGCGGAGGGGTTGATTGCAACCAGCTCCATCATTCTTTTTTGGAAAAGGAACAGATATTTGTTTCAAATCGATGAGCAGATGCGCAAAATTCGGCATTCATTCATTTTGTTCAGAGCAATTACCGACAAACGACGACGGTACGACGGACCATGCCCTTTGCTGACCTTTGGTCATATCACAGGTCGAAAACAACCTGTTTATTGCTCACTTGACCGTGCTGTTCTTCAGAGGCCCTAGGTGGGCTCAATGATTTGGAACCTAGAATTTTTAGAACTTAGAACCATTATTCGGGATACTGGTAAAAGGGTGATCTGAGTTTCTAGTTAGAGATGTAAAGAGTTGGCCACTGGAACACTTACTCCCTTTCGTCGTCTACTTCGACGAATAGTCCCATCACCAACCTCGCAGTGTAACCGTCTGTACGACTACGTCACTTCGGGAATTTTATGTTGAGTGGAACGCTGTATGTCAGAATGACGCTGCAAATCTTTCTCATTTGGCTTCGAATTCTGTTGATGTTATCTCTAGAATCTTCACAGCTTGTCGTTTTACCTACTTGAGGAGTGTAACACTTAATGGAAATGTATCTTTCATCGTAGAACGATGAAGAAAAAATTAGCCCAGTTCTACCAGTATAGGCATGAGGTTCTCATAAGGCAAGCTATGGTAATTTCCAAAAAAAAGAGGAACGAAGGGGAATCACGTTGAAATTCGCGTACTTTCCTGGCCAAGAATTCCGTGCTTCACCATCTGACGAAATTGATAACCATAAAATTCCTGTGGTTTGTAGGACCATCTCTGTAGATTCATATGACCAGCACCACTGACCTCATGTAACCTAATCAGCGTTTCATGAGCAGATGTCAATGCTTCACACCTGCGCGATCGTTGACGACCACGATTGATGAGTTCTATGAGGTGTTTTTTCGTGTACCATTGACTTGATGATAAAGGAGGTAAACATTGAGCCGTAAACGCCATAGACTAGGTTTGATTTCACGGAATTTTCTGTTCACACACTTGAGTATCTGACCCAAGTTATCCTGATGCATTTCTTGTCTGCACTCGGAGGAGGAGGCATCAAAAAAGTTTTTCATCGCGAGCGAAGCTTACCATTTCATTCTCACAATCAGTTAGGATTCTTTTTTCCCAAACTAGATAGCCTAAAGGGGGAAAACTTTATTATTTCTGAAATATCGGTTGAAAATCCTACGAAAGATGATTTTCCCCTAGCTCTTTCGATCCAAAATATTGTTCGATCAAGTTTTTAGCTCATTGCCATTGAAATCAACAAGGAAATGTTCATTTCAAATGGTTTTTTACAACTCCCAGACGTCACCGCATTCATCCCCGTGAATCAGTCAATCACCTCAGCACTTGAGAACCAACCTCAAGGACACCACTGAGAAACCTCGGTGGAATGATTGGCCATGAGCTGGTGACAGATCACATACCTCCTTCCATCAAATATACCCCCTTCGAATTCAGGTTTATGCTCAAAAAATGATGAGTCCTTCGCGATGGCTCACTAGCCGGTGCCGGAAACGAGCTGCGCGCCGATTGTGAAGGTCAGCTGAGGACAATACCATGCGCGGCATGGCCACTTGTCCAATGAATATGACCCCGGCACATTCGAACTCGAGTACCACAACCAATCCTGGCACCTATGTTTATTCGCCCATTCTCTTTCACCTGTCTATTTTTTGTGCAGTCAAATAACTATAATGGCTCATCGCTTCTCAACTCTCCTTACTCTTATGATTCATTGGTTGACCTTGTTTTCCGGAGTAGTATGAAAAGTTCGCTCCTGTTTGGGACGCAATAGTTTCTGTTGCACCCTGAATAAGACCTGGATGCTATCACACCCAGAACTGTGCAGGAAATGGATGTGATAGCATCCAGGGAGTATGCGAAGCTAATTATTTAGAATTTGAGCAGTCTGTAATGGACTCTTGAAGGTTTATCATTCACTCTCCCTGTCACAGAATGCTTCTTAATTATGTTCTAGGAGACTTTTTACGCTAATTTACAAAAAAATTGTCTGCAAAGCTGACTAGCAGAGCTCCAAGAGCTTCCAGGCTTCTCTGCTTCACAACTTCATTTTCTGTTTATCTGCCGATATCCATATCCTCTGTCGCCCTTCTCTTGAAATTTGTCTGCTTATGTGATTATATGTACGTCTGCTCTGAAGGGTATCAACTTTTTTCTTTGTCTGCTTGAATCTCTTCAATAACAGTTCAGGCGAACTGCACAAATCTTGGATATCTGTTCTCAAACGATTTCTTGTTCATCGTCCCTTCTTCTTGTCAATTTATATCAGGTTGAGTCATAAGTCTTCGGACAATGGGATAGTCATGACTTCTAGAGATCATAACTCGGGAAAGAGAGTGACGAAAATGGACGCGCGAGGCATCGTTCGATAGAGTATTAAAAGCTTCTCCAAATACATACTAACGAATACACATGACCCATCCTGCGCTTGAGCGCGAGGAGAGAAAGTGCCATGTCGGCATGGCGATCCATGTTATACTGCTTCAAAGCATGAGGCACCCATCGACTGAGCTTTCGCACCTTGCCGATTGACCTCAATCCACGAATAACTGTGGGCTGACTTTCCAGGATTGAGAGCCAGTTAACGAGTAGTTTGATACGGATTGGCTTCCACCTGGCTCCGCAGCACGTCCAAATCCAACTCCATTGAACGTCCCGGACGGTCTTCATTTTCGATGGAATAGTCAGTCGTCCGACGTGAACTTCGAGTGCCGCTTGTAAATCGTGCATCTAGCAGAGGCAACCTTCTTGTGAACTTTCTTCATACTTCTATCGATCTCCGCGGGTTCTTGGCCAGATAAAAAAAGAAATAGGATGGTGTTGCGGAGGTGGAGTTGCGACGACTTTTGAAATCATGGGGCATGCTTGCAGGAAAGAAACAGTTAGGTGTGTTCGTTGGTATGTATTTGGAAGAGCTTTTTCTACTCTATCTAACGATGCCACGCGCGTCCATTTTCGTCGCCTCTTTTCCGAGTTATGATCACTAGAAGACATCACTTTCTTTTTGTCTGAGGACTTATGACTCATCCTAATATATATCCTTTTATACATATCTTTAATATATCCGCCACTTTCTCTTGTCCTTTTTCCTTTTTCCTTTCACTTTTCTTTCTGACACTACGTTTCTTAATCGTAGACTTTCCCGTTGCTAGCCATACGCTGCGCAAAGAGATTACGCTTAGTGCCAGGGGCAGCTGGACAATACCAGGCCACGCCTTCCCGAGTCTAATTACGATACGCTTCGCCCCCTCCCAACGTAACCCCTGTGTGCAGGTCTCTCACCACCTGTCCGTGACACCAGACAACCACCTGCATCATCAAACGCATGTTTCACGAATGGGCATTTCATTCAATTTCTGATCTTATTTGTCGTCGTCGATTGAATGATAGGCATTTATTGGGTAATTTTCAAATATCGAATAGAGAGCTCGAGTTCATAATATTATGGGGTTCAACGTGATTATAGGAACTATTCGTTGAAATCTTTGTTCCTGGGTTCTTTTTATGCGTGAGAAAATGGGAAAAAAATTACCACTCAGAATGAGCCATCGTGGTAGACTGTAAGATAGAGAAACTTCCTCACTTCTATAATGTGCTGCTTGTAGCTTAGATTATTGCAGTTATTCAGGGAAGTCTTTCTTATCACTTCTCATGAATTGCTCACTTCCAGTCCCTAGTTACTTCATATACCTCACTACTTTTTACAGCAACTTTTTAAAAACGGAAACGGTTGTATGTGAATGTATGTGTGATCTCTGGATTTTGATAATCTTTAGATGTGCTAAAAGGCTCATTGGAACTATAGCCGTAATGAATACAATATTATAACCCTGTTTTTTGTTCTTTTCTACTGCATTTTTATTTTTGTCAAATTCGACTTTATTCCAACGCTTGCTTTCCACATTAAATGTGATGGAGATTCTTTTCTGCTCAGGATTCCATAATTTTCTCTTACGGTCGGTTTGTCAATTGAATCCACTGAGCAGCTAGGAGAATAAATTACTTCCATCACTTTACTGGGTACCGTTCAGAACTGGTACCATCTGACAATTAGTCACTCATCTGCTTTTCGTACAAATTCGTCGCATAATAGCATTGCATTAAATCCACTAACTAGTATGTGCTGTGAAATTGCTCCTATATGACAAGAGTAACCAGTCTCAGGGGTGAAGGCGGTGTAGTGGCAAGTAGCGCACTATCTTACACGCATAGTCATGGGTTTGAATCCCGGATCATTTCCGTCTAACCCAACCGAGCTTTCCAGCCCACCGGTGTCGGTTAATTGGTAACAGAGTCGTCTAGGAGGATACAACCACTGTCTCGTATATCGGCTGGCCACCGCAAGTCATTGTATAGGCCACATGCGCACTAATTACGCCACTGCGATTCTGAACGAAAGCTGAGTGCGGGGGCCCATCCCTCAGACGGGATTGATTAACGCCGAAACTATATCCTTTTAAGTAGTCTCGGATATAACAGATAAAACTTTTTCTGATGCCTAACATTTCACCACAGCCTGAGCAGGATCGGATTGCCTGAGATTAGAATTGCGAGATTCGACTCCGGACCTTATATGTAGTGATAATATGCACAAATATGCATACATTGTATTGTAACAAAAGTGAGTGGTAACTGCAGCGATAGGGAGCCAATAGCGGCAATAGGATAAGCGGATGAGAACTTTGTTCATTTCTTGCTTTTAGACTACGACCGCTACCCACCGAGGTTTGTCCCAATGAAGGATCCTCATTGTCTGATGTTATATGCGACAAAACATATTCGACCAGCAGTAATCTGGAATTCTCTAATAATTTGTCTCCGTAAAGAGAAGGGTCCATTGATAGAAGCATCTGATAATGGTGCTATCATCACTCAGAACATCTCCACAGCGTCACCCTTGGTTATCTAACCGTGAGTTTTTGGTTTGAACTAATGAGTTCATTCGATTAAGCTCATGAGTTCATTCAAGGCCATTGATGGAATAAAGAATTCAGGATTTGATTTTTTCTCTTTCAAGTTCAACATATGGCCCTGTAGATATCGTTTGCCTAACCCTGGTACATACTTTGGTCAGTGAAGTATTGAAACATACATAAGCAGTTTTTGTTTTATAATTTACCAGTTGGCCTACGCACGCTAACGCGTGCACCACATGCTCTCTACCGCTTACCTAAAATTTGTTAGAGGACCAAATAAACAGCAAGCATCGATTGACTTCCCATTTTATAACTGTTTCCTCACCGCGCTCACGTGACATGTGGACGTGGATTTCCATTTTTAATTAGAAGAATAAGAACGAAGAGTGAAGTTTGTTCAGTCAGGTCGTTGAGCTGTTTTACGGATGTGGAAGACTGCAGACTGTGTGAAATCTGGAAACGCGTTCGCAATGTCCTTTTCTGGAAAGACAACGAGGCGTGAGATATTTCGCACCGTTCTTGTTGCCGTCATAGATGGCTATCTATTCGTGAGTGTATGTGTGTATGTGTGTGTGCGCAAGTTTCTGTGTACGGCGCAGATTAATAGATTCGCGAAAATGCCGGTAAATCCGAGCTGACACCTATCCGCATAGCTTGTACTCGCAAGCAAACAGTTCTCAAGCAATGGCACTCGGCTATCATGGCAGTTGTGCTCACACGATTGTAACGCCTGTAGAACTTGGTTAAGACTTATTCGCTTTATAACTGTTTTTTCTACACATTGGAACTTTCACTCTCTCATTAGTTTTCCAAGGGTTGGCAGTCAAAGTATGTATTGCTTGTTCAGGTCTGCGTAATTAAGGATCTATTGTATACTTTGTGCAAATCCTCTTTCCCTTCAGTACTGAGCTTGAGAAAAGGGAAGGTAGTTGACAGAAATGAGGTGAAGGGAAGTATTTTGCTGCTACACTTTCCAGTGCCTACTCGTTGAACCCGAACCGGATGGAAACGCGCGATTATAATTTCCGTTCAATTTCGCAGTTTCTTGCCAATTAGGTTGTTAACAGACCTGTCTATATTCTTTGGTATTGAATTTTGTTGAAAATTAATATGAAGCTACCCAGAAATACCAATCAATACTTGTCGTTTTCAGATCAGATCATCTTATGTCGTTTTAGATGATCAATGTTTTTGTTCTCATTCATCATCTATTGGCTAGTCACGAATGTATTCGGTGATTTCCATGAAACTACGGAGTTTTTTGCAATATCTGAAGGTAGTTTTGTAAATTTTTTCCTTTTGAATTTTGTGGGATTAGTGAGGCCGTTAAATCAAGCCAGAGACTGCTGTTTGAAAGTTGCTGTCAAAAATCATGATTTTTTGTCAACGTAGTTATCGTTGAACAAAGTTAAGAAGATAATCAAACTACATAGTTTTTCAGATGTCTGTCCTACAACAGATACGTTTCTGTTTGTTTGATTCCCTTTTTTGTTCAAGTCTACAATTTTTTTCTGCCATCATGCCTGTGACGGTTAAACTCATTCCAAACCATCTATGTACATAGTAATACAAAGCGAAGATCACAGCAAGAGTGTGAAGGTGTTTTTTGAAATTAATATGTCTAACAGGAGTTCAACCTATTTTGATTATTTTATCAAATACAAAAATATTTTGTCCTTCACCAATTCTGTGGTCGTATCTTGAGGATATAGACCCCTTTGCGAAGTCGCTGAGCCCGGCGTCAGCTCCAGTCGTCTTAGGTCTCTCTCTCTTCCTGAGATGCAGCCTTATTGGTGTTACATTTCTCCTCCCATACTGAATCGCAATTTGTTAGCGCAATGGCGAGCGCCACCAAATCGAGCATATGATGGCCAGTTTGAACCGGTTGGTCTGTAATTAGGAACTCATCTCCCATTCTCAGGGACACTTGAAAAAGCACGTGGACAAGTTGCAATTTATACACAGGATACAATATGGAGGGGGGACGGTCAAGTCGTGTATCCGAGGGCGCGCACGGCAAATTGCGTGGCGAAGTTTATACCTATTGTGACGACTTTAGTGCCTATTATGTGGGCCCAATTTTGAAGTACAGTAGGATAGTAGGATCAGCTGACCTTACTAATCTGCCATACTTCAGATTTGGGCCTCAGTGATAAAGCTTCAACGTCGAGCAAGCAGAATAACTAAAAATTATCACAAAGGCAGTAGCAAGCAGTATACATGATCACAGATAGAAAGCGGTATCGCTAGCCACTGCGCCATCACACCATTGCCATAAGGAAGCCTAAATGATATACTTAAATTGGCATAATCTATACGTATACCATTGGAAAGGTACTATGTAACTTTTAAGCAAAGTGTTAGGCCTTAAACAGAGCTAAAATCCACTTCCAGAGCTTTTGTGTATGTACGCCGGAGGCTGTAGGTGAAGAAAGACATAGGATATCTGTGTATGTACCTATGTACATATATTGCACTTGAAACTGCTTCGGCGATATTGTTTCGCAGGATTTACTTTAGATAACTTACTTAATTTGATTTCTTTATCCTGTTTCATGACCTTAGTCATCGGGGTTCAAGCAGTTTTTATGAAGCTCAAAAAATGTAATAGAAACTTTCAAATGATAAAGCTAGGACTCGTAATCAGAAAGCAAAAGCAGTTGGATAAAAAAAATCAATGGTTATGATAACCTCCGCCATATGGAATCCAGGGCGAGTGCAAAGGAAATTCCTTTTTTGTTCTTTGTTCTTCCTAATTGATATCGTATTATTAGAAGCGGCAGTCGGCTCGTTGGTCGGCCAACTCCATTTGACAAGGGACTTCAATTATCGTGTATCCGGCGTCAATCATTACTTCAATTTTGACCCAGTAACTGGATTGGTGAGTCGATGACGTTCTCATTACTCAAACAACTTGCAGAGATTGAATTTCATGAATATGGGTGAACATATCTCGCTTGCACTCTTTCGGACTTAAGTGAGGATTAGATTGAATTGCGGAATTAAAGCAATGGAATTTGCATGCGCAAGGTATCAGGTCAAAAATTGTTCATCGTTTCTGAGCATCCAACATACTAACCGAATTTTGTTTTGAATTTTTTCTCGCACCGTGTAGAATCGAGGAAAATCGTATCCGTAAGCGAAGGCGGCTGAATCAGTCATATGTTGCTCGCTCCGCAATTATGCCACACCATGCAGTATTTACCACTGAATTCTGAGTTTCAATGAAATCCTTGTGTCTTTGAGAAAATCTCTTCCTATGTCAACAAGGAAAAATTGTGTCCTGAAGCCAACTCCTATAGCACCTGGATGTTCTTTACTGAATTGCCGAACGATTTTCTTGAGGATCGGATGAGCGCACGATTTTCTATGCCGAGACGAGCTACTGAATATTTGAATTTATCATTTACTCGGATAGGTGTTGCCCAAAAACTGGAAACCGCAAAGATGAGACGCTTTCACTCTTTCCTATACATAACCCTAACTCATTGTGTGCTCACCGCTCTCAATGGGGTCACCCTACTAAGGACATGATAATAATGGTTGACATTCGAAGATTTTAATCGTCACAGAATCCTGTAGGCTAAGGCTCTGTAAAAAAGGGTACTCCGACAATACATTCGCTTTTGAACGAGGCTCTTAACGCGGTTGTTATTTTGGAAAAAATTAATTGGGAACAAACAAAAGCTTATGAACAGGCTTATGTGGAGTTATTATTGATAGACCTCCACTGTCTTAGGATTGGAGGACCAGAAAAATTCAAATATTTAGAGCACAAAGGTGATTGTCTATTGGCAGCAGTGTTAAACCATTTCCCTGATCTCGCGTACTGTCTATCTTAAAGAATTTTTTTTCTGCTTACGCCTCCCTCACTTCATTTGATCTGAAAGCCATGCCCACAGCGAATAAACTGAAGTCAATTAGGTAATGAAGTGCATAGAAAGAAAATAGAGCTTTCTCTACGGAAAAGGAAAGTTCGCCATTCAACTCTCGAGTGGAAGACAGAAGCGCGGCACATCTCAGAAAGTGATCACTATAACAACTGCTCATCTTTTCCTATTTTTATAATGTTCCCGTTAGTCCAGACTCAAACAGATACGTGGGATTTTCACAGTGAATAGATTCCTCCAGAGAACATCTTGTGTAGTCTGATCAGTTATACGAAGCTTGAGGATTCTATTTTCAGATTTCTCTCCGCCAGAGCTTGGATCGAGAAGAGTTACACAATGATACTTTAGAGTTGCTATTGGTTTCCACTCCACCATCTCTCATTCATGTTATCGTTACCGTTCTCGACGTCAATGATAATTCACCAAGGTTTCCAGTTCCCTTTCAGGTGCAGTCCTCGTCTTTGAAGACTTCTTGATTTTATTTTATTTTGTATCCTTTGATTGAACAAATAATGTCCATGTTAGGCATACTTTGGGGGCTGTAAATTGATCATTTTGGTGCATAGTTGCTTCGAACCGTAAGTTTTAACCTTTGACAGACGATCGCAGGAACGGCTAACGCATTCACACAGTTTGATTACCCAAATAATTTCAGGCCCTGTTGTTCACCTTTCTTTGATTTAGCTTTTTGAATAATGTATATTATCGTAAACAATCTAGTTCACAAACACATCTGAGAGCCTTACTACTTTGGATATTTCTACTTTTTTTCATTTGCCTAGGCGGACCACTCAATCGATGAAGGTAGTTTTGATTTTCAGAACATTTCTGTGATTGAATCGAGCGCTGTAGGCACAAGGATACCGCTGTTACCTGCTGTTGATACGGACGCTGGTAATAATGGCACCATAGTCGAATACGGTATTGAGGACAACACTACTCAATTCGAACTGGTCTACGAAAATCCTGGATTACTATATCTGGAAGTGAAACAACCACTGGATCGTGAGAGTAACCAGATGGTGGTGCTCAATATATCGGCTAAGGATGGAGGCATACCGTCGAGGTAGAGCAACAGTTTTTGAATCAACTGCTGAATAGTAAATTTTCGCTAAATTACATATTTGCGTCCACGATAGCTGGTAATGGTAGTACAAGAACATTAGTTTCCTTGCGTCCCACACGTGAGAGCAGAATCGGTTCTGCCTGCTTTGATTACTTGAGGATGAAACAAATTTTTTACTTTTTATAGCTTTTAGGTCCTTCGATTCTACTTGCATTGCAGTAAATAAACAAAAAATGTGTGTAGAGGCTGCTGTCCTTCATTCTGCTCTGTCCGATCGAGGCCAAATGGGATAGGCATAAAATTACGGGTTGTAAAAGGATGCCAGATCACGTAAGGGGACAATTGCGATTTACGGATTAGCGGATTAGGGGAGGAGGATTGGGTCGCAAAATTACGACATTATAAGACATTGGAGGAATAGTTTTACTTGAGGCATGGCATAAGGTAAGTGTCTCAGGAGGGACTGTTGCGAAAGCGTACACGCGAAAGTGTTTACCCGGTCATCCATGCGCAAAATTGATTTTTGAGTAGTCCTCCTGGGAGCCCGTGGAAAAGGTATTGCTACTTGATGTAAGATCGTGAGCAGGTAGGAGACACACTAGCCATGGGTTCCCAACGATTGAATGAGACAACAGAATGACTAACGAACCAAGAGAACATTTCAGGAAACTTCAGCAACGGGACATGCTGCGCAGTTGAATCCAGAACAAGGGATAGGGTGTCCTATGTGTATCATTCCACTAAATTGTGCTACGTACTGATTTCCCATCCGCAGTTTGGGAAGACATTTCAAAGCGTGTTTGACGATGTCACGAATGGTTTTGTGATCTCGCAGACCAACTTTTAACTATCTCAATCTTTTTTGGTTCTCCACGGTCCATCGGCAAGGGGGTCTTCTCATCGGGGACCACAACTCCGCCTGATCTCTCTCAATGTCGGCTGCTTTCTCTGGAAAATGAATCGGCCCACTGAATCGACGGACTTCCTGATGGTTCTGTTTTATTTCTCGGGAGCCACTCTGTGACTCGGAGATTCCATCTGTCAACCGCTCGACGAAGTAAATGACCGGCTCGGCGGTGCTTCGAATGTGCCATGTATTGGAGCGGGTCTTTCGAAGGCGAGCTCTCCCTTGGGTCTGAACTTCACAAGCTGCCACTGTTGGCTTCATCTGATTTCTAGAAAACTTCTTTCAAGCGCGTGATGAGATTTTTTATAGCTTCAGCATAAGAACCGCTCCTCTTCTTCTTATAGCGTTTTAGTGTCAGACCACATTTCTAGATTTGTCTGTACTTACAGGAGCAGCGCTCCTTCAAAGCCTTATCGTTCCAGGCCTGAATCGTATAACCATGTACACTTGAAAATCGATTCATTACGCCCAGTAGTTACTAATACTCGATTGGATACTGATAATTCCTCAGGATCGGCTACGCAACCCTCTACGTCGACATCGTCGATGTAAACGATAATGCACCAACATTTGAGGCGCGGGAATTGGAAACAAAATGGACAGGTAAGAGTGAATTTGACGATTTCCCAAATAAAATTCTCTTTTACACATTATTTCCATTTGTCGAAATTATTCACATTGAACCTCAGTTCCACATTTACAAGGGGAATCAGGATACTGATTCTAAGTGTCTAAAATTCTGAGGTTGCCTTTTAAGGCTGTGCAATGACACCGATCTTCACATTGAATGCGACGGATGCAGATCGTGGCAAAAATGGCGAAATTACCTACAGCATTCCTGGGCCAGGATCGGAACACTTCTTCATAGATGGAAACCGCGTCTTTGCAAGGGTAAGCCCTTTCTTTTGTACATTGTTCCAGCCATATGCGGGTCATTTTTGCTCTCTGGGGAAGCGATAAGCCATAACATTGTTGAGTCCTGCGGTATTATTTGTTTGTTTTCTTTTTTTGATCATTGCCGTGCTCCCCTTTCACTTCATTAAATTGACAGCAGGTGTGTTTGTACTTACTCAGCCGTCTCTTCGCCGACCTCACTATCTTGATTCCCGCCCATAATACCAATCTCCCGTGAACTGTAGGGTGGCTGGTCTCCAAACAAATAATACCGCAGGAAATAACAAGTATCTGTATCCGTATTCCAAATTGTTGTTGACATAAGCGTGAGCGGGAATAAGTGGGAAGGCAATGAAAAATTAACCTATGTAAGGTGTGTAGTTGCTTAATTTCCTATGAGTTCATCTTGTAAATGATTACTATTGAGAGGTGAAGGTGAAAATTGTGGAGACGTAGTTAAAGGTTTGATTGCGTAATTCTCCTACAGAAACCGCGATTTTGCTCCTCCTATAGAACGTTGTACACTAGGAGGAACGGCATATCAAGCGCCAATTCGGGCGTTCCAATTGAGGTAGCAACTAAATAGCCCTACTAGAATTTCCTGGCGACTTTCTGCAAGTGAAGCAGATGGATGGAAGCCAGGGTTGGGTAAAATAGCTCCTCCAGCATCATTGCTGTGGTGGATAAGCTGAGTGATCACTCAGAATTACACTACTGGTAGTAACCAGGCAGTAGCAAGTAGGATCGTAACATTATCGGGTCTCTCAGCATACAGTGACCACCAGACTTTTTCTTTAACGAAATTTCAAATCGAATTCTTCACGCCATGTTAGCGTCGTTGACCTTGGTTGGTGCGTGTCGCGTACCTATCGACCGTCAACGATCCTTGTCAGGAATTGTACGACTCACATAACGTGCCACTTTGATGTTCGCCGACAGTTTTGTCAAGAAAAAACTGCCGCTGTATGAATAGTTGGTAATGGAAATTTATGGCCTAAAAATAAAAGGGGTTCTTCTGATAGAAAGGGCCAGGGTTGTGGATATTGATTAATCCATTCTTAGAATACTCCATGTATTCTAGCTTTGTTCGAAATCACAAAGCGTTTTGAATGCGTATAGGGGCAATGTCTCACCGTCGATGGCTGTTAAACGGGAAGATGTCCCATCCGAAATCAATCCATGACCGATCAAGTTGAAGAAATCGAGGGCGTGTTTGATCTGAAGGATATCTATTCAGGCGTGCAAAACTTTATGATGAGTTAGATTAGGTAACTTTTTGATATAGCTATAAAGTGAGTATATTCATACCTTTCACTATATCGAACAATGCAGTAGTAGTTCTTCCTGTGTGTCGTCCCATGTGAGCCGATCCAGGGGCTTTAAAGTGAAGAAATGTGCCAAAAATGTTGTGCCCTTATGGTTGTGATCCCACAAACATGCCCTTGGCAGTAACGTCACCTAACGCTGTGCCACTTCTGTTTTTTAAGGAGAGAACTGTGCATTGAAGCCTAGAATTTAAGAAAGTAATTTATAAAGTAACTGCAACAGATCTGCAATCAGCTGCTGATTTCAAATAAAGACGCTAGTCTTATCTGGAGGGGATGTCCGGTCCGTTATTTTTCGATAAGCTTCTGATGAACAGTAAGATAAGTAGTAACTCACATAAAGAGTAAGTGTAATTATCAGTTTTTATTAAAATACACTACCTTACATTCAGAAAGACTCCCCAGCATGCTGCCCGTCACCACCTTGTTCAGTTTGCTTTGTTTCGCTTCGCGCTGCCGATCATGGTACTCCTCCATTGGAAAGTACAGCACTGCTCAGGATACTGCTTAGCAACGAGAATCTTCATGATCCGCAAATTACTATAAGGTGGGTATAATTAAGTGGATATTCTACGAATCAAGAAAGAACCAGTCGATTGCAGATTGCATCCTTCAACAGTGGATTTTGCACTGATCGAAACTGGTGCTACCGCTGGCAAAACTGTGGCTGTGCTTACGGTAACTGATGAAGACGGTCCGCTGTCAGGTGAGTCACTTCTGGGCAAGTTTTTAGATAGTTTTTGGCAGTATATCCTAAAGAGGAACTAAAATCAAGCAATGGCGATAATATCAGTACCGATAACGTTTCCGCCACTGTCATTACCGTTCCGGGGGTTGCTCATGCATTCAACTTACATAAGAAGCCATGTGGGCTTGTTCAGTCAATCTTTATACAATGACTGGGGGACAAATTGACCACTGTCATTCACCTGTCATTGTGATTTCCTTCAAAGGAAAGTTTGGTACCAGACGTCTATATGGCTCAGGCGATAGTACGCTTTCCCGTACTCACTTGCTCATCAGATCCTATACACCCTCTCCCTATCCAGGCGCCATTTCAAAGTTGTCTTTTCAGGATAAAACCAACGGATCAGTCGCATGAATTGCCTTATTGCCTTATTGAGAGAATCTCACGGTATAACCTAAGTACTCGAACAACTTTTAAGACACTCCCTTGCACGTCTTCCCAATTGTTCAGATATGCCCTCAGTTCGGATAGCCTTGTAGAACTTAGGAGAAACAACTTCTAAAGAAGAAATGACAATCTTCACACAGAGTGTCCCGAAATTATGGGCGCCTTTTCATTACAAAGTGTTATATTTTAAGCTCCGAAGCTGAGGATAAAATGTGTATTTCTTCTGACTTGATGTTTTGTTAACCGCTGTTTTAACGCCGCAGTGCGCGAAGCGAAAGTCTCACAATGTTGACGATTTGTGGGCAAAACTCCAACCATGTATATTTGTTTTATTATATTATATGCAACAACAACCTTCGATCACCCTTTGAATATCTCCCGATAGCAATAGAGGCCGAGTCTGTTTTCACACTGTTTGTATGCTGAGGTATCTCTCCTCCATTTCTTTCCGGTCGTTCTAGAGCCTTACGTTCAAAGACTCCAAACTGGGACTGCAAATTCGGCAGGTACTGTCCTTGTCGAGGACCATACCGAGGAGTCAAGTACTCAAAGGCACAGTCCACGATGATTTCGGGTAATCCAGATTATGACGAAAAATGGAAGATAAGATGGAAAATAGTAGATGATGGAAGAAACTAAGAAACTGCGTAAATCGCTGTTTCCAATGTGAAAAAAGACTTTGAAAAATCGTTAAAAAGGGGGCTGACGGAGAATGAGACCAGAATAGCTGACTACGGTAAGCAAAAATTCATTCACTCATAAGATAATTTAGCAGAAAAAACCCGTGGTAACAGCAAAAATAGTCCACCTTTTTAGTCTCTTGGGGTAGAAAATTAAGTCAGGGATAGCAACGGCAAAAAGAATGTCAGAGAACAGAAGAATAAAAGAAAAACATCTGTATTACTCGGCGATCAGCTGATTGTGTGCGGGTCTAGACGAATGTGCTACCAATTGACCGACCCGGAGGGTGGAAGGCTTGGGAACCTGACCAGTATCTATCCGAGATTTGATCCCTGAGGTATAAAAGCGTGATATTGCGCAACTTGCCACTGCACGACTCTCATTCTCATCAAATACGAATACTCATACTGATGGACTCAGCTGAGTGGCACAGTTGTTATTCTTCGTTGCCGGTTCAATTCCGCTCATGCTCATAGTGTTTTAGAATCTTCATCTGTGTGGATCGAGTCCGGTAATGAAGACGGTGCTTTTGATCTGAGCGTGCAAAAACAGTTTTCGATTCTGAAACTCCTCGTAAATGCTCCCAATATTACGAAATCCGAATACAATCTGGTATTCGTCGCGAGCGACGGACAACTGCCTCAACGTCTAACCAATGCAACACTTAAGGTGTGATACTGAATTTAATCACTTTGGTTTAATTTTTTTGATGTTAACGACCGTTCAGGTTTATAATGAAGCGAAGCTGACGGCTTCACCGGTAGTTGTCGAACAAGAATTGAGCGTTTCTATATCGGAAGACTCACCTGTCGGAACATTTGTTGCGCAAGTGCATACCAATTCATCCGGATGCAAGTTCATCCTGAATGAGGATGTACCTTTCGCCGTTGATTGGAAAAGCGGTAAGAAATTTCTCAGGAGATTACTACTACCTATTGAAAATTTTTCATGAGCTCAGCTTATGAATTCTCGTTTTGTTCTTATTAAGGATGTTTTTTTTTCTCTGAGGGGATCACACTTATGAATTTTGAATATATATATATATATATATATATATATATATATATATATATATATATATGTATCACTTTCAATGCATCAGATTCCATAAATTTTGCGACCATGCGCCTCGTAAGATCCTACACTATATCCTTCTTATATATAAAGCAGTAACTTGGTTTGTCGGTTTGTCGGTATGTCGGTTTGTCTGTATGTCGGTATGTCGGTTTGTCGGTCTGTCCGTCCGGGTTACTTTGTGATTATGATAAATGTAGTGATATGAAAAACTTATTCTTCTTATATAAAAGCAGTCACTTTGTGGGTAGGCTAATGGAGTAAAGTGAGCACTGCGGAATGAAGTGAGTAATATGCAGTGAGGTGAATGATTCAAATTGTGATCTCTACTGTACAGTAATGGCAGTACTTCGACACTGGTATACATATAAGTGAAAACTTCATCACTGAACTTTATCAGTGAAAACTAGTTTTTGTAAACCAGTTTCTCCCAAATGATTACATCGAAAGCTCCCACATTGTTGTAAGGTTTGGGAGGCTGTTATTGCTAAATATCTATGAGCAGCTTCCAACACACATAAGGTTCAAAGAGTCAGGTCTTACAATGATTGTATGATGTAAACTTGGAGTCTAATGCTTACTGGCTCTCAATTATTGCTAATTATTTTAACTTTGCCTTCTTTTCAACGATAATTCGTCATTTTAGGAATCATCACTACTACATCGACGTTGGACGTGAACATAAAAGACAATTATGCGCTAGAAGTTATGGTTCAACCCCCTCCACCAAGTATTCATTCTGTAACAGCAACCGTTACCGTGATGATCACCGATGTTAACGATCATGAACCATCACGAATCGATTTGCCCGATCGATTATTGATTCCTGAGGATACGACAGTTGGAAGTGTAGTGCTCACTCTGAAGGCTTCTGACAAGGCAAGTTATACTTCTGAGTTAAAACAGCAACATTGATAGTGTACTCTAATGCTGTTCTTTTTGTTCAAATTCCCAAATTGTGGATTCTAGTTTTGTTCTTATTAACTATGTTTTTTTTTTCCTTTGAGGTGATCATACTTATGTATTTTGAATATTTGTATCACCTTCATTGCATCAGATTCCATAAAATTTGTGGCCATACGCCTCGTAAGGTCCTACACAATATATATTATAATGGGATGGTTCAGCTTTCACCTGCTTGGTAAACCTTTCGTTTAGGATCGCGGTGACAACGCCTTGTTACTGTACCGGCTGTTGAACGGAATCGCGACAGAATACCTATCCATCGATTCATCATCCGGCAAGTGCACATTGAAAAAGGCCGTAGATTTCGAAACAATTCAAGGTTTTGACTTGGAAGTCGAAGTGTGTGATCATGGCCGTCCGGAGCTATGCAGCTCTACCATCTTACCAGTTTTCATCCAGGTACGATATTGCTTTTGTGAATGAAACTCAAGAAGTGATGTCCATTTACTTTTCAGGACATCAATGACAACGCCCCAGAGTTTCCCTGCACTGTGATTCATTCAGTTTTGCCCTTAAACTCATCCCCTGGCACCGTAGTCGCTACAGTATTTGCGAAGGATCGTGACTCAGGCAGTGCTGGGCAGATCCACTATGCGCTACTGGATGCTATCACAGGCTTTTCGATAGACAGTTCCAGCGGAGTCATCCAAACGACTGGGACCTTACGAGCTGAGCAGTATACTGTAGGTTACATCAGTGATTACTTCTGGTAAAGCTGAGAGTACAACGGAGAACAAAAGGGTTCAGATTCGAATCGGAGCCTCCGATGGGCATGGTGTGATGTCAACGAATAATGTTACAGTAACTCTTTTCACTACCAAGGAGAAACCTTTGAAGTGGACGAGCGGTCCCAATACGATTGAATTGGAGGAGTCCACTTCAGTTGGCGACACATTGGCTGTCTACCACACAGTAACCGTTTCTATCTCAAACTTGCTTTTTGAGTTATTGATTTGCAGGAGGTATAAAATCAGGAAGTACGAATTGAGAGTAAGAAATGAATAATTGTGGTTTTACCACAACGGCTTTACCCGCTATGAATACCTCTTATTAGTTGCAGTTTCCAGCAGACTCCACTGAAAGAAACTGAAATTTGAGGAAAACCCCGAATTCAAAAACAAATAGCTGGTGGGGAGATCTTGCCACGATATATTGTATCTATCCCGAATGCAGAAGCAGTTTTTGTTGCAACTTTATGTATCTTGGCTTTCCTTTCTTGAACCCCAAGTGCTCAAGCGCCGTTGTGACGGAACCACGCGACAACTCTTGCAAACCCCTTTTCGGAGTCAACAATACATACATATAGTACTGTTATAGTAGTTCCTTGATAAATCCATCTTTCAGAGCTCTCCTTCGTCACTGGCATTGATGTCGGATTTGCTATCAATCAACTCTATAGGCAGTTTATCCCTTGCTCAACATCTTCCAATAATCGGCAATCACTTCCATCAAGTATTGATCGCCCAGTCTGGCCAAGTCTCTATCACCAAATGTATAGAACTGCGTGTGATTCGTGATTCTCCGATACCTTCATTCCCAAAGAAAAGCGTTTCTTTGAAGATGAAAAGAAATATCCCACTTGGCGAGCAGCTTATGAAGGTGAGAGCTTCTTAGCAAATAACAATTCAAAATATCAATATGTATTGGTGATTTTGTTCGACGTGATTTTCTTTGTGCTCAGGTCGATGCTGGAGGGCGTTTTAACTTTTCTACTGATTGTCGTTGGCTGCACGTTGATAGTGATGGAGTACTCTCAGTCAGACAACTGATCGACAAGTCGATAAATAGTGTGAAGTGTGAAATTGATGCGAAAGATTGGAAAGGGAGAAGTGATCAAATGGAGGTATGGATGACCATGGAAAACGAGGAGAGGGTAGGTTTTGTCTCTGACTGTGCTTACACCGTTGCCTAATTTGAGCAAAGCTCAATTTTAGCCTTTCCGCCTGAACGCCACTTATAACGTGCACGTGAAAAAGAACGCTCGGGTTGGTACGATACTCATCCGCCTTGGCAATGATTCCGCCTATGTATACAGAAGCGTTTTAAAAACTTCGGTCGACGTGTTCCCGGACGGCAGCGTCTATTTAAAGGAGGCAATTAGTGACGGCGGTCCCGACCTAATTTCCCTGCCAGTCACTGCCACACATAGGTGAGTAAATCTAGTTCTCTCAGTAAAGGTGCACCTCTACTAACTCTAGACTGGACAGGAAACCTACATCAAAAATGGTAGCCCAATCGAAAGCTCCTTGTTGGGCATTACCAATCGGTCAACCCTCGTATGGGCATACCGGAGCTTCCCACTTGTACCGTTTTCTTTTTCTACCAATCCCAAGGAGTTGGTCACCGGTTGCCCTTGCCTTGCAGTCGATCTTATTTAGAAACAATACTTGACAATAAATAAGTATTAGAAAGATACTAAGATAGTTAGTCACCACTCAAAAAGGTGAACCATTCTTTTCGGGTCATTTTCGCTCTTAGCTAAAAAATTTCCTAATTCGTTCATATTTGCAGGTTTCTCAACAACACCTACTCTACAATGGTTCACGTCTTCCTTGACGAAGTTAACATTCACAGACCTCGGTGTTCTATGAGAAAAAGCTTTGAAATTGATGAGAATCTTAGTGTTGGATCAGCAGTAGGTTACCTGGAAGCAGAGGACGACGATGTTGGATTGGGTGGGGTGATCGGCTATCGACTTCTCGACAATCAAAACCTTATTCGAATCGGAACAGTTTCTGGGAAGGTGCTTGCTTGTATATTCATGATTCATCCAAACCATTAACAGTTATGCAGTTGAGAGCTACTTGCGGGCGCCGACGTGAAGCGACTTCATGAGAACTATCAGTAGTTGAGCACGAAAAAGTGTCAAAGCACTGGAAAAATGGGCAAGAACCATGGTACCACAGCTGGCGATTGGGCTATTAAATCTTTTTGTCGTGACTTATTAATTGCCTTGTAGTAGTTGACGTTGGAAATCAGTGCTACAGAACTGCATTTTTCAGAACCTTGTTGCTCCTTCATCATGAGGAGTTGATATACAGTAGTGGCCAAAAGTCTTCGGTGAAACGCTTTTCCAATGTATTTTTTTCCTAGTGGAGGGATTCAAGAAATATTTTGATATTTCAAACCTCGCCTGAAGCCGAACCAGTTATACTTTTTGGCTTCAAAACGGGGAGATTAGACGGCTACGCGCAGAGGTTCTACTACAGAAACGATTAGCTTGAACGCAAGGTTAGCGACAATTGCATTGTTTGCATCCCTTTTGTGCTCGACTTTGGTACTTGTACATTCATGGCATACATAGTCACTCAGAGAATTCGGCTGGCAGCAGAGGACATTAAGAAATCGGGCATGAAAGTCAGTCACTTCGAGAATTTTGAAGGACCCACAGCAGACGATTTCTTCGGCTATCCCATGTTAGCAATTCAGAAACTCTGTTTGCAATGCTTAGAGAAAGGGATACTCCGAAGTGCTTTATCATCCAGGGCAGACGGATCACACTTCGGTCGAGGGCTAACCCTCGCCTCACTGCGGCTGACTGCCGCTGAGTTCAGCGCCTGCGGTAGCACACTGCTTGCTGGCAGACCGTAGGAAAACCCCTAAACAGCGCTGGTGTTAATGAGAGGCGTTCGACCAAAAAGCCATTCATCAGTTCAAAAAGTAGGAGAGCTAGAGTGGTCTTTGCGCCCCGTCACCTGAACGGACGTCGACTAAATGCAGTAGAGTTCCTTCTACAGATTGGCGCAAGTTCAATCAGTTGGGAATCGATGGTATAAGCTGCGGACGACGTCCATCTGAGGAAAGGTTCAATGCAAATACACCCTACCCGCAACTAAGCATGGTGGAGGAAGTGTGATGGTATACGGTGCCTTCCCCTCGAACGGAATGGGCCCTGTTTTAGAAATTCGACGTCACGATGACAGGGGAGTTGTACAAGAACATGACGGTTGATATCGTCTTGCTATGGGCACAGCATCACATGCCAGCAGGATAGATTCTGCAGCAGGGTAATGATCCGAAACAATTCTCAATAGTTGTGAAGGCGGCCTTCAGCGGACAGCGAACCATACTTCTGGAGAGGTCCAGCTAGTCATCGGATCTGAAACCAGTAGAGCACATATGGGGAGAGCTCAAAAGGCGTTTTTCGAGCAAACATTGCGGAAACAGCGAAGAAAAATTCGTCTAATAAACGAAGGAGAGAACGCCGTGTCAGTGTCTACCATTCAAAAACTAATCGACTCGATGTCTTCCCATTGCGAAGATATCATCAAAAGTCGAGGCTTTCCTACCAAATATCGATGTCTTCGAAGTCTTACATGTTTTTATTCCGAAATTAACGGTTTTTATTAGGTCGATGCTATCTGTATGTATTTCCCACTGAATCTGAGTTAAACCTCAATAACGTAACGTGAACAATAACAAATTGCAGTTTATCAGCAGTAAGTATTCATGATGGCCTTTAATTAACATGCTAAATTTTCATGTGATTTTATGAAGTTGGAAAAAAGTTACAATTGAAAAAGCGATTCACCAAACTTTTGGCCTCTACTGTATGTGGGTGTTTCTAACTCATCAAGATGCGGGTTCCTCATAAGTAGGACCATTTCTGTACAACACCAATTTCAATGGGTTTTCCATAATTTGCGCCAAAGGTCATTGTGGCAAAGCACAAAATTCTAGCACCCATTTCACCGATGGATTACAATGCTCTTCACGAGCTGCACTATTGCTCTATTGCACTGCACTAAAATAACTGCTTCGAAACCAATTAATTGTACCACTTCGTCTCAGATCTTTCATCTCAGTTTTTCGAATCCTTTCAGATCACGACAGCAACAATATTCGATGCGGAAAGATTGGAGAAGGTCGATTTTAAGTACGAAGTTTATGACCACGGTATGTTTACAACACACTAACACGGGTAGCTCAATAAGATTCTGTAAGCGTTGCCGCCGTGAATTCAGAGCAGCCTCTCTGAAAAAATTCTAATGAGCCTCTTCTCATCAAGGCATTTTCTATTTGTTTTTACTTTTCTTTCTCCGATTTCCGGTAACCCAGTTTTTTAGGATCACCTTCAAAAGCGGTCATTTGTAATGGGACTATTATGATTGAGGACGTAAATGACAATGCTCCCGTATTTGACCGTGACGTCTATAGGGCAGCCATAAATGTGAACAGTTTGTCAGAAAACCGCACAATTGTTGTCGTAAAAGCGAAGGATAAGGATAGGACAGCGGAAATTACCTACAAACTCCTCAACTACCTGCATTTATTCAAGGTTGGTGAGGATTCCTTCTTACTTGTTGTTTTATAATTTCGTTGGCTCTTGACAAAGTGTAAACAAGCTTAATCAATCCAAATAAGCCTGAGAAGTGATTTGATAGATTTGTGCAGAATTTGCTGCTTAGTTTCTCTTCTGTAGTTGGCGCAAGAATTGCGGATTACTATAATTCTTCGTTTTTCGTGCGGACATTGAAATCTGTTGGTCACAACCTTTCAGCTCCAAGTTAGAGGCACGGTTCACGATAAAAATTATTCGGAGATTTTCACATGGTATGAGTTCGAGATCCCTTCCATATGTGCCGAAATGAGGTCAAAAAACGTTCTGGGTAGGGCACAATAAGTGGTCAGAGAGTGGAGCACGAGAAGTACCCGCCCCCCACTAGGCCGACTGAGAAAACTGATTGTCGTTCACCACTTTCGCATTGGAGCAACGTTAGTGAACAATCGATAAGCTGATTGACGTGAGCCGAGTAGTGTTTGATATTCGATCGCTTTTATAATCCTGCTACCACTATTCACTTCTACTCAGCTGAAAATAATTATTCGCTGCAATTGCGAGTAGATCAGGTAAGTCATTTACGTATGAGAACTCACATGATGGTTTCTGCACGCAAATTTGTTTAAATCGTAATGATTATTTTTGATTATTTTTTATTCGCACAATCTTTAATTGAGACCTGATGGGATATTTTAGTAGATGGTAAAACATTCCTCGAAACCGTTTTAAAGATTGCAAAGATGTTTTCGATAGATATCGCTTGCAACCCTGTTTTATTCATAGGATACCCATACATGCTTATGTATTATTGATCGTTTATTATTATTATCCTATCTGTTTTGCACTTTCTTCATGAAGGGTCATTGATGTTTTCTTGTTCAATGTCGAAAATACTATTTGACCTTGTTCTGGAGAACTATGTGCAGTTTGAAACCCTATATTTGCATGCATCCCTTCAGAAATGGCAATGTGGTGAGTTTAATTTAGAAAAATTTTGCATGCTACTCTTTTTCTTTTGAACTTGTTTGGCAATATAATCTTAGATGTTTTATTGTTCAAAGTTATTGTTGTATTCTTTTTATGTTGTATGGATTTGCAATTCAATTCGTATATCTCGAGAAATGTGGGGTGGAGAATTACGGATGCGCTTCGTTGCGCGCGTCCGTCGAAATAAGGACACGCCGCAGCGGTCGCACGCGGCGGGTCAGCCCGCGATACGTGACGAATGTCGCAGTTGTCAGTGCGGCATACGATTTGTGCTTGGTCCACAGCCGTCAGCCAAAGAGAAGATACCACGGACAAATGCTAACCATTCGCTCCACTGCCACTTAGTGGTACTGTAATGTCATCTCGAGACCTCAGTGGAGTGTGCCGCGGGCGAAGTGGGCGGGGTGACCTACCTTCGACGGACGCGCGCAACGGACGTTCCCCTGTGAGTTACGTTTGTATGTTAACCTGTTGATTTCATTCTTTTTCACTTATTCATAATGAAGAATGTGTTGATAAGGCCTTTTTAAATGTTGAGACCACTGTCTTTGTTTCATTTGAATTATTATTTGCGAGTAGAATTCGCTGTTCTCGTTGGAATAGCGACGCGGTAGGTTTTATTTGAAAGTTGACTTCCTTAATTCTTTCATTTTTACTTTTTCATGAAATACATTCAGCGAACCATAATGAAGATTGAGTAAAGGATAAGGAACTAATAGAATGATGATCAAATGAAACTCACCGCGTCGCCATTCCAAAGAGAACAGCGAATTCCACATGCAATATTAATGTATGACGGAACATAATAAATCAAATCAAACAAACATAGTGTTCTCAACATTTAAAAAGGTCGTGCCAACGTACTCTTTATAGTGAATAAGTAAGAAAGAATGATTGAAATAAATGCAACTCTCCATCCCAGATTTCCTCGAGATTCACGAGAAAAAATTGCTAAATTAAACTGCAAAGCCATATAGTTGCGCAAAACATGCAAAGAATACGTTAATTACATTGAACAATAGAATATCTACAAAACCGTCATAACAGAAGAAAATAGAGTAATGTATAAAAAATAGAGTAATGTATAGAATACGTTGAATGAAACTCACCAAACTGTCTTCTGCAAAGGGTAAGAGGGAAAGGGTGGGATGGCATGCTAATGGTATGTTCCGGAAAACAGAATTCTTCAGAAGAAAGTTAGAGAGTGTTCTTGACGTTGTACAAGATTACTCCAATGACCCCAAAGAAGAACATGCATTGCAAATAAAAACATTTGAAAATCCTTCCATGAAGTTCATAAAACAACGCAATATAAGCAAATATAAGTACGTTTGATCATGAAAACATGAATATAAGCACGTTTAATAACCTTTGGCGGATTGAATATACCAAATATTTCCGCAAAATGTTAGCGGTGGTTAGCGGTGGAATAAATAATTTCAATAAAGATGGCAAAACCAGCTGTTTGAGTGTGTTGTGTGCAATTGCAGACATTGCGTCGCCTCCGTCTGCTCTCCAAACACTCCCTTAACCGCCGTTTTTTCGCTGTTAAACTCGTCCAACCCCCTTTTTACTTCTTTTTTGTACCTCTGTATTTCTTTTTGATCGTCGTTTTTTGCGCTTTCTTCTTTATTTTCGCACCATTCTCGATTATGTCTACCATTTTCCGCTAGAAACGGGTACACTAAAATTATCGTGAAGTGTGCCTTTAACCTCTTGATTTAGCGAAGCACCATATTCCATCGTATAATGCTCGGCAATGGCTAGTTGTCTTGCACTTCACCGTTAGCCATTCTGGACGAGCCACTGATCACCCTACCCAATGTTAGGATTCGCGAAGAATCTGTACTACCTGAAGAAGCACCTGGAGAGATCAGATCAAAGTTGGGACGTGTGAAGCATACGGCCTGACGAACTAATCACAAGTAACCTCATCAGATCTCGGCCAATCGGTGAATGGGAGGTGGGATACAACGAAGTGGGGGTGCCGGAGAACAGTTCTCGATTTGGTCCCAGAAAGGCCCCAAACGACAAAGGAACAAGTGAGCAAGCGCGAGCAATGGATCACCTAATAAAATGGAGGAGAACCACCAGCGGTGGGCGGAGGACCTTGGATTTTGGCGCTGCTTAGTGAATTGTTCCACCACGAAGTTCCTCTAGAGCGTGGAATCCAGAAAAATCGCTGTAATTGAGCGACCTCGTGCTTAAACTGAGCAGTGCTCCTCCAATGGCGGAGCGCGTGCCTAGGTAAACGGAATTACGTTCAAAATTGGTAACTCTGTGCAAAAGCGTTGTGGAACCCAAAAAAAGTAGTTGAAAGTCCCATTTTCATAGTGAGCAGAGCAGGCGTCGAGTTTGGTTAAGCCATGATCAAGAATTCGCAAATTTGTTCAGAGCGTCATTGATTGCGATGCATGCGTTAGCGCGCGTAGCTCACCTGGTCATCATACATAGAACAGTTGGACGTCATGCATTGATCGAATTGGTAGGGTTTTCAATACAGAGGAAAATCTGATCAGCAACAACTGAGGCCAAATCGGTTTCTAAAACGCGACACGAAACCTTTGGTGTTGCTATTACCTTTAGTATGAGTTCGGCATATTTCAGGTTGATAAAAATGTGGGAATAATCTCAAGGAAAGGACGCCTTCGGCCTGACTCCCGCTTCAACATCTCTGTTGCCGCTATTGATGAGGATGGGAAGCTGGCCACTACTGTCCTTATCGTCACCACATCATCAAATGATTCTGTCCCGCCGGTGTTCGGCAAAATGGAGCCATTCAGGTACTGTACATACGAACCGAGTAAAAATCATCTCGCTTTAGTTGTAAAACAGCCGCTATTTTTTGCGAGAAGTAAGCGAGTGTAACATTATATCGCGATAATAAACTGCTTCTTCTGTGGAGAGTTAGATCTGAATGGTTTGTTGGAGATACCTCAGATACAGAAATATCAACCTCACTTGAAGAAGGGGAAGTGTTCCGCGCGCAGGGTTTAGGCGTCCATGGCGTATGGTCTAAAAGTAAGCTTACCGAATCGCAGGTATTTGCTTCAGCTGCAGGCGGTGTAGTCTGGGATGTCGTAGAGTCCAGCATATTCTGATCGACAAACATGTTGTGAAGAGGCAGATCTGACTGGTTTATTGGAGAAACCACAGATACAAAAATTATACCAACCTTATATAGGCTTCGACGGCCGCTCTGGTAAATAGTATTACATACTATGTAATGATATCGACCATCTGAGCTGTAAGCCCTATAGCAGTTCCCTTGCTCTACTATTATGTAATGCAGCCATTCCACAGCCAGTAACGGTAGTCACGCACTATGAATACAAATACTTGTGACCTAACTAATCATATAATATTTTATGGCAAAAGGATCTTGTAAAAATGTTTTTGGTGAGAGAAAAATCACAATCATCACTTTTAAGGTTTTTACGGACGACGCTGCCCGGTTCTATCATCGGCAGGGTCAGAGCCGTCTCTGGCCAATACGTCATCAATTACTGCATCACCGACGAGAGATTTGATGTTGACTCATGGGGAAATGTAATCCTCACGGGTGATTCAATGACATCAGGCGATCATGAGTTTATTGTGACAGCGTCAACGGCGTTTCACAATAGTACAGCTGTTCAGAAGGTGAAAGTCGAAATTACTGATGCAGAAAATGGTGGAGGAAGGACGTTCCGCGTTAAGGTATGTCTGCTAAATAAACGAATGCTAGTGTTAACCCTAGGAAACAATTTTCTACCGATCCTTTTTCCCGTTTAGATTTTTTTGCCCACAAAATTCTTTACAGATTATAGGGTGACTCACATGAAGGGTGACTGACTAGGAGAGTCTCCTTTTTAGCCGCCTGGTGTTCTCTTCCGCTGCGTTATCAGATTATTTGTTTCTGCAGCATTTTTCGAACCTATTGTGGGCAGTCTATTTGCTGTTCCTTGACGGAGATGGTGTCGTTTGAAGATCGTTTAGTAGTTAAGTACAGTCCTCATTCAGGAAGGAAGTTCATCAGTTCCCGAGATTTCCAAGGCTTTCAAACTTTATCGAGAGCCAGCAGATTGCGTCACCAAACGGTTTGAAGAGACCGGGAAAGCTGAAAACCGTTCAGGAGGAAGACCAGGAAGAACTGTCAAGATCTTCACTTTCCGAAAATCCGTCAAACGCAAACTGCGCCCAGTCCCTGAGAGAAGCCCGAGAAAATTTTTTATCGAGCCGTTCCGAATGCGCGGAATCAACGATACCTGTCAAAAGATCTTTAGGAGTAGTCAAGGTCAAAAAATCTAATTATTCCACAGTCACGATGGTGTGAGCGGGAATATCAGTTCGTGATTGTCTTTGTAGAAAAGGGAGTGAAATTCGATGCCGAAATCTAATGAGAATAGATTCTTGGGGATGCGGTGATCCCTTGGGCCAAGAAAATCTCGAAGAGTCTTAACTCTAGCTTTCAGCGAGATTAGTCACCAGTCTACAGCGCGTAGAAGGCACTGCAATGGTGTGAGGCCGAGCTTCCGGGTTTTTGTACGAAGGGCATTTGACCACCGAAGTACCTGACTTCAATCCCTTGGATTCTAATGTGTGGTCGATTCTGGGACGGAAAAGTTGCACTTTCGGATACAAGTCTTTCGACTCTCAGAGAAAAACTCTTGTGAGTCTGAGACAAAATCTCGCAGGAAATGATTGCGCGAAAAGCGGTCAATTTAAAATTCGTATGTGATATGTTGTTCACAGTTCTTTTGACGTTCGGACAGAAGGACAGAAGGACAGAAGTGAATGTTTCTCATTTGGTTCGATCACTATAACTGCATAATTAGTTTCTTGTGCCGCACTTCATGTGAGTAACACTATAGTCCCTGGCCTAAACGAAGTAAGGCTCATGCCCATTTCATGACAAAACCTTCTTTAGGTCCCTCCGAAGCAAGTATCTATACCAATGCCAAAGATTTTACTTTTTAGGAAAACTCTGCACCTGAAACGATCACAGCCATAGATGAGGATATGGATATTCTGCTGACAGTACCGCCAACATCTGCTTTCAAGATATCCGGCCGGAAACTCGTTCTAGTGAAGCCATTAGATTACGAGATCTCGTCCACATATCAATTGCTTGTTGGTAATAAGCGGTAAGTACTATATTGAACACTAAACTGCCAATTATAACTGGCGCGAGTTGTTGTAATGAAGAAGCTCTCGCTTACAAAGTGGAGCCCATCAACTCCGATCCAAGAGTTATATGTAGCACGTAGTATGTATGTACAACAGCGATACTTGAACGTGCGATCACATAGCAGATAACATTGACCAGTTGGGCTACGCACGCCAATGCGTGCAACATATGCCCACGCTAACGCCTACGATTAAAAGCGCCAATGGATTGCTCTTCATTTTGAAAATCCTCCTTCCTGTTAGAAGTTTGCTATGCATAAATAGCTCTTCGGATTCTCATTTTCCTTGAAAGCTCTACGCACTCAGCATCAGATCCGAATTGGGAGCGATTTTTTCTGTAAGCCATCTTCGCTGTGTCCGGTAAGAACATCGCATAATACCACAAAAGCGATTATTCAATCGGCGTATAATATCACGAAGGAGAAAAAAGGGGACAGCTCGGCTAAGGAAACGTACCTCCGTGAAATTTTCGTTGCAATTGGAATACTTTGAACGCTCTAGGGCCAAATTGACAATTTTATCGGGTATTGCACCCATTGTGAGCGGAGTCTGGTCCTGCCATACACTATTAGTGTTCCTATCCTGCCGCCCGTACTCCTACCAAATTTGAACGTTCTAGGATCACGGGGACAGGAGTTGTGAATTTTTGCACAAACCCCGCCCATTGTGGGAGGAGTCTGTTCTTGCATCAATAGTGAGTGTTCTTATCCTGTTCCCACAACTCCTACCAAATTTGAACGCTCTAGGATCACGGGGGCAGGAGTTGTGAATTTTTGCTCGAACATTTATTTCTCACAAACCCCGCCCCATTTGGGCGGAGTCCGGTCCTGCCACCCACTAAAAGTGTTCCCATCCTGCCGCCTGTACTCATACCAACTTTGAACGCTTTCGGTCCACGGGGACAGGAGTTATGA
This sequence comes from Haemonchus contortus, assembly GCA_000469685.2. Classification (NCBI taxonomy): domain Eukaryota; kingdom Metazoa; phylum Nematoda; class Chromadorea; order Rhabditida; family Trichostrongylidae; genus Haemonchus; species Haemonchus contortus. The sequence continues at coordinate 74,684 of LS997564.1, read as the reverse complement.
ATTTCCGGTCAGACACACACACATACATACAAACACACCAACAGACACACTTAGCCGATTATATAAGTAGGTATTATTCGACTCTCGCTTGAATTGCTTTGGAGTTTGCAATCCCCGGGTCCTCTGTGCTACACTCCCAGCCCTTTTCGTGACAACTTCCCCAGCTCCTACCTGTCACGGCGCCGTAGAGCTCTCTCACTTCCACTGTATCAACGGAATTTCTTTTGTCTGGATATTACCTGCTACCAGGGCGGAGGTGGTGTAGTGACAAGTAGGCGCTTCACTCAAGCATGGTCACGGGTTCGAATCCCAAATCGATATCCGCCTAGGCCAACCAAGCCTTCCATCCCTCCGGGGTCGGTGAATTGGTACCAGACTCGTCTGGGAGGATAAAAGCATTGACTTGCACGTCGGTTGGCCACCGCTAGTCATTGTAGTATAGGCCACATACGCACTCATAACGCCGATACGATTCTGAATGAAAGTCGAGTGCGTAGGCGCATCCATCAACGGTGATCAACGCTAAAAGGTTTTATCCTTTATCTTTTATTACTTGTTACTGTTACTATGTCAAAACGAGTAGGCAACGCATTCGAAAACCATTTAGCGATCTTCTTCCAGATTTCAAAAATGCGTATTTGGTCTATATATGAGCTTACATTGCTGGCCGATATACATAGAACCCCTCCTTGAAAAATAGTGGAAGCTCATATCCTCTGGTCTACAGGGTGTTCCAAAACTATAGACGCCAAATTTAAAGAACTTATAGGCGGGAATAATTAATTTACTCCGCTTCATACGTTGTTGGTCAGTTGCGCTAGTAGGCTTTCTTGCAATCTGCATAGTTAGTGGTGTAAGACTCCTAGCGTCACTAAGATGGTTGAGGCTCTAATGCCACTTGCAATCGTTCGCATGCAAAAGGCGGAAGGACGTAAAGTTTCTTGTGATTGCAACAGGGCCGTACAGAAGGTTGATAAACGATACAGCAAAGCAGAATCAATCAAACACAAAGCAGGGAAAGGTACAAAGGCTAGTGTTCCTACATATAACACTATTAAAATAGTAATTAGTTTTACGAATCGTTCGTAACACTTGGGAACCAATGTAGAGGGCGGCAACGGACCAGGATTTCTCAAAGTTGTCCAGCAGAAGCTTCATTGCCATCCTTATCGTGTGCGGGAATGCATCTTGCTACCAATGGCAGCAATCAGTGTAGGGCCGAACATTCCAGAAGATTGCTAAAGTGGAAACACGTTCCCCTTCAACGTTTTCGCAGGCGAAGAAATTTCCCGACAAAGCCGGCGTTCAACTGACATAACGAAAGCGTTTTGGATAAATACACCGTAAAATGCAATCATTCGGTGAGATGCCGTCGACTCCATCGGTTGTTAGTTGAAAAATGGCGAAGACGTGCACTCAAAGAGCATGCTGTTGGGAATACTGAATCATTAATCCGATTCCGCTTCTTGAAACCTTCCAGTTGGACTGTACTACAGCCCACAGGGTCAAGTTCGTTTAAGAGTGGTGCCGGCGTCGGCTGTCCGACTTTGCTAGCTAGAAGAATGTCCATGCTGCTCTTCATAGCTTATCCACCTTCAATTGGCCTTTGGACTCCTAATTCTCGGGTTTGCCTTACCAGTTTGAATTACTCGAAAGCAATGCTAAAGAAGGATGGAAGAGATAGGGAAGGGGTACCTGCGTGCAACTTGTAAGAGTTCGAGAACAGCAGCAAATCCCATCGCGAGAACGTGGAAATTTTCTTCTTCATTGTTTCCGTAAAGAGCCGTCTTGCCTTGTTTGAAATGATAGTGCCACTAACCAAATCAATTTATTCAGCAACTAAATGATAACAAGGACGGGAAGCTGCATGATTAACTATCAATTGGGCCCCAATCCTTCAAATTATACACCAAAAATGGGATTATATAGGCTAGAGTAAAGGCCATCAATAGTTTCTGGTTAACGTTATGCAAAAACCAACGATTGCTTTTTTCGGCTCACTCATAGCTCCAAATTACTTGTTTCCTTCATTAATCTTCCTTACCATGAATCCCCATACGTTTTCCGTTGTTTTCCGTTGTATTCAAGTCAAGATTGTTAGCCGGCCAGGGCAAAAGTTCGATTGGATGCTGACTAAACCAGGCCTCGGTGCTCCGGCTGAAGTGAATCGGAGCATTAACCTGCATGAGAACGAAATTCCGCTGCCGATTCTGACGCTTAAAAGGAAGAAGAGTGCGTCGCATTACGGCTCGATCGGTGGAGCAAAATATAAATGAAAACCTTTACGAGAAGATATTGCCGCATATACCATGACTCCTCCACCTTTGAAATTTAGTCCGAAAATGGAAGCTTATCCTTTCTCGTGACTGTAGAACTGAACCAGTCGCCATCTGGGTCATCACACTTGAACATCTTAACCGTAAAAAAAAGCAACCACTAGAACGATATATCAAGAGAAGAATGAGTAAAAAACAGGTTATGAAAGGCACGTTACTCTGGATCCATGTGCAATTTCTGTCAAAAACTACTCGGTTGATGCGATGCTTTTCGGTCACGAATAGTGCCCTCCTCATTTTCAGCCCATCATTTAACTCAAACTTATTTATCACGTTACTGACAGTAATCCTCGAAGCAATGAGCGTCAACGACTTCCGTACATGACTTACTAGGTCGTACTTGACGCTACTCCCAGAACCGGTCGCTCGTCTTTTTTGTCTTTTTCCAAAAGTAACGAAGGAGACTTCGTAATTTTTTTGGTCCATAATGTGCAGAATTCTCGACGAACTTGTCGATAACCCAAATCTCGGGCTGTTCTACGATTTGACAGTTTCTGATCCTTTGTTGTGAGAATTTGGTCTTTCTTTCCTAGCAACCTTCAAGGATAGCAACATCCCCTTTACCCATTACTTGAATTTGAAAATCATTACCCAAATGAAGCAAAAATATGAGGTTGCGTGTCACTTTAAAACACAGGAAAAATTATTCTGAAAAAATTGAATATGAAAATTGTCTATGCTCTTGAGATGGAACTTGTTGTTGGTCTACAAGTTACGGTCTGAGTAGAGCACACTTCACATGTTGAGCTTTCACTGAAGTGCCCTGGAACGTGAGTTATAGAGGAGTTCATAGGTGTCATCATTCTTTAGCACAGTGTAGAAGATGAAGTAAGGTGTTAATCGAGCCGGAAACTGATTAGGCTCATGAAAATGATATTGTCTCATGTCCAGCCTTTGGAGGGAGTGAATAGTGCTGCATGTTTTCATATGTGACGAATAATTCCCTCTATCCTCAGGCTCTTTTAGGAATTCGCAACTGATCACTATTGAAGTAATCGACATCGTTGACAACGATCCCGAATGCGATGACACTACGTTCATCGTCGATGCACTGCCATTTTCAACTCATCTTCATTGCAAGGACCCGATTTCTCGAAATACATCCAGGCTGACGTACAGAACGATGTCATCGGAAGTGAAAGTATCTGAAGAAGGGCAACTGTCTACGTCCATGTTGAAAGAAATGGTTACTTCAGTTGCTGTAGACGTCGTAGATAACGAAAAGTATGTTTTATTGCTACTGTATCTTATAATTTTCATTTTGAAGCGAAAAGAACTAATGAAATAATGACAAGTCATGAACAATTAAAGGCACCGTTCACAAAAAAGTTAGGGTACCCTTTTTTAACGGGAATTGATAGAACTACTCTAGAATAAAGCGATAACGAAAAAAGCGCAAAAAACGATGAACAAAAAGAATTACAAAGGGTCAAAAAAAGAGCTGGAAAGGGGGGGTGGACGAATTTCACATTGAGAAAACGGCGGTTAGGAAGTGTTCAAGCGAGAATGCACGAAGACGACGCAATGTCTGCAATACAGACAACACACCCAAACAGCTGATTTAGACTACAGTCTTAAACCTGGCAATTTGCCAACCAGCTTATCGATTTTCCACGAACTTCGCTCCAGTGCGAATGTGGTGAAGGACAACTTGAACTCGTAGTCAGCCTAGCGAGGGGCGGAGGCCTTCCGTCCCCCACTGTTCCTGCCCTTATCGTGCTCTATCCAGCCGTTTTCCGAACTCATTCCTGCATAAATGGTATCAGAGGGGGCTTCGAATTCAAACCAAGTGCAAATCTCCGAAACCATTTTTTCGTGAACAGTGCCTTTAAGAGAATGGAATGATACAGTGTAACTATAATTGCTCGGCAGGGAAATTAAACCTTGCCTGATTGTGATTTTTTAAAGCTTTCTGGAGGTTTTTTTATAAGCATTAATATTAGCATAATTTCTACTTGACTGGATTATTGGCTCGTGTAAGGGAGTTCAAGACAGTTTTGGAAGCGCACCTAGACCTATGCAATAGTCTATTTTCAGTTCTACGACTCGACGGTCGAAAACATTCACAATTCGTCTCATTCGAGGAACCATGGCCGACGAAAGTATTTCATTCCCATCAAAGGAAATCTCTTTGCTTGTGGCGTCATCGCAACCGATTGAGACGACACTCGGGCGAATCACAGCCGAATCGGCTGTACCTCTCAAGTACTACGTGTTGGGATCATCCTATATACAGATAGATGAAGACAGCGGAGTTGTATCGACGAGAAGGAAAAATCTCATAGATGTAACAGAGACCATTGTGGCGGTGTCCCCCACAGGAATTACTACTACCCAGGTGACTAAATTTTTCCATAGATCTCAACAGACCAAATTTCAACCTCCGCCGTCTAGGTTCGCATCGAAGTCATAGAAGATTCGCTTGCACTGTCGAAAGATTCGTTTCTCTTTGTGCCGTCATCACTGTTACCTGGACAGACTATAGGTCAGCTAGATGTTGGTCGAAATGATGTTTCACTGGAGTTATCGGATCCATACGTCTATAATCGTGGATTGGAACTGATTTTGAAAAAGGGCTTGGACCTTGGTAATGTGAGTAGATTTTGTTTTTAAATGTTCGCAGTGCCTTCAAGTTGAGAGCAAACATTCAACAATGGGTTCAAAGACAATCGAACTAGAGGATTTGATTTGCCAAGGATTAGGATGTAGTGACCTCGCTCAGCCCATGGACGAATTTGTAGACCTAGACCACCACACCTTCCTCGTTGGCAGTCCCTCCTATTTTGCAGCGAGTTTATAATCGGGAGGGGGATTTTCGCTGGCTGAAGATGCTTGCAACTTCCAAGGCGATGGAAGAGCATCAAATGGTTGTATTTCTTTCAGAAGCAATATTATTACAACTGTTCAGCGATGATACGCAAAGGAAAACATTCATCAACTGTGATGGTGCGTCCACTTTTCCTTTATTTCCACTGCAATATAGATATTGATTTCTTTATGTTAGTTGTCCGAAAGTTCCTGGATTTTGCTTACATTCCTCAATGTCTGTCTGTAAAGGTTTCGTGAGGAAATCGAGACCATTGCGTGCATTTTCACCGCAAAGGAAAAAGTGGAAGGTTTAGGCCGCGAGAGAGATTTGTGACGTTCAAGCGGCAATGCTGTGATTGAGCGTACAGTGCATGAGTCGTTTGCGGAAATGAAAGAGCATGAATTAATCCTCGAAGGTCGCCGACGCTCATTGAAGCTATCGCCATTTGGAACGACCAAATCAATGTGCTAAACGCCAAAATGAATCGGCATATCAACACTCGTGAAATGGAAGAAAGACCTAGTATTTTGAAATTAACCATCCAAAAGATTAATAGGCTGTACAAAAAAGTGAAGCGGGAACTATCGTGCAGCCATCTCAGTCAGCCACCTCAAACCTCTTCAAATGTCATAATCTAGTTGGGGAAGATTACGCTGTGTTGCTAATGGGATGAGAAGGGAATCATTCTCCATGAGCTATTGTCGCATAATCGAACGATAACTTTTGAAAGATACTATAATAAGCTGGATAATTTGAAGGCAGCGACAGACCAGAACCGCCTCTCCTCATTTTGGTGTTCAAAATGGCCCACCGCCTTCACACTTTCTCATTGTTTGGACGCTATGGGAAGAAGAATACGAGTTACACATTTCCCGCCGAACACGAACAAACCGACACGCTGCGCGCTCCGCCCGCTATGATGAGAGTTCTGCTTGAGTTCTGTGGTTCAAGTAACTCGGTTCAATCACCACTAATTCCAATGTCATTTCGTATTTTTACTCCAGTTGCGCTGTCTCCCTCCCACTTCGCCTTCCCCCATCAAATCTCCCTCATCCGATGAACTCAGTCAATTCCTAGCACCTATTATCAGTGTTCCTATCTTCCGCCTCTACTTCTTCCACGCTCCAAGTCCAAAGTCACAACATCCGCTTACTTCCCGCCACCTCATTCGAAGTCTAGTCCTACCACCTATTATGAGTTTTTTTTTTCATCCTGCCGCCGACAATCGTGCCGGACTTAAAGCTCCAGGTCCACAAAAACAGGACCTATGAATTTCCAGCCAACATTTATTCCGCGCACGCCCCGCCGCTGCAGTCGGAGTCCAGCCCCTCTCCCTAAGTGTTTCCTGCCTACGGCCTGTACTGCTACCAAATTTGAACACCCTAGGTCCATGGATATATGTATATGCAAAATAAGGGAACTGAAAATCATTTCTAGATTTTTATCCTTCTATCCGATCACAATGCAAGTCATGAAGAAGACAATAATTTGGAATTCTGGATCCGCGAAAACGCTCCCATTGGAAGTATAGTAGGCAAAGCGCCAACCTTCATTGAAGGTAGTATTTTCATCAAACTTTTACACCTTCTATACCCTCATATTACAGGTCCAGCCACATACTCAATTGTCGGCGATATTGGACTGTCTGTAGATCGCAAAAATGGCATTATAAAGACCACAACAGTGTTTGATCACGAAGAGGTTGGTGCTTGAAATGAGACTATTTGCTCAAAGGCTGGTTGTTTTCAGAATCGCAGTAGAGTTCACTTTCAGAGACAGCTCTATAGCTTCAAGCTGAAGTCAACATTTCAATCTGGAGAGTTCATTGAGCAAGAATCTCTCCTAGTAATTGATGATGAGAATGATAACTCACCCAAATTCGACAGCGATCTCTACAGCGTCGAAATTGTTGAAGATGTCAAAGTTGGCACTGAAATCGCGAGACTTAAATGGAGCGACAACGATTTCAGTGAGAATCTCTATTACAAACATCTTAGTAATTGAGAAGTATGATCCAAACTCTTTAGAATAGCTCATATTCAGGCCTTTACGTTTGTATTAGATCCTTTGTATATTAGATCAGAACTTCATTTTATAATTTCTTTATCACAGTGTGTTTATTTATATTTATATTATCGTGTAGAGGCGGAGGTGGTGTAGTTGCAAGTGGGCACTTCACGTGCGCATGACCACGGGTTCAAATCACGGATCGATATCAGCCTAGGCCAACCGAGTCTTTCATTCTTTCGGTGTCAGTTAATTGGTACCAGACTCGTCTGGGAGGAGAAAAGCCCGACGTTTACTTCGGCTAGCCACCACAAGTCATTGTATAGGCCGCATACGCATTCAAAACGGCACTACGATTCTGAATGGAAATCGAGTGGGTGGGCGCATCTCTTACACGCGACAGATCAACGCCCAAAGATTTTACCCTTCAGACTCAGACTCTGTAATACCAATGCAATGCATCATAATAGTACAATAGATATGTCAAACATCCTAGACTTATCTATTATTATATATTAGTGCAAAATTACGAGTTTGGGTGTGAATATTTTGCTCTCTTTCGAGTAGTTCGTCATACATCTTCATACCCGAACACACACCACCTTCGAGGACATACTTTTCCGCCGTTTACATATTTGGCATGATTTTCGGGGTCTAGGGAGATAATCCAATAATGACCTGTATAACCTGTCGTCCCGTTAGTCATCGATTTCCTCGAGCGGGCGCCAGCAACGTCTCCATTCGCCCATGTCGCGAGCTAGAGTAGTTCAGTGAATCATACTCGCTCGAGGAACACGGGACAAAACACTCCTTCCGTTCAGAGCTTTCGTGAAGAAGTCTGACCAACGGGCCGCCGCCGTCTCGAAGGATCTAGCCCGCAACCGCCCTAGTCCAACGGTGATTACTCTATTGCATGACGTGCCCGGCAGATCTAATTTTCGATTTCTCAGCGTAATCAACGAGATCCCTGATATCAATTCGTGGACGGAGCGCGGAGCTTAGGATTACCTTTTGCACTCGTTGTATAGGGGAGCTTCAGTCTTTTTCGAAGCGCATTGATGACTCTAATTGCATGCTGATCCTGCTTTCGTAGAGTCCAAGTTTCGTAGAGTCCACCAATATCGTCGGGATCTTCCTTCTTGTACAGCAATACGGTCTTGATAATTTTGCATTAATAAGGGGCATTTTGCATTCCGATATGGAGAACCTGGCCAGAGTTTTGAAGACAACTGGTGGAAAGCTCCTGTTCTGGTTTTATCCTGTCGGAACTCGGTGCCGTGCAGTTCTTCATTGACGTGATGGTGTGTCGGATTTGGTGAAGAAAAACTGAAAAGACGACATATTCGTCTTGCATAAAATGGAAGGCAGGCGAGTAGACGTAACTGTCGAAGAGATCAAACGCGTAGAAGTCGTAGATGACCTCCATTGCTTTTTCAGTTGTACTAACTGCTCAGTCTGGGCGACAAAGGGACGTCAGTCACTTTGCGGCTTCAGTCAAAACTGCTGCTCTTCTCTCTTTCAGATCTTCCTTTATCTCTTCTCTGCGTTCCTTCGCGAATTCGGACGTCAGCTGGTTATTGCCTGCAGCTCGCGCGCTGGCGTATCAGCCTGAGAATCTTCCAAGTGAGGCGTTTCTTGGCATCTTTGAGGCCCTTTGCTTTCCTGACACTATTGTGAAGATTTTTGACGAGCCGGTCGTATTTTTCATCGATGTTGTCGCTAACGGAATCTTCCCACAAACTCGCTAGTGAAGCGAAGCGCCTAGTTGACAACAGTCTCGGGGCTTCGTTTTCTAAACTTCGCAGCTCTCTCTCTCCAGGCCCTGAAAAGCGGAATCTAGCACGATGGTGACGATGTAATCGTGTAAACTTCGGAGCAACAGCGACGTCAGTCCGGCAAAACTTTCGATTGAAAATGATGTGATTTATTTCATCATGGAACGGTCCACCAGGTGACTACCATGTCCATCAGGAATGAGAGGGCTTCTGGAACTGCGACCCAACATGGATGGACGTATTTGACTTGATAAACTCGGGTAGCCTTTTACCGTGCTCATTCTATTCCACTTCGTGAGTCTCAATGTAAAGCTTTCCAGCCATTATATTGGGGCCAACCTTGGCGTTGAAATCGCCGACGATGATCTTGAAGAAAGTATGGAATATATGTATATATAGAATATATGTATATATACAGTAGCGCTCGAAAGTATTCGGCCAACTTTAACTTGCCGTAACTTCTTTCCCAGTGGAGCAAATCACATGAAATTTTGATATGTTTAGCTGAAGCATATTTCACACTGTCGAACACTACTTGACTGCAAAACAGCCATATCCACGTACTAATGGGGAGGCCTTTGTAGACTGTTCTGGAGGGAAGTTTGTGACGTCTGCAGTTATTCCGACCTTATGTACGTTAGTCTTCTCTTCTGGGTTCGACATTAGTGCTCGTACACTTAAGACATGGCAAAAAGGGAAGGACTCCCAGAAGAAGCACCATTTGCATTTCCAGTTGATTTCTTGTTTAAGCCCTTTTGGATATCTGGAGCATGATCAGATTGCAGGTTAATAGTGGTAAATATTCACACGACACCAATGCTACACATATTGAAATTTCGCTTGATTAGATCCAGTAGGAAAGAAGTTACGACTGAAAATTATAACTGAAGAAGCATTTCGCCGAATACTTTTGAGCGCTACTGTATATGTAAAACGTATCATATAAAGCGCCTCCAATTCTTCGTCGTAGCTCGATGTCGGTGCGTAGACAACGAAGATTTTTAGAGCTGGAGTTGAGCCACATCTTCTCAATCGCAAACGTCCTATTCGGGTTGTCATGTTTCTATGCGAACAAATCGATGTTCATGGCCAAGTGTGCGTTGGGGAGGACACCTACACCTTCGATGCCTCTGCTGTCGGTTCTTATCCAAATTCAAAAATGGCGTGCAACGGGCAGTGCTCGATCAGTACCATGACGTCGTACTTGACCTTCCTGGCTTGCATCACCAGATCTTCGATGCGCGCTACCGATGCAAGCGTTCGTGCATTGGAAGTACAGAATGCAATCTCAGTTCTCCTGTTAGGCGGCCTGTTATGGCCCCGAGATTTTAGCAGCCTCTTTCGAGCGGTCCTACCCAACGCTGCCGTATTTGGGTTTCCCTCAGGCTCAGGGGGATGAGGCCCATCTTTATTACTGTTTTCGGCATATGTATATCCACATGTAGCTTGCCAAGCTCTAACATGTAGGGACCCAACAGATTGCCTCTCTTTGGTAAGCAGATATTTCCCCGAGCGAGTACTTGTCCTTAGTCCAGAACCGCAGTGATTTAGACGTAATGTATCGGGGCTTGTTGTATGCAACTTCACGCGTGAGGAACGATTTCAACCGCGACCTTGGGCGGATGGATAAGGGTGAATCATGCAAAGGGGCCGTCATCCCTCCAGTTCCTCGACAACTACCTAACCACTGTTTCAAACGCGAAGCGGCAAGCCTGTCATTATAAAGCCTCGCGCAGCTGGAAATTACTGGAACTGTGTATTACAAAAATCCGAGCTTCTCTACAAGAATAAAAGTGGTAAAAGTGGACACGCCCACACGTACCTCACCCTCACCGCGTTGCGGTTGTAGGCCAGCGGGGGAATTAATAATACACTAGTATAATCACTATTATAATACTTGAAGCAAAATGTAGCTCTTGTCAAATAGCTAGACCAAAAAAGTATTAATTTGAATATTGACAACAAATTACAGACAATGCCTTCCACCTAACGATTGAAGAAGGCAACGAACTTTGCCAGTTTGATGTGGACAGTGATGGGAGAGTTAAAGTAAGCCTGTTATCATTATTTGGCCAACTACTGGTAGCTGTGATATGAGTGATCATGGGGTTGATTTCAGGTAATTGGTGAATTAGATCGCGAACGCTTGCCAGTGCATCGTCTTGTGATTCGACTAAGTGATGGTATCGCTCCATATCCTTGTGAGTTAGCTCATCTTTTCACAAAAGAAGAAACCGTGCGTTGATTAGTGCGTTGTATGTATGTATGTATGTATGTATGTATGTATGTATGTATGTATGTATGTATGTATGTATGGTATGGTATGGTATGGTATGGCATGGTATGGTATGGTATGGTATGGTATGGTATGGTATGGTATGGTATGGTATGGTATGGTATGGTATGGTATGGTATGGTATGGTATGGTATGTATGTCTTTGGACCAGTCTTTCTTTGTCTTTCGTCTTTTTTGGGCCAGCACATGTTGTGTGATGTCATATACTGTTCTTCGGTACAGGTTTGGTCTAGTCGAAGTTCTAGTCTATTTGGATAACAATTCGAGCATAACGTCGTATTCAGAGCCTGAAAATAGATAGACTAATGCTCCTTTCTACTCTTGTGTGCTTGACATCGACAATTTACTCGGTACCTCGCTCGAATAAAGCGGTCTAACCTATGTGCAGTAGTATACTTCGCGTTCCCTTTGCAATGAAAATTTCGTTTTTACGCCTGAAAATTTTAGCAGAGAGCCAAGTTGTATTTACTTACCCGTTGATGCATTGGTAAAGGTGAAGCATGGATCAATTTGATGGCATCATAGTCTTCTAACAGTCAATCGATCTCGGGGCAAAATACATATCTCAACATGAGCTGCCTTCGTGATTTCTATGTACAATTAGTACGCGTCCACATGCCTGTGTGACTCCGATTGAAGCCGTGCCGCCTTCAGATTGGTAATGAGTGACTACGAATCCTCTTTTTCAGATTACACAACGGAATGCGTGGTGACCGTGACTTTGCGAGACGTGAACGATAATTCTCCTGTGTTTGAGTCATCTCCAGAGTTTCTTGTAGAAGAGAACAGTCATCGAATGAATGTTATTGGTGAGCCTGCACTTGTTTTCCAGTCAGCGGTTGACAAAATATTATTACCACCTTGATTGATTTGAATCTTGATCCCAATCTTATTTGAAAAATCATGTGCTACTGAGGCGTGAGGAATAAATTTGGAATATTCCTTCAGAAGCAGGCAATTCTCAATGTTTCAGGAAGAGTTGAGGCAAGGGATGCAGACGAAGGGCTTAATGCTGAGATTCACTATCGTATCATGCCGGAGTCTCTGCCACGAGCTGAATTTATCATCGACGCCGTTCGTGGAGATTTGATGGTAAGTTTTCAGAGCCGCTCGCTCGACCTCTTCGACTCATAAGTTCTAGCTCTACATTTCCGAGGAATTAAATAGTAGCTCATAGCTAAGCGGCGTTAGTTCCGCCTCGAGTCTTTCATTCTTTCATTTTCACATCTGACCAAACCTAGCAAATGAGCCTGCGTTTCACCTCACCTCAGACCAATTGTCCTTGCCTATCTTTAAATAGTCAGCAGTAAGGAATTAGCTGGCGCTGAGCCTGTTGCTGCCAACAAGAGGAAGAGTGATCATGCTCATCTCAGCGGCGGAGTAACGTTTTTTATTGGTTGGTTAGGTGAAGTCTGCATCGGAACTCCTGTCCAACGAACACACTCCCTGTCTACTCTACATTTCCAGAGTAAATTACACATCAAAAATGAATTAATCGTTTTCTGAGAGCCCGTTCTTCTTATATCAGTTTTATACTTTTTGTTTTGAATGTTATAAATCTTTTCAGGTCAATAAACCATTGGACTTCGAGCAAATACGCAACTACACTCTTACTGTAGCTGCCATGGATCATGGTATACCACAGTTAGTGTCCTACCAACGGGTTACCGTTCATGTTGTCGATGTTAACGACCATGCACCGATTCTGAGGAGCAGTCCCACCACAGTTGAAATCGATGAGGTACTTCTTTTGCGTTGTCATAAACCATAAAATGATTGCGTCACTAAAACAGACCTTTTGCGTCTTCTCTGATGGACAAGGATTCTATTGGTGGCATAGAGTGCAAGGTCACGCTTTATAGGGAAAGTGTTTGCTCAACTATCTTTCACTGGCATAAGTTGTGAATGCAGTTGCTGAAGCAGTCGCTTTAGCTTTCCGAATTACTCTTTTATATTGACAGTAACTTATGTCTCAGGCGATTGTCATGGAGAGGGCAACGTATTCTTATCATACCCTTGAAATTCGTGGGCATTTCAGAGGGTTCCTGAACGAAAGCAGTGATGTTTAGATAATGCAAGTCCAAAAAAGAACTCAGTCTTTCTGGACTACTCGAGTTAGGACATAATCGGACGTTGTTGAACTGGAGGCGGTTGATTGTGTACGTGATTTCAGGTAACGACTCGTGGCAGTCCTCTTCTTCGTTTAAAAGTTGATGATGAAGACTGTGTAAGTTGTTCCTTGCAATTACTTTGCCAGTTTTTGACCGGAGCATTTCCAAAGTATCACCTACACATCCTGGAGATGAAAAAACTCTGTTTCTGTGCATTGTCCGAAAAAAGTCACATCGATTTCAGATAGAAAATGCAGCAAGCGTTTTTGAAATCGAAAAAGGATTTGGTGTATTTGACGTAAGTCCCATCAGTGGGGTGCTGTACGTGAGCTCACCGCTAGACTTCGAGTCTCAGTCCCTGTACAACGTGAGCGTGTCAGCAAGAAATATCGCTGGAGGACCCAAGACTTACAGGTGAGCGGCCAGATTATTCTCTCTAATTGCAACGGACAGAAATGCATTGGTAAGCTTTTATAATGGGCCCTGTCGGGAGCTCGATCTACGAACATTCCCTCACTCAATTTTATTTATTATTGTTATTCATTTCATTTTCAATAAATTATTAATAATATTTTCAATAGATGTGATGATTTATAAACTTCAACAACTTCTTGTTTCAACTTCGGCATAGTTGTTCATGATCAGAATATTCTTGTGATTTGCAAGATTTTTAGGTGGAACTATTTTTTAAATCAGCGGTCTGACGACCCAGCGCAATTGTCTTCTTTAGAGGTCCAAATGCATCTCGAGATGATTTGCATAATATAAAAAAGCCCGTTTTCCTTCTGACAATTGTGACGATGAGTTCAAAACCACCAATTTGAAGCATACCTTACCGCTTAATGGGGCGAGAATCCGCTGTCGTCAGACGAGTCTCAGTAGCGAGTCAGGCTTCTTGCAGTCTTTCTTACAGTTGTGCTAATAATTCTGCCGTGTATAAAGCACTGTGAGTCGTGATATGTTTCCTGCAAGAGTAAACAAAAACAATTTCCAACAAAACTCAACAACTCTTGGCTGTAAAAAAACAGTAAACAATGTGGTTTAATACATGATTCCAGTGACCAGATACAGAGGGATGCAAGATTTTGAGATTTAAATGTGACGCTGTTCAAAATTTTAGTTTGAAATCTAATCCAATTCCTAATTACTTGCTCTTATCTGATTTTTTGATTCATCTATTCAGTTTTATTCCAATTTATCTTTTTTTTTGTTATGATATTTACAAATGGTTAGTCATAAGATAAAGTGGGACTACCGCGCTGGATTGACCTTGAAGCCGTCGAACGTGGGTCACCTACTTTGAACTTGAAAGTGGGTGCAAAAACGCTGCGTACTGTAAGTGTTGGGCGGACCGAAATTACGAATTGCAGTTTCTTGTTTAGCACACTCTTCTTCGTTAATGAAATGTTAAGCCACAGACACTTTGCAAACAACTGAGTATCTGAATTCGTCCTGGGTGGAGGAGTTTAGCAGTCTCTTCACATTCCACACACGAGTTTTCGTGCAGTAATCTTAAAGGCACCTATTCACAAAAACGTTAGGGTACCCTTTAGTGACGGAAATCGATAGAACTACCCTAGAATAAAGCGATAACAACGAAAAAAGCGCAAAAAACGATGGACAAAAAGAATTACAAAGGGCCAAAAAAAGAGCTGGAAAGGGGGTTGGACGAGTTTCACATTGAAAGAACGTCGATTAGAGACGATCGGTGTCACGTTAGACGAGTGTCGAGACGACACAGTGTCATGTAATCGCGTCAGGACCCACCCTGAATTGCAAATTGGCAAATTGCCAGAGACGCAATGCAATAGCAGACAACACATTGCGTCTCTGGCAATTTGCCAATTTGCAATTCAGGGTGGGTCCTGACGCGATTACATGACACTGTGTCGTCTCGACACTCGTCTAACGTGACACCGATCGAGGGGCGGAGATGCGAATTACGTCAACAGCGGAGCTGCCACTATGCCCTGGACGTCGAGATTGGGGGAGTGAGAGGGTCCCTTCTACAACCCATGGGGGCCGCTGAGTATTAATAAGGTAAGAACTCAATAACTTTTTTTTTCGTGAATCGTGCCTTTAAACAGCCCAGCACTAAAAGTTGGTATCGAATACTTTGTGCACGTTAAAATTGAGGTATTTGAAGTGAAAAATGGTTAACTGGACTGGAAAGTTCACGATTTTTACGGCTGTCCCCTTGAGCTGGCATTATAAGACCCAATTTTACTACGCCTTCGCGCGTGACGTTGAGCTGGCATTATAAGACCCTATTTTACTGCGCCTTTGCGCTTGACGGTAAAACTACTCTTTTCCTCTTCAGCTCTGTGATCGTACATGTGAAGGACAACAACGATGAACGTCCAAGATTTATTGGTGGCTCACCAGTACAATTCTCCATCTATGAAAACTTACCAGGACCATTGCCTGCAGTGATCGGCAGCACGATTTCTGAGGTAATGAGCCTTTAAAATTATTGCATTCAGAAAAAAAATTAAAAATACTTTGGAGGCCAAGGGGCTCCTCGCTCGATCGTACGATTTGTGCCTGAAGTTCCATCCTTGAATTCAGCTTCGAAACGTAGTTGAAAAAAGCCAAGAAAATGAGCTTGGTAGAAAAGATATTCAGGCTATCTTTGGTAATTCAGGCTTTATTAAGAACCCTACAGATTCGCAATCCTTCACTTTTTTTGTTTCTGATTTTTTTCCGGTCAGAAGAAGAGAAACAACCAGAAAGGTTACCGTGTTTTTCACCTTCTGATGATGCGTGTTAATAGGCTTCTCAAGTTTTTTTTCTAGCGATAAGGCGTTTCTCTTGAACAGAAAAAGAACTGGTAACGGAAGAGTAATGTTACTGCCATCAGTGCCATCTCTTTATGATTAGCAGGTCATCTGACTGAGGTCCGACTGAATAGATTGAACAGCTTCAATGTAATCCTCAAAATACCATTTTAAACGCGCGAGACTCTTTAAATTGAAAGGTCACACAATCTGATTCCCAGGATCTGGACGGCGGCACGAATGGGCTTGTGGCCTACAGTATTTTCAAAGGCAACGCATCCCTTTTCTCAATAAACTCGGCATCCGGTAAGGATTTTTTAGTCACAGTAATTTCCGCATAGCATTTTCAGAGAATGTAAAGAATTAGGCGTTCTTTATGAATGCTCTGTGGAATGCAAAATGTAGAAGCTTTGGGATGCATGTATGAGAATGAATTTTTCTATCCTTCCTTAGTCGGGAAATTCAGGAGAACTTCTTTTACTCAACTCATTAGATCGTGAAGATTGCATGGAACACTTTATTACTGTGCAGGCAATCGACTCCGGAACAACTAGGCTTTCGTCCACTGTGGAAATCAAGGTAACAGCACTGCTTTCCACCCATTTTTGGTCCAGAATTGGACGCTAGACTCTAATTGACTTCCTTATACCCAGTCCTATGGTTTTGCAACATCATAAGTAGCTGTTACTGAGTACTTCGAACTTTTATCCTTGGGGTTAACTTTCTGACCTTCAAGAGAGTGAATTTATTATCCAGAAATATTCGTAATAACTTAGCTGCCATCTTAGAACTACCAAGTTCATGTGGAAACTCTAAACATTCACTTTGATTACTTACTATTATATGGTTATACATATAGTCAAAAACTCCCTGATTCCACTGATTATTCGGATTCAGTATGCATCTACATATCCACCAACTTACAAGGTAAAGTACTAAACTCCCCATGTAACCTTGTACGGAGGTGTCACATTAGAGCCTGAATTGTTTTTTATGAATACTAAAGCCTCCACTGGAATCTATATACAGTGCGTTTCATAATTATAAAGTCACCCCAGATTTTTGCGATTCCGGAGAAAGCAGCCAGAATGGAATTTTTTGGCAAACACTGGTAGATTCCTCGTCACAATGTACCTCCGTACTCAAATTTTGGTCGCAATATCCTTCACCTAAAATTTTTCATGAATTTTTTAGAGATAGTGTCAGCTTTTGCACCGTTTCATAATTATAAGGTCACCCTGAGAAAGTAAATGATTTATTAACGTTGATGGCATATGTACAATACTTAATAATCTATAGCTCCTCCTTGTTTAAGAGCAACATCAAAGAGTCTGCGTGGCATACTAGAAACTAGGTTTCGAAGATGTTCTTCATCGATTGCTCTCCATGCTTCGATAATCGCCCGCTTCAGCTCTTCTGTGCTCTGGAACTGACGGTTATTCGCATAAATCTGTCTGACTATTATACCCCAGATGTTTTCCATCGGATTGGGATCGAGACTGCAGGCTGGCCATGGCAGGACGCTTATTTATTGGCATTGCAGCCGTCATCCGTTGCACGGCTCCCATGAATGGAGGAGTTGTCTTGTTGAAAGACATAGTTGAGGTGACGGCGATGACATAGAAAGGGTACTAGGTGATGCTCCAAGACGTTCTGGTAATCCTTGCAATACATACTGCAGCTCACGACAGGTAGATACAACACAACATCATTGCAGAATGCACCCCACACCATAGACTTCCTCCACCGAAATTGCGATGGCTGAAGTAGACTGGTTCCTTCTTCAAGTCGCGTTAGTACCGCTTGTTTCCGTCAGATTGAATTTCTTTTCATCCGAAAAGACGACCAGAGTAGGAATTTTTCAGCTCTATGGTGAGATTTCGATGCAGATCTACCTTTGCCCAATCTCTCCCTAGGTTCATCTTTGCAAATCCGAGTCGAGCCTCTCTGTGGCGATCGGTGATTCGTGGCACCTTCTCCATTGCTTACCTGGTGATGTTCTCGCACCTTCTCACTGCTCTCCAGACTGCAGTTTTCGACACAGAGAGGTTTAATTCCGATCGGATCTGGTTCAAGGAGGACGTACTGTTGGAAACAGTCCTCAGAATTTGCGCTCGTCACGGGTAGTAATCTTTCATGGGTGTCCACAGTCGGTGTTATATCTAACGACATGAGGACTCTCTAGAAATCTCCGAATGGACCAAGGGGATCTCTCTATTTGCCTGGAAATGGCTCGAGTACGGAGCCCACCTTCATGATGAGCCTTCTGATCAGAGGAAAGCAGATGACCATGAGCCATGTTGACAGCCAGGTTTAGAATAGCATTTGCTATACAGGCTTACCTTTATAAGTATCTTCAAACGCGAAATTTCCTCTCTTCCATAAATAATTGTTCACTTTCTCAGGGTGACCTTATAATTATGAAACGGTGCAAAAACCAATAAAATGTTCTAAAAAAGTTCAGAAGAATGCAGCGGCGGCTAGGCAACGGATACCTAGGTTATTCGTGCTGGGGAATCTGTTCATGATGCTAGAAAAAATCCTTAATGATTACTTTTTTTGAAAGTGCAAAAATTGAGGGTGACCTTATAATTATGAAACGCACTGTATTAATTCGAGTACCCTTCGAGAATAGTATTTTTTTGACGGCTTCACCCGCATGGAACAGAGGCGTCTCTGACAATGCGACATTAGACAGCTGCACCTCGTCCGTTTTGAGGTAGGGAGGTAGCTACTCATTGAATCCTACTACATGAGAATTTCTGGGGTGCTCTTCGGGGCGCGCATCCGTCGAAACTAGGTCACGCCGCAGACGTCGCATGCGGCGGGTCAGCCCGGGATACTTGACAGACGTCGCAGCTGTCGTCGCAGCCGTCTTGGGGCATACGATTTGCTCTTGGTCCACGGCAGTCAGGCAAAGAGAAGATAACCCGGACAAATGCAAATCGATCGCTCCACCGACACTTGGTGGTACTGTAATGTCATCTTGAGACCTCAGTGGAGTGCGCCGCGCGCGAAGTGGGCGGGGTGACCTACTTTCGACGGACGCGCGCAAAGGACGTTCTCCGAATTTCTGCAATCACCAGTTCAAATGACTTCCAGATCCCGCTCCATCGGAATTAATGAAATCAAGAGAGGGTTGTATGGGTTGTAGAGTGGACATATCATTCTTTCCCCATCTGTTCCGCCACGGTTAGTTGAGCTTCATTTAAGATCACCGTACTTGACGACAATGACAACGCGCCTGAATTTGATCAGCCTTACTATGTTATTCATGTACGTGAGAATATCAAGCATGGCCAGGCGGTTCTAAAAGTCACAGCTTTCGACAAGGATGAAGGTCAAAATGCAGTTGTGAGGTTTGTTCTGTGATTTCTCGTCTTTTTCGGATTTTTTTCCTTGTAAATCACTAATCACCAATTATGAAGTAGTCATAATTCAGGTACTCATTATTGGAACAAAGTCCATTCTTGATTGATAGGATCACAGGAGAAATCCGAGTCAATAGTGCTGTGGATCGCGAGGAAATCAGTGAATATCGCCTGACTATTAGAGCAACAGACTCAGGAAGGTGCGCGCATTTTTTGCTAAAGAGTTCTCCACAAATACTAACCACTGGCATTGTTTTCATTATCACTGCTGCTGAAGTTGTCGACCCTTGTACTGACCAGTTCAGGTTCCGGAGGCTAACAGCTACTGCAAGGCTTACAGTCTTTATTGACGATGAAAATGACAACCATCCTGTCATTCGAAATAAGCTACTCGACGTTTTCGTGCCGAAAGACTTCAGGAATGGTCAGTTTGCTTCAAACTGTCTTCTCTTTGACTATTACTTCCTTCGATTCCAACGAGCAGTCTTTTGGTAGAAATGTAGTTGAAGGAGGGACAACGCTATTCCGAATCGACGAGGGCTAGATGGTGCTTTGGAGCGTTTCATAACTTTTTTATGTTATGAATAGGTTTTGTTCTGAGCATGATAAGGTAAGGAACGCCGGGGTGGGTGAGCCAATTCACGAAATAGTCTTGTCTTCCTCCTTTGAAGATTAGTTTTGATTCGGAAGGGCGCTGCCCCATCCCAACTACCCCCCCCCCCCCCCCCCCCCCCAACTACATTTTCACCAATTTTTTTGTCTTGTTCTTATAGAAGAAACTTAGGGGAAATTTCGAATGTTTCGAAGATTGTTCAAAGATTTCATTTTCTATGAATGTATAGTGAGTTGTGAAGAATGATAGACACGGAATACTTCTAAAAAATCTATGTGCTTTTTAAATAGAAACCCGTATAAAATAACCCATAGCCTGTGAATCAGCCGTAGCGCACGGATTCTCAGAAGCTAAGCTATATCGTCAGTGCGAGAAAGGACTGCTTTCATAGTCCGCCGGCGTGCCGAGGCAGTGCTAGGGGGAGGAGGGAGGCCGACGGTCGGTCAGACCCTTCGAAGGACCAAAAACAAAGATGAACAAGATCAAAAACCAAACAACCAGGGCTTGTGTAAATGGTTTTTGATCTTGTATCTCTTTGTTTATAGTCTTTCGAAGGGACTGACCGACCGGTTGCCTCCCTCCTCCCCCTAGCACTGCCCTCGGCACGCCGGCGGACTATGAAAGCAGCCAAGGGGATAAAAATGCGCTGGATCTTCTGTTCTTTTCGAATTCACTAGTTAACACTCTTTTGTCTTGCCTTTCCTTTTCTTTAACCTTGAGCGGCGACATCCTTGGTTACGTTAGTAATGGTTTCTGAGACCGTTCCCTAAGAAGAACCGTGACCCCAAGGATAGCCTAAGGGACTCCGTCTGGTCAAAAAAAGGTCAAAACAGGGCATTATAGAGGCTCCTAAAACCGACTCAGTCGACGTACACACCCAAGGCGGACGAGTTGGTAAGCGTCATACAATAGAAGCTGTACTGATTGCACCATTCGCACAGGGACTCACGTCCTGCACGCAGGCAGCGCATTGCAGCCATATGTATGCAATGGCGCGCGCATTCGAATAGCTCTTCCAAAAGCCCCTTCCATACAGCTATTTTCGTGACATTCTCGTCAAACCCCTAATGTTACCTCTTTTTCATCATACCTCTCAGAGGGCGGAGTGGTGTAGTGGCAAACGGCGCACTTCACTCACGCATGGCCACAGGTTCGTATCCCAAATTGATATCCGCCCAGGCCAACCAAACCTTCCATCCCTCCGAGGTCGGTTAATCGGTACCAGATCCGTCTGGGAAGATAAAAGCACTCGGCTAGCCACAGCAAGTCATTGTATAGGCTACATACGCATTCAATACGCCACCACGATCCCGAATGAATGTCAAATGTGTGGGCACATCCCTCAGACGGGATTGATTACCGCATCAAGATTTTACTCTTTATTCTTTACACTCCTCTGAAGTCGCAAATTTTCGCGTTTTTTCGAAACTTTCGCATTATTCTGAACTAGGTGAAATCAGTCGTATGTAAATCACCCTACTATATATAACGTGCTAATGTCTGTGTGTTTGTTTGCTTGTGCATGTGTCTGTCAGACCGGACATAACTCCTATCTCCGTCAAACCAGAGCGTTAAATTTGGCAGGAGCACAGGCGGGTTGGTGGCAGGACCGGAAGCCGTTCACCGTGGGCGGTGTTGAGTGGAAATTCATAAGTGCTGTTCCCCTGTGTAGACGACGCGCTATGAAAAGAGCGATGCTCGGAGTATTTTCATGCACGCAAGTACAGAAGGAAATCCGGAGTTGCGAGCTCGACCAAACTAGCCCACAGTGAGTGGGGTTTAACGAAAACTCTTGATCCCGTAGACCTGGAGCGTTCAAATTTGATGGGAGTACAGGCGACAAGATGGTAGCACTCACAGGGAGAGGCAGAACTGATTTCCGCCCACAGTGTTCAGGGTTCAGCGGAAACTCATAACTTCCGTTCACGTGTAACTAAAGCGTTCAAATTTTGTAGGGGTACAGATACCAGGAATGGCAGGATGGGAACACCAATGGTAGGTGGCAGGACTCAACTTCGGCGTGAGTGAAATTCGGCAGTTTGGACATGAGGCACTTATATTTGCGAGGAATAAAGACGGCAGTGTGGGAATGCTGATCGGAGGTGGCTCACGTGGACTTATTGTCTGCGACAAGAAATGAACTGACTTGGTTCGCTCACAGGAGACGGGAATTATCCAAAAATTGCTAATTTGGACCTGGGGCGTTCAAAGTTGGAACAAGTCCAGGCGGCAGATTCAAGGTAGTAGGAAGTAACTGAGCTAGATCCAGCCCGCGTAGACCTACAGGGAACGTAGGGGGCGAACCACGCGTTAAATGAGCATACTATGAAAGAAAACACGCAGTCAAGTTGAAATAAGAGGGAATGAATCCAACGCACAAAATGTGTCGGTGTGTGTGCGTGTGTTTCGCTGGATATCAGTAGGTCCTGTTTTCTTCGACCAGAAATTTCGAACTCAGAAGATTGCACGCGGTGGGTCACCTTCAACATAAGAGCGTCAGCCGGTGAGTTTTCATTCCAAATTTTTATTCTAATTGAATTCCAATTTTTATTTTGTATTACTGATCTAACCGGGGTGAATTCTAGGAGATGTGGTTCACGTAGTGGATGCTATTGATTCCGATGAGGACTCGACTTTATTTTTCAACATCTCTGGAACAGATGCTCGCTTCTTTCGCATCAATACAAAAGGAGAAATCATCGCCAAGGTAAAGGCATCTAATAAATTGGTGCATCTTCAAACTTACTAACGTTCGAGAACTATCACATAGACTACTGTTTGCCTATAGCTTTGAATAATACGAAATTGATGGTTGGTCATGGCACCATCCATCGATTTCGTATTATTTGAAGCCATAGGCATAATCTTCCCTGAATAATATTTAGTATCAAGAAAATAATAAGTAATGGATGGTAATCAAAATTATTACAAGGAACAGTAATAATTTATGATTATTTATTATTGTTTGTGATGATTATTATATTATCTTGTGCCACACGAGGTTTTTAGGTGGAACAATTT
Organism: Haemonchus contortus; assembly: GCA_000469685.2. Lineage (NCBI taxonomy): Eukaryota > Metazoa > Nematoda > Chromadorea > Rhabditida > Trichostrongylidae > Haemonchus > Haemonchus contortus. The sequence continues at coordinate 51,568 of LS997564.1, read as the reverse complement.
ATTCAGTTAAACGGCCTAACTTTTCGACTCAATCGTCGTCTTCAGAGGCCTAAACGTAATTCGAGGTGATTTACACGCCATCCAATAAGCGTCTTGACCCCCATTGCAAACTGAAGATTTACTCGAAACCCGTATTTTGCAAACGGCTCACCAAGGTTCCACCGCTCACGCGGAGAAAATCCGCTGTCGCCACAGGCGACTGTCAGTAGCGAATGAGACTTATTGCTGTCTCCCTTATACTTGTGATAAGGAAGATCTCGTTATACTGCTACTGAGTCAGAACTCGCAGTGCGGTATATATGGCAAAAGATCATTAGTTATGGATGGACACTCATCTCTACCGTTCATCTTTGGGTTTCTTTGGAAAATCCAGAACGCCTCTAATGCTTTTCTTGCCGAAACTTCCGTCTCCTGCGCTAATATCGTGCACTTAATTTCAAAATTGTTGTTGTTGTGCTCCTCAGTTTTATGTCTACCAAGCGGCGTCATCAAGCTGCCACGCCTCATACCTGCTAGATGTTCATTAGTTCGTACTGCCAGTTGTCTTCCCGTTTCTCCGATGTATGTTGATCCACATGCCCGGCACTCTATCTGGTAAATTACGCCTATCAGTGCGCAATCACCTGTTTTCCCGTACGACATATGGTACAATCGTTGGTTATGCACCGTTTGTCGTAGAGCCGGTTTCGAACTAACAACTGCTTGATATTGTTATTAGGGATGTTTACTAATTGGACAACATCTTGCAGTCCAGCTCTGAAAATGCTCCGCTGTATTTCGGTGCTGACTTTATCAGAGATAAAAGGAAGACACAATGGTAATTTTCTATGGCGTGTAGCATTTTTCGTGCTGATATGACACTTTCCACCGTATAACCGTTAATAGCAGCTATCTCACAAGCTGAACGTCGCGATTCGTGACTTTCAGCTTCGTCCGTGCAGACACTTGTTGCTGTTCTCAACATGTTGTTAACGACTGCACGTTTGACGGCTTGTGGATGAGCTGATGTAGCGTGAAGTGAGATATTCTTGGAACTAGTTTTACGGTACCATTTCACGCTAACAACACCACTGGACACTTTGACTCGGGTGTTGAGATAAGGGAGCCATCCGTCACGTGGTACTTCTCGAGTAAGTTTGATGTACTGTGACTGCTCATTCATGATTCGAAAACACTCGTCCATTTCGAACTGAGTTGACGTGACGATGAAGCAGTCATCGATATACCTGCAGTACATCAAAGGATGCCGTTCTAGAACCGGCTCTTCAATTCTTCCCATAAAGCATACAGCAAGAACCGGAGCCAACCGTTGTCCCATAGCAAGGCCTCTCACTTGAGAAAAGTTCTTTCCTGCCCATTTGAAGATGTTACAGCCCAAGCATTCCTTGACTAACGTCATTATATGTGTTTTGCTAAGTCCAAAGGTATTGATGTTATTAGCATGCCTATCAAGCATTTCAGATAGTGCTTGTAGTGCCTGCTCGTTTTGGACATTAGTGTAAAGCGAAACAACATCAAATGACTCAACTACACTGCTCCGACCGAGGTCTGAGCTACGTAGCAGCTCAAGGAAATGCTTAGTATTGGACAGGTGAGACGGAACCATGGTCAACAGCTGGCTTACAATATTACTGAGAAACCACGAGATCCTGTCAGTTGGTCCCCCTACACAACTAATAATAGGCCGAATTTTGAAAGTCTCCGGTGATGTTGACAGCGTTTCGTGAGAGGAGAGTTTATGGGTCTTAATGAGGCTGTAGAAAACTGGACAGCTGGGGCTATCCAATTTGAGTGTACTGACCAACCTTTCATCAATGCCCGCAGATTTAGCGACACTCAACCATATATGATTGAGGCGACTACACTGTGATGAAAAGTCCCTTTCAGTCGCGCGGCAGTAAACAGAGGAGTCGCTGAGGTGGAGTTCGGTTATGGCTCGGTCAAGTGTTTGAGACATAACAACAAACTCGTGTGGCACAAGATAATATAATAATCATCACAAACAACAGCTATGCCGAGGTTAAAACAAGAGAGAAGTTGGAAACTGTTCGATGAAGTACCGCCAAACCTCTTCTCAAAAACGAGCAGGCACTACAAGCACTATCTGAAATGCTTGATAGGCATGCTAATAACATCAATACCTTTGGACTTAGCAAAACACATATAATGACGTTAGTCAAGGAATGCTTGGGCTGTAACATCTTCAAATGGGCAGGAAAGAACTTTTCTCAAGTGAGAGGCCTTGCTATGGGACAACGGTTGGCTCCGGTTCTTGCTGTATGCTTTATGGGAAGAATTGAAGAGCCGGTTCTAGAACGGCATCCTTTGATGTACTGCAGGTATATCGATGACTGCTTCATCGTAACGTCAACTCAGTTCGAAATGGACGAGTGTTTTCGAATCATGAATGAGCAGTCACAGTACATCAAACTTACTCGAGAAGTACCACGTGACGGATGGCTCCCTTATCTCAACACCCAAGTCAAAGTGTCCAGTGGTGTTGTTAGCGTGAAATGGTACCGTAAAACTAGTTCCAAGAATATCTTACTTCACGCTACATCAGCTCATCCACAAGCCGTCAAACGTGCAGTCGTTAACAACATGTTGAGAACAGCAACAAGTGTCTGCACGGACGAAGCTGAAAGTCACGAATCGCGACGTTCAGCTTGTGAGATAGCTGCTATTAACGGTTATACGGTGGAAAATGTCATATCAGCACGAAAAATGCTACACGCCATAGAAAATTACCATTGTGTCTTCCTTTTATCTCTGATAAAGTCAGCACCGAAATACAGCGGAGCATTTTCAGAGCTGGACTGCAAGATGTTGTCCAATTAGTAAACATCCCTAATAACAATATCAAGCAGTTGTTAGTTCGAAACCGGCTCTACGACAAACGGTGCATAACCAACGATTGTACCATATGTCGTACGGGAAAACAGGTGATTGCGCACTGATAGGCGTAATTTACCAGATAGAGTGCCGGGCATGTGGATCAACATACATCGGAGAAACGGGAAGACAACTGGCAGTACGAACTAATGAACATCTAGCAGGTATGAGGCGTGGCAGCTTGATGACGCCGCTTGGTAGACATAAAACTGAGGAGCACAACAACAACAATTTTGAAATTAAGTGCACGATATTAGCGCAGGAGACGGAAGTTTCGGCAAGAAAAGCATTAGAGGCGTTCTGGATTTTCCAAAGAAACCCAAAGATGAACGGTAGAGATGAGTGTCCATCCATAACTAATAATCTTTTGCCATATATACCGCACTGCGAGTTCTGACTCAGTAGCAGTATAACGAGATCTTCCTTATCACAAGTATAAGGGAGACAGCAATAAGTCTCATTCGCTACTGACAGTCGCCTGTGGCGACAGCGGATTTTCTCCGCGTGAGCGGTGGAACCTTGGTGAGTCGTTTGCAAAATACGGGTTTCGAGTAAATCTTCAGTTTGCAATGGGGGTCAAGACGCTTATTGGATGGCGTGTAAATCACCTCGAATTACGTTTAGGCCTCTGAAGACGACGATTGAGTCGAAACGTTAGGCCGTTTAACTGAATAAATTGTTCCACCTAAAAACCTCGTGGGGCACAAGATAATATAATAATCATCACAAACAACAGCTATGCCGAGGTTAAAACAAGAGAGAAGTTGGAAATTATTTATTATATTATTATTCTATGTACTATTCTTGTGCCGTGCGGGGTTGTTAGGTGGAGCAATTTATTGAGTCAACGACCTAACGTTTTGGCGCTCTCGTCTTCTTTAGGAGCTCAGAGCAACTCGAGATGATTTGCATAGTATCCAAAAAGCGCACCACCCCTGTGTCGAATATAACGACGAATAATACTAAAAATAATAATTCCAATCTTAACCAACACTTGATAACATTTGTGCCGTTCCCGCGAAGTTTTTATACGTAGCCTCCAACGGTGCCCGAGACTGACGTTAAGTTAAAATTATCGGCGGAAGTTATGATTGTTTTAAACCAGCTCAAAGGGCTACGGAACACAAACTTAACTTTAAGCGGAGGTAGGATCTAGAGTAATTTCTTAGCTGTGGTTTACGCAGGGTCTTGCTACGGCACAAGGGCTAGCACCGGTTCTTGCTGTAAGCTTCATGGGCTAAATTCAAGATTCGGTTCTTGAACGAAATCCTTCAATGTACTGTAGATATATATCAAAGCTGTTTCATCGTAACATCAACGCAGCTCGAAATGGACGAGTGTTTTCCAACTGCGAATGGACAGTCACACCACGTTAAACTCACTCGAAAGTTACCATGTGATGGTTGGCTCCCTTACCTTAACACCCAGGTCAAAATGTTGAGTGGGTTTATTAGTCTACAGTGATACCGTAAAGCTAGTAGGAAGAATATCCTAATTCTTGCTACATCAGCCATCCACAACCCGTTGACCGTGCAGTCGTGAACAATATGTTGAGAACAGCAGCAAGTGTATGCACAAGTGTATAGTTATACGGTGTCACAAGGAAAATGCCAAACTGATGCGCAGTGTGCTACGCCTCAAAATACCACTGCGTTCTCCCTTTATCTCCGATGAAGTTGGCAATGCTATACAACGGAGATTTCGAGCTGACTGCATAATGTTGTACAGTTAGTGAACATTCCTAATAACAACATCAAGCTGCTATTAGTTATAAACATGCTGTACGACAAGCAGTGCTTAACAAAATGTTGCATCATATGTCGTTACGGGAGAACGGGTGATCTACAACGCAGGACATATGGGTCAACATATGTATATCGGAGAAACGGGTAGACAAGTAGCTATACGAAAAAGAACAACTAGCCAGTGTGAGGCGCGGCGGCCTGGTAACGACGCTTGATAGGCATAAAATTGAGGAAGACAATGGCAACAACTTTGAAGTAAAGGGCACGATATTGGCGCAGGGAGAGGATATTTCATATAAAAAGGCATTAGAGGCGTTCTGTATTTCCCAAAAAAAAATCTCAAAATGATTTGTCGAGATGAGAGCCCGTCCTAACCAACGGTCTTTGCTGTATCTACCGCACTGCGACGCCCTGTGACTCAGTAGCGCTATAACGTGATCTTCCTTATCACAAATATCACAAATATAAGGGAAACGGTAAGAAGTCTCATTCGCCGCTGACAGTCGCCTCTGGCAACGGCGGATTCTTATGTCCGCTGGATCAGTGGAACCTTGGTGAGAATTAGCTGCTCGTACTGTCGGGGGGGGGGGGATAAAAGAGCTTGTGTGCAAAAACGAAATTATGAATAATTGCATCTGGTCTGGTTGGCATAGGTTATTTTGTGGTCGGTTTACTGCCTGCATGATCACTTCATCAGCACTCTTCTGAGGAGTATTTTTGGCAATATCTGTGCCATGTCTAATTGCAAATCGATAATAGTTTCTTGAGGATCTTTCCATTCCGTATTTTACTTATCCCGTCTTCCAGTTCCGATTCTCACTTGGCAGACAGATAAAAAATCGTGGAAGTGAGGGCTAAAGTAATTACAAAAATACCTAGTTCTGGTGAGGCAACTACGAGGCATTTTGTGACCCGTATTTAGTTAAATAATATTGCCAACAGTTACTTCGTTTTCCTGAGTGTGAACTACTTGACTTTTTCAGACCGTGCTAGAGATGAAAGCATACTACTCAGTAACTGTAGGAGTTTCCGATAAGGATGGGCTGAACACGAGTGCAAGCTTTACTTTCTATCTGGACGATCGCAACAATTTTCCGAGGTTACATTTTGCATCCAAATTGCGCAGTATGCCTCAAAGGTGAAAGGTAGATCAATTGAGGACCGTGTTATTACCGTGCAGGTGGACGTCGACAATGAATAGGACTTCCCTCCGAGAAGATTCATCTGGAGAAATTTTCCAATTTGCGGCGATATCTTCACGGGCGGACTCCTATGTAACTTACTCGATATTGAGTGGCAGTGATGGGTCCTTTGAAATAGATCCTCTCTCGGGAAAATTATCAGTCAGGTAACAATTTACTAAGAGCTTTTGCATTATCCTTGCATGACTTATGCTGTTTTATTTCAAGTATTAATCATGTGCTTCTAGAGCGGTGTGACCGGGTCACGTCTGGTTGCCACGCCTACATGAATACTTTTTATACCTTACTAATTTCAGCCGAGAATTGGATTACGAGAAGCGATCATTTCATAGATTATGGATTGCCGCTGTCGACTCGGACAGTCCGCCGAAACAATCAATTACATCCATAGATATAGTCGTAGAAGACGTGAATGACAACAGTCCTATATTTGACCAGGTGCTTCATAACTAGATTATTGATTCTGTAGTGCAGCGATGTCGCTTAGCGGCCGCACGCGTCCCAGGTCGACATATTCTAATAATTGGTCTACAGTTGCGGTCATCTCAAGGTTTTGGAGCAACACTCATATGATTTAACTGTAGGTGATCTATTCTGTGGATGTAATGGAGAATTCGGATCCGACGCAACAGCTGTGCGTTTTTGCAACGGATCGTGACCAGGGCGATAATGCTAACATTTCCTACTCCATTGTTAGAGGTGAGTTCATGAGAGTACATTTTTTCCTAAAGAGAAGTTTCATAGTGTTGAAGTAAATGTTCGCACTCAACTAATCCGCTCCTATTTATTGAAGACAAAGTGACGCGACCCTGCTTCTTATGTGTTCACAACATTCTAAGATTTTTAGGGCACATATGTATTTTCAGAAGGTCATTCCCTCTTAATAGCTCACAGCTGAATTAAAGTTTTTGAAGTTTTTGGCGTTAATCAATCCCGTCTGAGGGATGCGCCCCCACACTCGACTTCCATTCAGAATCGTAGTGGCGTAATGAGTGCGTATTTGGCCTATACAATGACTTGCGGTGGCCAGCCGATGTACAAGTCAGTGCTTTTATCCGCCCAGACAAGTCTGGTATTAATCGACCCGGGAGCGATGAAAGGCTAGGTTGATCTAGGCGGGTATCGATCCGGGATTCGAACCTCTGACCGTACGTGTGAGATAGTGCGCCACTTGCTACTACACCACCTCCGCCCTCATGCTGAATTACTTCTAGGAAATACTCTGGACTCCTTTGAAATCGATCACAGAACGGGGTGTATCCGCACAACGCAGATGTTGGATAGAGAATCGATAACCGATTTTCGATTGGTCATATTGGCAGAAGATCAAGGGAACCCACCACTGAGCACAGAGGCGATTGTTAAGGTAGTTTCAACTTTACTTTTGAACTAAGTTGGTTTGATTATGCTGAGGGATGCTGGCAGCCAAATAGCTGTGCTCTTCTGTCAAGACGTCAAAGAAATAATTATACTTTATTGTGTGATCAGTGAGGTAAGCATAGTATTTTCCAGGTGAAAGTACTCGACGAAGATGATAATGCGCCTAAGTTCTCACATCTATTTCACGCTGAGATCCCTGGAGATTTAGACGTGAGTTCACTTCAAGATTTATGAAAGTCCTCACGAAATTATGGTCCAGATACAATACTGCAAAAGGCAGAATGTCATTTTTTTTTCAAACAAGCTCTATTAAGGTGGGCTCTCCAGTTCTCATGATATCGGCTTTGGATCCTGATGGCTTTGTCAATCACACATTCTCGATTGATAACGAAGCAACCACTCCATTCTTTATCCATCCACACTCTGGCCAAATCTACCTTCAACGGCCATTGGACCGCGAACAGGTTCGCTTGCCTTGTTTTTCCACTGTCACCCCCAAATAGCTGCTCCATTTCAGACGTCGATGTACAGACTCCGAATACGGGTCAGTGATGGTACATGGGCAGTACAGACTTATGCCGCTATAAACGTTCTTGATGTTAATGACAACGCTCCTGTGTTCATGAAGCAGAAATATGTGTTTATCGTCAACGATTCACAGGTGGGATTCCTCGAGCGTCGGCATCTGAACCTAAGATGGTTCCAGTTTCATTCAAGTATTGCTTAGGTGAACCAGACGTTTGGCAAGGTAGTGGCTAGAGATGCGGACGAAGGCAGGAATGGTATCGTGTATTACCGTCTTCAACGAGATGAGCGGTATATCTCAGTTGATCCCATCACCGCTGAAATGAAACTGCTAGCCGTACCAGAAAAAGAGGTCACCCGGGTGAGTTCATGAGAAGTCCTGGTTAAATTTAAATGAGTCATACACTTGTTTTCCTGCTGGAAGCAATGAGGTCCGATAAGCACGTCTCGTTTAAATCGCGAGACTGATCAGAGAGGTAGCTGAGAGTTGCTGTTGATTGTTTGCTGGCAAGAGAAAACGGGGGGGCGCGCGAATCACGCGCCAATATAATGAGGTCATCGCGCACGCAGCTTCGTTTCAGTACCTTCCTGTTGAGATGGACCAAATAAATTTGCAGTAGTTCACGGCTTCACCATGAATAGAGCGAATCTCTTCACTATGGCAAAAATGCCCCTTCGAAACTGAGAATTCACCTCATAGGTCAACAATTTGCTAGTCAAACGTTCAAAATAAGAATAACTTTAATTTTTTTCGATCCTAGTAAACGCAATCCATCTGTAAACGTGCACAGTTGGTCATTTCTTTACTTATTCTACTTATAAGTTCTTATAACTTCCGTTATGATGGTAAGAATGATGTTTTAGCGTGTTTTGTCCGATGACCTCATTATATTGGCGCGTGAATCGCACCACACCCGAGAAAACGTCGCACACCTGGGAGGTCAACCACCAACACGCAGGGCAGCCCTTTAGGCGTGAAAAGTTTACTGGTGATAAGTCTGAAGTGTGAAGTGGTAGAAGCATAGGTATTATTTTGGTCAAAAAGTCTTGATAGGGTTTTTTGAAATGTGCGGTTTCTCGATATTTGACCTATATCCATGACCCATCATGTGATAAATGTAAAACATTTTAGAAGCTTCTCCGCAAAAGGTATATAAGGACGCATGCGTCTACCTGAGTTTAAACACGATGTCAATCTCTCAAGACTACTCATCGTCTTGGGTCCGGGAACATCCCCCGAAGACGGCGTCGCGCACGCTGCACCCTCCGCGTATCGCAGGATTGCGATGGAAGATTGGAGCGCGCAATTTTTGATGTGGGGAGTCCTTTAATTATTTGGATTGGACGGCCGCTTCCTTCAATTCCAATGCGGTATTGATAGTCGCTAATATAGGAGGAGTCATTCTAATTAAACAAGTCTAATATATATAAAAACAAGGAAAAGAAAGATAAAAAACGATCAAAACCGATAAAAAAGAAAGGCAACCAACGAAAAATATTGCGTGATATCGATTGGCGGGGGGCGGGGTGAGTACGGTAATTGCGGTGACATTGGCCGCATGCCGCAAGGGATAATGCCGCAATCGGGGAGAAGTTCCGATACCCCATCATCTTCTATGAGTGGCGCCGCCGCACTGGAGCGGCAGCATTAGTCCACCACATCAACAGCGTTTTGGGGAAGACACCACTTACAACGCTACCCCGTCCATCGACATCGTTAAGGACGATCCGGAGGTTAACACCCACAGCACCTCCACCTGAGACTTGGGTGTGCCCAATCAACAGTCGTCGGCGCCTTCAGACCCTCGATTACAGAAAAATGCTGACTCGATGGATACCTCATGTTTTGGCCGATAGAATGCGGTACACTCGGGTATCATTTGTCAGTCTTTCCTCTTGGAGTTTCTGGAGGACCTAGTTACTGGAGATGAAATCTGGATCCTCTACGACGCTAACAAGTACTGCGCCTTCTGGCTTCCGCGAGGAGAACAGCCGCCGACGCATTCGGCCTCGACCCAAAGAAGTTTCTCCTTTGCTGCTTCTGGGATTCAAAAGGATGCTTAAAAAGGCCATTCCGTCACCGCTTCCTGTTACGCTGGTCAGCTGCGAAAACTTGCGGAAGCCGTTCGAGAAAAGCCGCCCAGACGAACTTCGGTGCACCTCCTTCATGACAATGCAAGGCCTCACATAGGTCAAGAGACCCGTGCAAAATTTGAGGACCTAGCTGGGACACGGTTCTACATCCACACTATTCACCTGACACTGTTCCCTTAGATCACCTCTTGTTGCGGTCCCTTGAGGCATTCTTAGCAAAAAAAAATAATTCGTCAACTACGACCACCTTGAACGAGTGGTCGGTGACTTTTTTGACTCCCAATCTTCCTATTGTCAGAGAAGGAATCGCCGACCTGCCCATTAGGTTGAACAATGTTATAACTAATGATATTGTTGATTGAGCTATTGTTGAGTAGCTTGCATTGTTTGCTGAGTTGTAAAATAAAACAGAAAAACATCTCAACCCTATCAATATTCTTCGATCAACCTAATATTGCTATGCTCTGGAATATGAAGCCTTGATATTGTGATTGAATTGTTTCAGATAACAGTGATGGCTCAAGATGATGGCGTGCCTGCAATGCTGTCGTCGGTAGCCGTAACCGTGGTGTTTGCTGTTGGGAGTTACGAAGCTTGCGAGTTAGCCGTCAACAGGGATACACCTATAGGAACGAAGCTGGGAAATATTGAGGAGTACTGCAATCACACTACAAAAAGAAAGGTATTACAAGAACCACGCTTCAAAAAATAGCTTAGCCATAAAGTGGTTACTAGTTGTATTGAAAAGATGGGGAATTTATTGAACAGGTCGAGGTAGAAGCTGTGAAATGAGATGCAGACCCCAGAATTGGTATCAGAGGGCTGGGATATTCATTTTATTTCTATAAAAAATTTAAGCAGGATAAAGTCGTGAAATAAAATCGGAAAGTCAGGACTGGAATGAAGGGAACGGAGGTTTTTTTTTCGAATTATAAGGATTGTAGTACGAAACGCTGGAAAAATTATCGAGCTTTCAGCAACTACACGTGATCTGCACTTGATCCTAATTTTCAGGTTCTTCGAAGATTTCTTTCTGATGAGTCTCTTTTGACGATAGACTCAGACGGGGACCTTTTCGTTAGTGGAGTCGTTCACAAAGATGAACAAGTGGAATATGTATACGAGGATGGAGCGGTGACGGTATACCATATGCGAATAGAACTTAGCCAGGGCAATCCTAATCCACCAATTTTTGAGAAGAAAATGTGAGTGTTTTGAAGAACATTTTTGTTTATGGTGAAACCGTGAAAGCATTTTTAGCTTCCATTTCGCTGTCTCGGAAGAGGCCGAATATGGTGACATGGTGGGCGTTGTCTATGCAGAGGATTCTGATCCAGGTCTTGCGGGAAAGCTACTTTACCGCATAGAAGCTGATGATTTGCCGTTCAAAATATTCCCAAATGGAACTGTTGTGATTTCTGGGCCACTGGACTTTGAGGCACAGAAGCGATACATCTTCAATGTGATTGCTACGGATCGTGGACAGACACCGCAAAGGGGTAGGTAAAGAACAAGCTTTTCAATGGACCGTATTCCGACAGGCGAAGTGCTTAAAGGCACAGATCACGATAATTTTGGGTAATCCAGATTATGACGAAAAGTGAAAGATAAGGTGGAAAATAGTACGACGAAGGCGATGAGAGTACGCAATTTTTCGTTTTCAGAGTGATTGTGACTGAAGGCTTAGAAAAAGTGGTTAAAGGGGTTTAGAAGAGAAGAAGACCAGAAAAATGAAGAACGGGTGTTTGGATGAGTTATACAATATGTCATTGCGCATGTGTGGGTCCTGGTGCGAATAGCTGACTATAGTAAGCCAAAATGTACCTTAAAATCGATTGCCTCACAAGCATAACTTAACAAAAAAGATAGTAGCAGCAAAATAGCCCACCTTCTTCAGCCTTTTGGGGTAGAAAATTATATTGGAGATCGCAACAGCAAAAAGAATAACAGAGAATAAAAAAATGTAAGAAAAACATCGCCTCATCACTCGGCGATCAGCTGATTGTGTGTGGGTCCTAGAGTGTATGATGGCAATCTGTATTGCCTCGACGCTCCTCTGACGTGACATTGGCCGAGAGGCGGGAAGTCCGGGCGATCCGGGAACGGGAATCCCACTATGGCTCAACTGTTAAGTTTTTGGGCGCGAGAGAGTCCTTCCTGTTACCCTTGGGGGTCACTGGGTATCCATAAACAACAAACATAGAAACCATAGGGTAAACATGGAAACCATGTTTATCGTGAACCGTGCTTTTTAAGCTCCACCTATATCGGTCCTTCGCGGGATCAACATAGGGTAGTAAGCAGCTTAGCATTTGCCATTTTAGCGGATGTGAGAGCCGCCTAGTGTCTCATCGATTCCTACATGTACACGGATATTTATCTATTTATTTATTTACTTACTTAATGTACACATTAATGTGCGCTACAGTAACAAACAACGAAAGCAAACCAAATATAAACTTAACCATCAAAAAGGCAACAAAAAAGGCAGAATAAGAAGATATACTCACAATTGGATACTCTCCAGCCTCGATACCCTAGAGAGCCTGAATGCTTAACAAGGCAAGGAGGTCTACCTTGAATACTGCAGATTAATGAAATAGGGAATAGTAATAACGACCGAATGAAGGGGATTTTAGGCATGCTAATCTTTTTATGAGAACCTGAGTTAAAGCACATACATACACCCTTATTTCGCTCAGCTCAGGACGAGGAACTTCAATAGTTGCCAAGTCATTTCCATTTAATTTGTCCCAGTTCCTTCAAATTTCTTACATAACTTGTGACTCTATCTACTCTAGTTCTATCCTGACCGGGTTGGCGAATGATTACGACCGCATGAATTCTTCACCTTGTGACTCGTCCTTAACTTCCTGTGTCCCTTTCTTCAGTCCATGGGAGTATTGAAAGTATCAAATTTATAACATCTTATAGAATCGATTTATCTTCCTGACAAAAATTCCTCTTCTTTCTCAAAATATGGGAGTAGAAAATGCCTGGTCTTGAAAATTTCGCTAGTCGATCCAGCGAAGGCATGAAGACCAGAAAAAATAAAAAGCAGTGTGCAAGGGGCTTATGCGTGCTTGGCACGCATAAACTTGGCGAAGCCGCCCCACGATGGGCGGGTTGTCCAGTTGAATGTAAGCTACTTCTTTCGAAACATATAATTCTGTTCAGAATTGTTCCAGAAAGCAAGGAAAAAGTGATCAGAATTAGTATGAGTGTGGTCAAATCTCTGAAGAGGGCGGGGTTCGCAACAGGGTGGGCAGGGCTAATATCAAAAGGTCATATTATACTTCTGTTCAGAGCCGTTGTAGAAGGCAGGGAAAGAAGTGATTAGAGTCAGTAGCAGAAATGTGGCCAAATTTCTGAAGTAGGCGAGGTTTGCACAAAGATGGGCGGGGCTATGATTAAAAACTATTTTCACTCAGAAAAAATCTGAAATGCTGGAAAAATTAGTTGGAGTAAGCGAAGAAATGTCATCAAATTCCTGATGTGTTTGCACGTATTTGCATAGGGATGGGCGGAGCCGAAATGAAAAATTTATAACTCTACTTGAAAACGTTTTAGAATGCGGAGAAAATGGTTAGGGTTAGCTAGAAGACGGTTGGTGAACTATTCATAGCGGGAGGGACCTGCACTAAGGTGGACAGGCCTATGATCAAACAAGTCTGCTCAAATAAAATATGTCGAGCGGATGCCCTCAAAGCGGTCCCAGAGTTCGAATCCAAAGAAGAGTGTCATAATCTGATAATTCGACACTCGGCTGAATGACTCCATCGTAGATGAGCTGTCGTGGACATATAGTGCACGCGTTAGCGCGCATAGCCCAGCTGGTGTTTTGTGGATGTATCACGGTGAATTTCATTCTTTGTGTTTTAGCCAGTGCACAAATTGTTATTGACCTTCTGGACGTTGATGATAATCCACCGGCAGTCGAAGATGCTGAGCTTGTTTATGCGGTAAGTCGTTTCAGCTTGCAAGTGTCCTGCTCAATGGAGAAAAATTATAAGTAAAATGTTTAAAACTAGCTCAGTCGCTTGACTACCCCAATTAAATGTTTAGGTTACGAACACTGAGGCTACAATTTGCCCTATCATCACGGACATTGACACTTCAAAAGAGGATCTCCAATCCTCTGTCTCTACTCCTGCAGAAATCATCACCACCGACAGCTGTATTCACATATCCGACGATGTTCCATCATCCATTAAATGGACTGTCAGCGACAAGAGCCAACCGATAACCGTCAAAGTGGTGTTACTTGACATGCTACCGAAGAGTCCGAACATTCATGATGAAAACGTAACTATGAGCGAAAGTGCTGTGAAAGGAACCATTGTGTCATCTTATGGAACGAAAATTTTCATGGCCAAGAGAAGTGATCAGCTAGTCGTTGATGCGAATGACCTTAACGTCAGTGTTGAGCGGGGAATCGATGATGATGAAGCTATAGTTTACGCCAAATCGAAATTTGGAAGAGTTTTAAAGAGGTTGGTAGACTTACTTGCGCTATCTGTGTGTTCATACTGTCTGCTGTCGATTGGCTTGTATTACAAATGTTGAGTAACGATGATTATGGGGCTACCATAAAGAAGTGGATAAACTTTACTACTGGACAATGCGGGTTGTTTGCAGGAACCCATGCACTTTCGTGATAGATAATTACTTTTCAGCTCCAAATTGCAACTAATCTCATCTAATATGGCTCCACCTCCACTATTTTCTAAAACCACCTATGCTTTCAACATTTCCGACATGGCTCCACTGAACACCACAATCCACGACTTTCAAATGTCTGTACCTAACGATTGCTACATATCAGTTGTCAGCGATGACCAAGGAAAGGTTGGCGACGATACAATTGAATTATGCCCGTTTCGATTTTCTTTAATTTCTCTTTTTTTTGGCTGACTGAAATCCATATCTTTAGACATTCTGCTTCCCAGTGGGCAGCACATTGGCTCTCTGTGGGCATCTTAGAAAACCCCACTACTCCCTGGTTGCTGAGGTAATCTTGTTGGTAATAGAATCACTACTAGAAGCACACCTGTTGTATTTTGTTCAGGTGTTATGTGGTAATAGAGTAAGATCTCGCAGTGAAATAATCATTACGGTAGTTCCAACAACTCCACCGGATTATCCCATGGTGGGATTCTTGATGGAAAATGTGTCGGCACTTGCGATTGCTCAATTGCACAGTGTTCATGGTCAGAAGTTCGCTTATCGTATTGGTGATCGGCGACTCAGAGAGGTAGGGTTCAGATCAGACGAAAAGTAGGCTAATGCCAATGAAAATAATGATGCTATGAAGTGAGGGTATGATAGTTGATGATAAATAAAGCTGTTGTGATGAGCATGAGGTTTGTTAGTAAACAATTTTTCGTTGAATTAAATATGCCACTAAATATATTTGGTAGCGAAATACTACTACTAGTAAAGCTCCAGACTTGATCGTTCTCCAATAACTTTATCCGACTTTCTCAGACATTCACCTGCTCAGAGCTAATCATTTGATCGGGCCGCCCGGCTAACGCCGGGCTTCCCTCCTTCTTATGGGTTCGCCCGGCTACGCCGGGCGCTCCCCCTTCCTGTGAGAAATTTGCTATGCGTAAATAACACTTCGGATTCTCCTTTTTCTTCGAAAGCTCTACACCCTCAGTATTAGCTCCGAGTCATGAGCGATTTTTTCTGTAAGCCATCTTCGCTGTGTCCGAATAGAACATCGCATAACATCACAAATGCAATTACTCAGAGAAAAAAGTATTCAGATACTTCATCGCGGCTGTGTCTACTATATTAGCTACCATCAATGTTCCCAGCCGACTCCTTGCGTCCTCGAGTTTCAACGGTCTGGGTCCGAATCAATAGTATTTATTCACGCCCAGCCTTTTAGGGCGGAGTTTCGCCTTGCAACCTTCCATCGATGTTCCTATCCTGCCTCCTGTATTCTTTCAAGTTTGGTCGCTCTAGGTCCATTTTGACATTTCTCTTCAAGCCCCGCCCCTGAAGGAGTTATGAATTTCTAGCCAAACTGTGGGCGGAGTCCGGTCCTGCCACCCACCATGAGTTCTCTTATCCTGCTTCCTGTGCTCATGCCAAATTTGAACTTCCAAGGTCCACAGGAACAGGAGCTATGAATTTCTGCCCAAACCCCGCCTATTGTGGGCGGAGCTCAATCCTGCTACCCATTATAAGCGTGCCCATCCTATCTTGGGTAATCTTACCAAAGTTGGACGCTCCAGGTCCACGGGAACTGCAGCTATGATTTTCCGCACAAACCCCGCCCCCCGTGGGTGGAGTCCGGCTCTGCCACCCAACATAAGTGTTCCCATGCTGCAGCCTGTACCTCTACCAAATTTGAACGCTATATGTCCAAGTTTAAGTTTTTCACACAAACCCCGCCCCTTGTGGGCGGAGTCCGGTCCTGCTACCAACCATGAGTGTTCCCATCCTGCCGCCTGTACCCCTACCAAATTTGAACGCTATATGTCCAAGTTTAAGTTTTTCACACAAACCCCGCCCCTTGTGGGCGGAGTCCGGTCCTGCTACCAACCATGAGTGCTCTTATCCTGTCTCCTGTGCTCATGCCAAATTTGAACTTCCAAGGCCCACAGGAACAGGAGCTATGAATTTCTGCCCAAACCCCGCCCATTGTGGGCGGAGCTCAATCCTGCTACCCATTATAAGCGTGTCCATCCTATCTTGGGTAATCTTACCAAATTTGGACGCTCTAGGTCCACGGGAACTGCAGCTACGATTTTCCGCACAAACCCCGCCCCCTGTAGGCGGAGTCCGGCCCCGCCGCCTACCATAAGTGTTCCTGACCTGCCCCCCTTACACCTACCAAATTTGAACTCTCTAGGTCGACGGGAACCGGAGTTATGAATTTGCGCTCAAACGTTCATTTCGCACAAACCCCGCCCCCTGTGGGCGGAGTCCGGCCCCGCCGCCCACCATAAGTGTTCCTAACCTGCCCCCCTTACACCTACCAAATTTGAACTCTCTAGGTCGACGGGAACCGGAGTTATGAATTTGCGCTCAAACGTTTATTTCGCACAAACCCCGCCCCCTGTGGGCGGAGTCCGGCACCACCGCCCACCATTAGTGTTCCCATCCTGCCCCCTTACACCTACCAAATTTGAACTCTCTAGGTCCACTGGAACCGTAGTTATGAATTTCCGGTCAAACATTTATTTCGCACAAACCACGCCCCCTGTGGGCGGAGCTCGCCCACGCCACCCACCATTAGTGTTCCTATCCTGCCCCCTGTAATTCTACCAACTTTGAACTCTCTAGGTCCATGGGGACTGCAGTTATGAATTTCCGGTCAAACACACAACTACACACACACACAAACACACACACACAGACAAACCAACAGACACACTTAGCGCGTTATATATAGTAGGATTATTCTCACAGAGTAAAAAAAAATATTTACAGATATTCTCCGTATCCCCTGAAGGGATACTGATGTCTGTTCGACCGCTAACTCAATCGATTCAAAGTGTCTACGATGTACCGGTTGTTGCACAGCCGGAACACGGACGACCAACTACGCAGCGTGTTGTGGTTAGTACGTTGGCTCGGGTACCGCTTACTTTATTGAACCTAGACATTGGCATTGCTGGTTCTCGTTATGTGGGCTGACATTGTTAATTCCATTATCATTAGTTAGCGAAGCAAAGCGATTGGCTGCTTTCATAGTCCGCAGGCGTGCGTGCCGGGGTGCCGAGGCAGTGCTAGGGGGAGGAGGGAAGCAAACGGTCGGTCAGCCCCTTCGAAAGGCTGTAAACAAAGAGAGACAAGAACAAAAACCATTTGCACGAGCCCCTGGTTGTTTGGTTTTTGATCTTGTTCTTCTTTAATTTTAGCCCTTCGACCGACCGTCTGCCTCCCTACTCCCCCCCTAGCACAGCCTCGCCACGCCAGCACGCCAGCACGCCAGCACGCAGCACGCAGCTGTATACAGTCTATTATCGAGATGCACCATATACTCCAGTTTCGGCATTAGGTTTCCCTTGTCAGTTTAAATGACTATTGACCCCGTTTTTGGTCAATCCATCTATTAGCAAAATCTGGTCAATACATGAATCAGTGCCTCCCTTCTTCTTATTGGGCATCACTGTATCACATCCATCCTCTTTCGGGCCATGGCTCAGCTAAGAAAGACTTATTATTGCACGTTACCAGCATTGCAGGTATTCGTCGACGCTGATGCTGAAAATACGGTCACTTCTCGGACTATGAACGCAACCGTCGTACTAGGCGATACGCCGACAGAGATCGATTTGAGCTCCATAACTTTTAAATCAAAACCAGAATGTGTTCCGAACGAGAGTGAGGTGTATAAGGTTCGTCTATCTTCAAATAGAACACGGGATACTTTTCACCTCCGTGTTTATAGGTATCAGCTAGCTGCCATATCACTGTGAAGCAGTCGATCGACAACGTATTGGAGAAAGTTGTGATCAATGATGCATCAATCGACATCACGCTAAACACTCTACAAAGTTCGGAGGAGCTTCAACAATCAGCTCTGCAAGTAATCTTCTACGCAGCACCGGCTAGAGTTGCCGATTTCCTCACTGAGCTTCAGCGATCCTATACTGACTTGGTGAGCGAAGTGAATGACCTCGTACTCATAGCCAGAGTTGATACCGTGCTTTCAGACGTTCTATCCGTTGTCAGTCAAAGTTGACGCTGCTCAGTATCGCAATGCTCTATCGCTTGCTGTGATCGATCGTAATCATCGAGTAATCACCTCGAACGATTCACGTGACATCGTGCACGGATTCTTCCAAAAGAACGATTTTCCACACGCACTCTTGCAGTCGATGTCGACGTCTTTGTGTGATAGTGTTTTCTGCAGCAACGGCGGAAGATGCCGTCAGCTGGTCTCATTGCAGAACGCCAGTACCACCTTCTACGGATCAGAATCCATTTGGAGTATTCCTAATGGACTTCTCCAAACAAGGTCCAAAATTGGAACAACCGAAGCGGTTTCGTGCAAAAAATAGATATTGATTATTTCAGATGTGAATGTGGAGTCGGTTTCGTTGGTGAGTATTGTGAAGAGGTGAACCATTGCAGTGACATTACCTGCCCCGACGGTCGATGTTCAGCAGCTGGAAGCTGCGTGAGAGGCTGTGAGAAAGGATGCGTCAAGTAGGCTATTCTAATAGTTGGATATTTTCCTTTGAAGGCGCAGTTCGCGATGGTTCAATGGGCGGGTGTGTCGATGACGTGTCCGCCTCTCATTCGATGTTACGTCAGACTTGGCATCGAATGGGAGGCGGACACGTCGGACAGACACACCAGCCCATTGAATTATCGCGAACTGTGCCTTTAATGTTTGTTCAAGTATGGTATGCTTTTAGTGCCACCAATAGGGTTTGTAAGATAGGATAATCGATTTGTATCGGATACATTGGTGTAACCTTCGATGACTGCACACCCATATACAGGGTGCGCCTTAAATATGGTAACAAAAATATTGGCCTCCAGAAACCGTAGTTCATATTGATGCATGACCAATTTTTGTAAATTATTTACTGTGCATCACATCTACAAAACGAAGGCACTGTTGTCTTGCATAACCATTTCCTGTACTAATTATAGCTCGAAAGCGCTTCGGCTACTCAGCGACGGCGGCACGCAGAGTTACTTGAGAAACTCCAGCCCGAGCTTTTTTCCATAATTACTTAGGAGCAGCAACAGTAGTGCGTTTCGAACCCCAGGCTTACCTTTCCGTTATGGACTATATGCAGCGATCCATCACAATGTGGGCTGGGAAATTCGTGGAAGGATTGGAAGGTAGGATATGGTCGCGAGCATTTCTTCAGCACCAGTCTCGAACTTTTCCCATTCGTGAGCAAGTGCGCCATAGTTTTCAAATCGGATCCATGAGAAAATTTCTGACTCTTAGCTGTTTCCTTTCAGAGAACCCCTTATTAATGAAGTTCGGAATGAATTTTGTACTTTTCTCGATCAAATTTGGCGATATCGCTCTGATGGTAGAGATTCCTGCAAAAACTACCATCAAAGAGGGAAAATGGCTATGATAGGTGATCTGACTCCTCTCATCTTCTTCAGCACTCATAGTGTGTAACATACGTATACTTTGGGTTCTCAACATTTCTTCCGCGCTGAACACGTTTAGTCAGAAAAAAAGGTCTGCCGAAGCGCGTGCCGCGCGCAAGCGGTGCACGGCATTTTTTTTTTCTCTCCAACTTCTTCTCGTCAAGAAGCATACAAAGCTTTCGAATCCTATTTCTATACGATTGTATTTACTCAGGGTGATCTCTTCCCATCTGAGTATAACATACAAGCAAATCAGCAGCTATTTCTCTCGTGTTTCTGCAGGTTCTGCATCATACTCCTTCCCAAGAAATTTTGTTCGGAAAAAGGGTCGTGTAGGAGACAAAACGATCATTTCGAGGTTTGTTTTTGACCTGTCTACGCTACGCGATTCAAGAGGCCGTCATGTGGGAAATGTTGAAACGAGGAACGATTCCGGAAAAGGATTCACAAAGTGCGCGCAAAACCGGAACGGTTGGGGATGTCTGCGAGGCTCCACCGTTTTTCGAAATTTGATGAGTTGAGAGTACCAAGGTAGATATGTGGGCTAAGGTATATCATGAACATAAGGGGAGGTACAGCTTTGGAGAAACTCTCCAAACAAGGAAGTTACGGAGGTTCGAAAAGTTGTTACCATATTTATGGCGCACCCTGTATATATGTGTCGAGCAGGTGATTATTAAGGTCCCCTGACAGCTACAATTTTTTCCTAATACGCCTGTTCTCCCATCTCTGATAGTGGTACTGATTGTCATCACCCATACGCTATATCTATGTACAACCCTAACGCTTTTGGTCGTGCTTTCTAGTTTCTATATAGCCTCTCTTTCGAGTAGAGCATTCATTGAGAGCAGAGGAGACGGTAGGATCTTCTTGATGGCCTTCAAACTCTAACTGCACCGTTCTAAAAAATACACTTGCAATGGTATCTCCTACAGGTGGTCTCTTAGACTTGTGGGTGGTATCTTTGCAAAACGGTATCCTTCAACTGGCACTTTTCGATTTACAAAACCCTGAGTGATTGTTCGTACTACTATTCAACTACTGGTTCTAGTGGCATGTGCTCCGCCGGTATCTGCAAATGCCTTGCTGGTTTCTCGGGTGTTGACTGTTCTATACGAAACAAAGATCGGAAACTCAAACGAAAACGACCGTACGAATTGAAGAAACCGTCGGAAAAGCGTAAGATGAACTGCTCTGAAATGAAATGCGACGGTGGTACATGTCAAGCTGAAGGTGGACGAGCGATTTGTCATTGCGTTGGTGGCTTTGAGGCTGTTGACTGCTCAAAAGGTATGTCCTATACAACGTGTTAATCAATTACCGGTTGAAGTGTATTCATCTGTTGCAGCTGGACAAGCCTATTCGATGACCTTTGGATCCTTTACGCTAGCACCAACGGAACAACTCCGAAGTATCCTCGCGGCTGGTGCGCTGTCTCCGGCTGATTCGACATTCTGCCATGGAAGCCAGTCAATAGAGATTGATTTTCGCACGCGAAAGTCACACGGAACAATAGTGGCGCTGTTTTACGAATCGGAGCTCGCCGTCGTTGAAGTACTGATTCTAAATTTACCGATGACATACTTTTCCGACTTTTTTTTTGTTGAAATGTAATCCTCTAGAATTCCAGGTGCATGCTTCGGTAGCGCGTTACCGTGTCTTCAACAGTTATCGCACCCCTGTGGAAATCACGCTTGGTAGCCAATCAGTGGACGACGGCAACTGGCATCAAGTTGTACTTGAGCTCAGTGGGGACAGAAAAGTGGTTCGTCACCACGTTTTTCTTCTTACGCGAGTTTTTAGCTAACAATAAGATGCACTGCAACCAGCTTGGTTGTTGCATGTGCGCACAAATTGAACAGCGCGAGCACACGCTCAGCTTTTACGTGATACGACCATAACAATGACCCTGTGTGCTGTTAGAAAAGGTTGAGTTGGATGTCTTATCCGCAACACGAGCTATACCTTCGAAGTAGTTTATTTTTGATTTACCAGTCGATTCGCATGGCCAACGCCGGGCTTCCCTACTTCTTTGACAAAGTTGAAGTGATTGGCTGACTTTCCACTACTTTTTTGAAACGAATAATAGTTTCGTGTACACGGTCTTTGACAGAGGACTAACAGGGCAGTGCAAATGGTTTTCAGCGGAAGTCGGTGCTCACGCCTTTGTATGGAATGTAGATCTCCTGCTCTTTTCTTAGAAATGAATACTCATAAAAAATTTAGCTGTTAGACAACCAAAGCCTTGGGCGGTACTTACAAATGTTTCGAGCGATGAAAACACCATTATCAGATGTCACCATCAATGGATCCTTCTCTTTACGGAGATATCATGAGTTGAAAATTCGAAATTACTAGCGGTCGGTTAAGTGGAAAGTGGAAAACTTTCCTATGATCTTACTTTCAGCTCGATAGGAGCACTTTAGCTAGAGTTATGGCGAAGCGACGCTTTGCGGAAGATCCATCGCAAATCGTTGATTGACCATGAATTAGTAGTAGTTTTAAAATAGGATTGGCGTCTAACAAACAAGCTATTGTTTTGATTCCGGGACTCTGAATGTGCAGCCATCAGCAGAAAAAGCTGAATTAGTTACTCGATTGACAAGACCTTAAATCTAAATCTCAAATCGAGCTCATCCAGATCACATTCAAAGTGGATGGACTTGGGAAGCAGGCAATGTCACGTGTAGTCCTGCCGTCGATAATCTCAGCCGACTTGAAACGGATCGAGCTTGGAGTCAATGGAATGCGAGAGTGAGTTATTCTTCAATCCCTTGTAGAGAACTCTGTGAGGGCAACCATTGGCAGACAATAATCTTTATATCCTGTGCACTGGTGACTAAACAGATCGCCGACGAAATAGCAGCCCAATATCGCACTGTATTTGGTGTCTTTTGTAATTATCCGCTCAATCAGTGATTGCCTATAAGCAGTACATTGTCCTGCTTTTTGATTAGTACAGACTCAGGTGTTCTAGTCATACAAATCTTACGCTTTAACGGGCCCTGCGTGGCCCGCCGGCGGGCCACACCATATCGCGCCTCTGTAGTAATTATATTATTTATCAAGTGTTTTCACAATTTTTTTTCATGGTTTCAAGTATCAGCTGAGCCTACAGCCTTCTAGAGAATCTTGAGGCATCGTGGTCCAGAAAATCATTCATTTCCAACTACAGTCATGAGAGAAATTAAAAGGCAGTGTAAGGACATGTAAAAGGTGCGGTCGTCAAAGGGTTTATGAATAGTATGTCACATTATAAAAAAGGCGTGAGATTGGCTACTCTCGCGAACAATTTATTTCCTAGCATCTTTTCAGTAAAGTGAGCGATCTAATTTTCTGTGAAGTTGTTAACCTGATAGCAGCCACACCATCTCAATAACAAGTGGCCTGAACATCGGCTAGACCCTCAGTTCGTCTTTCGAATAATATTATACATTACTTACTTGGATTACTTGGCGACCCGTTGTCGGCTGCGATTGCTCGTGCGCGGGTCCCAACTTCTTTTCCACGATTTTCTATCTTGAGCCAATGTTGTCCAGTGGACTGATACCTTAATTGAATTAGAATCGCAGATATTGTTTCTGTGAGCAAGAGAGTCTTGCCATCGTAGAGGAGGTCGGCCACGGGGCCGTTTCTTCTCGCGTGGTTCCCAGCACACACTTGTTGTACTCCAACGACCGTCTTCGCGCCTCATCAGATGTCCAGCAAAGGTGTGTTTTGCTTTGTCGATGTGCTGAATAATATCGCGAACCTTAGACAACGAACGTATGTCTTCGTTGTGCAGCCTGCTCAGCCGTTGTTAATGCAAGGTTATCCCGACCATTCGACGCTCAAGGGATATTTGTATCCTTCGTAGCTGATTTTCCAAATTTTTCGTCAGAGACCAAGTTTCGCTTGCGTAGCTCAGGGCTGGTAGCACCGTGGAGTTAAACAGGTTTGCTCGCAATTCGTCGTCCTTAGTATGTTCGATTACATTCCTGATCGAGTTATACGCAGCCCAGCCGGCTTTTTTCCTTCTCATCAGTTCGCTCTTTAGGTCATTTTTCATGTTAAGTAGTCGGCCAAGGTACACGTATTCGTCGACATCCTCTAAGGGTTCTCCCTGAAGGTAAACAGGATTGCGATCTGAGTATTCGTTCCTCATACATTTCGTTTTCTTCATGTTGATGTTCAAACCGGCCTTGATACCAGCTGCATGTAAGTCATTTAACATTTCAGAAGTTTCATCCGATGTTCTTGAAATGAGAACTAAGTCATCCGCAAATCTCAGGTGACTTAAATACCTTCCGTCGATTTTGATTCCTTTGGAATCCCATGCACAGTGACGTATAGTGTATTCGAGGCATGCAGCGAAAAGGTTTGGGGAGATAGGGTCTCCTTGGCGAACCCCTTTTTCCACAGTCACCTCTAGGTCGCGGAAGAACGGTCGGAACACTGTTACACAGCCTGAGTAGCATTCCTTCAAGATTTCCGTGTAACGGGGATCGATACCTTGTTCATCAAGAGCCGACCATATTTTTTCTCGTTCTATTGAATCGAATGCTTTCCGATAGTCGATGAATGTTAGTATCAGCGGTTCATGGTATTCACGAGCTGCTTCAATAATTCGACAGCAAGTAATGATGTGGTCCAAAGTGCCGAATTTCCGCCGAAATCCTGCCTGTTCGACCGATTGGGCTTCATCAAGTTGCCTCCTTATTCGAGCGAGGAGGCAGCGTGTGAATACTTTGTATAACACCGGCAGGAGCGTAATTGGTCTATAGTTGTCCAAGTCTTCTTTGTCTCCTTTTTTGAACAGCAGAATTGTCTTGGATTTTCTCCATGCGTCTGGTGCTTTGCAGTCGTTGACGTAGCGAGTGAAGCGTTGGGCTAAAGCACAGTGAATTTTATGACTACATGCTTGTAGGGCCTCCAAGGATAATCCGTCAGCTCCAGGGGCTTTTCCTTTCGGCATTGTTTCGACTGCGTGACGAACTTCTGATGGTAAAAATGATGGCACCATTTCTCCGATAGGTATCTGTTCAGTAGAGATGCCGTGGTCAGATTTAAAGAGATTCGAATAGAAGTTCATCAAAATCGATTCCATTTCTGGTCGAGACGTAGTTCTGGAACCATCCGGGCCTTTCAAGCAAGAAATCGTCAGGCGGTACTGCGCCAGCTCTCGTTTTGTCTTTTTCACACTACGCCTGTTGGACGCAGCATCTAATAGACGGTAACGGGAGAAATTCTTGAGATCTTCAGCAAGTCTTTGCCTACAGAGCCGATTTAGTAATGTGTATTCAACATGATTGTTTTTCCTGTCCATTTGCCTCCTCTTAGCGAGAAGATTTCGTGTGGCATCAGACATTCTACGCGAGTTGTGGTTAGGAGCCATAGTGCGCGATTGTGAAGCAAGAGTAGAGAGAGTGTTCAGAAGGTAGTCGTAATCCTCATTTATATCCTCTTTCATATCCAAAGGTACATTCTCTATCAACGTCTTCAGCGCATTTGTATCGAGAACAGTCGCTCGAGGTTGTCTCGATTGGATTCTCGACAGGCGCACATGGCTTCGCTCGAAGTGCAGTCGTGCGCGTAGAAGTCGATGATCACTTCCAGTATTGAACGATGGGACTACTCCTACATCTGTGATGGCTCTTCTGCTACACAGGATATGGTCTAGCTCGTGGTAGTATTGCCCATTCGGGGACACGTAAGTCCATCTTTTCGTTGGCGCTTTAACGAACTGGCTGTTCCCATGAAACATGTGATGTATCTCGCAGAAGTTCGCCAGTCTCTCTCCAGCGGCGTTCCGTTGTTCAGCACAGTTTGGCCCGATAAAGCGTTCCCCTGATCTTCTTCCACCGACTCGTGCGTTAAAATCGCCAGATACCACTATGTAGCTGCTTTTCTGCGACCGAACGAGCTCGCCGAGATAGTCGTAAAAGTCCTCATGTTGATCGTCGGAACAATCACTGGTGGGGGCGTATACTTGAATGATAGAGACGCTGATGTCCTTGGTCAAAGTCGCGGTCAGGATACCGAATCGATGACTGTAGAATGTGACACTTGTAACCCGGTCTCGACTCAAGCCCGTACACCGCGACAAGGTAGAACCCATGTACGGGAATATTATACATACGAAGTCACAAAGGGATTAGTGGAGACGGGCAGATGTATCGATGATCCGGAACGTACGTTCTTGAAAAAGCTATGTGCGTCATTGACATGGCGAGAGACGGCGTGAAAAAGGGGCAACGAAAGTTCAAAGTTCCGTTTCCCCCTCCCTCATGCTGTTATTGGGCATTGTTTTACCGATTTTCGCCGTAAAAACGTCATCTTTTCTTACTAGAGAGTGACTTCTCTATAGAAGGGTGTGGTGGTTGTATCATTAGGAGTTAACCCTATAGCTTCTTCTCGAGAATGACTGCTATGGTTTTCAAGACTAATGTCAGATTGGTTGTAGGACCCTGCCTACACCGAATTAGTTCCGAAATCACAGAGAGAATGCCCGTCCTTGTAAGAGAGAATTGTTTAATTTTGCCAGTGAACCTTTGATAAAATATTATGTTGAGTAAAAAGTCCTGATCGATTTCCCATGTTCATATTAACAAGTCTTATTTTTATTTAGAAAAGTTTCAATCAGTAATATAATCCCCATCATGGTCCCCAACATATATCCAACGATCCGGCACTTTTGATAAAGCTGAAATCTCACTTTTGAGATCCGAGCAATCAACAAACTCTCTATCGCGAATGTGACTTCCAGAGCAAGAAACAAGTGCTAATCGGATGGAGCAAGACCTAGCGAATTCTGAGGATGGGGCAGCACTTCCCATCCATGTTCGGCATAATTCTGACGAGACAGTTCCACAACATGGGGTCGAGTGCTGTCGTGAAGAAGATAAACAATCCCTTGCTGCGGGCGCTTCCTTCGAATAACTTCGGCCAAACTGAGAAGCTGAGAAGCGTAAACCTCGACGATCACGGTGGAACCCTCAGAATGTTATCTAATGTAGAGCATTCCCTGAGAATTCCACCAACAACAGCAAAACCGTCCTTTGGTGTAGTAAACTTCTCTGCAGTTGTCAAGGTGTTTCGTCCCAAAGCGCCTGTGGGTTGAGATACCCACGCCCAGGTGCCTGGTGATGGTCGATAGGTGAAGGTTGAAGTCGTATTTGCAAAACAGTTACAAAGGCTTGCTTATATTATTATCCCAATAAAGTTCAGGTTCGGGATCGGTTTAGCATAACCCTTTTCGAAATCCCTCCGAGTGTCCCTACAAAAGAGTCTATAATAGTATTTGCCTTTGAAATGGACACATTGCAGACAATTTTCCGGCTGTCTTCGACGATTCGTCATCAATGGAGAACTGCAATCCCTCGAAATTGAGGAGAAATACTCTAGTGAGGTAAAACGACGTCTTCCTTTCTCAGTACTTGTGTAACCCGTCTTTTTCGTTTATGCTCCTCGATAAGTTTTCAATTTCAGTTCTTCACAAAAGCCCTTAGCGGCGATGTATCTGCTGGCTGCTCTGTTGGTTCAGCCCACCTAGCATTGCTCCAGAAGCCTGGGGTTCTAGCATCGCTGCTCTGCGTAGCGGTCTTTGTAGCCGCTGCTTTGGTGGTGCTGAGTGTCGCAAGAGTAGTCAGACGTCGCGAAGCACCGAAAAAGATCACATGGCAACGGACAGAGGTATGTGGTAAGATATAACAATGTACTGGCATGCATTGTTGGAAAATAGAAAATTGTCAATCGTAAAGAGATTTTTGGAAAAATTCTTATTGAAGGAAATTGATGCATATGCGGTGCACAAACCACAAGAGTTCGCTTATGGACACCTTAATCAGGCAATGTCATCGTCTTCAGAAGGACCTATCTATACCTCGGCTGACAGTTATGAAGCGCCAATCCATCTAGTGAGTTCATAGATGTTTGACGTCTTTCTTTTACAGCAGCCCCTCAGTTGAAACTCAAATATCTTGGGATATGGTAGTAACTTGAACAAAGTAGCGTGGATTGAATGATATTCATTATTTGCGAGTAATGCAGGTGATAGATAGCTGTGCCCGAGGACTTTAACTTCTTTTAGAGTCTCGCCAGACTCAATCGACCCATAAGGAATACTTTATTGCTCGAAAAAATACAGTCATCAAAGTCACAAATTGTAATGATCCTTTCAGGCTCTGAAGAAGGCGACCTCGCCGAAACGTCAGCCTAATAAAGCTCATTTACAAACCTCGTGAAGAGTTCTAGAAAACAATAAACACAGTAATACAACTATGCTGAGGTTCATAGAAAGCCGTACTTGGAAGTTGACAGTCGTCAAAGTTTCCATAAAAACACCTCGCATATACTAGCTTCTAATGTTAATCTAGTAATCGTTTGGAACTAATTCTATTGTCGAATGTGAAGAGCCTTCTAAAAAAAGTTCGCCATTACTACAACAACATTTGTTTACAGAGACAACAACACCGTAAAATGAGGTCGGCTACGACACCACCGAGAACCGTTGCCGACATCGTACTTGCTGTTCGCCCGTGAGTTCCACACGTCCACAGTTTCAGAAGTTCCATTATTACTAGTTATTCTACTCACATTTTTCAGATCTTTATCAGACACTGATCGCTATCAGAGCTCCTCAGAAAGCTTGGTATGTATTCCCAGTCGAGTATATAGGAGCACCTCAAATAAAAAAATGCTTACCGGAATTTCAGGGCTCCGATCATAGGCCACAGCCACCACCACCATGGGGAATGTACAGAAATATAGCCTATTTTTGAGAATTATTTAATAAACTAGGATCAGAACTCATGACGTTAGAAATAGCTTCAAATTGTTCAACTATCTCAGAATTGTATATGTCTATGGGTAGATCTCTTTCATTATCTGTTATTTATTGTAGTATAGCTTGTGATAGTTTTGATGTAGTGCTAAATGTGCCAAATATCTAGTCTTTTATTTAGGGTGTATCATTTATTGTTTCGAAATGAAGCTACCGATTCTGAATTGTGCCTCTGAAGGCCTCAAAAGAGGTTGAAGATCCTTGATGACAGCTATCTGTCATTTGCATTTCTCTTATTAATCGATATAATTTCTGCATTTAACACTACTTTACTAGGATTACGACCAAGTTGAGAATCGTATGAAGGTGGCTTACATGAAGGCGTATAGGCTTGTATTCTAAACGCCCTCATGTAAGCCCCCATTAACGGCTAAAAACGGAAATTCATAGCTTCGGGTCTTGTTGTTTGATAGTCTAACTCGAACATACTGACGGGAAAAAGGGATACTCGAACAGACGGATACTCACTCCAGCTGTACTCGGAGCAGGAAGATCAGACATCGTCGTGCGTGTGCAGAATGCTACAACACATGCTTAGACCCAAACTGCAACAAGACCCAAACTTTTGAATTTCCGTTTTTAGCCATTACTGAGGGCTTACATGAAGGCGTATGGAATAGAAATTTATACGCCTTCAAGCAAGCATCGTACTCGTCGTCAACCGCAAGTTATGGCTTTCTTACTTGGAGCGCTTTAGCAAACTTATGGCCCACCATCGGTCGCAGTATTGTATGATTTTACCTGAGGCTATATTCGTTACCGAGTTACCAGTTTGATATAGACTTCGAGGTGCAGTTTTCAAAAAAATTTCCAAGTAATTTAGGTTTTATTAGAGGACGTATGCCCTGTACACAATGCAGGACACGTTTACAAGGAGCCCTGAGTCCTAGGTTCGTTAGGGGGTTCTGTGACAAAAAATTTGGAGCGTTAGAAGTTTTATATAAACTGTGAAGAAAGCAGCAAGGGTAATAAACTTTTAGGTCATTTTCTGGGTAATCAACACATGAGTAGGCGAGGGCACGCACGCGGCCTTCTGCAACTTACGATTAGATCAATTATTGGACAACATAACATCCGTACCGACATCTTCAACTAAACACTACAAGGGGAAAACCCCTATGCAGTGGCTGATTATATGTTAATCAGTTAAAACTAACCTAGTTATAAAGAAAAGACGAAAAAAACGCGAGTCCGTGTTTTCTTTCGCCTTTTCTCGAACAATTAGGGTGGGTATTGTAGTTGCTGTCCCAACTTCTGACATAAAAACCATCGTCACGTTCTTCTAGAAAAACGGAGACGAATGCCGTCTATGGCCTTCCCCTCGTGTTGATTTATCAACGATTGAGTCAGTGTTCCGCAAGCACATTGATTCATCCAAGTGGTACTCCTGTTTGCCGCAGACGAAGTGAGTTATTCAAAGGTCTACATGTGTTCGAAGAATCTCTATCCTTTCCAAGACCATCAGAAATGGTGGCCGTATAGTGAAGGAAAAATATGTCGTTGCTGTTGCTTCCCCTTCCAACCGAATCCGATCACTTATCGATGTGAGCACATCTATTGGAGCACCGCCAGCTCCAGGACAGGAATTTCTCAAAAAAGAGCTGAAGGGTGAAACCTCTTATACAAGTCTTCGAATGCTTTATCTGAATAAAATTTTCATCATCAGTAAAGAAAAATCGTTCAGAATGAACCAGTAGATGCAGGGTATTCGTTGCGATTACGATCTGGGATCGCATGATTCTAGTGGAACCGAGTAATTATACTTCCAATTCACAGGTCCGGTATCTTCTTCCCGAGAACGGCGCCGTGTTTGTCGTACCCGATCACGCCAGTCGCGCATTTCGAAGGGAAAGGTTTGAATTCCCACTGCTAGGGTAGGGTAGCCGCCGCGTGACCTCAGCCGCTTGCCGTGGAATTCGGGGAGAGGTTCCGAACATATTGAGGAAGTTGAGACATGTGGTTGTGGAGTCGTAGATCTCGAGACTGAAGCAAGCGGAAGCAGGTGTCTGAAATGCCGTTTGATTAAGATGATTCGCAAGCTTCTTGAGATCCAATCTTTGACGGATTAAGCAAATCCGTAAGTTTGGCTTCGGCACTACATCCGTAGTGACTCAAACGTGGATTCACTCTGCCAAGATTCACTGGAAGTCGAGCATAGCCCCTCTAAGGTAAGTGAAGATGATGGATTGTAACTCACCGAGCTCATTGTGATGTTACCACTCTGACTGTTCAGGATTACCCCTAAGTTATCGCCATGATGTTGAGCAAAATACATAACATCCTGGCTGGTATGATTCACTCTTGTAGTTCATTAGTTCAGCACGGACGACAACGCTCCACATGCCATTCACAGGTGGTCCTTTCCTTTGACTGTTCTCTCGATTGCGATATTTAATTCACACCAAAGTGATGAGCTTACATATAGGCGACACCTAGTTCACAAGTTGGTTCAGAGGCAAGCATGTGGTGGTACGTGGTTACTGCTGCCGCGTCAGCCGTCTTCTACTCTATAGTGCATTGTTGTGACAAGAAGAAACCAATGTCAGCTGAACCCCAAGCTCCCAGAAAGGTATTACAAGCTTTGCCTACATGAATATTTGAGAAGTGCATCTTGTGGAAATGTCTCACCTCGATTGCAGTAGAGTAGCCAACTCCGAAGGGATGATGTACGGTTTTCGTTTCTGGGGATTCTGGAGTGATGACGTCCGCTTCCACTGCCAGGCTGCTGAAGCTATAGAGTAGCGGGTCCGGTATCTCCTCCCCGTAAATGACGCCGCGTCCGCCTCACCCAGTCACGCGCTATGGAGGGAAAGCTTCGAGTTCCCAGTGCAGGGGTGGGGTAGCTGCCGCGGACCACTGCCGGCTTGCGGTGGGGATTCGGGGAGAAGTTCCGGCACTCTAGAGCAGCGCTTTCACACGCTGTGAAAAGGGAGGAGTGTGAATTATCAGTGGGAGGATACGGTGGTCACCTGGGAATAGTGCCGCTTGCCAAGGGAATTCTGGGGAAAGCATCACCACCTCTGTGAAGAAGCTTACGTCTATGTTCCGGTCTGCGCTGTGTTTGCGTTATCACTATCATCTTACCGACCTGGCTTCTAGAGCTCCTCCCTAAAGGTTCACGTGGTAGACGGGTTGGTATTACATGTCGGTCCTCTTACCATAGTCATGGGAAGTAGCGCATGCGACACCGGCAATTTTTCGAAGAGTTAACCGATGAACGGTCAAACAGGCTTACCAAGTTACTGCCGGGTACGGTGGATATTCTCATGAGAAAGATCCTCTCATAGTATAATAATATGTATTACCGTCTATACTTTCCCACATCCACACCTGTAGCTGTTTCTTGGTTTAATGGACCAGTAACTACTATAGTTCCTATTTTTCTTCCGGGTTCATTGCCATGATGTTCGGATGGGAAAATCTGCTATGCGTGGCTCTCGGAAAACAATAGGAAACCTAAGGGATACTTGGTGGGAAAGGCCGAGGGACAGCTCCGCGCCACTCTTGCTACTTGCTGCTGAAAGTGGCCCACTCAGTAAATAAAGCTGCTCAGCAGCAGTTGGGAGTGGTGTTTATCGAAGGAGCTACTACAAGCCTTGCTGCAATCGTTATAGCTTGGTTCATCCTTTTATATGAATGTTGATTTCCATGTAAGAAACGTTTCAGGGTTCCTCCGCCCAAGTACAAAACGTGAAACGGGCTGAAACGGCTTCTGATGACAGTCGAGATTCCGGATCTTCGGTACCCCCACCACAGTCGCAACCTCCACCACCTTCGCAGCCTCCACCCCCACCACCCCCACCTCCCCCTCCGCCTCCACCTCCTCCTCCTCCTCCTCCTGCACCTCCCAAGAAGGCAGAGATCGAAGTGCTAAAGAAGTCTCCCGAGGTGAGTATCATGCCCAGCTACGCTAATAATTCCTTATTCAAGGTCCGAATGATACAGTCGAGAGATCCTTAGCAAGAAGTAGGTGAGAGAAAGAGGGAAGATTAGGTTCTGTTCACGCTAAAAAGGAAGAGTTCACATAAAGCGGATGGCAAATTGCTCCTGATTTTCGGCCATTTTTGCCTTGAGCAATCTAATGCAAAGGGTGTCAGGCGAAATTGAGTCTGAAAAAGACTAGCTGTGACCAAACTCCTTCGTGCGGAGTTAGAACTTTCAAATGAAGAAAGTCCACATTCAACTGGGTATGTTCCAGAAGTTCCCCTCTCCTGTGCCACCATCTGCTCCTCCGGCACCGTTACCCGAAGCTGTAAGTTCTCCTTATCTACAACTAATAAATTACGATTCCCCTCCTACTTTTGAAGTCATCTCGTGAACTACGAGTCATGAGATGTCGTAAGGAGTAAGAGCTTTGAAATTTATACAGAAACAGAATCAGTGAAGGTCTACATCTTGATCGACCTTCTCTTAATCTTGCATAACCTTAAACTAGTACGTATGCCTATTTCGGCCTTTCCATAATTCCAACTTTATAAGGCTAACGATTCGGCAAGTTCGCCCTCGTCAGAGTCTGAAAGTCGGAAAAACCATTGAAATTGATTCTTGTGTAAGGCAGGATAAACTAAAGACAGTTCTCTAGGCCAGGAGTCCGCGGCCTCTATATACGGGAGGCCTTCCTTGAACTGAAACGCCGGAGCGTTAGGTCGACCACCCAGAATTGGTCCATCTAACGCTCTGCCGACTTATGGTTAGATCAAGGTAAGCCTCTTGTATGTTCTGTGGAGCTTCTGTTGGGAACAGCATTTTTTGAGGCAGGGAACAGTATAGCGACAACAGTCGAATTGGCATAGGCTGGCCTTTATACGAGCTTTCCCATTATATGAACCGCCTACATGTCGTGATCACCGCAGCTTTCGTCTTATGAGCATCTGCGCAGGTTCTGACAACATTCTCGACTTTGATGGACTTCGCAACCAAGGACGTACCTACCTATTGTATCCGCCGCCTCTCTTTTGAGAACTAGAATACGATCAACAGTATCTAAAAATGGAAATGTTTCCAGGGACCCGAAGACGTTGGTTACGAATCATGTCCAGATATGACGCCCGAAGAGTTAGCAAAAGTTGTCGCTGCTCAGAAAGATCATTAAAAACCAAGAGATGTAGACATGAAGCAATAACGATTGGTTTAGGTTAAATAAATGCGTAAAATCTCTCCTATTTCCAAATTGTTTTAAAAGCTGCTGTAGTGATGTGTTCCGAAAATAATCCTCATGAACTTATGCGTGAACAAGCTTGTACATAGTAGGTACACCACAGCCAACAATCTTCATAGCGCTGCTATAATTGGAAGGAAATCCAGCAAGTCACTTAAGTCAGTTCCACTCATACCGACGGCTGTGGAGGTGTGCACTAACAATGAGGAGCGCGAAAAAGTCCAAAAGATCAGCGCATCAAATAGCTAACCTTAACGGATACACAGTACGTCAGCATGACATAAGAAGTATACCAAGGCCTTAACCTCGCAGGACTGGAGATAAGTTGCCTATTTATACTGTCACAGTCGAATGGCCCTGTTGGCGCCGAGCTCTCCTCCTTTTTGGTCTTTCGGAATGATTCCATTCATTTGCGAATCTGCTCGCACTGTGATTTTTTATAGCTGAGAAATTCGTTTCGTTAGCCAATCCCTTGAATGATGCCCATCAATAACGAAGAAAACCAGAGCACCATTTGCAATAATATCAGCGATAACTTTGTCGCTACCCATGGCCATTCTATGACACTATACTTATATTCAAACCTGACCACAAGCGAAATCAATAAGAGATTACGGCAGATTGGCTGCTTTCATAGTCCGCCGGTCGGCCGGCCGGCGTGCACGAGGCAGTGCTAGGGGAGGAGGGCGGCAGACGGTCGGTCGAGGGGTTGAAAAAAAAGAAGAACAAGATCAAAAACCAAACAACTAGGGGCTCGTACAAATGGTTTTTGATCTTGTCTCTCCTTGTTTACAGCCCTTCGAGGGACTGACCAACAGTCTGCCGCCCTCCTCCCCCCTAGCACTGCCTCGTGGCACGCCGGCCGGCCGGCCGGCGGACTATGAAAGCATCCAGGACCGGAAGCATTGAATACAGCCCATCAAAGCATTTTTGCTCTCTCTACTGATTTCAGCTCGCCTCTTTAAAATAGCATTGTCGCAGCTTTGCCGTTATTCTCGGAAGTCCGATAAAGGAAATACTAGAATAGATGCTAGAGCTAGAATAAGTAGCTGTCTCTTACCTCATCCACCCCGGTCTCTTGCACAGCATCATTCATTTGGCTGCTGTCGCCTATTCTTGGCACAGCTTGTATCGCGGAGCTCCGGATCTTCTTGCTGCAGAACCATTCCCGCTGCCTCAAGATAGGCAACTCTGGGGAACGATCCAGTGAAATCGTCAGAGCTGATGTAGAATTCATTCCTCCTTGCTTTGGCACAACCGCGGCGCCTTGGTAGACATTACTGTCGGATACGCTTTCATTTTTATTCTGGCTGCCATAATTCTATCGTTGATCCTTTTCTCTGTATGGTACGACAGCCATTGAGCTACTCCACTGTCTATGTGCGTTATACATCCATTCGCTTGATATATTTTTGTGGCAGCCGAATTTTATGCTTGGTTCACCTTTTTCTTTTCTGTTTGGTTCTGTCGTTGTATTCTGTGGTTTCTTTGTGTCAGCATCACCTCCTAATGGCATAATCACAGCAGACTACTTATATTCAATATGTGGTGATGCTTGCGCTTATGACTACCAATACTTAATCTGCTGTTACTGTTTTCATATTGAGCATTTAATTCTTCCTTCCATTGGGTCTATTGGCACAATGGCTTTGTTTTTGCTTTTAAATGGTACTATCTAGCCTTCGACTTGTCTGAATACCATTACAGAAGTCCTCTTCGCCTTAATGAGTTCAGCTCACTGATCGAGATTCACGGATAGTCGTCGGTGGTTGCCGCTGATGAAGAGAAGTAACAAACTTTCGAGTGTAGTGGGCGTAAACTAGTGGAAACGAATCTCCCCCCCCCCCCCCTCACCCACTTGTACAGTCGTTCATTTAAACGTTCCTTCTCACTGCTTTCCTCCACTCACTTAACCTGATCTATCATTCTGCATGCAGATCGATTTCCTTGAAATACTTGGAAAATGAGTAGGCCCACCGAGTCGGCGGTCTATTAACGGTCCTGTTTTATTTTTCACAACCACTTTGCAACTCGGAGATGCCATTTGTCATCTGTTCGACGAAGCAGATAACTGGCCCTGCAGTGCTTCGAACGTGCCATGGCGAAGGTGGCACTTCAAACGCAATCTCTCCTTCAGATCTGAACTTCGGAAGCCTTCCTTCCACTGCTCACGTTTGCCAATCTTCAGAAAACTTCTTTCTAAGGCGTGGCCAGAAATTCTTATGACCTTGGGTAATTCTCAACAATGATGTACCTTCAGGAATGCCTCGCCTTCTAAGCTGCTTGCTGTTGCTCTCAATATGCTTTCTAGGCTACCAAAGAAGTAGGTTTGCTTAGCTTTTTGTTTTTACCCTACACCTGACCAATACTCCTATTTAGTAGACTCCAATGAACTCATGAACAAGGTGCTCGGTATAACCAGAAAGGAAAACCTAACGATGGACAAACTTATGTCAAAGTATGCGGAAGGTCGCATCGTAGACTGGGTTTGAGCTTTACTTGTTTTTATTTTTTCATTAATTTGGCTGCATCGTTTCGATTCGTGAAATCTGACTAAAGAAAAGCTAACAAAGGCAATGTTCAGCAAAGCTCTTAGCTTCAGGCTTCAGCTTACTGCGGATAATGTTGTGACCAAGAGAAGGACGTGCCATACAAGAGTTTCGGGGTAGCACGAAAGCTGTCGGTACAGAATGGGGGCAAGCCTGCTGATGGAGAAACTCTGTCACAACAAACATGCATAAAATCTCTAAATGAGCCTGACCTGCGCAAAAGCCAGGATAGGTGCACGGGAGCCCGCCCTAGTTCTATGGATAGTATGAGAGGGCTGACGAGGAGTGAATGACTTTAGCCAAGGCTCCCGAAGTCGACTACTCTTTAGCGCTCACCGTTGGAAAAAAAGCTGTGATCCAAAATTAAAATTTCACCTCAGAGTTTGGTATAGGCATGCATAGTACGATGCAAGTATCAGCCGAAATCACAGTGCCGTAGTGCCCTACATTACTCGGAAAACGCCCCTTTCGCGCGTCCGTCGAGAGAAGGTCATCCCGCCCACTTCGCACGCGTCGCACCACAATGAGGTCTCGAGATGAAATTACAGTACCACCAAGTGTCAGTGGAGCGAATGATTTGCAGTTGTCTGTTACTGCTAACTGTTAACTTCTCTTTAAACTGACTGCCGTGGACCAAGCGCTAAACGTATGCACACTGTCAACTGCGACGACTGTCAAGTATCACGGGCTGACTCGCCGCGTGCGACGGCTGCGGCGTGGCCTAGTTTCGACGGACGCGCGTAACGAAGCGCACCCGTATTTCTAAATCATTATCTCAAGGCTTTCTCCACAGAATACTTAAATGGTCTTCTATTAAAAAAAATTTTTTTAACAGTAGAAATTGATTGGTAAGCGCATTACTACATAGCAAATGTGCAACTTTTGATGCATTCTGTCATTTAGTACTCGAATAAGCATGATGTTGAAATAAGGTTGTTACGCATTTCCACCACAGTCAAATATACTTTGCCTTTTGTAGCGAGCAAGGACGACGAAATATCGGAAAGTGAGGGAATCTGGAGCAGACAAACTGAACAGAAAAATAAAGGGCATACTGGCACATCAACAACACAGCCTGCACCTTATGTCCAACAGATTCAATTCGCATAGTATAACGAAGGATAATCCCTTGGAACCCATAGAAAATGCAATTGGTTATGTTGTTGCTACTCGTTTTCCTTTTCGCGCTGCTGATCTTGACCTTATTATTGAAAGGTTGCGTCAAGTAAGAAAAAAAGTCTTAAAAGCACCTTATTGTAATCCTCCGAGAAAAAAATTATTCTGATTGCCTAAGAGTTTTCGGCTATATACAAACTATACCGATATTATAGCCGTTATATCTAGTATAGTCGTTTAACTTCTCGATCACTATACTTGCCACAACTACAGCGATCGAATACCAGAGCTTTATTGCGTCAAGCAGAGAAACCTCAAACTTGGGTAATTAAACCATGAACACATGAAAGATTCATGCGAAAGGCAAGAGTTATCATATATACGAAAGGCACAACTTATTGAGGATATGGCTTACGAGATTCATACATACGAGATTGATACGAGATACAAATTTAAAGCTAAATGGAGGCGTAGTGATATAAATGAACATTCCTTAAGCGTGATATATGAGAAGCAAATTAGGAAGCAGGATAAAAGGCATAAGAGAAGCGTCAAAAACCTTGAAGGCAACTGGCCTCGGTCTTTGTTCGGCCGAGCTTATATAGGCGAGGTTTATATTGAGTCCCGCACCCCGGGAATGTGGCCTTTTGCGAGAAGTTTGGGAAAGGTTAGATCGAGATGAAAAAGTTGTGAAAGTTAAGATAAGAGAATGCGTCGACTCGATGTGCCAGGGTTGTGATGGGAACCGTGATACAGTAGCATTGAAGAAGCTAAGGTCGTGGGAGACATGGCTGATGACTGACGAATTGACTGGACCATGGCAGCTCTTTTGTTTGACTCGTAGTTGCACTTGTATAGTCCTCAGCCAGCTGCGAGCCATTGTGCCATATTCACCCTGTGTGGTCTGGTAACTGAAAACAAGTCATTTTTCATGCGTTATGAGTCATGTTCAAGATTGATTGAATTAATGAGAAAATTATCAAAAATCGCGTGTTACCGCGATAGGCTATTTAACTAGCGTTCATTTTAATACATTGATGGTATTACATTTGATAAAAACTCGAGATGCTGGATGAGTTGAACTTTTGTCCTTCAGATTGGTCTATCTTTCCGCATCCGTCTATAAACTTTTCTTGTTATCGCTTCAGAATCATGCACTGCACGTTCGTATAACCTTAGATGTTTCTGTAGAAATTTTATTTGAAAAAAACTTGACGATCAAATGTGTCTTTGGTGGTTCAGTGTTGAAAGAAAACTGGTCATGTTTTCTCTCTTCCGCTTTCCTATCTTGTTCTAGAAGAAAAAATGATCTAGTCCGTCATTTTTTTTGCTCCTGTGTGGCTATTCTTTCTTTCAAAATAAACAACTCGTGAATAGGTGTGTGGTAGAAGTCATATAAAGCTTTCTACTGATTCACTATTCAGTTCTATCTTCTCAAACTGAATGTCAAAGACTGTATCATGACTGTGGAACTTGGCAAAAAACTTTTTTAGCCTTAAGACAAAGTTTAATAAAAGGTTGATGAAAAACATCCTACATTATATAATTCGCTAAGTGTGTCTGTTAGTGTGTCGGTGTGTGTGTGTGTGTCGGTGTGTATGTTTGACCGGAAATTCATAACTCCTGTCCCCGTGGACCTAGAAAGCTCAAATTTGGTAGGAGTACGGTGGACAGAAGGGGAATACTTATGGCAGGTGGCAAAACCGGACTCCGCCCACGGGGGGCGGGGCGTGCGCGATAGAAGTTTTGGGCCGCAAACTCATAACTCCTGTTCCACTGGACACAGAGCGTTAAAAATTGGTGGGAGTACAGGAGGCATGATGGGAACACTTATGGTAGGTGGCAGGACTGGACTCCGCCTACAGGGGGCGGAGCTTACGATAGAAATTTAACGCGATAGAAATTTTAGGTCGCTATTTCATAATTCCTGCTCCACTGGACCCAGAGCGTTCAAACTTGGTAAGAGTGAAGTAAACAGGATGGGAACACTTATGGCAGGTAGTAAGACCGGACTCCGCCTGCAAGGGGCGGGGCGTACGCGATAGAAATTCTAGATCGCAAATTCATAACTCCTGTCCCAGTGGACCCAAAGCGTTCAGAATTGGTAGGAGT
This sequence comes from Haemonchus contortus, assembly GCA_000469685.2. Taxonomy (NCBI): domain Eukaryota; kingdom Metazoa; phylum Nematoda; class Chromadorea; order Rhabditida; family Trichostrongylidae; genus Haemonchus; species Haemonchus contortus. The sequence continues at coordinate 11,888 of LS997564.1, read as the reverse complement.
ACAGGGGTGGCATGGGAACCCTATGACAGGTAGCAGGACCGGACTCCGCCTGCAAGGGGCGGGGCGTACGCGATAGAAATTCTAGATCGCAAATTCATAGCTCCTGTCCCAGTGGACCCAAAGCGTTCAAAATCGGTAGGAGTGCAGGCTGCGGCATGGGAGCACTTATGGCAGTTGACAAGATCGAACTCCGCTTACAGTGGGCGGGGCGTGCACGTTAGAAATTTTAGGCTGCAAATTCGTAACTCATAATAATCCTTACTTTATATAAAGCGCTCGCGTCTGTCTGTCCGTCTGTCTGTCTGTCTGTCTGTTTGTACGGAAATTCATAACTGCTGTCCCCGTGGACCTAGGACGTTCAAATTTGGTAGGAGCACAGGCGGCAGGATGGGAACACATATGGTGGGTGGCAGGACCGGACCCTGCCCACAGGGGGCGGAGTTTGTGCGAACAAAATGTTTCGGCGAAAAATCATAACTGCTGTCCCCGTAGACCTAGGACGTTCAAATTCGGCAGGAGCACAGGCGGCAGGATGGGAACACATATGGTGGGTGGCAGGACCGGACCCTGCCCACAGGGGGCGGAGTTTGTGCGAACAAAATGTTTCGGCAAAAAATCATAACTCCTGTCCCCGTGGACCTAGGACGTTCGAATTTGGCAGGAGCAGAGGCGGCAGGATGGGAACACATACATATGTGGGTGAAAGGACCGGACGCCGCCCACAGGGGGCGTAGAAAACAAGATTCAATCACCATGTGAATCCTAGCGTCTTTGTTGTTTACGATCTAGCTTTGGTTCTTTGCTATGTCTCACTCGACAAGAAGGGTAAGTGCACTGATAGGGGCACATTATGAAATTTGGTTCACTTCTTGCTTACGACCGCTACCCAGCGAAGTTTGCGATTCAATGAAGGATCAGGGTTTCTCTCTGCTTTGATATCATTCATGGTAAAACTTATCCGACCGCTAACAATCTTGGATTCTCATTTAATGTATCTGTAGAGAAAAGGAGCTACATTCATGGAGACATTTGATAATGGTAATATTATGGCTCGACAACATTTGTAAGCACCATTCAAGGCTTTGAATGCGATTAAATTTGATAAGTCTCCATTTTTAAAATCAACAGGGACAGATCGAGACAGACAGATTCTAATCAGAAGCATAGGCATCGGCACATTTTGAATATGTTTTGCAGGCCCTATTTCCAAAAAGTATCATTTGTTTGAAAGAAGGAGAGTGCTGTTTGCCGTGTATCACAACTCTATCACAAGAATGAGGGAAGCTCGGTGTTAGCCGGGGCGGTCCGACTGTCTCTATTATTAAAACAGTAATTTTGTGTGCCTCTTTGCATGCCCGTTTGTGCGTTCTTCCAAAAGTCACGTGGGCACGACGAAGAATGTGAATGTCCAATGAGTGCGGTGAGGAAACAGTTATGAAATGGGAAGTCAACCGACACTGTTCATATTGGTCCTCTAACAAGTCGTAAGTAAGCGGTAGTGGGCATATGGTGCATGCATTAGCGTGCGTAGCAAAACTGGTAACATAATAAGAAGCAAGCAAGCTTTGCAATCCCCTTCGCGTCAACACAGGAACCTTTTCAGTGACGGCAATGTAGGATGTGTCGTGGTCGTAGGTACTCAGTGTCAGGAACTGATAACAACTGATAAGAACTGATAGGGGTTTCAGAGAGCAAAAGGGTATTCATGATCAAATACTGACTCTTTAAAATGTTTCATTCTATAAGACGGGTAAATCTAGTAATAGCGACCGATCAAAGACATTTCACCATAACGAAATGAGAATATTGTTCATTCTTGCTATTAAACTACGACCGTTACGCAGTAAGCTTTATGACACAATGAAGTACCACGATTCCTTTCTGTTCGTGACATATCATTTGTGACTAAACTCATCTGACCGCCAATGATTTGGGATTCCAAATAATGAAAATCCGTGGCAAAAATGTTCTATTGATAACGACATCTGTAATAGGCGTTACTACCCACTTCTGGGTACCACTGAAGACATTGATTTTCAATAAGTTAAGCCATCAGTGGGACACAATTTCGAGATGAAGAGCAATGAGTCGAGACTTCTATTTAGTATACAATCAATTATAATACAGAAAAAATCGCTCCCGATTCGGAGCTAATGCTGGGAGTGAAGAGCTTTCAAGGAAAAGCAAATTTCTCACAAGAAGGAGGAGTGCACGGCGAAGCCGGGCGACACCATCAGAAGAAGGGAAGCCTGGCGTTAGCCGGGCGGCCCGACTGGTACAAACATAACATATTTACTGTAAAAGGGGGAGGGGGGGGGGCAATGAAAAAACAGAGCAAGAAAATCGCGTGGAGGGACATCAAAAACTCACGGTTTGTAAATCAGCCGCTCTTCCCTGTGAAAACAGGCACCTTTACGAGATATCAATGAGTGCTTTCCTTTACAATCACTAGAGAAAGCCAATCGGTGTAGACATTGATGTTTTCATATTCTCGAGTGGATCTTTATGGTGTGGGGTAGTGGAGTATAAAAATGGTGAGGGGCAAGGAGGCCACGTGGGCAACCATCATTGATTTATAGGGCTCCGAACTGTGTTACGAGTGAGCTACGGTGGTTAGCCGGCTGGCTATCCTTAAAGCTAGTGCTTGAAGATGTCAGTCTGTACCCGTGTGCTCCATGTTCAATAAAGGCTTTTAGTTGACCCTCATCATACAGGATACGCCACTACAAGCTCACCTCACACGCAAGGAAAGATATGCTTGCCTTCGCGATATAAAGGATTGAACCAAGGGGAACTGGTAGTCCAGTCCACCTAGGCCTAACCAGGCAACTACGAAGTGACTTTAAGGCTTTTGTTGTGCGATTTATCTACCCCACCCCTCATCCCCTACTTACCCACACTGCTTTACGGCCCGTAACACTGCTTCAACTGGTCGGCAACCGTCTCTTCAGTGAAGGAGGAATCACTGAGAGACATAATCATCTTCAACTGATCTGTTCAATGAACATTGACTTTTAAGTGAGCTCTCTGCTAGAAGATCAGTTTGGATAACTCTGTCCAAAGCTCGATTCTACATAGCCGTAAAGTTATCGTTTTTGTGAATACTTTTCAATTTTTTTAGTCCAATGAGGCAACAGAAACAAACGAATAACAGTCGCCTTGCCTAGGAAAACCTTATTTCAAATATTGGAGTGGGAATGTTCTGTAAAAACAATAACGAACGTTAGAATTTACTATACTAATCAATGTCTGAACACAACAAGCATAAAACCCGCGGACATTATGGTGTTGGAACAACCAACAGAAATCATTGAACAGATAATAACGAACGAAAGCAACTCCTCGTAAAATACTATAGTAGTTGAAATCATATAAAACTCTCAACAAAAGAATTTTCACTGAAAACAGAGTGTAGTTGGAAAAATTGTGATAAATTATGAACATCTCAAGGAAACGCAAGCTTGACCTGATTACAAGACTAGATCATTATTTGCATTGCTCATCAAAACTGAGATGAGACTGCTTTCGTAAATCAGAAAGCCTCCTCATCACAGTCCATGGTGTACGACACCTATTACCGTGCGCGTAAAATCAATGTCTATTTTCCAGCATGCACTGTGCTAGTCGGCTGGCTAACGACACAGATTTTACTTTGATAAAGAGATGTTTGAAAATAAGTGAAAGCGGAGAACAATGGGCAAATATTACTTATGAAAAAACGTGTCAATATGCTGATGAGAATTCTGGATAAAACGTCACCGGACAGTTGACAAGATTCGTTCACAAAGAATTAATCAACTCGGGACTCGGCACCACCCACTGGGGACGTTATGCATGAAGAAATCAACTCGGACGAGAACCAATAATGACCCATTATACAGAAAAAAACAGACTACTTGTACATCATCATGAAAAAATACATACACAATGAATTCAGCAATCATTAATTCATTCCTCTCTCCTTCATTTTTGAACCATTCGCCGTTCCAAACCTTCAGGTCTCATCGCGACAACCGTCACATACTCGTTCTCGTCCATCAGCAGTCATTTTAACACATCGCCGACAGAAGATCTACAAAAAAAGGTCTACAGGTAAGGCAGTTCACTGAAAAAACAAATCCAACTCAAAATAAGCGCCTTCTCCCCCATGAAAAGGTATTGGCGACCTGAAGGTATTGGCGACCTGATTGAGAAATAAATAAGGCTGCTCGTTGCAACTTCCAAAGTAACTTCATAATTCTTTTACCTTTCCACAGCGATGACAATGGATTCGACGATCTATCACCGAAGGGAACTCAGCTCGACACGACTTTGCACTGCAGTGAGTTGCACCCCTAAGTGGCTGCCATCGAAGGGGAAATCGCGCCAAAGCTTCGTCCTGAATGGGGAGCTAAGAAAAAACTGACAACAGTCAACAACAACAACAACAGTAAATAAGTAAACATATATAGTGAAGAATAGGTTCATAGCGACAATCAGCCAATGGGTCCAGCTTAACAAATTAAGGGAACCATGAGAGTAAAAAACTAACTGAACATCGATCACCAATGCCACTTTCGCGAGACGACGGCCATTGCTCGTTGTTGGCAAGCCGTTCTTCAGACTGGCCTGTTCCACTGCTATGACCGCTATCCGCCATGGAATTGCTACATCCGGCAGCATTTCCTTTACCCAGTTGGGTTTTTAGCTCGGCAATCCGCTAAAATTCAATGCCCTCTGACTCCAATAATACGAAATATATCCAAGCTGCATTTGATTTTACAAAATTCCAGATGAGTACTTTAAACAGATTTACGCTAACATTTCTCTAGACAAACTTCAGTATGAACATTCGGAAGGAAAAAAGATAAAGAGGAATGGAAGGGGAAAAAGTAAATGACGAGAACTTACATTACGTAAAGCAGCTATATGACTTTCTAATACCCCAACATGCTCCATCGATACCATCACCATATCAGTTATGTTCTCACGAGGTAGTAATCCTTCATCAAAACGATTGTACAGTGAATGCCACACATGCATCTCGGATGCACGGGTTTCCAACTCGGATAAAACACCAGACGTCGTTGGCTAAACTTTTGCAATTCAATCCGAGAAAATAGACCTGGTAAAAAAAGCAGACAGAAACTCCCAGATGCGGCCCAGGAAATCATGAATGCAACCAGGTTTTCTAACTCTTCACTAGTGGAGCCCTTAGCAGAAACATAAAAAAGTGCTACAACAAATTAATCAACAAAATCCAACCTCATAGAATGGGTTAAGATAGTCATCCTGGCGCTGATCCATGTATGTCCATAGTGACTTTGTTCGCTTTATCACATTCAAGTCCTAAAACCATTTGGCAGATCCCATTTTCATTTCCCTTGTCACGAATACCAGATATAATGTAATATGCTAATACTGACCTTCCGATCTTTTTCACAGGCCCCTATGAATGTTCCGAACTGACAGGAGTATGCGTGCTCATGGATTTCTATGAGAAAACGATCATTGAACTGAAATACATCCATAAGGGAAAGCATCTCATCTTGGTAACAGCTGAAAGCTTTCCTTTCATCTTTGGGTGACACACACATCTATAATGTCAAACGAATGAAACATTTGAAGTTCTCAAGCGAGCGAAGTTCCATTATAATGTCGCTCGCTGTGTGAGTTTGCTTGCTCCAATCGAAACCTTCGAAGACAATCGAACTCACAGCGCAACGTTATAGGTCGAATACTCGGGCCATTACAGAAGCAAAATGGGATCCGTTTTGTATTTCCAGGCCTAAAGTGTGTTCATCTTTCGACGAGACACTATGCTGTCGCGGGAGACGCCAGACGCCCCACAGTCGCCGACCCCACCGCGAGGCACTACGCGCTCACTCGGAGACGCAGACAGCTCAGCAGTCGATGGCCGGCCAGCCGGCTGCTGCCCCCAATGCAATTGTGTTATCTTTTTCAAAGTCAGCATTAGTATCAGCATCACCATTTCGTCAGCGCAACCTGTTCTGTTTTGTTTTCATACTCACCAGTCAGTCTTCTAGGTATTACCTACTGAAGCCCAGCTGGCGTAAGATGAAGGGTATTGACAACCGCGTTCGTCGACGCCTCCGAGGAATGTGCGCTATGCCAAACATCGTTTCGGTTCAGGCAAGAGAACGAGATACGTAAGTTCCATGTGGCTTCAAAAAAGTTGTTGTCAGGAATTTTAAGGTGACTAGCCAATTCTCTATTCACTGGAACTGAGATCAAATTTGTTGTCCTCTGCTAATAACTCTCCGGACTGGGTGTATCTTTCTAAGCTAGCTCCTTCGACGAAACTTGTAATGGGAAGGAGGTTAAACAGAAGTGTTTCTTTTCCGACTAAGTCAGTTCTTTGCATCGACATGCGCACGCCAGCGCTCATACCTTTGCTCTCAATGCGTCAGGCTTTAATATTGTGTATAGTACTCACAACGACTTTGAGTCGAGAAGATGGAGTTCAAGCCTAAGCCTGAAAATGGAACAGCACCGGAGTGGTAGAGGGGAAGCCGACATCATCCGAATGCTTGAAATGGGAGAATAGCCGATTATTGAGATAATGTCTTAAAGAGAGTGCGCAGACAAATGCGTGGAACGAATGCCCCTTCCTCAACGTTTTTTCACTTGTTTTTTGTTTTTTCTATTGTTCGCGTTTGTTGTTTTTCATATTGAGTGGTTTCTTGTTTTTATTTATTATTCGAAGAATTAGGTGATTCTTGGTAAGCCTTAGTCTAAGCCTAGCTGAATAACAGTTCCTGTCGAATAGTTAGGCTTCGAAGCTTAAGCTTCGGGGTTTAGCCTTCAGGGCTTAACAACTTCTAGGCCTCGGGGCTCAGGTCCCATCCTGTTTCCGTTGGCCTCCTGTGGTGGTCCTCACTCTTTTTTCCAGTGTCCGTCTTGTTAGGGTTCTACCATGGCCGGATTTTTTTTCAGAGCTCCTTGCTCGTCTGCGCCAACCTTATAGAGTCCTCGGTCTCTTACAGAGCCTCTTACCTTTTCCTGCACTCTCCAGCCCCTACTGCAGCTCTTTCTCCTGTCCTTTTTCTTCATCCCTTCATCACCTCGCGCCATGGGGGCAGCAGTGGGATGGCCGGCCATCGACTGCTGAGCTGTCTGCGTCTCCGAGGGAGCGCGTAGTGACTCGCGGTGGCGTCGGCGACTGTGGGGTGTCTGACGTCTCTGCGACAATATAGTGTTTCGTCGGAGGTTGGGGGCTGTTGTCGGCGAGTTAAGTAAAAAGGGGCGGTAAAAATAAAAAGGCCCTGGCTTAGGTTTAGGCCCTGGCTTAGGCTTAGGCTTAGGCTTAGGCTTAGGCTTAGGCTTAGGTTTAGGCTTAGGTTTAGGCCCTGGCTTAGGTTTAGGCCCTGGCTTAGGCTTAGGCTTAGGCTTAGGCTTAGGTTTAGGCTTAGGTTTAGGCCCTGGTTTAGGCCCTGGCTTAGGCTTAGGCTTAGGCTTAGGCTTAGGCTTAGGTTTAGGCTTAGGTTTAGGCCCTGGCTTAGGTTTAGGCCCTGGCTTAGGCTTAGGCTTAGGCTTAGGCTTAGGTTTAGGCTTAGGTTTAGGCCCTGGTTTAGGCCCTGGCTTAGGCTTAGGCTTAGGCTTAGGCTTAGGTTTAGGCCCTGGTTTAGGCCCTGGCTTAGGCTTAGGCTTAGGCTTAGGCTTAGGTTTAGGCTTAGGCCCTGGCTTAGGCTTAGGCTTAGGCTTAGGCTTAGGCTTAGGCTTAGGCTTAGGTTTAGGCTTAGGTTTAGGCCCTGGCTTAGGCTTAGGCTTAGGTTTAGGCTTAGGTTTAGGCTTAGGTTTAGGCCCTGGTTTAGGCCCTGGCTTAGGCTTAGGCTTAGGCTTAGGCTTAGGTTTAGGCCCTGGTTTAGGCCCTGGCTTAGGCTTAGGCTTAGGCTTAGGTTTAGGCTTAGGTTTAGGCCCTGGCTTAGGTTTAGGCCCTGGCTTAGGCTTAGGCTTAGGCTTAGGCTTAGGTTTAGGCTTAGGTTTAGGCCCTGGTTTAGGCCCTGGCTTAGGCTTAGGCTTAGGCTTAGGCTTAGGTTTAGGCCCTGGTTTAGGCCCTGGCTTAGGCTTAGGCTTAGGCTTAGGCTTAGGTTTAGGCTTAGGCCCTGGCTTAGGCTTAGGCTTAGGCTTAGGCTTAGGCTTAGGCTTAGGCTTAGGTTTAGGCTTAGGTTTAGGCCCTGGCTTAGGCTTAGGCTTAGGTTTAGGCTTAGGTTTAGGCTTAGGTTTAGGCCCTGGTTTAGGCCCTGGCTTAGGCTTAGGCTTAGGCTTAGGCTTAGGTTTAGGCCCTGGTTTAGGCCCTGGCTTAGGCTTAGGCTTAGGCTTAGGCTTAGGTTTAGGCCCTGGTTTAGGCCCTGGCTTAGGCTTAGGCTTAGGCTTAGGCTTAGGCTTAGGCCCTGGCTTAGGCTTAGGCTTAGGCTTAGGCTTAGGCTTAGGCTTAGGCTTAGGCTTAGGCTTAGGCTTAGGCTTAGGCTTAGGCTTAGGCTTAGGCTTAGGCTTAGGCTTAGGCTTAGGCTTAGGCTTAGGCTTAGGCTTAGGCTTAGGCTTAGGCTTAGGCTTAGGCTTAGGCTTAGGCTTAGGCTTAGGCTTAGGCTTAGGCTTAGGCTTAGGCTTAGGCTTAGGCTTAGGCTTAGGCTTAGGCTTAGGCTTAGGCTTAGGCTTAGGCTTAGGCTTAGGCTTAGGCTTAGGCTTAGGCTTAGGCTTAGGCTTAGGCTTAGGCTTAGGCTTAGGCTTAGGCTTAGGCTTAGGCTTAGGCTTAGGCTTAGGCTTAGGCTTAGGCTTAGGCTTAGGCTTAGGCTTAGGCTTAGGCTTAGGCTTAGGCTTAGGCTTAGGCTTAGGCTTAGGCTTAGGCTTAGGCTTAGGCTTAGGCTTAGGCTTAGGCTTAGGCTTAGGCTTAGGCTTAGGCTTAGGCTTAGGCTTAGGCTTAGGCTTAGGCTTAGGCTTAGGCTTAGGCTTAGGCTTAGGCTTAGGCTTAGGCTTAGGCTTAGGCTTAGGCTTAGTAGGCTTAGGCTTAGGCTTAGGCTTAGGCTTAGGCTTAGGCTTAGGCTTAGGCTTAGGCTTAGGCTTAGGCTTAGGCTTAGGCTTAGGCTTAGGCTTAAGGGCTTAGGCTTAGGCTTAGGCTTAGGCTTAGGCTTAGGCTTAGGCTTAGGCTTAGGCTTAGGCTTAGGCTTTAGGCTTAGGCTTAGGCTTAGGCTTAGGCTTAGGCTTAGGCTTAGGCTTAGGCTTAGGCTTAGGCTTAGGCTTAGGCTTAGGCTTAGGCTTAGGCTTAGGCTTAGGCTTAGGCTTAGGCTTAGGCTTAGGCTTAGGCTTAGGCTTAGGCTTAGCTTAGGCTTAGGCTTAGGCTTAGGCTTAGGCTTAGGCTTAGGCTTAGGCTTAGGCTTAGGCTTAGGCTTAGGCCTTAGGCTTAGGCTTAGGCTTAGGCTTAGGCTAGGCTTAGGCTTAGGCTTAGGCTTAGGCTTAGGCTTAGGCTTAGGCTTAGGCTTAGGCCTTAGGCTTAGGCTTAGGCTTAGGCTTAGGCTTAGGCTTAGGCCTTAGGCTTAGGCTTGGCTTAGGCTTAGGCTTAGGCTTAGGCTTGGCTTAGGCTTAGGCTTAGGCTTAGGCTTAGGCTTAGGCCTTAGGCTTAGGCCTTAGGCTTAGGCTTAGGCTTAGGCCTTAGGCTTAGGCTTAGGCCTTAGGCTTAGGCTTAGGCTTAGGCCTTAGGCTTAGGCTTAGGCTTAGGCTTAGGCTTAGGCTTAGGCTTAGGCTTAGGCTTAGGCTTAGGCTACGGCTTAGGCCTTAGGCTTAGGCTTAGGCTTAGGCTTAGGCTTAAGGCTTAGGCTTAAGGCTTTAGGCTTAGGCTTAAGGCTTAAGGCTTAGGCTTTAGGCTTAGGCTAAGGCTTAGGCTTAGGCTTAGGCTTAGGCTTAGGCTTAGGCTTAGGCTTAGGCTTAGGCTTAGGCTTAGGCTTAGGCTTAGGCTTAGGCTTAGGCTTAGGCTTAGGCTTAGGCTTAGGCTTAGGCTTAGGCTTAGGCTTAGGCTTAGGCTTAGGCTTAGGCTTAGGCTTAGGCTTAGGCTTAGGCTTAGGCTTAGGCTTAGGCTTAGGCTTAGGCTTAGGCTTAGGCTTAGGCTTAGGCTTAGGCTTAGGCTTAGGCTTAGGCTTAGGCTTAGGCTTAGGCTTAGGCTTAGGCTTAGGCTTAGGCTTAGGCTTAGGCTTAGGCTTAGGCTTAGGCTTAGGCTTAGGCTTAGGCTTAGGCTTAGGCTTAGGCTTAGGCTTAGGCTTAGGCTTAGGCTTAGGCTTAGGCTTAGGCTTAGGCTTAGGCTTAGGCTTAGGCTTAGGCTTAGGCTTAGGCTTAGGCTTAGGCTTAGGCTTAGGCTTAGGCTTAGGCTTAGGCTTAGGCTTAGGCTTAGGCTTAGGCTTAGGCTTAGGCTTAGGCTTAGGCTTAGGCTTAGGCTTAGGCTTAGGCTTAGGCTTAGGCTTAGGCTTAGGCTTAGGCTTAGGCTTAGGCTTAGGCTTAGGCTTAGGCTTAGGCTTAGGCTTAGGCTTAGGCTTAGGCTTAGGCTTAGGCTTAGGCTTAGGCTTAGGCTTAGGCTTAGGCTTAGGCTTAGGCTTAGGCTTAGGCTTAGGCTTAGGCTTAGGCTTAGGCTTAGGCTTAGGCTTAGGCTTAGGCTTAGGCTTAGGCTTAGGCTTAGGCTTAGGCTTAGGCTTAGGCTTAGGCTTAGGCTTAGGCTTAGGCTTAGGCTTAGGCTTAGGCTTAGGCTTAGGCTTAGGCTTAGGCTTAGGCTTAGGCTTAGGCTTAGGCTTAGGCTTAGGCTTAGCTTAGGCTTAGGCTTAGGCTTAGGCTTAGGCTTAGGCTTAGGCTTAGGCTTAGGCTTAGGCTTAGGCTTAGGCTTAGGCTTAGGCTTAGGCTTAGGCTTAGGCTTAGGCTTAGGCTTTAGGCTTAGGCTTAGGCTTAGGCTTAGGCTTAGGCTTAGGCTTAGGCTTAGGCTTAGGCTTAGGCTTAGGCTTAGGCTTAGGCTTAGGCTTAGGCTTAGGCTTAGGCTTAGGCTTAGGCTTAGGCTTAGGCTTAGGCTTAGGCTTAGGCTTAGGCTTAGGCTTAGGCTTAGGCTTAGGCTTAGGCTTAGGCTTAGGCTTAGGCTTAGGCTTAGGCTTAGGCTTAGGCTTAGGCTTAGGCTTAGGCTTAGGCTTAGGCTTAGGCTTAGGCTTTGGCTTAGGCTTAGGCTTAGGCTTAGGCTTAGGCTTAGGCTTAGGCTTAGGCTTAGGCTTAGGCTTAGGCTTAGGCTTAGGCTTAGGCTTAGGCTTAGGCTTAGGCTTAGCTTAGGCTTAGGCTTAGGCTTAGGCTTAGGCTTAGGCTTAGGCTTAGGCTTAGGCTTAGGCTTAGGCTTAGGCTTAGGCTTAGGCTTAGGCTTAGGCTTAGGCTTAGGCTTAGGCTTAGGCTTAGGCTTAGGCTTAGGCTTAGGCTTAGGCTTAGGCTTAGGCTTAGGCTTAGGCTTAGGCTTAGGCTTCGGCTACGTCTTAGGCTTAGGCTTAGGCTTCGTCCTAGGCTTAGGCTTAGGCTTCGCCTTCAGCTTAGGCTTAGGCTTAGGCTTCGGCTTCGGCTTAGGCTTAGGCTTAGGCTTAGGCTTAGGCTTAGGCTTAGGCTTAGGCTAGGCTTAGGCTTAGGCTTAGGCTTAGGCTTAGGCTTAGGCTTAGGCTTAGGCTTAGGCTTAGGCTTAGGCTTAGGCTTAGGCTTAGGCTTAGGCTTAGGCTTAGGCTTAGGCTTAGGCTTAGGCTTAGGCTTAGGCTTAGGCTTAGGCTTAGGCTTAGGCTTAGGCTTAGGCTTAGGCTTAGGCTTAGGCTTAGGCTTAGGCTTAGGCTTAGGCTTAGGCTTAGGCTTAGGCTTAGGCTTAGGCTTAGCCTTAGGCTTAGGCTTAGGCT